>CM039092.1:49962786-50562786 GCA_022113865.1 Chimonanthus praecox | reverse complement strand
AAATGAGAGTAGTTGAACGGGTGACTGGTTTGATAAAACACTGGAGGGCATGCGGTTAATGAGATAACAGGCGGTCAAGACTGCCTCAGGCCAGTAAGATTGTGGTACAAGCATGGTAAAGAGTAGAAATCGAGCAACCTCCTGTAGGTGTCTGTTTTTACGTTCTGCTAAACCATTCTACTGTAGGGGTAGAGGGACAGGACAATTAGGATTCAATACCATGCGCGTGCAAAAAGTAAGAAAGTTATTCCCCCCACCCCCCCCACCCAACTGTACACACACAATTATCACTGTGTAAAGTTTTAATTTTCAAATCAAAATGAGTGGCAACCCAATTATAAAATGTTCGAAAATGGTCAAACACGTCAGACTTATTTTTCATACGATAAAGCCAAGTCATTCGTGAAAAATCATCAATAAATGACACAAAATATTGGAAACCAGTGCGAGAAAGAGAAGGTGATTGCCAAACATCAAAATGAATAAAGAGGGGACAAGCTGTCGTAAAATAGAATCACTAGGATGTCCAAGTCGGCAATGCCACAGCCACACATCAAATGAGGATGAGGTCAAACAGGCTTCATAAGTAGCAGGAGGATGATCAAATAGATATAAGCCCCCAACTTCACGCCCACCACCAATTACCTGCCTCGTGGTCAGATCCTGAAAAACACAATGAGAAGGGAAAAAAGTGGCTGAGCAATTAAATTGTTTAGTAAGCGCACTAACAGAGAGCAAATTGCTAGACAAATTTGGAGCATGTAACACAGATGGAAGGTGTATGGTGGAAGAAAGAGGAACGGTCCCTTGACCAACAATAGTAGTACAGGAACCATTAACTAAGCAAACATTATCATATAAAACAGGAGAAAGGGACGAGAAAATAAAGGACATACCAGCCATATGATCGATGACCCAAGAATTAGAGGAGGTATGATTGGCTATTGGCCCAGTACCTGAAGAGGAGGAGACAACATTGGAAACCTCGGGAGGTTGAAGCCGATCCATGCATTGTAACAGCATGTTGAAGTCTTGAGGAGTCACAAGAGCATCATCACTAACCACATCAGGGGAGTAGGTGGCAGGAGTAGCAACAGAGATATTGGCTTGCTTGGGACGTCCATGTAGTTTGTAGCAGGAATCCACAAAGTGATTTGTCGTCTTGCAAAAGGTGCAAAATCAAGACCCCTTCTTTTGGGTACTCTTGCTAGGTGGACCAGGAGCCCCCTGTGCTAAAGAAGGCATGGGAGGATGAGAGGTCACTAATGCAGAGCGTTCAGCAAGTACAGGAGTCATGACAGTGCGGCGTCGATCATCACGGAGTAAGGCAGAATAAACTGCATCCAGGGAAGGAAGAGGGCGGTGTCCCAGCTACTGAGCCCGAATGGGTTCAGACTCTTGGTTGAGGCCAGCGAGTAACTCAATAATTCGTCGTCGAGAAAAAAGTTGCTGATAGAGAATAGCATCATCAGATAACGCAAATTTAACCTTTTCAAGTTGATCCAATTCAAGCCAACATGTCCGCATCTTGGAGTAGTACTGAATCAGAGAGAGCTCCCCCTGGCGAAGATGAGAACCAGTTTAATACAACTCATAAAGGCAGACAAAATTATCATAGTCTGAATACAAAGCATTAATGGTGTCCCAGACATCTTTGGTTGTTGGAAGGGTATACCACGAACATGATCCTCCATAGAATGAAGGAGCCAAGACTGCACCAAAGAATTATTAGCTTTCCATGTACGATAACAGGAGTCCGTTTTTTCTGGTTCAAGGGCAGTACCATCAATATAATAGGACAGCTGCTTGGCAGTTAGGAACATCTGAGCCGAGTGAGACCATTGGAAGTAATTGGTCTCATTCAACAAGACAGTAATGATCTTTCCAATATGCTGAGTGCTATAAGACGTCAGATCAGGGACAAAAGATTCCCCAGAGGTCTTCGGTGGTTCCGTAGATGTAGACTTTATCCCAAGAAGAACCCTTTAAGCAAAGGAATCCAAGGGGAAAAAATGCAGAGAGATCTGGGACAGCAAACTGGAAGAAGAACAACAGTATAGGCAGATCCAGTGAACCAAAAAAGGCAATAGTGGGGCCCACCAATGATGAATAGAGGATTAGGCTGGTGGGATTCTAATAGCAGCAATAGGCGACACCATAGAGGGGAGAAGGAAGAACTATTGCAGCAGGAAGTAGCAGATCACAGCAGAAAAAGGCCCCAAAAAAAAAATTCTGCCATTCCCAGTAGTTGTGAGGAAGACCAAGAAAGAGGGGCCCACTGTTGGCCGAAACCCTGGGTCCACCCTAGGCGAGTGTAGGTGGGCCAGGGGCGACACCAATGGAAGAAACCTGGAGGGTATCCGTGCACAGATCCAGCAGATATAGGCGAAAAATAAAAAACTGGCGATGCTTTGCCGAGAATGACGAGGGAAAGATGGCTACCAAAAACCAACTTCAGGAAAGTGAAATCTGGAAGTCCACTGTATAGATGAAGGGGTCCGCCAAAAACGGCAAGGAATGATGTGGTCCCACCTGTCAAAGATGCGCCGATGATGAGATTGAAGTCCAAGAATGGACTGCTGCAACAGGAAGCTGACGAAGGCACTTCTGGAAATCTGATACAGACTAGATCTTAGATCCAAAAACAGAGGGAAGAGATGATCCGCTACAGAGTCCTCAAAAAGCCAGAATCAAAGATGTTGCCGAAATCCAGTGAGGAACAACAAAACGGAAGAGGAACAAAGCTCCTTAAAGCGTCCAGAAGATCTTTTTGGCTGATATCATGTTGAATATTATAATAAAACTAAGAAATTATGCAGAAGAAAAGAAGAAATAGAGGAAAGATCTACTGAGAGAATCCTCTCCCTTTTCTGTATTGTATTCCAATGTATATTTGTCACGCCCCGCCTTCCAACACCTAAACAGGCGTGATCTGACTGTACAAATTTAAATCACATGATGCCCTAAACGGGTCTTACATCCAAAATCTGTGGCTAAATTCAAATAAACATAATTACATTCACAAGCCACCAAAATTCCTCAAGTCCACAACCCGCTTAAAGACATAACATCTCATTTAAGCTTCCAAATAACTTAAAGGGATAAATATCACTCACATAAGGATTTCTAAACGCATCACTTACTCACATTCATATAACAATCAAATTAAAGCGTTCTCAAATTTAATCCATACTTGAATTTATTATCCAAGTTTCCAAAAATAAACGAATAAACAACTTTCTCAAAGTCTCAAATCAAACAAACAACCAATTTATAATCTAAATATTAAATTCTGCAATAAACTAAGCGTTTCTAAAAATTTTTCATCAACTCCTTGCTTTCTAAGCTCAGTTGCGATTATCGTTCAGACCCAAGTCCAAGGGATTGCCTGCAATGTAAGGAATGAGCTCCATGCCCAGCGAAAAAAACAATAACACAAACATAGTATATGATATCCCTACTTCCTCAATGATATTTCAAATAAACAAGAATAACAATTTATTTCATGCTCATGCCTTTGCAAAAATGTAATGCTCAATGCCAAATGGCATATTCCAACCCATTATTACATCTACTGATATCTGGTGGCCTTCCCGACGAATCGAGGATAATACAATATCGCCTTAATGGCCTTCCCACATAAAGTGAGGATAACACAACCTACCACCAAATAATAACCCTCATGACTTGTCACGAATATCACACATCTTCTACCATAATGGTCTTTCCACTTAAAGTGAGGTTAACAACACTACCACCGTCGTGGTCTTCGTGACAATCATGGATCGCACCCTCATACCCAATGTTGTGAATATGAGAATGCTATGCTCAATGCTAATAAACATGCTCAATTATCATATTGTGCTTACAGAATCATAAATCTAAGTCTAAACAATTTATAACATCATAGCGAATATCAGTTTGCCATAGCATACATAAAACATAGCAATAGTCTAAGCATCATAATAATTTGAATTACATAAATCAACATTCAAACATGTACAATCAAGATTGAAATTCAATAATATCATACAAATAATCATCAATCTATGAATATAAAATCGTTGGATCTTTCAATAACATTAATGGTTAGATTCCACAATCCGGGTAAACTGAGTCTCCTCGCGGCCAATAAAATATTTAGCCAAAATCTCCTTACATTACTGTGAGTGAATACCGGATGTCTATCATTATTAATATACACTCAGTCTATTCTAAATCCAACAACTATATTCATAACATGCAACACAACGCAATATTTTCATGGCACAATCAAAATAAAGGATTATATGAACACATGGTATATAGTGAATTGTTTACCTCACCTAGAAATTTTCGTATTGCGAATGGGAAGTCCACGTAGCTTCCAAGTGATGATTAGCCTTGAAATACAAGATTTGCTGCGAATAATATTTTAAGGGTTCCAGTTGTAATTAATATTGTGATTAATGAGACTCTTGAGACTTCTACATCAAATATGCGTGAATATAAGTCGTTGCCCCAACTATACTCTACGGGTTACTCTAAGATCAAGGTTGTGAATAGACTTTGGGTTCTTAAACGCTTCAAACTGTTTAAACTAAAATAAGGCAGATGAATAATAAGTTCAAAACTAATAAATAATCTGCTTTCAAAATCAACTTGAATGAGGAAGTGGTTCAAGAAAGAATCAGCTGAGAGGGCAGTAAAACGCCAAGTAAAAAGAGTTGAATGAATAATCAATTGAAATGATTACAAGGAATAGAGAAAAAGGAAGAATGAAATCTAATGTCAAGGATTGGTCTCAGATCTGTGGATTTGGGTTTTCAAACAAAAGTAACAACATGCTGTAAATAATAAGAAAAACATATGGGCATATAACTTAGGAACAGATCAGGTTCCAAAAACTTTTCAGAAGAGAACAAAACCCCAGAGTTGGTTTTAAGCACATAAAAATTATGGATGAAAACCAATTTGTATAGTTTGAAAACAAGGGAAGCAAGGGAAACTTCACAAGCAGAGTCTGGCTTGGGTTTTAAAGGATAGAAGTATATATATATATATATATATATATATATATATATATATAGTATACGATTTTAGCAAAAGATTTCAAACCATTACCAGTTTACGTAAAAATATAGGAAAGCCTTAACGTAAAAACTGTAACTAAAGATTTAAAATTATAAACCAGAGAATACATATATCTTTACATATGGTTTTGAATAAAACAAATTAATATACTGCAAATATTAAAATAAAAGAGTATGTAAAACTGATTGAGTATGGGAGAATTCTGAACATTTGTTTAATTCACAGTTTTCCAACTTGCTTGCTTAATTTTAAACAAACAAAAGAATACTTTGGGAGGAGAAGGCATGGCCGAAAGGATTTGGGGGCATCAACCTATTTGATTTGTTTAACAAATTAAACTCAAGGCACCTAACTGTATTTATTCGACTGGGTCAAATTTCAATTGGCAGATTAGGACAAATTCTACATAGGTTAGAATCAGTCCCAACTTAAGATGATTTTAGGGGTACTATTCATGGATAAGGGATTGGAGACAGACCTGAGTCACTCTTTAAATCAAATTAACTGAGATAAATAAATTCAGCAAGGTGGCTGGCAGCAAGGGAACTAAGATCAGTCCCGATTGCTGACAGTTTCCGGCTAGTTGACTGGCTCGATATTTACAAAGGGAGAAGAGGAAGAAGAAACCCAAGGGAAAGAAGAACATAGAGGAAATTAGAGGGACATACTTGTTACTTGCTATAACTAGGAGCAAAGAAGGCAGAGGGCCAGTCACACGGTGGTCCTGAGCTCTGCTATTCGAACCGGATCTTGGTCTTCAAAGAGGTAGGGAGGAACACGAACTCAAGAAAGAGAGAGATACCGATGAAGATCAAAGGTAGGAGGAGAATCCGGCAGCCATCGCATGGATTTGTAGTGAATCGAGTCGGCTTGTTTCTTCGGAGTAGGATTCGGATTCGAGGAGTTAAAAGCGGAAGGTACTCCATGGAGAGAGAGGATTCCTTTCCGTTTTGGAGAGGTAAAGAAGGAAAAGGAATCGAAAATTAGGGATTTGGGGTAAGGAAGGAAGGAAAAGAAGAACGAAGAAGCAATCGCATTAGGGAAGGAAAGTCTTGCCGTTCTTTCCCTTCGAAGGTTTAGGGATTTGGGGAAATAAGGGGAAAATCAACGGAAAGGAGGTGTGGGTCTTAAGGACCCACACGACTTACCCAACTCGGGTTTTTAGGGTCGGGTTTCCCCTTTTAATTAATTTGTCAATCACTTATTAAATTTAGTTAATTAAAGTTGAAATAAAATACTTGCAATTCAAATTCTAACTTAAAATTTAAAAGTCTAAATTGATAATTTATTTTCCATTCCTTTAATTTAATTCGAAGGGGATAAATTTGTAAATTCTTATTGAGTAGAAAATGTGTGATACCAGGGTCTATTATTCAATCCCTAAATTAAATTGTGTTTTATCCAAATAAATTTATCAATTTAAACTAACAATCAATTTAAACTACGATAATTTTCTAAATCAATTTTACCCATCACAACTGACCCGTTACCCCGGGTCGGGTCATTACAATATTTCAACTTTACATTGTACATGAATAAATAGAGTATGAGGAGCCAATCATGTTGGCAAAAAAGGAAAATAATTAATCTAAATCTAATGACAACTGTGTTGTGCAAAATACACTGAATGTGGACACTTTCTATCCCAAATGCTTCGGGTCTCACAACAGGTAGTGGCTTAGAAGTGTATCAAAGCCCTCCCCAATGTGATTCCCTTTTTACATGTAGAAAATGTGGATGGGCTAGGAGCGCCCGATACGAAAATTCGGTCGAAATCTCGGTTCGGCCGAATTTTCGACCCTTAGCTTCAAACACGTTGGTATCACAAGTTTAGATATTTTGTCATGTCATATCTAAATGAATTATTATAAATTCTATCATGCAGTTAAAATTAGACTAAAAGAACATGTTAGTCTTTAATTTTTTAAAATTAATAGATAAATATTTTGACTTATCATGATTAATTTAATATTGATAATGTATCAAATACAAATATAAACTGTTAGATATAAATTTTAGAAAGAAAAATAATTTTAATAGACTAGATTTATCATTAAGTGAGACCTGTGTAGAGCACTTGTGTTTGACCGTAAAAAAGCATTTGCCTATTCTATACTTTTGCTCAGAAATATTAGATAAATAAATAAATTATTATTTGATACCCATACTCTAGATAATGAACATTTAAATAGTGAGCCTATTACCTAAGATTATTTATTAAAAAGAACCTTTTTTTTTTTTTTGAATTTTTATGTAGGAAACCGTGGGATACCCAGTGTAAAATTCTCACGAGTGAGCTCGCTACCCCAAGGGCATACTAAGATTAGGCTATGGAGACTCAAATCTGCAATCTACCACTTTCTGAAGCGGGAGACAACCAATTGAACTATGTGGATTATTAAGAAAGACTTTACCCTTAAGTGTAGCGACCCGACCCGATTTTTCTGGATTTTAGGGTCTCAGTAGCAGTGGGGATGGGATGGATCCCGTTATAGGCCTTGTCTCGCCCGATCCCGAGCTCAGGAGCTCGAAGGGCATTTTAGTAATTTAAATTATTTAATACTTTGTCATATCAAAATAATTGAAAATCACACACTTTTCCTCACCCAAGGTTTAACATCTAATTTCCCCTCGGATTTTGAAATGTTGTTTTTGAAAAATCTAATTTTATGTTTAAAATAAATAAATAAATAAATAAATAAAATAAAATAAAAGAAACCCTAAACCCTAAAACCCCCCTTATAAATCCTCCTTTCTCCGCCGCGCAGTGTAGCACGCAGCTACAGTGTTGCGGCACCCTTGCCGCCGCCTCCTCTCTCTTTCTCGTTCTCCCACTCTCGTCTCCGGCTCCTTTCTCTTTTCGCTCAGGCGACCGGCGCCTCGGAGTCGCTGTCGCCGGCCAACCGAGCCAGGTATCTTCTTCTCCTTCTTCCCTCATCCTCCAACCGCCTTCCTCTCCTCTTCCACTTCCCTTTCCCGTCGGTTCTCCCCCCTTCCCCAAATCTTACCTCGGTTTTCATCGATTTTCCTTGTTTTTCCCTTCCTTTCTCTCCGATTTCCTCGAATTTTCCTGATTTTCCGATGGATTTCTCAATCCCCTCGGTTTTTCCCTCTTCCCTCTTCTTCCTCTCCTTCCTGCATTTTCTTCCTCTTTCTTCTTCCCCCTTCGGCTGGGCAGCCGAGTTGGCTCAGCTGGGCAGCCGAGTTGGCTCAGCTGGGCAGCCGAGTTGGCTCAGCTGGGCAGCTGAGTTGACTCAGCTGAGTCCGAGTGTGGGCCCCGCTGGGCCGGGCCCAGCTTGGCTCGCCACTGATCCTTCTTGGCCCAGCTCGGCCCAGTCCAGTTTTGGGCTCGGCCCAGTTTCAGGCCCGGCCCATTTTGGGCCCATTTTCAGTTCGAGCTTAGTTTAGCCTGTTTTATCTCCTTTACTTATTCTGTGCTCTTGTTTCTTCAGATCGAGCCCCCTTCAAACCAACGGAACCTTCTTCTCACGATTGATTTTCAAACGCACACCGGTGAGGGAACTGTCACACTTTTAACATACGCATTTCTGCATTTATTTATCTTCGAATCATATGGATGCGGAATGCGCAGAATGGGACCCCTTATATCTAGTTTTGCCACTCGGCAAGGGAACCATTCAGATAAGTATGTGGCGAGGGGACCACTCTGTGTATTCGCGTCCGGTAATGATGAAAGAATAATAGATGGGCTTGATGTTGTACCAGTTGTGCATGATTAAGTAATTGGATATGATTGATTGATAACATGATGAAATATCAACATGCTAGTATGTGGTAGACTGTGATATACATGATTGACTGAGATTTGATGTTGCTTTATTGAGAACATGTCTATTGTTAATTGTACCTACACGTGCCTATTGTTAATCGTACATGCAATTGTTGGATACGTAGAATGTCGGAGGGGCTTGGACGTTAAGTAACGTTAGGGTTATGTGGGGCCATGCGGCGGACGCGTGATGGGATGTATACTGCCTTGTGATTGGATGTGGGTAGTCGTGCCCCTAGCTTGAATAAAATGGTCGGTCTGTCTTGTGGTCACCAGATACACCTTTGAGGGAGGTGTAACCTGACTTGGGGAACAAGGTGCCTGGAAATCCCCAATAGGGATCCTTTGGGAAAGTAGTCGTGTCAATCCTAGATAGGCCATCAGGCTGAATGTTGGTTCACCCAAGGTAACCTTAGAAGCCTCTTGTAGTTCCGATACCCGAATGTGGGACGGATGAGATGATCCCTGTGTGACCGAGTAGGCTGAGGAGGTGCTCGCCCAGGTCGAGGGATGAAGGGGTGAGGGGCAGCTCCCGCTGGCATGGGTTGTGATCCCTGTGGACCGAGTAGGCTGAGGAGGTGCTCGCCTAGGTCGAGGGACGAAGTGGTAAGGGGCAGCTCCCGTTGGCATGGGTTGTGATCCCTGTGTGACCGAGTAGGCTGAGGAGGTGCTCGCCTAGGTCGAGGGACAGAGCGGTGAGGGACAGCATCCGTCGGTATAGTTTGTGATCCCTAGATGACCGAATAGGCTGAGAATGTGCTCGCCTGCTCATTGGTTAAGGGATTGAGGTTGTCTAGGTAAGGTGGTTGTGGGCCATGTTGAGTACCAACCGGATGGCCCGTACGGTGGGTCGAGTGCGTGTTGTGTGGGAACCATGTACGTGGACCTTTGTTATTCCTTAGTGGTAGATATGCAGTGTGTGATGTATATTGTGTGATTATATGCATGTGTTCCCTTGCTGAGTATGAAGTACTCACCCCCTTGCCTTTCAGGTGGCTCGATGGATGCGGGATCCAGCGGGTCCCAAGACCAGGCTTAGGCGATGATGCTTTCGGATTACTTAATTACTTTCCTTTTATTAATTAGAAAGAACCTTATGTTTATTTTGGATATTGTTTATCGTTGTGGATGACTGTACTAGCCACCTATTGCACTGTTGTGTTAACTGAACTTATGGTATCTCTTTTCTCTTATGGTGATTGATGTTTAGTCAAAAAAAATATGCCGGTAGTTTGGAATGTGTGATATTTCGGTTTAGTATCGGTAGTAACACGTCCATTTCGGGATGGGATGTTACATTAAGAGCTTGCAAAAGGTCTGTTAGATCATATTTGATTGGAAGAGTAAGTACCAATGTAATGATATGGGTTAGATGAACTTAGATTTACCCAAATTCAAATATATCTAATCCATTCTTACTTATTTCTAAAATTAAACATGATCTTAGAGTATCTATTATTCTTGTTTTTTTCGGTTTCAGATATCTCCAATTGAAAGTGAGGAGGCCTACCAATGAGCTTTTGGTTTTTAATTTTGTGAGCCATGGGAAATCTGTCCTACTATATTTTATTATAAGATTATAGGCATTAAATTGAATTAATCTATGGAAATCCCATTTTCTCTTTTTTTTTTTTTTAATGTTGGGTAAATATTCATTCTGGAGAGAGACTTCCAAAATAATACAGCAAAACATGAGGGCAAAAAGAAGCCTCGAAGAAGGGCCACAATCCCAGCAAAAATAGAGGCACATGCAACATGCTCAAATTAAAGAAATAGTGGAGACAGACCCACAACCCGAGTCATGCTAGCCAATCATAATAGTAAAAAATTCCAAAGCTGGTTGTGAACAGCTAAGTATATCTCATATTTTTATTTCTAATTTCATTTTATACTTTTACTATATAAAAGTTTGTCCTTGCTTTGATTCAAAATGTGATCCACACAACTCTCTCCCATCTCCGAAACCATAAACATTTGTCACTTACTTTCATAATTAAACTTATTATATTATATGAATAAGGGATGGGTGAAAATAGGTGCATGGTGGGGGCCCCATTGGTCAAATTTGAAGGCTGTAGGTGGGCGCCTATTTTACCTTAAGTCAGGGGTTACCTATTGACATAATGTGACATTTATTTCTTAATTCAGCTCTTTCCTATTTTTATCATAGATGACAGTCTAACATCTCTTTAGCATCCTCTACATCATAGATTAACTCCAACTAGAGTCCTAATTTAAAAAGTGTTGGGGTATGAACGAATCCCACATGTAATGAAAGGGAGAAAAAAATAAAAGAACTTATATGAAAGTCTAAAAATAAAATATCTTTTAACAGTTGGGACATCACCTATTAATGTCAAAGGCATAAGGTTGATTCATCCAAGAGATAGGCACACATTTCCATAAGGAATGTAAATGCAAAAACACCACGAGATAAAGATTTTACGTGGTTTATCCAAAGACTAATGTTCACGGACCGAACGCTACTCGATTTATTTATAGAGAAGATGTGGACCAAATGTTATAAGGTTCTCAACCCTTAACTTGTCCCCTCTCCTTTCTTCTCTTCTCTCTCCTCTCTAAAAAAGCCTCGAGAAACTAACCCTTATATATACTAGGCTTACATAATACAGACCTAGCTTGTTAGGCCTCACTAATAATGAACCTAACCCTATTAAGAAGCTTTTGAGCCAAACCCAATAATTTCATGGTGGAGATATTATTATTGAGTAATTGTTCACTATTTGGTTCCTGTGTATATCTGGAATTACTCTAGCCTCCAGCGTGCAATGAGGATTCTTGAACATCTAATAGAAAAAAAATTCATACATGTCGCACATTTATTGCTTTTGCCATTTATCACTTTTTTCTACCACCATATTTTTACATTGAACCCTACCTTAGGTGCTGAATGGTGTCCTTAATACCTCATACTTTGTATATTTTATAGAGCCTAAAGCTTAAACCATGTCAATAAGGTAGTTTTCTCTCATCTAGCCTTCGCCTTTCTTCCCTTTCCAAGTCATAAGTGCTCAAATTTGACCTACCATCTTTCTTTTTCTTGAAGCTTTTATGCTTTGTTGCATTTCCTACGTTCAAAAGAAAGTGAGGAATTTATTTTAGCTACTCACCCAAACAAAAGAAATTATCCATTTTCATCTATCAATTGTTTAAATTGAAGTATGAAGGAATGTGATTGAAGTGGGAGATCAAATAGATCAAGAAACTTGTTGCAGATTGGATGTGTATCGACCTCACAACATCTAAGATATAGTTGTTCATTCCGTCGTGGAGACCATTTCACGTTGGCTCTAAAATGGAAAGCTTTGGCATTTTGATCATTTCAGTGTTTTGTTTTGGAAAAGACACTATGACAAATTTAAAAACTTTAAATATCATACATAAGAATTATGAATAGAAAACAAAAATATTTGAGTTGAAAAAATAATTTTAGAAATATAAAAATAATAAAATAGTGAAATATATCAAAACAATGAAATAAAAAATATAACAGAAAATAGAAAAATAGCAATTAGAATAAAAAAATAAAATAGTAAATTATACTTAAATCATGAAATTAGAAAAATAATTAATATTTTATAATGAAAGTAAGAAGATGAATTGATTAAATTAATAATAAGAAGCAAAATGAATTTATTGGTTGGGCCAGAATATTATATATAGTTTTTGACCACATCTATTCTTCATATCAACTGAAATAAACCCAATTGATAGAAGCAGAGAACAAAAAATTACAAGGGGTTTTTAATTTCAGATCGTGCCAAAATAAAATATTTTGGCCTGTTTTAGTTGAAATAAAACTGTAGAGTTTAGAAAAATGACTTGACATTTTTCTATCACTAACACCCATATATATAGTACATTTATCAAAGAAGGAAAATAATGGGAATATACACTTATGGAAGGTTGATGGTGATGAGTCAATTGAGTGAAGACTTTTCATTAATAAAAATGAAATCAACTACTACGATTGAAGATGATGAAAGGGGACACCCTTCTTTCTTATAGCTTATTAACACTACACTTGTTTGCTCCAATTGTAGTGTCTTTTCCATTTAATAGTGTGGAACAACTATAGCATTTCCAAATGAAAGAGATTCTCATAGTAAGTGCATTCATGCTCGATTTCATCCTAACAATTTGGATGGTATGCTCTTTCCATACGTTTGTCTCTCATCAATGACTGTAGATTAATGGAGATGGCTTCTATGTTTGGTCAATAATTTGTATCCCCATCTTCTAGCTTTTGATGTATCAAAATTTGAAAGTCAACAAGTAGATCTGTAAACGGACTCAGGTCCGGCATTCTTCCTTAATGTGGTCATGCATTCTTCCTTTCATTTACTTGAATCACATTGGAAGATTACTAAAAGCTAAAAGTTCTTCATCCGTACAACAAATAGAGTTATATAGTTGCATTTGTTTAATGTATTTCTCATTGAATTTGAATTTCCTTATTCATGATTCACATTTGGGCCTTGTCTTTGGATCATGATTCACAATGCATGTTGTTCCCTGTCAGAGATTTCAATCTATGTATCGGTCAGAGAAAAAAATTCGGCCGATTTCTTTCTTTTTTTAAAAAAATAAAAAATAAATATCGGTTGTGGGACCGAGCCGATATTTGCCCTTATTAGATGAATATCGGCCGATATTTATATTTTTTATTTTTTTTAAAAAAAATAGTCTTTTTTTTAAATGATTTTTTTCAAAAAAAAAAAAAAAAGCCACCGTGATCTCCAATTTTTTTTTTGAAGAGAGAAAGATCTCAGCCGATATGAAAAATCGACTGAAATCTCAATCCGACTGATTTTTCTACCTCTGGTGGAGTTATCAGTTCACATGGGCCTGATGTAGTTGGATTCGTCGCTCCTAAAACTCAGAGAGTTGAAAGTTCCCTTCCTAGGTCATTGATTGCTCTTGGGTCAAGCCCTTCCTCAAAGACAACTCATTATGTTCAAAGCCAGAGAACAAATGGAAAACCAAGTGCCATAGCAGGGAACAACATGCATTGTGAATCATGATCCAAAGACAAGGCCCAAATGTGAATCATGAATAAGGAAATTCAAATTCAATGAGAATTACATTACACAAATGGAACTATATAACACTATTTGTTGTACGGATGAAAAACTTTTACCTTTTAGTAATCTTCCAATATGATTCAAGTAAATGAAAGGAAGAATGCTGGATCTGAGTCCGTTTACAAGCCTTGACTTTTGAATTTTGATCCATCAAAAGCTAGAAGATGGGGATATAAATTATTGACCAGATCAGAGAGCCTCTTACATGATCCAAAGTCAAGGCCCACATAAATTATAGGTCATATACTCATGTCTAGGACAGGCCTACAAATCTCGGACGATACTATGCGTATTGACAGAGATATCTCGGATTTTTGCTGGCCGAGTACACATTTATAAGGCCGAGATTTGTTGGAAAAAATTAGGAGAGAGAGAGATCTCGGATCTCGGCACTTCTATTATGTGATGGGACCATTCAAAATATAGATCAAATTACTATCCAATCCCAAAAAATGGATTTAGAAGAAGTTTGAGAAGTAAAAAATGAGAGAAAGTTCCTCTCTAGAGAGAGAAATCCACACATTAGGTTAGAATCAGGATCCTCAAAATTGGACTTTCACATAACATCCTCTTACATCAGTGGAGATGACTTTCTCCTTTGCTAGTGGGACCCATGTCAAATTAGTGGAGGAGAGAGAGTCCTCTCCACAAATGAAAATTTCTCGTCTTGCTTTTACCACTATTTTCTTTTTTCTTTTTTCTTCTCATTTTTTTTTATTTTGTTCTTTCAAAAAGAAATAGAATTACCATAAGCAATCCCTTTCTACTGAATATTTTCCATTTATTCACTTTGCTCTCTCTCTGCGTCTCCATTTCTCATTATTTTGCAATTTTTTTGTTTCTTACTTTTTGAAATCTTTTCCTTATTTTCATTTTATAGATCAGATTTGTTATTTGTTGAATTTATTTTTCTTTCTATTTGAAAAACCTCATTTTCCATTTTATTTTTAAGATCTATTTTTATAAAAATATTTCAAAGATAAAACTTCATATCTAGAAAAGTGAAAATGAAAAGAACATCTTAAAAATAAAGAAATAAAATCAATTTGACATGTAAAGTTTTTTCAGATCTTAAACAATGGAAAATGGAAAATATAGGTTCTAAACTTGTTATGAAAATTTAGTTTAATAAAAAAAAATAATAAAAGGCTAGAAAATGAAAATAATATAAATATCAATTTAATCATCGACTTCATTTGATTGATCTTACGACCATGCCGATGCAACCTGATGAAGGGATCCCTAAGTTCATGAATAGATGGAGGAAAATCGCAGTAGTCTTTAGGGTTGAAGACAATTATTGTCTCCTAGAATAAAGTTTTATTAGAGTGATGGTTGTAGATACTTGATCCATAATCTTTACCTCCTATTATTCTGATCGACACTCGTAGTACTTCGGGTTCTAATATGGAATGGAACCTTAGCTAAGAAAGATGTTGAGCTTTAGCTAGGGGTGAAACTCAGGTTGGGTTTTAGTCCGAACCTGCATGACCCGACCCTAAAACCGTGCTGGGTCATGAAAGTCGGGTCAGAGGATTGGGTTGAGTTGAGAAGTCATAAACCCGCATTGAATTCAGGTCAAACTGGGTTGAGAGATTTTTAAGTTAACTTGACCCGACCCTGTGTAGGCTAAAGTATGTTTAAAATGTGGGTCGGGTCGGATTTCGGGTTGAGTCGGGTTATAACTCGGGTCGGGTCGGGTCAAGATGTCTGGGTCAAAAATTCAGTTCGGGTCGGGTTAGGTTCCATATATTAGTAACTCGGGGTCGGGTTGGATTTGTTAAAACCTGACGCCCCCGACCCGAGTTTCACCCCTAGCTTTGGCTAATGGTGGCATTTAGTTGAAAATTGCGAGAAAGAAAGACTTAATGGGAGTTTTAATCAAAATGTCCTTCAGTCTTGTGTAATTTTCCTAGAGTTCATCTTTTTAAGTGCCTCCTAAGTTATTGGTCTGAACTTCTCTTCGTATGAGGTTTCTTGCTAGAGTATTTTCTCTTGGACAAGGTCCTTTAGGCATTTTAATTAATCATTTTTGGAATACCACCTTGGTGAAGCAGTCGATTTTGGTTTTGTGAAAAGCTCCACCCTTGTCATGCTTTTTTTATTTAAAGTTTTCAAGTTCAAAATGCATAAAAATTTAGCCAATATTTTCTTTAATAGAGAGATGACCTTTTTTTTTATAACATGGGTATCCTAAGTCTAGATTGGAGGTGAGACTAATCTCACAAATACACAAAATCAGGGGTGAAAAATTCGGTGTCGACCGATATTTTTTTCTCTAATTTTGTTTTTTAAAAAAACGTATCAGTATCGGCAATATATATCGGATATATATTAACAATATCAGTCAATACGTATCATATCTGTAACGACCCTCCCTCTAACCACCTCGTCAGAGTAATATATTAGGAATATTTTAGTGGAGAGGGAGGCGAGCGTCACGACACGAGTCAAGTCCGAGTCCGAAGACCCGGCACTTGACTAGCCCAGCTAGGGTATGCATGTTAACATTTGCACACACCCTGTTAATTCTGCAGAATTTTAAATATTTATAGCATCCATGAATAGCCAATCAGGTCTCATAGCAAAATAAGGAATTCCCAAAATGATTATACATCAAGTCAAATACAAATAAACTTAAATACATGAATCCAAATCACAAATATACATTCCCCAAAAAGATTACATTCTTACACAAAAGTACATTGATCTCATATTTCTCATAACATCAAAATAATTCCAAGTCCACAAGACTTTGTTCTCTAATCTCCATCTCATCCATGCTCGGCCATCGCTTGGTCCGATATTATTTCCGTCTTCCAAAATCTGTATATAAAACTGGTGGAGGAAATTTATGGGCTTAGTCAAGTTGCCCAGTAAGAATTCCGATCACATAGTATGCCTACGGTGTGTCATATTTAGACACTACATATACTTGTACTTTTATCAAATTTCGATCATATCGTACTTCATATTATACGAAACCATATTTAGATAATAAATCCATACATATTCACGAAACAATCTTATTCAAGATATACTTAGTACTCTTCTCAAACTATTTACTTATATTACAAATCTCAAATTTGACTCATTTTACAGATATCATAATTGAAAACATATGTACATACTTCTTTACAAGGTACTCATAACTAATTCATGTCGTACTTTCATTCTTAAAGGTATAGTCAAAACGATACTTATAAGGAAATCATATTCACTTTTCCTTTCAAAAATATTGTATGTCAACCATGTATCATAATACACTTCTCAAGATGTATTTCTAAATCAAGATAGAAAACTCAAGGCAAAGCCTTAATCGTTTTATTATGAAAATGTCTTATTATAAACTCATTCTTGAAACCTTTCACAATGCCATACTCTTTTCATTACTCCAATACCATATTTAGTTCATATAAATGATTATTAATATGTAACATGTCATGCCATGGGCGCCATAATATATGCATACCCTTATCATACCCCATGCAAGGTACCTCAATATCTCATTTGAAACAACGGGGCATTTCACATACATCATTTCACATTTAACATTTTTCTGGGGGAGTTTTAATACACATTATTACAACACCACAGGTTCCACCGGTGTAACATCATTCCTTTCAATCTATCACGCGCGCGTACAACATCAAAGTCTACCCGGGTCAATTCAACACTTTAATTCGTCAAATCATAATACAACCCCAAAGTCCGTCCAGACATTCAGCACTTTGGTTCGTCCACTCAACCCCATAATTATAACCCGAACCCTAAGGTCCATTTATTCTCATGTTATGTGTTTCCCATCCCATTCTTCATGTAATACCCTAACCCAAATTAGGCGTAATTAGTTTAATAAATCCTTTTTAGACCTGTTAATCTCGAAGATTACAGTTAAGGCTTTGAGAAAAGCCCAAATTCGGCCCAATCAAAGCTCGAACACTCAGTGATCTAGCCCGTCTAGTTGGAAGAGCAAAATGGTAATTTTCCACTTATTGATATTATTTTATTATTTAAGTCCTTATTTGATTATTGTTGGATGATATTATTTTTCTTAATCAAGGATTTCTATTTCTAATTTCAGAATTATTTTATTTTAAGAAAATGATATTTAAAACAGCCCGAAAAGACCTCGAGAAAGGGAAATAAATTTTTTTAAATGATTTAAGAAATGAGAAAATTTTTGAACAAGCATATTATTTTAGACCATTTTATTCCGGTTTAGTTTGTCCTTTCAAAACCCAAAAATGAGGATTTTAATCCATTTTATTTAACACAAGTTAAATTAAGTAAATAGTGTCAAATTATAAATTTTGTTTAAATCTATAGTTTTTAGTGAATTTTAAATCTCCAAAATTTTATGGTAATTAGACCTATCTTAATAAGTCAATCTGGTCATGCCCAGAAAACAATATGAGAATTCGTCTAAGCACCTATTTATTATTATATTATGGATTATTTTAACTTAAAATGTTTAGAAACCAAGTAAGAGACTCAGTTCCATGTACCTTGGAGATTCTTGGAAAAACAGTATGGTTTTAAAATAGTACTTATATGTATTTCTTTGAATGCTAAGTATTTTAACCAATTATTGATTGTACACTTGTTTGTATGTTCAAAGAGACTTCGAGACCACGCAATTTCGGTGAGGGGACTTAACTTTACAGTAGATGTAAATCAGGTTTAATGAGATGGATCTTGAGCAATGAGTGGTTTCAAGTTTCAAGAAATCCACCCATGTGCCTGATCATGATACACTGTTGTACGAAATGCTTATGATGATTGTAAATGTTTATGAAGTTGACCATATGTGTTTAAATACTGCTTCAACGTGCCCTTGACTATTGAACCAATATCGGCCATGTGAGTGAGATGGTTTACGTCTACTGGACCAGGGGTGTCGACAGTTGCTGACTTGGGGAGTGTCAGTATCGGCTATGTGAGGGCCTGAGATGTACTTATAAGGATGTATTTTGACCGTGTCGGGACTTAATACAATGGTCTCAGCGTAGTATATAAGTGTTACGATGGATGACAGCAGTGATGGAATGATGTTGAGATTTATTGACAAGCATAAGATATCTTATTGTAAATGGTAATTAGTTAACTAACCTGATGTTTCATTAAACTGCATTATTATATTTCTTTCACTGGGTTAGTTAGCTCACACCACTCACATTTTAGGAGATGTGCCCGAGAAGGAGAACCCTTCGTATGAAGCTTAGGATGGATAAGCTGCTGCGTTGCCTTGGATTCCTACTGAGGGGAATTCCGCTATCTTTGTCTTTTGGTTTCTTGAACCATATGTTTTTGTAAAGTACCGTGTGTGGTACATAGTTTGTGTTGATGTGATGTATTAAATCTTTATGTGTTCCGTAGCTACTTTGGTTGTTATTTAATAGTAATTCATTTATAGAATTATGTGTTTGTGATTAGGCATATGGTATGTGTTTAAGTCCACCTATTGGGCTCATGTGTGGCTTTTGTTTCTGGGCCTAACCTTTGATCCAGCCCAGTTAGAATCTTGAGTTTAATTTCAAAAAAAAAAAATCAGTGACAATCCGGGCCCACTTCTGGGTCGAGGCGTTACAGCTTGGTATCAGAGTTTCGGCTTAAACTCTAAGAGTGTGATGGATTATAGCATAGTTGGAATTATTTTTTATTAGAACTGCAGTTGTCATTGACATTTTCTGTTTTTGTGGTACAGATATGTCGAGCAACGTAGAGTATACCGAGTTGTGGGACAGAGGGCCCCCTAGCTATCCTATAAATCTGGTTTCTTCTTCCGATGAGTCCAGCGTGCCGAACTTCATTGATAGAGTTGTACCCAGTGAGGACATCGAAGTAGAATCACCCGAAGATGTTGGGGTTGTTACTGCCTATGTATCTGAGGGGAATGTGGGAGATGTCCCAATGTTAGAAGAATCCGTAGGGGAGATAAGCTCGCCCGAATACACTCCAGCTACCTCGATTTCGGAGGAACTGACGGAGTATATATGCGAACTGTGCAATCAGGAGGGGCACAACTGTACTTTCTGCCCCTACCCTATTGATGTTGTTTACCCTGTTTGTGGACTTCGCGGGCACGGGAAGGAGTGGACTAACTGTCCTTATATTAGGGGACAGAGAATAATACCCTGTTTGACTTGTGGAGTATTGGGGTACATGTCAGCGACATTCCCTAACAACTTCTTTTATTTTGGTGATGATGTAGGGTCTTGTATGGAAGATTAGGCTGGAAGTAGTGGAAAAGTAGCGGGGAAAAATGGGAGATTTTGTAAGGGTTGAGAGTTATGTTTTGTTGTTTTTGAAGGGTTTTCTGACCTTACCAACCTTTATAATTATAATGCAATTTTGAGATTTCTAATGAATTGTGCAACCTTATGTTTTGTCTTGATAACCTCTTCATCTTAAATAATTAAGTAATATTTACAAGTGTAAATAACAGATGTCAGGACCTAACGGAAATGGAAACAACTGTCGCGGGATATATCCAACGAAGCCATTCGTACAGCAATGGAGGCGTTCCAGTAGATAGCCGAGAATATGCGACGCCCTCCCATCAGGACGCAAGAAGAGAGAGCCACCTCGGCTCTAAAGGAGTTTAAGCGACTAAACTCGATGACCTTTTCGGTAACAGAGGATCCTAGCACAACACGGAACTGGCTTACCCAAATCAGCCGGATCTTGAATACCTTAGTCATTGCCGATGATCTAAGGGTAACTTTGGCGACCTATCAGTTAGAAGGGAATGCCTATGAATGGTGGGAGACTAAGAGTTTGGTTCGTAACCACGAGCCTATGACTTGGGAGGAGTTTTTAGCCGCCTTCCTGGCCCGTTACTTCCCAAAGACTGTCCAGGTAGCGAGGAAGAGAGAATTCCTTAACATCCAGTAAGGTTCTGACACAATGGCGCAGTATGCCATAAGGTTCATTGATCTAATGCAGTTTGTACCTTAGATTGCAGCAAACGAGGAAGAGAAGATACAACACTTCGAGAATGGACTCCGACCTTTTCTACAGCCGCAAGTGGCCGGTTTAACTTTCAACACCTTGGAAGAGATCATCGATGGGCTTCAAAGGTGGAGGCAGTGGATTCCACCAATAGGAGCGCCGACAACTTCCAAAAACCTTCCTCCAACAAGAAGGCCAAATTCAACCAGAAAAGGCCATTCTTCAAAAAGAGCCAACCTAGTGCGGGACATTCTAGTCGTCCTGACACTCGACAATTCGTGTGCTAAACTTGCAATCAGCCTGGGCATACTTCTAAATTCTGCCCAACAGGAGGGGAAAAGGAGTGCTACCACTGCAAGTAGACCGGGCACCTGTTTAGGGACTGCCCCTATCTCGGCAGAGTCGCACCTTCACAAAGCACGGGGCCATCTTATTCTGTGGCACAACCATCCGTCGGCAGAAGTTCTCAGCAAACCTCCAGACGCTCGGGGGCACCTAGGAATGGACCACCTCGGAACAGTCAGGGGAAGGGACATGGACGTCCTCAGACTTACCAGGGGAGACTCTACACGCTTGGGACTCAGAAGGAGGAGCCAATGGAGAATATGGTGATGGAAGGTACCCTTTCTCTCTTCAGTCTTTTGGCACGAGTGCTTTTTGATACCGGTGCTTCACATTCCTTTATTTCTAGAGCTTGTTGTGATAGATTGGACTTTCAACCAGTAGAAGTAGATAACCCGCTAATGGTAGTATCACCCTTGGGAAAGAGAGCTTTGGTAAACCAAAAGTGTGGATCGTGCATTTTGAGAATTAAAGGTGTAGAGTTGTCCTATGATTTTTTGGTTTTAGAAATGATGGACTTTAAGATCACCCTTAGCATGGACTAGTTGTCAGTTTTCCAGGTCTTGATCGACTGTTCTTAGACGAGAATTTTTGGGGTCTTCTCAACCAATGAACGGTTTATGGAGAAGTTGGTATCCTGTGAAAAGATGAGAATCACTTTCTCTGGCTTTAGGGCGTATCCTGATAGTGTGGTGGCAAGTATGGGTTGGAAAGATGTGGTGGTGTTGGGTCTGTTGCTCCTCAGGTGGTGTGTGAGTTTATGGATGTGTTTCCTGACCAGTAAGCTGGGCTATCTCCACGCCGAGAGATAGAGTTTGTTGTAAACCTATAGCTAGGAACATCTCCTATTTCCATAGCACCTTATCGAATGGCGCCGGCTGAACAGAGAGAGCTAGCTACGTAGGTAGAGAGCATCTTAGACTCGATTTTATCCGTCAGAGCAATTCGCCTTAGGCGCACCTGCTCTCTTTGTTAAAAAGAAAGATGGATCGATGAGAATGTGTATAGATTACTGGCAACTCAACCAGGTGACTATTAATAATAAGTATCATTTTCCTCGAATAGACGACATTTTTGATCTTTTGAGAGGATCGAGATGTTTTTTAAAAATCAATCTGAGGTCGGGTTACCATCAGTTGCGGATTCGAGAGGAAGACATTTCTAAGACTGCTTTCCAGACGCAGTATGGTTTATATGAGTTTGTGGTGATGCCTTTCTGTTTGACCAACGTACCAGCCATGTTTATGGACTTGATGAATCGCGTTTTCCGACTGTATGTAAGAGAGTTTGTGATAGTCTTCATAGACGATATCTTGATCTTTTCGTGGTCAAAGGAAGAGCATGAGCGTCATTTGCACATTGTTCTTCATACTCTTCGAGATCATCAGCTGTACGCTAAGCTGAGTAAGTGAGTTTTCGTTTACTCAAGTGCAGTTCCTTGGACACGTGGTATCTCCAGGAGGGATCTCAGTATACCCAACAAAAGTGGAAACAGTGAAGATTTGGGAAAGTCCCAAGAATGTTTTCGAGATTCGAAGCTTTCTGGGATTAGCAGGATATTACCGAAAGTTTATCCCACACTTCTTCCAGATCGCAGTGCCAATGACTCGGCTGAAAAGAAACAATGTTAAGTTCGAGTGGAACGAGGCTTGTGAAAGAATGTTCCAGGAGCTGAAAGAGAAGTTGACTACGTCTCCGATTTTGATTATACCCGAACAAGGACGAGGTTATGATGTGTATTATGATGGGTCCAAGTTTGGTTTGGGGTGTGTACTGATGCAAGAAGGGAAGGTGGTAGCTTATGATTCCAGGCAGCTGAAGGGATATGAGCAGAACTACCCGACTCATGATTTGGAGTTGGCAGTCGCTGTCTTCTCGTTGAAGTTGTGGAGACATTACTTTTATGGTGAGAAATTCAATGTGTTTTTCTAATGACCACAGTCTCAAATATATCTTCACTCAGAAATACCTGAATATGAGGCAGTGAAGATGGATGGAGTATCTGGGAGATTGCGACTTTAGTCTCTCTTATCACCCAGGAAAAGCCAACGTAGTGGACCGACACCTTGAGCAGAAAATCACATAGCAACGTGGCAAGGATGGCATCCTGACAGTGGAAAATGTTACAAGTTTTATCCGAGTATGACCTGGAGTTGATCGAAAGAAACGGGTCAACAAGAATCCATAGCTTGGTTCTGCAAGCCGAGGTAATTAGATTGGTGATGGAAGGACAACAGAACGATCTAGAAGCAAAGGAGTTGGCGACTCAGCTTTCAGGAAGAGAGAGCTTGGAAGATTGGAAGATCAAGGCTGATGGAGGTCTGACGTTCAAAAACAGACTTT
Source organism: Chimonanthus praecox (assembly GCA_022113865.1). Taxonomy (NCBI): domain Eukaryota; kingdom Viridiplantae; phylum Streptophyta; class Magnoliopsida; order Laurales; family Calycanthaceae; genus Chimonanthus; species Chimonanthus praecox. The sequence goes on along the minus strand of CM039092.1, from coordinate 50,539,179 downwards.
TCTTACCAAAGTAAGACGAGTGCCGAAGAAAGGTGCTTGATCACTTTCATCGTTCTCACTTTGCAGTGCACCCTGACAGTACAAAAATGTATCACGACTTGCGGCGACTGTTTTGGTGGAAGGGAATGAAACGAGAGGTTGCAGATTTTATATCAAAGTGTCTGACTTGTCAACAAGTTAAAGCAGAACATCAACGACCTGGTGGAAAGATGCAACCGCTTGAAGTGGCTGAATGGAAATGGAAGCACATCACCATGGACTTTGTGACTGGATTTCCGGAGTCTTCCAAGAAGAATGATGCTATTTGGATAATAGTCGATCGATTAACAAAATTAGCTCATTTTTTGCCGATGAAGAAGACTGATTCTTTGACTACTCTAAGTAATTTGTATATAAAGGAGATAGTCAGATTGCATGGAGTGCCAGTAACTATTGTGTCTAATCAAGATCTTAGATTTGTGTCAAGATTTTGGCAGGGCTTGGAGGAAGAACTGGAGACTAAGCTATGCTTCAGCATTGCTTTTCACCCTCAGACGGATGGTCAGTCAGAGAGAACCATTCAAACTTTGGAAGATATGCTAAAAGCTTGCATCATGAATATGGAGGGAAGTTGGGAAGATCATTTGGCTTTAATCGAATTTGTTTACAACAACAGTTATCACTCCAGTTTACAGATGACACCTTATGAAGCTCTGTATGGTAGACCCTACAAGACACCTCTTTGTTAGATAGAGGTGGGAGACAAAGCACTTTTGGGACCGGATCTAGTGCGTGAGACATCGGAACAAGTTGAAATAATAAGACAACGTCTCAAGACAGCCCAAAGCAAACAAAAGAGTTATGCTGATAAAAGGCGAAGACCTTTGGAGTTTGCAGTCAGCGACCGAGTTTTCTTACGTGTGGTACCACGTCATGGAGTACAAAGGTTTGGACGTAAGGGAAAACTATCACATCGATATATTGGATCTTTTGAAATCTTGAAGAGAATAGGGGAAGTGGCCTATCAGTTGGACCTTCCTCAAACTATGGAAAGAGTGCATAGTACATTTCACGTGTCTATGTTGAAGAAGTACGAGCCTGTGATCCGTCACATGTGATAAGCTTTGAAGACATTGAAGTCTCAGATGACCTAACTTTCAAAGAAGTGCCAGTAAAGATAAAAGGACATCGGACTTAAGAGTTTAGAACAAAGTCTATCCCTCTAATATGAGTGTTATGGTACCATTGCGACGTGCAACATGAGACGTGGGAACCGAAATCGACGATGCGGAAGCTATACCCTAGCTTGTTTTTAGGCCAAAAAGGTACGAGTTTTATTTTAAATTTTGGGATTAAAATTTCTTTAAGAGGGGTAGGATGTAATACCCTGACCCAAATTAGGCGTAATTAGTTTAATAAATCTTTCTTAGATGGGTTAATCTCGAAGATTACGGTTAAGGCTTTGAGAAAAGCCCAGGTTCGGCCCAATCAGAGTTTGAACACTCAGTGATCCAGCCCATCTAGTTGGAAGGGCAAAATGGTAATTTTTCACTTATTGAATTTTATTATTTAAGTCCTTATGTGATTATTGTTGGATGATATTATTTTCCTTAATCAAAGATTTTTATTTCTAATTTCAGAATTATTTTATTTTCAGAAAATGAGATTTAAAACCGCCCGAAAAGACTCCGAGAAGGGGAAATAAAAAATTTTAAATGATTTTAGAAATGAGAAATTTTTTGAGACAAGCATATTATTTTAGACCATTTTATTTCGGTTTAGTTTATGCTTTCAAACTCCGAAAATGAGGATTTTAAACCATTTTATTTAACACAAGTTAAATTAAGTAAATAGTGTCAAATTATGAATTTTGTTTAAATCTATGGTTTTTAATGAATTTTAAATCTCCAAAATTTTATGGTGATTAGAGTTTTTAAAACTCAACAGTTTTGTTAAGTTGGATTAAATTTATTAAGCTTTAAAATTATTATTTTTAGTTAAAATTTTAAATTTAGTCAAAATTGGACCTTTTTGCAAAAGCCAAAACAATTAGCCTGAGACTTATTTGCAACGAACAGTTTCACTGTTCGGACGTCGGCCAGCCGCTGCATGCAGTGCCCATTCGCCATCACCCATTGCTCAGCTCAATCTATAAAACTCAGCCTTCCCAGCTGGTTTTACCTCCCTCTCCAGTGAAGTCTGAAAACCAGACCAAACTCCCTCTCCCTGTCTGTCTGTTTTTCAATATTTTCGGTTGACCGTAGCTTAAAGAGGAAGATTTTTCAAAGTCGGAATTTTCAAACCAGGAAGTCAAGTGAAGGTACCCATTGTGTTCATTTTTAAATTTTAACTAGTTTAGAGTCAAGTAGAAGTAAATTTGACTGAGTTTCGAGTGTATAAAACCAATTTGAAGTTTAAGGAAAAACATGGATTTTCTTGCGTCACTTTAGTTTTGGTGTCAAAATCGAATGTTTTATCTAAGAGTAAGGTTTTAATTTATTCCCTAAGGTAAGAGGACTCACTGAGGAGTCCATCTGACCGGTTAGATGTGAAAACTGAATACAGAAAATTCATGGTTTCTGGATTCGTATTTCACTCTCTGTTCGGCATCACTGTCTGCTATTGCAGACAAAGGAAGAAGGCGACTCTCAGAAGTTCCGAGAGTTGGCCTTCGGACGTTCGATGCTGAGCCCTTCGGACGTTCCAAGCTTCGGCTCGAAGTCCCGAAGTGTCAGAGGCTAACCGTTGTCCGCATCTGCTACCGAGACGTCCCGAGCCTGTTCGGAAGGACAAAACCCCTCTCGGACGATCCGAGCTTCCCTCGGCATGATCTGAGACACACAGACCCACAGAAACCCTGTTTTTTATCTTCTTGAGCTTGGAAAAACCTTCGGATGATTCGAGACTTGACTCTCGGAAGATCCGAAGAGCAGAACCATGTTCCGAGGTTTTATGGACTTGTTTAGACCGTAGCACGGACAATCTGAAGCCACAGTACCTGGTTCCGAGGCATGCTCCGAGGAACCTAGTTCTTGAATGTTAAATCTTGGTTGATTGATGATGCATGTGTTAGATCCTAGGTTTTCATGTAATGTTTATACCCCTTTGATAAATAAAATTGTACTAACCCCTTCTTCTCTTATTACTATAGTATATTTACTTATTGTATTCACTTCCAGGCCGACACTATTTGTCGGACACTTAGTAACTTCACTTCCAAGCTGACGCTATATCTGTCAGGCATTGAATGACCTCTAGGCCTAACTCAATACGTTAATCTGGTTAATGCCCAAAAGACAATATGAGAAGTAGCTTGAGCCCTTGTACATCCAGACCTATCTCAATACGTTAATCTGGTCATGCCCAGAAGACAATATGAGAATTCGTCTGAGCACCAATTCATTATTATATTATAGATTATTTTAACTTAAAATGGTTAGAAACCAAGTAAGAGACTCAGTTCCATGTACCCTGGAGATTGTTGGAAAAACAGTATGGTTTTGAAATAATACCTGTATGTATTTCTTTGAATGCTATGTATTTTAACCAATTATTTATTGCACACTTGTTTGTATGTTGAAAGAGACTTCGAGACCACACAATTTCGGTGAGGGGACTTAACTTTACAGTAAATGTAAATCTGGTTTAATGAGATGGATCTTGAGAAATAAGTGGTTTCAAGTTTCAAGAAATCCACCCATGTGCCTGATCATGATACACTGTTGTACGAAATGCTTATGATGATTGTAAATGTTTATGATGTTGATCATATGTGTTTAAATACTGCTTCAATGTGCCCTTGACTATTGAACCAATATCAGCCATGTGAGTGAGATGGTTTACGTCTACTGGACCAGGGGTGTCGACAGTTGCTGACTTGGAGAGTGTCAGTGTCGACTATGTGAGGGCCGGAAACGTACTTGTAAGGATATATTTTGACAGTGTCGGGACTTAATAAAATGGTCTCAGCGTAGTATGTAGATGTTACGATGGATGACAGCAGTCATGGAATGATGTTGAGATTTATTGACAAGCATAAGATATCTTATTGTAAATGGTAATTAGTTAACTAACCTGATGTTTCATTAGACTGCATTATTATATTTATTTCACTGGGTTAGTTAGGTCACACCACTCACATTTTAGGAGATGTACCCAAGAAGGAGAACCCTCCATATAAAGCTTAAGATGGATAAGCTGCTACGTTGCTTTGGGATTCCCACTGAGGGGAATTCCTCTATCTTTGTGTTTTGGTTTTTTGAGCCATATGTTTTTGTAACATACCGTGTGTGGTACTTAGTTTGTGTTGATGTGATATATTAAATCGTTATGTGTTCCGTAGCTACTTTGGTTTTGATTTAATAATAATTTATTTATGGAATTATGTGTTTGTGATTAGGCATGTGGTATGTATTTGATTCCACCTATTGGGCACATTTATAGCTTTTGTTTATGCGCCTAACATTTGATCCAGCCTAGTTAGAATCTTGAGTTTAGTTTTAAAAAAAAAAAATTAATGACGTTTCGAGCCCACTTCCGCGTCGGAGTGTTACATTTCATGCATGAAGAAATATGAATGCATTTCATTTCCATGATTCATGCTATGTGTTATCAACTTATTTTTTTGATCTTACAAATACTCTTTTAATCATAAATACCTTATACATTCTAAACATATCAACTTTATTCGTCATACCCATATAGAGACTTTATACATAATATTCAAAATATCACAACTACTCATTTTCATATGATACTAAATCAATCAAAGCAATATTTTATAATCACACCTTTTGATATTGCTATAATTTCTAAACCAAAATATATAATTTTCAATTGAAAATTAGTTCATCAGTTATTTTTTCATTTCTTAATAAAATAATAACTGCACACGCAATTGCATTTCAATGAAGTAGGAAAACCTATCTAATCTAAGGGATCAACGAAGATAAATGATTCACGAAGTAGATCGGGCAATCTCGGAGTTACTCTTGCATCTTCGTTCGTTCACAAGTGTCAACATATAATTCTCACGTCAATATAGTGTAAAAACCCTCTAATTAAATTTGTGGAAGTCTTAATTAAGTTTTAAAGGTAATTTGATGAAGGTCATTAGAGTCTAAATAACTCAACATTTATGTTTTGTCCTAACCAAGGGTAAAATGACAAAAATGGTCATTTTACCCATAGTACTCCATTTAAACATGATTCATAAAACTCCAAATTATTTAAAATAACTGATATATTCTTTAGAAAATCAGAATTTAGGAACAAAAGACTCATTATTAGAAAATGAAATTTCAGATCTAGTGAAGATGCCCAAAACTAGCCTTTCTAGTTTTGAAATACAAACTGGGCACTGTTTTTGTAAAAATCATTTCGGGTTCTTTTCGGTATGGGAATAACTGGAGTAAATACTCTTTGGAAAACTGTTTGATAATAGAATACACGAAAAATATTCAAAAATATCCAGAAAATCGTTTTGAAATGGTTATAGGTCCATTTTCCGGACTGATATATAAAAATAGTTTTCTATCTTAGAACTGTTCAGTTTTTACAAAATTATTTCGGGTACCTCCCAATGTCCGAAAACTGCGAATAAATACTTTTTGAAAACCTCTTTCATAGTAGAAGATCTGAAAAATAGTTACAAATTTCCAAAAAATCATTTTGAGATATTTAAAGGGCCATTTCTTGGACTGATTTGTATAAACAGTTTTACAATGAATCATTTTTTTTTCCAAAGTTCATCATAAGATATCATTTCTTAAACCATTTTTCTTATAAAAACCAATAAATAAAGACATTTAAATATTCTAATGGAATTATAAAAATACTTTAAAAGAAAATATCTAATATCAAGGATTTTAAGTAAAACTTCTCATATAATTCTATTTTATGAAAATACCTACTACTTTCCATTTTCTCTTCATTACACTCCATTACTTAAATTCTCTCTATAGTTCTTTGATAAAAAAACTTAGATAAAGAAATGAAATATTTTAACATCTAAATCAAAGAATCAAGAGAGTTAGGGAACATACTTATTCAAGCTTTAATAAAGTCTTCAAGTCCTTCCTTCCTTCTTTTTTTTCAACCTCCAAGCTTTCAAGAGAGATTTGCACCAAAGAAAGGAAGAGGAAGAGAAATTTTCACCTCTCTCTCTCTTTCTTGATTCAGATTTTTAGAGAGGAAAAAGATGGAAGAGGATGATAAAAGAAAAAAATGGAGAAAAAGAGGCAGAGATGGAGCCCTACTCTCCTTTTTATTTTTTCCTCAGCCTTATCCTCATTTTACTTTTTAGTAAAAAAGGCAAAAGCTAAAGGTGGTGAGGTGGAGAGCACTTATTGGTCCAAATTAAAAGTGGGGTGGTGAGCTAGAGAGCACTTATTAGCCAATCTAAAGATGGAGTGGTGATGTTGCTTTCATCCTTATCTTGACATGTGGCATGTCACCTCATCATGTATTGCCACGTCATCACTGATGTGGCATATTTGCCACCTCATTAATTAGTTTTCATTAATTAAAATCCATTCCATTGAGTATTATCAAATTAAATTAGTAACTTAATTAAATCCCCATTAATCTCTCTTAATTAACTAATTACCAAAATTTCCATCAATTAATTATATTCTACTCTACTTTCAAATTATTTTAACTAATTAGTCTTTCTTAAATCTCGCTTAATTACTATATCATTTTAATCTCATATTCTTACTTAATTATTTATTTCTTCGATCTAATACATAGTATCAACCCTATTCATTCCTCATCATTAAGAGAAATTATATTGATTTACCCGATTAAAATTTTGGGGTGTTACAATATTGGCCGATATCTCGACCTCTACACAAAACCATCAGTCTCGTATATCTGGTACGTCCAAACAAATATTGAACATGAGACCTCTAATCTAATGCAGTTAATAGTTGCCTTATCAATTCATTTTGATTTGTACATGACATAATTGATTCATAAGAAAATGCCTTATCATTTTGATTCTTTGACATTCCAAAGTCATTTTCCATTTTTTTTTTTATTGTGGCAATTAGCATGTCCTTTACTTGTGCATTTTATGCTTTTAGAGAACCCTTTGGGGTTTTGAAAAAAAAAAAAATTATCTTTGAATTTCTAATAGGGTATTTACTTTTGTGCTGTAGTCTGCCCTTCAAAAATTAGGAGTTTCGCCTATACTGAGTTTTGGGTCGTAAAAATCAAGAAGAATTTGTAAAAGGCTCAAGGGTGTTTGAGATAATTTTAGAGAAAAATCCTAAGAAAATTCATCTAATTAAATTTATAACTTTGTGTTTTAGAAAATCATGCTAGAACCTCAAGAAATCGAATAATCGACTACTCAAAAGTCACAGAAAATTCTAACACATTTTTATTTGGGAAAACTCAATTTCTTTATGGTCAAACTAAAGTTAAATTTCAGTTAACGGAAAATCAAAGAAAGAACAAAACTTCACCAAAGTAAGGATTTACGATGAAATTTTCAACTACACAAAGGCTTCATAATTTGAAATCCTCAAAAACTAGAATTGCTAATAATTTATTTAAATTTAAATGCTAAAATGAGATTCAAAATACAAATAAGAAATCACCAATTAGAGATCTCATACTTGAACTCAAACGCAATGCTTTGGGCATGCAAGAGCTTTTAGCTATAATGTTTTAAATACAAAAAATAATAAAAATAAACTTTTTCATCACTCTGACACTTGGTAAACACTTGGTTACAACTTCATCTAAGTATGTTAAAAATACACAAACTTAGGCTTACTAGAAAGGTTATTAAATAAGTTTTTCAATGAATTCAATTTTATAAAAATCTAATATTGTTTGATACATCAAATATGTTTGCAAAGTTGAACATCTTTTTCTTTGCCAATCCTAAAATGCCAAGTGTCCTGTCTAAAAATAAAAATACAAAAATACGAAAAGGAAAAAGAAGAGGCATCCAAAGCTTTAATATTTCATTATTAAATCTTAATTTCTTGCTCCTTGAGCAAAGGAAAAAAGAATCTTTAATGTACGTGGAAATATGACAACAAACATGGCATGAACAACAATGAAAAAAGAGATGCAATAGTGCAACCCCTGAAAGGAAGATAATATGCTTGTTGCTGTACAAGACTATATATAGAAAATCTGCCCCACATTCAAGAGACTTTCATGGGGAATATTGAAAATAACACTGTTTTCCCTACAAATCCTCCTAAGGAATGCGTATATATAATCAACAGCTACTTTCTTCAGGAACCCAGAATCCCCTCTTGCTCTCACTACAGTATTCCCAAGAATGTGCACAACACCAGAATCTCTACAACTATTCAAGTACTCTAATTCATCCATTTCCACCTGGTCTGATGACCTTCGCATGCTATTTGCTTGTAATGGGGACCTAACATGCACAATTGAGTCATGCGACGATTGTGTCAAATCCATGTTGGAAGAAGATACTGAATTGCAGTTTTCAGGTAGTATGACGTCCGTAGATTTCTCAGTCTTCTGCCCCCTACAGGGACTGTATTCATCTGAATCTGAGCAACCTTCCATCATAGATTCTAACCGGACGAATAAGAAAAGCTTATCAAAAAGCATCTTCTCAAAATTGTCATCTTTCTTGTGAAGGTCTCTGTAGCCATATCTTGCAACACAGCGGAACATGTGAAAGTTCTTGGGCCCAATCCGTTTCACAATAAACCGCTCTTCTACTGGAACAGTATAGACAGGAAGGTACTTCACGCAGACAAAAACTACAACAGAATGGATGGCAGGGAGATTGATTATGAAGTGGGAGAAAATGTGAGGTACCCCACTTGCTAGTTCTGTGTATACAAGGCCTATTCCAGGGACTCGGACGAGTCCCAGACTAGGACCAAGGCCCAAGATCCATCCCAAGGAAACCTTGCTGTGCATCTCAAGCTCATACCGCTTTACAGTTCCATAATGCCATACATACATAATAACGAAAGATGCAGCAGCAATCACTAGTGGGGCCCAACCACCTTGACCTAACTTGAATAGTACAGCTGAAAGGTAAGTGAATTCGACCACCAGTGATAAGCCAGTGAAAATTAGGACAAGAATCCAATGGCACCGCCACACCAGCAACATGATTGGGATCATAAGGAAAGTCGTTACCAGCATAACTATTATAACCGCCGTTCCTGTTCATGAGATGAAATGGTTAAATAAGACAGAAGTACATAGAATAACAGATGTGAAGTATGATTTGAAGATATTTAGCACAATATCACGGTTTCAGTTTTCAGTATCATGATATCATCAAAATTTAGTTAAAGAAATGAGAAAAAAACTAACAATACAAATGTAAGGTACATACATCTTAAATGTTCAAAAAACAGTAGTAGGAATGTAATAATTTCAATAAGGTAAGCACTAGTTAAGACTTCCTGAAAACAAAAAAGGATTATAATGCTGGCAAGTTACTCGTTTTGCCTGATGACTGAACACCATACACAGTACTGATGCATTAGGACCAGGGGTGTAAACGGACCTGCGTCTGTTCCGGCCCGATAAATAAGCAAACAGGCCGGATCCTAAGGTCCACGGACTCGGATTCGGACAGTCCGTTTAAACTCGGGCGGTCCGCAGATGGTCCACGAGCCCGTCGGACTCACTTAACCCGTTATGGCCTATTGGCCTGTAAACACATGAGATGATCACTCTCTCTCGAAACCCTAAGTCCTCTTTCCCTTGCTCTCACTCATCAGTCTCTTCCCTTCTCCAGCCGTCACTCTCGATCGCTCTCTCCATCTCTTCCCTTCTCTCGCCGTCGCTCTCGATCGCTCTCTCCATCTCTTCCCAGATCTCTTCATCTCTCTCGCCACTCTCTAGGATCCGCTCTCTCTTTTTCCTTCCCTCTCTCTGGTTCTTCCCCTCTCTGAGTGCCTGTTTTTGTGTTTTTCTTTCTGGTACCTCTCTTTCTGCTGTTTTTGGGGGTTTTAAGACTTGGGTCTTTCCTAGTTTTCTCTCTAGACTGCTTTGATTTTCCTCTATGCCCCTGTTTTCGATCTCCACCTCCATCTCTGACTCAATCTCCATCCTTTTTCTTTAAAGTAAAAGTCAAATCTATTGAGATCTGTGCAACCCAAAATCTGCAAGTCGTTGCCGTTATTACCCGCTGAGATTGATCAATCTGTTGCTAACCCAAATCTGATTGCTGCTAGTCCAATTTACCAAATCCAACCCACCCATTGTAGCCCCTCTTAATCGCTGCAGATTTGTTGTTGTTGCTACTTCTTCTTTTTTTTTTTTAAGTAAATAATGTTGGGGAAAACAATGGAAGGAAATGGGTTGTGAGGGTTTTGTTTTCTCACCCTTTTCTCTCTCTAGGCTGCATTGATTTTTCTCGTTGCCCCTGTTTTATCACTTTTTTTCTTTCTGGGTATCTCTCTTTCTCATATTTTTTAGGGATTTGAATCTTTGCTGAATGGGCTAAAATCATTGCAAGAGTTTTTCAATCTTTAAAGAGATGGCTGCTGTAGGCAAGTTGAAGCCAACCACAAAAGGTATCAGTTTATTGGATGTATTGGTTTTTGCATTTATAGTGTTTACCAGCATTTTCATTGGTGTGAAAGAATGATTCACCTATCCATCTTCATTGGAAGAATGATTCACTTTGATTAAATCTGTCTTATCTATCTTTGGTATGCTTTATCTTTATTTAAAATCTTGTGTAGTATAGTGGGGTGTTTAGAAAAATAGGGATCAGATCCAAATTACAAGAACTCATTTCCATTTGAGAAGTCTTGTCCTAGGCTGTTGTTCTACTGGTTAATTCCTTTTGCAAATGTTTCCTGTTGGGTGCTCTAGGAGGCATGTTTTTCTTTTTCTCTGTGTGTGTGTTTTGTTCACGCCAACACAAAACTACTGGCTCTCTCTCCCTAACTGTGTGTATGAGCATGCACACATGCATTTGAAGAAGAAAGTAAGAAAACATTTGGAGCAGGAAAAATGGTGGTGGAGAATAAGACTTGGAAGATGAGTACATCTCCCTTCTTCTATTAGAAAATAGATTGGCCCTTCTGTTCTCAAGTCTCAACAGTTTTGAATTTAGTTTATTGGACCTGCATTTCATCTTGAGCTACTGATTTTTAACAATGTGAGAAATTGGAATCCAAGAAGGTATAATATTTTTGAGTTCACTTTTGTTTAAACCTCTCTCTATGGTCCAAATCATGTTTGAACGGTTTTGCTCTTTTCTAATGTTCACTTGCATCCTTTCTTTATTTTCCTTTTCTTCCTTTGATACTTTGATTGGAACCCAAAAATTATATATGCATTGATTTTTAAGAGGATGTGAGCTGTTTGCTTGAGAGGAGAAGAAAAGGAAATCATAATTTGCATACTTGATTTTTGAATGTTAAGCTGTGTGATACAAATCCATAACCACTATACTTGCTAGCAACTGATCCTGTTAGTGCATTATCCATCTTCCAAGTATGTTGGTGCCTTCTTAATACTTATTGTTCATTTTTTTTTTTCTGTCAATATTTCATTTACCTCTCCAACCTAGCTTATCTTTGCTCTTAGAAGATTATATATACTATTTATGACTAATTGGATTTGTAAACTATGAGTTATTTACCTTTTATTATCAATAACTAGTTTCTATCTTAACCAATGTGATGTACTTTTCATACTTTGGTAGTCAGTTAAAGGGTATTGTGTTCTTATAATGTATGGGCTGTGAATGTTTTCTTTCTGATGGGAATTTAGTGAATTCACTAATTTGTTAAAGCGGTTGTGTAAATGTGGTTTTTTTTATGGGAATTTAGTGAATTCACTTATTTATTAAGGAGAGTTGTACTTATTATATGATGTAATCTGAAAATTTATGTGGGTTCTTTGTCTATTGTTTTGCATGTGAATTGCAGGTGAGAGGATAAATTTGGTTTATGGTGGAAGGAGTGTAAGATGTTTGAGGCTTGTAATTCCAGCAAGGGATCTCCAGAAAGCTACAGACATGAAAGAGAGGATATAGAAGGAGAGCTCCAATAAATAGATTATTTTATTTGAGCTTAATTTCAGTAGATTGTAACATTATTATTATCATGTATTTCTCTCTCTCACGAAAGTTATAGGATGTTAAAGATCAGTTTAAAATCAATCTAAACCTCTTTCAAGGATATGAACTAAAAATTTCTTTTTCGACTTTGAATACTTAGACTAAACTAAAAAAATTTCAAAAAAAAATATTATCAATTGAAAAGTTCAAAATTTATCTTCAACATAAAGTTCAAAATTTATCTTAATTTTTCTTTAAAATTATTGTAGGTAGCTATTTGTCTTTCATCCAATCTTTTGTTTAAAAACTTGAAAAACTTAGCTGTTAGACTTAATTTGACTTAACAAAAAATTAAGTTGAGCAATTCAAGAGTTATTTTAAATTTTGTTAAAAATTAATTAAAATTTTCAACATAGAACTATCAAATCAAGTCTTAATTTCATATATTTTAAATTTTGATTTAGGTTAGAATAATATATCTGATTTATTGGGTTCAGTCTAAAAAAATGAATTTGGGCCTTGGTAGTATGATGGGTCGAAAATAGACAAACGGGCCCTTATCGGGCCACGGAGGTCCGATAGCCAGATCGGGCCAGGCCGGATCTAAGATTAATAGGACCCTGTATTATCGGGCCAGGCCACGGACGGTCCCATTATCCTATCGGGCCGGGCTGGACCTAGGTCCGTTTACAGGCCTAATTAGGACGTATCTAGATCCTGATGCACAAATTTTGTTTTAACTAGGGCCATAATCTCTTTATCCATTCTTTGGTTCTGATGGGCCCACAACAATGCGGAGGGAACTGAATGTTTTCCCTATTGAATGAAATTAACCATCCACATCTACACTTTACACAATTGTTTATAACTTTTTCAATACTGTTGAGTTTTAAGTCAAAACAAATCAGGATTTCCAATCTGAAAATGTTTGGAATCCCATCAATGATGAGGACCATTACACTTATACATGATAGATTGATCAAGATGTTGTACCCAAAAGGACAAAATTAACAACTTCCAAATAGCAACAGGTTGAGATAACAATTAGACACAGAAAATAGCCAAAAAAAAAAAAGCTGAAGGGAGGACACTGTATCAACCTAAAAATAACAATCACGTGAGTCCCTGTCAGCCAGACATTTAAAGGTAGATGTTATCTCCATGTCTGACCATTATTCAGTTCGAAGTTGAAAACTAGAAAACTTGACTGAATTTTAGTTGAGTTGAGTCTATTTGGAGACTCGACCAAGTCTTTATCAAGTCAAAAGACAGACTCAATGAATTATATACAGTATATTATTCTATGAAATGGAAGTGGTTTGTATTGTAATGTTTTTCATACGTCTTAATTCATGAGTTGACTAAAGGATGTCATTAGGTGTAATTGATTTGTAATTGATTATTTTTCCTTTTTTTCCACCTTGATTGGCTCCTTGTAATCTATATATACATGTGTACTCTTTTTTTCAAGACACAATTCAATACAATAAAGAGAGATTTCTTCTCCATAATTTCTCTCTTTTTTTCTTTTTTTTGATGACCGAAGGTATCCAGGTGTCTCGCCCGACTAGTCCATCGGGGCATCTGCACGCCAAAGCAATGGGACATTACTCTGTACATAACCCATAGAGAGTACTCCAAAGGGGCTGGCCAGAAATTGACCCCAAGACCTTGCTGCCACATGCAAGAGCCTTGATCGTAGGCCAACACCCCTGGGGGTCTTTCTCTTCTCCTTTTCCTTTATTGAATTATTAAAGTCTGCAGTTTGATCTTCAAAGAGATACATGTTTGGAAAGTTGACCATTGCATGAGAAAAACTATGAATTTTGTTTTCTCCTTTGAAAAGAGATACTTATTTCTCTAGGAAAGAGTTATTTTCTATTGAGATGACAAATGAAGTTTTCATTACTATTACTCTTGAAAAAGAGATAGGTTGCTCAGCTTTCTTTTGCATGGAAGATGTTTAATACCTCCTCTAGGTGTGCCATTTTGTGGTGTCTAGCCCTTTTGCCAATCTCTGGAGCATTTGGCCGGAGCGGAATAATAGGGTCTTCAGGAATTGTGCAGGAAGCCCCCAAAGTCTTGGCAACTGTGTTCTAGCCAAATGTACTGCTTAGGCTTTCTCCTTGTCCGACTTTCAACATTTTTCTGTTAGTGACATTATGCGTACTTAGAAACAGTGTATTGGCCTTTCCTAGGTTACTTCATTTTTGTTTTTTGTTTGGGGCATGATTTTGGGAGTGTAAGGGGCATGATTTGGTTTCTTTTCTGCTTTTATGTACTATGTTTTTGCACTATAGTGCTTTTAATATAATTTCAATTACCATTTCAAATAAAATAAAATAATAATAACAATGAGATCTTGGCCACAATATGCAACGCTTCTTCCACCCCTTTCTTTCACTTTGATTCTCTAAGAATGAACATTTACAACATGGGAACTACCTCTTTACCTTTCGCTATGAATTACACAAAAATCAGTGACTAGTGGTGACAGGTGGTCTTGATCGTAGGATATTGTTAGTGTCCTGGCTTGTCGAGTCCCTAATTTGTCAATTCCATGACTATAGGAAAAACACTTGCTAGAAGATTTGAAGACTCAAGATTGATCCGAAGAATGAAGATCAAGTCTAAGTTTCCAAGCTCATCAGTGTATGGCAATCACAAAAGTAAAATTGGCCATAGATGACCTTAGGTGGAACTCACCCCCTTAGTAGACCTTGCCGAGACTTAGGGATCATATTGGTAAAATTAATTTAAGTCTAAGTAGTGCCTGGACAGTCATAGAACCATATGGGAAAAACATTGGAAATCTGGTAATCTGTCAGGACGACCCGTTGAGTCCACCGACCCATCGGTGAGACAAGACAGACCCATCGAGGTCATCGACATGTCGATTGTATTGACATGGGTTCTGGACTAGAAGGACTATCATTCAGGGCTCGAGCATATCGTGTCCACCGACCCCTCGGTGAACACAGGACCGACCCATCGAGGTCCTCGATATGTCGACTGGGATTATGCAGTCTCGGGGCAAAAACAGACTGTAAAATCAGTCTGCTCTCTGATAATCGGGTTCAACCTGTCGGTGAGCTTGACATGTCGATCTGGGTCAAGTATGAGTTCTAGACTTAGGGCTCTGGGGTACTCTCAGACAGACACATCGAGGTCATCGACCCATCAAGAGTACCAGGACCGACCCATCGATGGACATACATGTCGATCAATATTTTCAAGGTTTTGGTTGAGCAGGGTCTGATAAACTGGACCGACCCATCAACAAGCTCGACATGTCGAACATAAGGATTATCGACCCATCGGTATTTCCAATTTATGTACCGTTGGACTGCAATTAATGCACAACGGTCAGGTGGTTGAAAAGGCACATTTAATTTCACCGACCCATCGGTGTGATCGACCTGTCGGTGAAGAACAGTTACGAAAACTGGTTTGTCTCCTTTATAAATACAACACTATTTCCAGCTGTTTGGAGATCCTTGGAGAAAACATTTATGAGTCTTTTCTACCACACTCATCAGTGATATCAATAGGCTAAGGAAAGATCATCATCTCTCTTGTACACATTTTGGTGAATCATTCAAATCAACCAATCTTCATAGCTTGAGTTTGAAAGAGAGGCAAAGGCAAATCATCGAGGATAGACATTGGTGACCCAAATTTCCTAGAGGCTTCCCATATCTTGTGATTTCTCTACACACTTGGCGCATCTTCAGCACGCTTGCGAGATCACATTGGGAAGGAGATTTGAGAAGCACACATCTACACATTGCAAAGCTTGAAAGGCAAGTGCTTCTCCTTGGTTTGTATTTTATTTTTTATAAATCAAAACTTGTGAAGTGGATTAAAGAGGGTGTACTTTTGAACCATTATAAAAAATAGAGGGTTTATTCTAGGCATTGGTGTTGGGTGAAAGTCCTAACCAATTGGATATGTGGAATTCATATTCTATTTAATGTGGTGTAATTCCCTACTTAGTGAATTTGGGATAGCCCAAGGTTGGGTGAGTCCATCAGTGGATGTAGGAGGGTTTACTCCGAACCACTATTTTGGTCTTGTGGTGTTAGAGCTAATTGCTTGAATGTTTGCATAATCACATTTGCTAACACACACACTTGATAGTCATTTCCGTTGCTAATTTTGTTAATCAATCAAGGAAATTTTTAAAAGACCAACAAATTAGTAGATTGCCCTATTCACCTCCCCTCTAGGGTCAATCTTGTTCTAGCACTCTGGGACTTTCAATTTTCATCTACGTGTTCGCTTCTTTTTCTCTTTTTTTTCTAACCATGACACAGGGGTAGCTAGGGTTACAACGAATGATTTGTTTGAGTTGAATCAAGAAAGTTGACTCAAGCAAGTTTTAGCCTGACTCAACAAGTTGACCTCGAGTCCATTGGAACACTTGCTCAGCATCAAGTTTATGGTTGATTTACTCAATTTTACAATTCACTCAAGCCAACTTCCTAAGTCGAGTCAGTTTTTATTAATTTTTTATACCATGATTAAGCATAAATGCTATACTTCAAAAACATACCCAATGTGTTCCCAGTTAGGGGTAGAAATTTCTGAGCCGACCCATGAACCCACCTCACTTGACCCCCAAAAAAAAAAAGAGGTTTGGGTCATGCATTTCTTAAAAAAAAATTAAATTCCCCACCCGACCCGACTCGAAATAAATCCAAGTAGGGTTGGTAGAGGGGTCCCGAGCCCGAACCCAACTCAAATTGAATTAAAATTAGTCTTTAAATAATTTATTTATTTTTATCTATTAATTTTAGCCCATGTACCCCACCAAGTTAAAAATCTTATCCTATTGCATGAACTTTCCATATCCCAATGTGCTCACATGAAATGGAAAGCCTTCTATCTTTCATCTTCTATTAAAAATGACTTTTCTCTAATTTTTCTAAATTTTTAAATTTTTTATATAATTTGGGTCGAGTCAGTAGTTAAAATATCCGGGTTGGGTTAGGTCGGGTCAGACTAAAAAATTGTTATTACCCATCCCCCACTGTAGAAAGTAATAAGGAGAATAACTGGAGAAGAATAATTTCTCTTGCATTGAATTGTCTCAAAATCTATGGGAGAATATATGTTTAAATAATAACGAGAGCCAACAATGGTGGTAAGAATGAAATGAAATCAAAGAATAAGCAATTACAATAAATTGCACAGCTAGCAATATATTTCGAGTCAACTTTCCAAACTGAGAATATTCTAGTCAACTATGTCCAACAGTGGGTTCCACAACACTCCCCCTCAAAGATACCGAGTAAGGCCAGCTCGGCTTGCTTAAAACATGATTGAGTTAGGTCAGAGAAACAACCTTAATAATCATATCTGCAAGTTGGTCCTTGGATTGTAGATAAGGAGTGAAAATCTGGACTTAAAAAATGTGTTGCCGAAGGAAGTGACAATCGACTTAAATATGCTCAGTCCTCTCATGAAAGATGGGTTTGAGGCTATGTTGGTGGCAACCTGATTGTCACGAAACATTATTAACAAATCAGTAAGGTCAAGGCCTAACTCGGAGAGAAATTGCCGAAACCACAGTAACTCAGAAACAGTATTGGTCATAGCACGATATTTTGCTTCAGCACTTGACCGAGCAACAACGTTCTACTTCTTGCTCCATCAGGAAACTAAATGGAATCCTAAGAAGACACAATAACCAAAAGTAGAACAACGGTCGTCAGGAGACCCAGCCCAATCAACATCGGAATAGGCATGAACGAGCAAATGAGACTATGGTACATAGAACAATCCTTGTCCAGGATGAGCCTTGAGATAACAAAGGATATAAAAGACATGATGTAGATGAGTATCACGTGGATCATGCATGAACTGGCTGACCACACCTACAACATATGATAAATCCAATCAGGTGATATTAAACTAAATTAGTTTGCCAACTAATTTCTGATAAAAGGAAGGATTAGATTTGAAACGGATAGCTTTGTGTTGACATCCAATGGAGTATCAACAGGTTTACATCCAGAATACCCAGCATCCTGCAACATATCTAGAGCATACTTTCGCTGAGAGAGAGAGAGAGAGAGAGAGAGAGAGAGAGAGAGATGAACAAGCGACCTCGATCCCAAGAAAGTAACGAAGTTGCCCAGATTGTTGATGTCAAATGTATGCAATAGATACTCTCTTTGAACGCATACATAACAGTATCATTATTTCCAGTAAGTACAATATCGTCAACATACAACACAAGAATAATCACAACGGAGTTGACACAATTAAGAAACACTGAGTGATCTGTTTGACATCGAGAAAATCCATATAGTAATAAAGCACCACAGAATTTATCAAACCATGCTCGCGGAGATTGCTTGAGGCCTTAGGTAGCCTTCTTCAATTTACAGATAAAGTGTGTCTCCCCCTGTTGCACAAACCCAAGAGGTGGAAGCATATAGACTTCTTCCTGTAAATCACTTCTTCTCTATGGTGACATGTTAACTTGAGATTTCGTGGAATTAGGGTCAATGTGGGGTCTTGGGAGTGAAATGGAGAGTAAGAACCCATGGAAAGGATGATGGGATGAGGGATTGAGACGATGCATGGAGGAGACCAAACCAAATCGAATTGGGGGCTTGCATGGGGTTTTGGCTCAAGTAGATGAGTTGGGAATCGAACCTAGCTGAGGGTTAGCTGGGTTTTGCAAGGGTTGCGGAGGATATTGGGCTAAACCTTCCCATTGAAAGACCAAATTTTAGGGCTTTTGGCCCTAAATTGAAATTAGAGACCTTTCACTTGAATGGATGCTTATATATGTGTTATTGTGTTGTTTGTGTGTGTCCAGCTTCCAATTTGTCCAGTGTGAACAATCGCCGCCTTGCGGAAGACCCAAGGACATCAGCTGAGCACTAGGTGAGGGTTTCTCCACACTTTAGTAGACTCGAGCAATCATTGTGTTAATTGTTGTAATTATAGACTCACGTGTGAAGTGTGATGATGTTATGATTGTATAATATGTGCTTAAATTATGATGGAAGGGTAATAAAACTAAGAAAATATGCAGAAGAAAAGAAGAAATAGAGGAAAGATCTACTGAGAGAATCCTCTCCCTTTTCTGTATTGTATTCCAATGTATATTTCAACTTTACATTGTACATGAATAAATAGAGTATGAGGAGTCAATCATGATAGCAAAAAAGGAAAATAATTAATCTAACTCTAATGACAACTGTGCTGTGCAAAATACACTGAATGTGGACACTTTCTATCCCAAATGGGTCGGGTCTCACAACACTCCCCCTCAAGCTGGTTCGAAGATATCTAATAATCCCAGCTTGCCAACAACAGAATCAAGTTGAGCCCGAGGAACTGACTTGGTGAAAATGTCGGCAAGTTGATCAGAGGATTTCAGATGTGGAGTGACAAGGCGACCTTCAGTAATATGTTGGCGAAGGAAGTGGCAATCGACCTCAATGTGCTTGGTTCTCTCTTGAAAGATCGGATTGGAGGCGACGTTGATGGCCGCTTGATTTTCACAGAACATAATAAGGATATCAACAGGAGCAAAGCCCAATTCTATAAGAAACTGGCAGATCCAAAGTAATTCAGCGGTAGTATTAGCCATGACACGATACTCAACTTCAGCACTATAACGGGCCACAACAGACTGCTTCTTACTGCGCCAGCAGACAGATGGGAGCCCAAGAAGACGCAATAACAAGTGGTAGAACGTCGGTCATCAGGAGAGCCTACCCAATCAACATCGGAATAACCTCGAACAGGCAAAGAAGTCTGGTGAGCAAAGAAAAATCCCTATCCTGGATGAGATTTAATGTAGCGGAGGATGCGAAAGACTGCATGGAGATGAGTATCCCGGGGAGCCTGCATGAATTAGCTAACACCACCAACAACATATGATAAATCAGGTCGAGTGATGGTGAGGGAAATTAATTTCCCAACCAGCTTCTGATAAAACGTAGGAGAATCCAGAAGAATCCCATCAGAGGCAAAGAGCTTGGTGTTGGTATCAAGTGGAGTATCAGCTGGTTTGCAACCAAAGTAACCAGCATCTTGAAGGAGATCAAGTGCATACTTGCGTTGAAATAAAGTGAGGCCCTGAGATGAACGAGCAACTTCAATCCTAAGAAAGTAACGCAATGGTCCCAGATCTTTGATAGCAAACTTGCGGTGAAGATATGCTTTGAAGGTAGAGATGGGAGTCGCATCATTGCCAGTGAGAATAATATCATCCACATAAACAACTAAAATCATAACCACAGTAGAACGTCGATAAATTAAGACTAAGTGATCCATCTGGCATATGGAGAAACCATAAGGCAATACAGCACTGCTGAACTTCTCAAACCAAGCCCGAGGAGATTGCTTGAGGCCATACAAAGCTTTCCGGAGACGATAGACAGAATGGGACTCCTCCTGCTTGACAAACCCCAAAGGGGGTAGCATATAAACCCCATCCTGTAAATCACCATGGAGGAAGGCATTCTTCACATGTAACTGATGAAGCGGCCAAACATTGGTGGTGCAAGAGAGATCAAAATTCGAACAGATGTAATCTTGGCCACTGATGAAAAAGTCTCTTGATAGTCCACCCCATAGGTCTGTGTGAATCCTTTAGCAACCAAACGAGCCTTATAGCGAGCAATGGACCCATCGGGATTGTATTTCAAGGCAAATATCCATTTGCAGCCAACCGGAGTCTTGCCTGGAGGAAGAGGCATCATATCCCAAGTATGATTCTGCTCTAGAGCGTCTAATTCTTCAGCCATCGCTGCCTTCCAGGTGGGGTCCCGAAGAGCAGTGCACAGTACGAGGAGAAAGCTTATCGCCAGAAAAATGGTGAACAAAGCATGCACAACCAAAAATATGTAATGGCAAAATGGGATGTGTTTATGAAGTGAGAGTAATTGAGCGGGTGACTGGTTCAACAAAACACGGGAGGGCATGCGGTTGATGAGATAACAAGCAGTCAAGACTGCCTCAGGCCAGTAAGACTGTGGTACATGCATGGTAAAGAGGAGAGATCGAGCAACCTCCAATAGGTGTCTATTTTTACCTTCCGCTACACCATTCTACTTTGGGGTAGAGGGACAGGACAATTGGGATTTTATAAACTGCGCGAAAATGTGCAAACACCTAAGACTTATTTTTCATAAGATAAAGCCAAGTCATTCGTGAAAAATCATCAATAAATGACACAAAATATTGGAAACCAATGCGAGAAAGAGAAGGTGATTGCCAAACATTAGAATGAATAACAGAAAATAAAGAAGCGCGTTTATTCATACATGAAGGAAAACAAGCTCTAATACGTTTGCCAAATTGGCAAGGTTCACACGCAAAATGCTGAAATGATAAAGAGGGGACAAGTTGTCGTAAAATAGAATCACTAGGATGTCCAAGTCGGCAATGCCACAGCCACACATCATACAAGGATGAGGTCGAACAGGCCTCAGAAGCAGCAGGAGGATGATCAAATAAATATAAGCCCCCAACTTCGTGCCCACTACCAATTACCTGCCTCGTGGTCAGATCCTGAAAAACACAATGAAAAGGGAAAAAGTGGCTGAGCAATTAAATTGTTTAGTAAGCGCACTAATAGAGAGCAAATTGCTAGAAAAATTTGGAACATGAAACACAGATGGAAGGTGCATGGTGGAAGAAAGAGGAATGGTCCCCTTGACCAACAATAGTAGTAGAGGAACCATTAGCTAAGCGAACATTACCATATAAAACAGGAGAAAGGGGTGAGAAAATAGAGGACATACCAGCCATATGATCAGTGGCACTAGAATCGATGACCCAAGAATTAGAGGTATGATTGGCTATTGGCCCAGTACATGAAGAGGAGGAGATAACATTGGAAACCTCAGGATGTTGAAGCCGATCCATACATTGTAACAGCATGTTGAAGTCCTGACGAGTCACAAGAGTATCATCACTAATCACATCAGGGGAGTAGGTGGCAGGAGTAGCGGCAGAGGTATTGGCTTGTTTGGGACGTCTATGTAGTTTGTAGCAAGAATCCACAAAGTGATTTATCATCTTGCAATAGGTGCAAAATCGAGACCCCTTCTTCCGGGTACTCTCGCCAGGTGGACCAGGAGCCCCCCGTGCTAAACAAGGCATGGGAGGATGAGAGGTCACTAATGCAGAGCGTTCAGCAAGCACAGGAGTCATGACAGTGCGGCGCCGATCATCACGGAGTAAGGCAGAATAAACTGCATCTAAGGAAGGAAGAGGGTGTTGTCCCAGCAACTGGGCCCGAATGGGTTCACACTCCTGGTTGTGGCCAGCGAGTAACTCAAAAACTCGTCGTCGAGAAAGAAGTTGCTGATAGAGAACAACATCATCAGAAAACGGAAATTTAACTGCTTCAAGCTGACCCAATTCAAGCCAACATGTCCGCATCTTGGAGTAGTATTGAATTAGAGAGAGCTCCCCATGGCGAAGATGAGAAGTAGTTTGATACAACTCATAAAGGCGGGCAGAATTATCACCGTTTGAATAGAAAGCCTTAATGGTGTCCTAGACATCTTTGGTTGTGGGAAGGGTATAGACAGTCCCATGAACATGATCCTCCATAGAATGAAGGAGCCAAAACTGCACCAAAGAATTATTAGCTTTCCATGTACGATAGGAGGAGTCCGTTTTTTCTGGTTCAAGGGCAGTACCATCAATATAATCGGACAGCTGCTTGACAGTTAGGAACATCTGAGCCGAGTGAGACCATTGGAAGTAATTGGTCTCATTCAACAAGACAGTAATGATCTTTCCAATATGTTGAGTGCCATAAGACGTCAGATCAGGAACAAAAGATTCCCCAGAGGTCTTCGGTGGTTCCGTAGATGCAGACATTATCCCAAGAAGAACCCTTTAAGCAAAGGAATCCAAGGGGAAAAAATGCAAAGAGATCTGGGACAGCAAACTGGAAGAAAAGCAACAGTATAGGCAGATTCAGCGAACCAAAAAAGGCAATAGTGGGGCCCACCGATGATGAATAGAGGATTAGGCTGGCGGGATTCTAGTAGCAGCAATAGGTGACACCATAGAGGGGAGAAGGAAGAACTGTTGCAGCAAGAAGTAGCATATCACAATAGAAAAAGGCCCAAAAAAATTTTTCTAATGTTCCCAGCAGCTGTGAGGAAGACCAAGAAAGAGGGGCCCACTGTTGACCGAAACCCTGGGTCCACCCTAGGCGAGTGTAGGTGGGCCAGGGGCGACACCAATGGAAGAAACCTGGAGGGTATCCATGCACAGATCCAGCAGATATAGGTGAAAAATAAAAAACTGGCGATGCTTTGCCGAGAATGACGAGGGAAAGATGGCAAGCAAAAACCAACTTCAGGGAAGTGAAATCTGGAAGTCCACTGTATAGATGAAGGGGTCCGCCAAAAACGGCAAGGAATGATGTGGTCCCACCTGTCAAAGATGCACCGATGATGAGATTGAAGTCCAAGAATGGACTGCTACAGAAGGAAGCTGATGAAGGCACTTCTAGAAATCTGAGACAGACAAGATCTTAGATCCAAAAACAGAGGGAAGAGATGATCCGCTACAGAGTCCTCGAAAAGCCGGAATCAAAGATGTTGCCAAAAATCCGGTGAGGAACAGTAAAACGGAAGAGGAACAAAGCTCCTTAAAGCGTCCAGAAGATCTTTTTGGCTGATACCATGTTGAATATTAAAATAAAACTAAGAAACTATGCAGAAGGAAAGAAGAAATAGAGGAAAGATCTACTGAGAGAATCCTCTCCCTTTTCTGTATTGTATTCCAATGTATATTTCAACTTTACATTGTACATTAATAAATAGAGTATGAGGAGCCAACAATGATGGCAAAAAAGGAAAATAATTAATCTAAATCTAATGACAATCGTGCTGTGCAAAATACACTGAACGTGGACACTTTCTATCCCAAGTGAGTCGGGTCTCACAACAGGTAGTGGCTTAGAAGTGTATCAAAGCCCTCCCCAATGTGATTCCCTTTTTACATGTAGAAAATGTGGATAGGCTAGGAGCGTATATGCTATGTTACGACTCTTATTGTGAACTTGCTGAAATTCATGTCATAAATTACATGGAGAGTGTGGCCTTGCATGAAGCCTTAGAGAGAGCAAGGCATTAATGTAACCCAAGAGATTATGATGTGCCAAGTAGGCCATCATTGGTGAACCATGCCAAGAGGACAAGAGATTATGATGTGCCAAGTGGGCCATCATTGGTGAACCATGCCAAGAGGGTAAGAGATTATGATGTGCCACGTGGGCCATCATTGGTGAACCACGCCAAGAGGGCAAGAGATTATGATGTGCTAAGTGGGCCATCATTGGTGAACAACGCCAAGAGGGCAAGAAATTATGATGTGCCAAGTGGGCCATCATTGGTGAACCACGCCAAGAGGGCAAGAGATTATGATGTGCCAAGTGGGCAATCATTGGTGAACAGTGCCAAGAGGGCAAGAGAATATGATGTGCCAAATGGGCCATCATGGGTGAAACCTGCCAAGAGGGCAAGAGAATGTGATGTGCCAAGGCCATCGTTTGTGAACAAGGCCAAGAGGGCCCCTCTATGAAGGTGAGATGTAATAGGAGAGAAGGAATAAGAGATTGTGGTAAACTAGAGACTTATATCTTTACATCTTTTGTCATGCAATTGCATAGTAATATTAGTTGTGTTTGAGTGATATGTAATTGTTATGCTTGCATGTATTCTGACCTCTCACAGATGCAGGAGATTCACTGGAGGTAGGGTTCAGTGGACCGTCTACGTGAGGGTGAGGACTACATATGGAAGACCTGCTATGTTTATTTTGTATTTTGTCCTTAGACATGGAATGTCTAGATGTGAATAGCCTATGTTAAGAACCATGTGTCCTGGGGTTTAGGCCATTACAGGGTCCCACATGGTCAATTGGGTTCTGTAGTGGGACCCATAACACCGACTTGAACCCGACTCTACCCATTGTCACTTCTATTCCCAGTTGGAGTATGCAAGTAGACTCAAGTGAGTTTTTATTAATTTTTTATATCGTAAGCATAAATGCTTTACATCAAACCAATGTTTTCAAAATCGTATGAGTTGTAAGTCGCCTCGTACGATTCGATTTGACTCAACTCGGATGGTCCAGCGAGTCAACATGCATGATGAGTCGTGATTTATCAAAAATCGTATGATCTTTTGTTGAATTGCAAATCGTGCGATTCAAACCCAGTGAATCGTTGCATCGTGCGATTAACTGAGAAGAAGGAAAAAAAAAAGAGGGAAAGGAAAATAAGAGGGAAAGATGTGCAGATAAATCCTCTTGCCTTGCATCCCATCGCCAGTCTACAAAAAAACCATCTTCTCCACAAGCTTTCCTCCTGTCTGCTCTCTCTACAAGTTCTACTAGCCTTCAAGCCTTTCGTTCTGCTCTTCTCTATTTCCATTTTTTTTCTTCTTCTCCTTCCCTCCATCCTCTTTTCTTCTTCTTCTTCTTCTTCTCCCCTCCTTCCCTCCTTCCTCTTTTCTTCTTCTTTCTTTCTTCTTTTTCTCTTCTTCGCCATCGTCATCTGCATCTTCATCTTCTTCGTGTGATTTTCTTTGGAAGCTTCTTCTCACAAGTTCTTTTCTTAATTTACATTCGCAAATGGCATACATAGCATAGTATGTAATGAAATAACAAAGTTAAGCTTGCAGGTCCTCCTCTTATTTTCTGCCGCTATTTCTTTTCGTCATTTACATTATTCACAAGTTTGCAGCTCCTCGCAAGAGGACCTATAACATATTTTCATCAACAGTCCTCGGACTGACTTAATGGTTTCACTTACAGACTTTCATGATAATATAATACTGTAATTGTATACGGTATATATTTCAGTAATACTATATATTTCAGTATTTTGTATTATGTAATATGTATTATATATTGTATTGATTACAATATAAAAACAATTTTCTAATAATAGAAAACAATTTATACATAATATTTATGTACTAATGTCTCCGCATATTTACTTATATATTATGAGGAATTGAACAAAGCATCTTATTATTCTATGTTATTTTATATGTAATTGTAGTATCTTCTCTATGTACATCTTTATTTTCTTTAATGAAAATTTTGTTTTACTGCTCAAAAAAAATATGTAATTGTAATATAAATAACAATTATTAGAATAAATGTTATGAATCTTACGATTCTACGATACGATTCACACTACTAGACCGATTCACGATATGATTCGAGTTTGACAACATTGCCTCAAACACATTACCACTGTGTTCCCAAGTAATTTAGTGGAGTAAGTAACCACACACTATATTTCTCTTCTTCTTTTTTAATATATTTTTTGAAATGGTTACTATATTAATAGAGAAAAAGTACTAGGGGTGCAAATATAAAGAGCATACAAAAAAGAAAAGAAACAACCAAACAACCTGGTACACCCACAAAAGCCCGGAACAGTAAAGGCTAAGAAAAGAACACTTTAAAGTATGCACTTGCTATTGAAAGATTGAGCCACTTCAGAAGTATGTGCTCCATATATCTCCCTTTTTTTTGGGAATCTAGGCAATCTCTGTATATATCTTTTTTTCACCCCATTTCCAATCTTCCCATGTGTGTCCATCAGTCTCCAGCTAACATGCTTTCTCTAATATGTATATCTTGTACAAACTCATCACCAAGAACCAAAACTCCTAAAATGTTTTGTTTATCCATGTTTCATGCAGCAGGACATGTTTAATAGTTATTTAGCTAGTCCAGTCATAAACATTATGGCCGCAACCTATAAAGTCTTATTAATTTATATCCCTATCTACAATGTGTATCAAAATAGGATTTGGTACTTTCTTAGACTCTTTGGAGATAACTTGGTCAAGTTAAATGCCATTGGGTAATCTTTTGCATGCATAACTTCTATATGGGATCCAAGAACTCTTCTACATAGCTTCGTATTCTACCATCATTATTGTGGATTTTTTGGGCCAGAGATCAATAGCATCTTCCATAATGTTAAATGACCCCAAATTTTGGTTGTTGATGAAGTATAAATTCCCTCCCACGTCTACAAAATCATTCTTATTCACAACTTGGGCTCTTTTACCCATTGATCTAGTCTAGAGTTAATCGCAAGATTCAACCCAAGATATAGAGTTCATGCCAAAACCGTTCTCCAAAAGCATTCCGTGCGACCACAAAAATGGAAGCAATAAGAGAACCATAAGTGGTAATATGTAGGAAATCTACCTTAGAGTAGCTCTCACATTGAATGAGAGAGAGGTGTCAAGACAGCCATATAATCTCTCAAGTCTCAACAAAAGCTTTCAAACTTCAAGCTTCAACCAAAATTCACAAAAAACCAAAACATTTGCCACATGGCTTTCATTAATTATATTCTTCCAATAGAAAAGAGGCCCTAGGGATAACCCCAACCATCACACCAACATAACAGTGAATAACCTTTCAAATTTTACAAAACTAAGAGTCATTAAATAACCCTATGACAAGAACCTGTAGCACAAATGGTAAAGGCTCATTACTACAACCTAGAAGTTTTGGGTTCAAATCTAATGAGCATTAGTTAGGCAGTCGGCCCATGCAAAAATTTGCCAAATCCAATTTAAAGGCCAATCCCAGATTGATGGGATAATGGCTTAGATGAATGATGATAATTCAAAAACCCTATGATTCCCTAGAGGGAAAAAAAAGGGTCAATAACCACTTCATTTGGTATCAAATTTAACAAACTTGGGTTCCTTGGATAAATGGACATAGATGATAAAACATTGAGGAACCTTTCCAACATTGATCGTAATGACAAAAAAGATCCATTCATTTCAGTATTTCACAAATCCTAGCAGACTACTATATAAATAAACGTGGTATGCCTAACGGAAAATCATGTGAATTGCAAATGTGTAGCAAGACAATGTTAGACTGATCAAATCATGTCATTCCTCGATGTACACTATAATAAGTCATAATTAGGATAACTAATAGAATCAAAATTAAATCAGACAAATGAACTTAGATTTTATAGGAAATCTCACCAGAAGCATTCCCAATCTGAGTTGTATTTCCAAATGCAGCAGTCACAATAATGCAAAGAATCATAAGAATCCAATTGATATCTGGTATGTATATCTGACCAAGGAACTTCTTTGATGTGTGAACAACCTTGACCCGTGGAAAACAGCCTAGTGCAAGTGCCTGCTTGATAATTGAGAAAGTCGCAGATATGGTGGCTTGACTAGCAACAATTGCAGCTGTAGTGGCAATGACAAACATTGGCCAGTACATACTACCTACAAAAATGTACGATGTCAACAACACTCAAAAGAGGAAAGAGGAAACATAGGATACTGAACCCCAGAAGATGTACAGTTTGCTGATGTGGACTCCATGCATTTGAGTTCTGTTGTCTAGTGATCCAGATGGGTCAATAGGATGGAATGAGAAGTGGTGGAAGATGGCCCAAATCTGAAAGCCCTCATTATTAAGGCTATTCTAGTATTAGTCCATCCATCTATTCACAGCCAGCAACCAAACGATTAGTAACTTAATCTGAAGGTTTTCTAAGAACACTCTATCCAAGGTTGACACTAGACAAAAAGGATGGATCACCATACAACTGAACCCAGGTAACAGAAAGATGCACCTCATTGAACTATACATTTTTTGGAGGCTCAGGATCATACAATTCCTTAATTGAAAATGTTTGCCACAGAACAATTTTCAACCTGGAATGGAGCGATAGAAAGCATCCTTCACATGATCCTGATGCTTCATAAGGTAAGCTGCTTGTCCACTATATGCCAAAAGCAAACAAGGGAACACAACCAAAGTGAAAGCTATCTGCATAAAAGTGAGAAGTCAATTCATGAAGTGTAGTCTAATCTCAGAGTAACTGAAGGGAAGTGGCGCGATCAAAGAAAAAAGATCAAGGGAAGTGGAAAAGACAAGTCGTACAAAAAGAGACCACCAAACTGTGCCAAAAAAGCACGCCAGAAATTGCATTGCACTATATACAAAATCAGAAGACTCCATAAGGCCCTGCCTAGCCAATTCGTTGGCTGGTGAGATAGCCTCTCTAGGGACCCGGGAGACCGAGTCACCATATGAGAAAATAGAGTGTCGGATTTTGTTCACTTTGTTGAGGAATTTCCACAGGCACATAGAGCCCGAAGCACAACTCAGAATCGCCTTAGAGTCCCCTTCCAAGATACCCCCAACAGCTCCTACACCTCCATTTCCATAACCCAATCCACAGAGCGTGCAATTCCGCTTAAATAGCCGAACAATTCGAGAGGGCCCCTCAAATGAGAGGCTGATCACACAAAAATGATCTCTAACCACACCACCAAAGACAGTCATTCCGCGATCCTGAACACAACCACCATCAAAATTTAACTTAAGAAGCCCCAGCTCAGGGGGAGACCAAGAGACCACCTATTCCTAAGCTTTCTGACATCCACAACGGCCGAATCCCTACTGATATCTGAGACCTTTACTCCCTGATAGGGCCTAGATCCCTAAATACACTAAGCAGCTCTGAACTTGATAACATCAATGACTTAGGTTGCGTAAGATGGCTTCCCCTAGAAGACCTTTTTATTTCTCTCTAACCAAATTGACCACACAATACTAAGCATCGCCACACGCTAGAAATCTATTCGGAAGGAGCTTCCCCCGAGAAGAACTAATTCATTCCACAACAATGACCAGGCGGATGGCGACAGAAATGGATGCCCAAAAGTTGAAGAAAATGAGACCATATGGAGTCAGCAAAGGGACAATGCAAAACCAAGACCAATGGGTGGGAAAATTTGTGCTTGATTCTGAAGGGATATAAAAGCTTTCATTCATACATGTCAACCAAACACCCAGGGTTTTGGTGGTTTCCAAGCTAAGAGTGGAATTCTATAGGATAGTTTAATTGCATAATTTTCTTTAGTGCGAAGAACTATTTGCAAAATGTTTTATAATCATAATGTTTCTGTACATTGTGTTCGGATTGTAGTATTTATCTTAAATGCTATCCCTACCTTCTCCACATCTTGTTAAAATTTTGGTTATCTTTAAAAAATAAAAGAAAAGGAAAACCAAAAAGGAAAAAAAAAACTAGGATTCCACTCTTCAACCATGGCGCCAAAACATTAAAATTAAATTAAATTTGGGGCAAATCCAACTGACCTCTAGAAGGATAACGATGGCATGAAATTACCTGAACAGCCAATACAGGGAAATGGGAAAGGTCTGCAAAGAGTGCTTCTGTTCCTGCAACATGATATAGATATCTTAATGAAAATAGGTCCAAAAACATGATCACACCGAAATGTACAAGGCTTGAGATTAGCTGACCAGTGATACTAAGCATAATCCCTCCAAGGGAGGTCCATCTATCCCTCCCACCTCGTTTGAAATAGCGGAAAATGTAAACTGGAGAGAAAGCTTTCAAAACTGAACTGTCGTGTTTCCATATATTGAGAGCTCCAATGGCTCCAATCAAGAGAAACCACAGAAGGACGATAGGTGCAAAAAGCCATCCAACTCTGTCCGTACCATAGTGTTGCATGCTAAAAAAACCAACTAATATGACCAAGGCAACAACCACAACTATATCTGAAACATTGAGGATGAGGAAGCAAATAGTGTTCAATTATTTAGCTTCAAAATCACAAAAAGGAAGCAAAGATTGTGTCTGCAGTCTACCATGCAGTATTTTAAATTAAAAAAAAAAACCCTTGGGAATATAAAGATAAAAGGGAATATGTACAAGAACAAATAGCTGAAACATAGAAGCAAATCTGAACACATCTATAGAAAAGAAAATGCACAATGATTTGCTGTATATCATCTGGTATTCTGTGATTGATATAATAAACGTTTTGTTCGCACTCTCTATTGCCTTTTCATGGCATTGCATGAGTATTTAGCATTGATCACATGTATTGAGATATATTGTGTTGATGGGCCATTGAGGGCCGATTATGTGTATTGAGAGCCATTGAGAGCCGTTCCATATATTGATAGCCAGTGAGGGCTGATGTGCTGATGCGTGGGTTGTAGGACACACATCATGACATTTGCATTATTGCATTACCATGCATAGATTAATATATGTGCTATATGGTAGAAATGTTTCTATATATGATTATATGGATTTGAGTATGATTTATATGATAGAGATATTCCTGTGTGTGATTGTGTGGAATTGAGTATGAAAATGTGGTGATTGTATGTATAACCTAGGTTATGTTGTCCGTGCGTATAGGGTAAGGTAGACCATATGATGGGTTGTATGGTTATGACAATTACCCAATTTTTTTTGAGCGGTGGATAATTACATGACTTGAGACATTATGGGTTTTCTGGTTGTACTGAATGGAAGCCAATGTTGTGTCTGTCGGTGGTTGATATCGAGATTGAGATACCTGTATGGAGACACATCAAGAGAGGTCATGGGGGGGGTTAGGTGGAAAGGCCATAGTATGTAGCCATGTGTGACATGAGATGTGATGTATAGATTCACTAGGCCGAGTGCAATTGAGATAGGACTAAAGTATTGGATCGTGTTAGTGCGATTGGTGAGATGTATGGTATTTCCTGGGTCGTAGTTATGTGTTGGTGGTAATTAGGTGTCTATAGATGGAGAGTGGTTAGGTGTGTGGTGAGTGACTCCAAGAAGATGTTCATGTATTGTGGGATGGGTAGTGTGAGGTATTTCATGTTTTACCATGCAGTGATTTATGATCTTGTCATATTGAGAATCTTATTATTTTCCTACTGAGCTGATGATCCATGGGAAAGTGAAACTCACTCCCTAACAGTTTTTCAGGTTATCTACTGAGGAGCAGCTGAGCGTACTCTCAAAGTTGAGTCTTGGAGGGCTTATATTGGATGAATAGTTCTTTATTTATGACATTGAGTCAGAGTTTGTGTCATCTTTAAGGTTGTAATATGTGAATATTGATGTTTATGTTTAAACCTTGAGGTTAGTGCTTGATTGGAGAGTTGCTTTGGAAAAAAAACTAGTTCTCATGCTTCATTTCTCTTCGGAGGATGGGGTGTGACAAACTCAATCCACATCCTTGTGATTGCAACAATAAGAATGTTAATTTAGTTAACAAAATTTAGATTTCAGAAAATATATTTTCTAATGATTTTTATCCCAAGAATCTGATAACATTGAAACCGACAACCCTCACTGGTTTTATTCTGAACACTAAGTATCTCTTTGTTTTTTTATCGATCTACTTTACAGTGTTGTTAAAATCATACGAGTTGCCTCGACTCGGATGGTCAATCGAGTCAACTCGCTGGTCAGCTCGAAAAATGCCATCAATCGTCCGAGTTTTTCTAAAATCGCAAATCGTGCGATTCCAAACTCTTTTGGAGAAAAAAGAAGAAAAGGGAAAATGAGCAAAAGAGGGAAAAAAAAGGGAGAGAAAATCAGCAGAATAGGTAAAGACGTGCAGGAGAAATCGAAAGTCATCTTTTGATTGCTTGGGAAGATCGAAAGTCTAGAAAGGGTTGATAAATACCTGGCCCTCTTACTTGTGTTTCTTTCAAGCAAACAAAGAAAAACCCTTCAAAACCCTTTCTTCATCCATCTCTTCTCCTTCAAGCCGTGTCTGCGAAAGTCCTTCAAACTGTGGTGTTTGCAGAAGTTGTTCAAGCCTTCAACAGTTCGAGAGCTCGAGTTCGAGGTATGCTTCCCTATTTTCTTCTTTTCCTCTTCTCCTCTCTGGTTTCGCCTCTGGTTTTTCTCTCCATCTTCGCTTTCCTCTTCTCGGCATTGTCGGTTTCGCATTAGCTCTTTATTTTTTTTTGCAAACTTAGATACTATACTGTAATAGATATTTATTTGATTGGGTGTTAGGTGCCCATGTCCTCGTACGAGGAGATGGAAGTGCTTCCGTGTGTTTTTTTTATCGTGTGAGGTCTGTAAAAATATTGACTATAAAAATATTTTATTGAAAAATAATTATATTTTATTTAAAATTTTAAATAAATAGAACCAATAGTGCTTAAGTATTAATTGATTATATTGACCATAAAAATATTTTATTGAATATAGTATTTTTTACTATATTATAAAAATATATTTTATTAAACTAAATCAGTTCTTTTAAATCATAAAATGAATAACTAAAACTATTTGAATTTTTTTAAGACTTAGACCTCATATTATTTCATATTATTTTTTTAATATATTAAGTTTTTTTACAATATTGACTATAAAAATAAGTTTTAATTGAAAAATATTTATATTTTATTTAAAATTTTAAATAAATAGAACTGATTGTGTTTAAGTATTAATTGATTATATTGACTATAAAAACATTTTATTGAATATAGTATTTTTTACTATATTATTAAAATATATTTTATTAAACTAAATCAGTTATTTTAAATCATTAAATGAATAACTAAAACTGTTCGCATTTTTTTAAGACTTAGACCTCATATTATTTTTTTACTTATTAAGTTTTTTTACTATATTGACTATAAAAATAAGTTTTAATTGAAAATATTTATATTTTATTTAAAATTTTAAATAAATAGAACTGATAGTGCTTAAGTATTATTGAATATAGAACTGATAGTATTTTTGTAATGCATATTATTTCTAAGATAGAGATAATGAAAATTCTGATATGAATATTTTTTTGTCTTTTTTTTTGTGGATGATAAATGGATGTTTCTTTCTAATTTGTAAAGATTGTTAAAATGGTTCGAGGCAATGGAAATGAGGGACAAGATGAAGCATGACAGTTTTGCACTAGATTGGAACCGGGCGACCATGTGTATGTACAATGCAACTATTGTAAAAAAAAAATTGAGTTGTGGTATTTATCAAATGAAACACCATCTAGGAAAAACAAAAAAAAGACGTAGCAGCATGTCCTAAATGTCCCGAGTCGGTGACTCAAAAATGCCTTGAATTGATGGAGAACAATTTGGACACAAAAAGAAGAAAAAATGATGCACAAATGCAGGCTGGGAGACCTGATTATTATTTTGATGATTAAGACCCAAAAGGGAAGGGACCGATGAAAAAATGTATTAATGTGGATGATGATAAGAAACAAGCAACTCTAAATAGAGTTTGGAAAAAAGAAGACAGAATCACAGTGTGCAAAGGTATTGCTCGTTTTTTCTATGCAAATGCACTCCCCTTCAATTTGGTGAAGAGTCCATTTTTCCAACCCACGTGTGAATTAATTGCAAGATATGGAATTGGGTTGAAAACTCCATCATATCATGAGATGAGAAATACTTTACTCAAAAGTGAAGTTGAAGATGTGGAGAAAATGTTGGAAAAGCATAGGAATGAATGGACCAAAAAAGGGTGCACAATAATGACAAACGGTTGGACTGATGGAAAAAATCGGTCCATTACTAATTTTCTTGTAAATAGTCCAATAGGGAGTATATTTCTGAAAAGTGTTAACACATCTTCGATCTACAAAAATGGAGAGGACTTGGCCAACCTTATAAATTCGGTCGTAGAAGAGGTAGGTGTGGAGAATGTGGTGCAAACTATTACTAATAACGCATCACCATATGTAAAGGCTAGAAAAATCTTGATGGCGAGAAGGAAAAATTTATTTTGGACTCCATGTACAGCACATTGCCTTGATCTCATGCTTGAAGATATAGGGATAAGGAAATTGGAGTCATTTACTATTGCTGATGCAAAAGCAATTGCAAAATTCATTTATAACCATGGTGTGTTTCTAAACTTAATGAGAAAAATTCACGAACAATTGTGAGTTAAGGCAAGCAATAACGAGATTTGCAACATGCTACTTACATCGAAAAGCATACTGACATGCAAAGTTGGTCTACAAAAAATGTTTAGTTCGGACGAATGGGATAGAATGCCGCTGTCCAAGACTGAAGAGGGGAAAAAAGTGAATGATCTAATTTTTTATAGTAAGTTTTGGAAACGTGTTCAATTTTGTACGAAGGTTGGAATGTCAATTGTAAAATTGCTTCGGTTAGTTGATGGAGAGGACAAGTCGGCAATGGGATACATATATGAGGGCATGGATCAAGCCAAGGAGAAAATTGCAAAGAGATTGAACAATGATGAAAAGAAATACATGCCATATTGGAAGTTGATAGATGCTCGTTGGAATGATGAACTCCACCATCCATTGCATGCCGCTGCATATTATCTGAATCCTTCTTGCCACTACGAAGAATCATTTTATCCCGATGCTGAAATTAAAAGAGGGTTGTATACATGTCTTGATAAGTTGGCTATAAACATAGATGACAGGATTAAAATCGATGAGCAATTGCTTGTATTCAAAACTGAAACAGGATTCTTTGGGGATAACATGGCCAAACTAACAAGGAAAAGAAACAGCCAGGTATTTAGTATTTAGTTATTTAATATTTACTTATTTAGTATCTAAACTTTCAGTTTAATTTTTTTAATTTATTATCTCATGTTTTATAGCCATTTCGTGGGAAGATTATGGAGAGAATACTAAAGAATTACAACGTGTTGCAATAAGGATTTTGATTTTAACTTGCAGTGCAACTGTAATGACCCGACCCGGAGTAGTGGGTCAATAGCGGTGGGTAAAACTAATTTAGAAAAAAATTAATTATAGTTTAATTGATTTGTTAGTTTAATTTGATAAAGTTATTTGGCGAAAACACAATTGAATTTAGAGATTGAATAATAGACCCCGATTGCACACACTTTCTCCTCAATGAAAATTTACAAATTTATCTCCTTCGAATTAAAATTAAGTAAATGGAAAATAAGTTGTCACCTTAGATTTGTTTTTAATTCCCGTAAGTTAGAATTTCAATTAGAAGTATTCTATTAAGAATTCAAAATCAATGAATAAGTTCCAACTTTAATTAACTACATTTAATCAATAAATGACAAATTAATAAAAGGGAAACCCGACCCTAAAACCCGAGATTTCTAAGCCGTGTGGGCCATTTGGAACCCACACCCTTTCGTTTCCTTATATTTCCCTTAACCCTCGATAGAAATACAACCCCTACCACCGCATCTAACAGGTTTTTCCCCAAATGGGATTCCTTCCCTTCCTCCCCTACCCCAACTCCCTAAATTTCGATCCCTTTCCCTTCTTTACCTCTCCAAAACGGAAACGAATCCTCTCTCTCCATGGTGTACCTTCCGTTTTTAACTCCTCAAATCCAAATCCTCCTCGGAAGAAACCAGCCGACTTCATTCCCTATAAATCCATGCGTTGGCAGCCGATTTCCTCTCTGTGTTTTTGATCTCCAAGTAGCGGCAGCAACCTTGTGTCCCTCTCCTCTGTACGGAAGCATCTCTTGCTGTAACCAGCCACCCCTCTCAAGTTCTCATTCCTCCTTACCTCTTTGAAGACCAAGTTTCCATTCGAAGTAGCAGAGCAGCACCACCTTGGGACGAGCCTCTCCGTCCGTGTCTCCACGCGACAGCAACAAATAGGTATGTATCTATTTCTTAGTTTCCACTTCCTTTCTCTCTCCGAACAGTAGTTACATCTGTAGTAGATTTCCGCCCAACCAGCCAACCTGTTTGTCTGATTTCTTTGGTTTTGGCCATGTTTATTACACAGCTGTTGGATGGAATTAATTGGTGACTCAGATCTATCCCACCATGGACCCACCCCTCCATCCAACCAAATGCATACAACTAGATGCCCTTTTATTTACAGTTACCTGTGTATATAGACCAAGAGAGACTAGCCAAACCATTAATGTAGTTGGTGATATCAGGGACTGATTTTCAGTCTTCAAATCGTGGATTTTGGGGACTGTTTGGGCCTTCAAACGCAGCCTAGTGGCTATTCATTTTGAGCAGTGGATAGGAGGATACCAGTCCAAGCCTTTATTATTATCATAACACCAAATAGTCCAATGTACTTCCCTTCTCAACTGAACCCAATTCATGTAAGCTCCTTCAGTTTTAATTGCAATTTTGGTTTCCAATATCTGATTGTTTCCATTACTTATAATGGTTTCCACTACTCTTGGATTTTCTTTTATGCCCTAAATCTATTATGTAAGAATTCCGATTTTACTCATATACCTTACCTACTGTCAAAAACTTTGGGCTATCAGTCAACCTAATCTGCAAAGGAAGACCCATCCTATAACCAAAAGTTAAAAGCAGCCAGTCCCAAAATTGTCTTAGTTGGGACTGTTTTCAGATCCAAATCAGAGTTTTAATTGATTTGGCATATGATTAAGTAATACATGAGTTGAGCCTACAAGAAAATTCTTAATATTATAATGTAAAATTATTTTTACTGCTCCTTAATATATATATATATATGGGAAACAAATAAATCCTTCGGTTGAATTCTTTGGCATCATTCTATTTGACTAAATTGATCAATATTTTGAAGTCATAACTCTAGTTATCTATTTGATTATTTTTTAAGGGGTTAAAGTTACTAGTAATCCAAAGGAACTCTCCTTATGTTGGGAACAAAGTTTCCATGGTTTGTTAGTACCAAGTTGGTCTAGGCGTGGTTGCGCCATGCAGCTTTAAGGACTTAACTTTCACCTTTAACCTTGGACCTTAGTATAACCTATAAACTAGAGTTGGGACAGCAACACACCTTACTTATAATTAATGTACATTTCAAAGAGACTTAATAATTCTCATAATAATAGTACTTGGAATCTCTAAAACATGATTCGCATCAAACGTTGGACTTCAAGGCTAACTATCACTTGGAAGTTACGTGGACTGCTCATTCGCAATACAAAAACTTCTAGGTGAGGGAAATAATTCACTACATACTTTTGAACATGATTCCTTATATTATGTGTTTAGGCAATGAAAATATTGTATTTTGATGTGTGATTGGAATATAATTGTTGGATCTAGAATAGACTAAGTGTATGTTATTAAGGGTTGTGATCCGGCGTTCACTCACAATAATGTAAGCGAGATTTTGGCTAAACATTCTATTGGCCGTGAGGAGACTTAGTCCGTCTGGATTGTGGAATCTAACCATTAATGTTGTTGAAAGATCTAATGATTTATATTCATAGATGGATAATTATTTGTATGGTATCGTTGAATTATTAATCTTGATTGTACATGTTTGAATGTTGGTTTATATAATTCAAATAATTATGATACTTGGACTATAGCTACGTTTATTTCAAGGTATATGTATGTTATGGCAAATGAGATATTGATTATGATATAATAATCTGCTTAGAATGGAAGTCATAATTCTATAAGCATGTTATGATTAATTAAGCATGTTGATTGGCATTGAGTATAGCATTCTCATAATCATAGCATTGGGTATGAGGGTGCGATCCATGATTGTCACGAAGACCACTACGGTGGTAGTGGTGTTAGCCTCACTTTAAGTAGGAAGACCATTACGGTAGAAGAAATGTGATATCCGTGACAAGTCATGAGAGTTGTTATTTGGTGGTAGGTTGTGTTATCCTCACTTTAGGTGGGAAGGCCACTAAGGTGATGTTGTGTTATCCTCGATTCGTCTGGAAAGACTACCAAATATCAATAGATGTAAATAATGGGTTGGAATATGGCATCTTGCATTGAGCATTACATTTTTTTTTGCAAAGGCATGAGCATGAAATAAATTGTTATTTATGTTTACTTGAAATATCATGTGAGAAAGTAGGGATATCATATGCTATGTTTGTGTTGTTGTTTTCTTCACTGGGCATAGAGCTCATCCCTTACATTGCAAGCAATCCCTTGGACTTGGGTCTGGACGATAATCAAAACTGAGATTAAAAAGCGAGGAGTCGATGAAGAATACTTGAAAACGCATAGTTTATTGAAGAATTTAGTATTTAGATTATAAATTGGGGAGACTTTGAAGAATTTGTTTATTTGTTTATTTTAGTTTGTGGAAACTTGGATAATAAATTCAAGTATTGAGTAAATTTGAGAACATTATGTTTTGTTAGTATGGGAATGTGAGTAAGCTGGTGAGTTTAGAAATCCTTATGTGATTGATATTTTATTTCTCTAAGTTATATGGAATGATGAATGGAAATGTCAGGTTATTTAGTAAGTTATGGACGTGAGGAATTCGATGGCTTGTGAATATTGATATGTTTGTTTGAAAAAAATATATAACCACGGATTTATGATGTAAGACCCATTTAGGGCAGCAGGTGAATCTAAAATTGTACAATCAGGTCACGCCCGTTAGGTGTTGGAAGGCGGGGCGTGACAGCAACGGGGTGTGAGCGGAATTGGAGTGTGTTTGAACAAGTATGTTTTATTTTTAACTTTAAATAAATTAATGCAATTTCTTAACATATGTTTAAAAAGTGAAGTTATTAATGTTTTATGTTTTCTTTTATAGATTCATACGAAGAGGAGAAATAGGCTAGAGGCAAAGAGGATGAATGCCCTTGTATATGTAAAATACAATTTACAATTACAAATGAGACAAACATTAAGGGATTCAAAGCAAGATTATGATCCTATTTGCTTATAGGATGTAGAATCTGATGATGAATGGATCACGGAAAAGGAAGATCCAGCACTTCCACAAGACAATTCTTGGTTAGATGCAGACGAAATGTTTAATGAGGAAGAGACTAACCTTAGAAAAAAAACGAGTAAGCATTTTAAAATCTAGAAGGCTATTATATTATATTTAAAATTTAGAAGGCACAATTTATAAAATATTTGAATTTTGTAATTAACAGGAGTTTATTCGAGAAAACGAAAGAGCGTTGAAGGAGAGGAAGGTGTTGAAGGAGAGGAAGAAAGCGTTGAAGAAATTAGCGATGGGGATGTAGCAAATGGAGGAGACACTTTACCTTCATCTTACTTGGATGTTTTAGATGACATTGATGCGAATGATATTCTTTAGAGTTCAGATGTTTTGTAATTTTGGATGATACAATTTTATGAATTATGATGATTTGAATGTTAGAATGTAAAAATTTAACTTCTAATACATTTTGATTTAAGTTTGCATTGGTACATTTTGTCGTATACTCATGTCTTTGCATATTTACTTATATATTAGGAGGAATGTAAGGACCCGTCCCGCTAGCACAATATTGCCCGCTTTGGGCCTATACACGAGCCCGCACGGCTTTGTTTTCGCAAGCCAACCTACTGTTGCTCCCAAAAGGCCTTGTGCTAGAAAAAGGAAGGCTACTACTTATATACCAGGGAATTTCCAATGCCACTAGCAATGTGGGACTTTTTGGGGCAGGGTATTACAGTTTACCCCCCTTAAAGCCAGATCCATCCCCGGCTATGCACACAACAACCAAGCCTACACCCTCAGGCAGAGAGTCGAACCATGCTCTGATACCATTTGTAACGACTCGTCCCGCTAGCACAATATTGTCCGCTTTGGACCTACGCACGAGCCCGCACGGCTTTGTTTTCGCAAGCCAACCCACTGTTGCTCCCAAAAGGTCTTATGCTAGGAGGAGGAAGGATACTACTTATATACCAGGGAATTTCCAATGCCACTCGCAATGTGGGACTTTTTAGGACAGGGTATTACAAGGAATTGAACAAATCATCTTATTATTCTATGTCATTTTATATGTAATTGTAGTATAAATAATAATTATAGCAAAAAAAGTCAAAATATTAAAACTTTTATGATTCTACGATTTACGATTCACGAGTCAGACCCCTAAACTGATTCACGATCCGATTCGAGTTTGACAACATTGCTACTTTCAGACAGATTTTTGAAGGGATCCATCAAGTTATTATTGAGGCAGTTTGACATTGGTCTTTTATTTACCTATTTGCTTTCTACTACATTTATTATGGTCTCTGTTAAACAGAACAAATTTTGACTGAAGATTTCGGCTGCTGTGATTTTCATTTGAAAATCAAGAAGTCTACAACCATGGATCAGCTCCAATACCTTCTGGATTTCTCATAATGCTTAGTACTTCTGGTTGTGTCATATCTTTTTGAATAATTAAATACTCCTCTTTGTGGTAAGCTGAATTGGACCCACCACCTTGAGAGCAGGTCCGCTGTGCTAAAGATACTATCTAAATACTTCTAGAATATCTGATAGATGTAGTAATTTTTTAATTCAAGTGTTTGATCACCAAAAATCTAGTTCTTATTATAGATGTTTCATTATCGACCTAATTGAACAAAGAAGTCATTTCTATTAATTTGAGGGATTAAGCACCATGCGATGTCCCTTTCTCAAAACATTTAGGTTGTGCCAAATGAATGCCTGCCCTTCAAAATTGGTGATATGGAGGCATGACAAAAAGGATATACAACTGTCTGACTAAAAGAACGATGAACACCCATTAATATTATTATATATAATGCAAAATTATGGCATTTAATCAATTTTACGTTGATATCAAGACAAATGGGATTTGCATTAAAAAACTATGCAGGGATCAATGTGAAATGCCTGTCAGCCATGAATGTATCAGTGCCTACAATTTCAAGTTCAGGGAAATACCATCACTTAACTGGGGGTGATCAACCTTAATACCGCCAGCAGCTGAAAGAACTGCCAAAAAAGTGGGGAAAAATCAATTCAACAGCTTTGATGGATCCAAAAAGAAATAAACATCTTTAAGGAAACAAATGAAACCTCATAAGATAAATACATGAAGAATAATGAATCGTGAGTCTAATTCATATTCTTAATATAGAACACAAAAGAAAAAACATTAGTGCAGATAATGCAATTTAGACTATTGAATATGCACATGATGAAGCTGAATGAAAAATGATAATGACGGTAATGCAATTCGGACTATTGCAATAAGCACAGGCTGAAGCAAAATGAAAATTCATAATAATGTTGATGATAATTTTGTTGATATGTTGACAACATGTCTCAAACATACTATAATGACTAGGTCCATACGGTTTCAAAAGAAAGAAAGAGAAGATATATATATATATATATAAGGGACGTCCCTCGTGAGGGACAAAAAATTATTTTGCCCAAATGGGGCCCACCTGAGCCCCACTAACACACTTTTCCCCTCTACCCATCTACATCTCACGAATTGGATCCCAACCCAATTGAACTCAGTTTCAGTTAATCTCACTGTTGGATTGGAAATTGTTAAAATGCTCACACTTTAATCATGTTTACAGTATCTACGATAATTTACTAGACTAAGAAATATTTCAAGAAAAAAGCAAGAATATTTTTTTTGAAAGATAATAAACAAAAATACTCACCACTAGACTACAATAACTTCAATGAATAAAGCTTTACTCAGATTTCATATTACAATTTCTACGATGGTAATTATCCAGATAGAGGAAACATGCACAAGAAATAGCAATGAAGTATATGCACAATGCCAAGTAAAATGATACATGACTAGAGCCTATACTCGTACTCATGCCAATGGCAGTCCATTTGTACACACTCGTACCTACCACTTCAACTTTTCTTTAGAGGATATTCCTCTACATGTATTCCAACACATCATTTCATCAAATTTCAATTCAATCTCAATGAAGCATTGATTTCTTTTTCACTTGATAAATCAATGTGTTGGTTTTTCAATGATAATATTTCTCACGTTCATATTTCATATAACATTCTTGGCAATGCAGTAAATATTAGAAGGTAGATGAAGGCACAGAAAAATGGACAGGAAACATGATAGAATCCAGACTAATAAAAGATCACTATAATATTTGAAGAATATTTTGAGTATTTCTTTGTATTTTTCAATATTTTTATTTGAATTGTAACCTTGAGCCTACTTATAAGTTGATTGCATCATGAAATAATGAGAGGAGTTTCTCTAAAACACAACCTTTGGCTAGGAGGCCAGTTTCTCCTCAAAGTGAAACCAAAGGAGATTGATTTCTCCGAAGCGAAATTCCTATCCCCCATTTTCTTTATTTTTCCCCATTTTTTATTATTTTCCAATTCGGGTTCCAATCAATTTCGTATCAGAGCTTGTTTTAATCCCCACAACAACTCCTCTTCACCTATATCTCCCACAGTGTTCCGATCTCCATTTCCATCTCTTTGCATCCCATTTAAAAATACAAAAGAAAGAAAAAAAGCCTTAGATCTTGCTGTCGTCATCACTGTCACCATCAACACCCATTTTCGTCCCGCTCTCAAACCCAACAGCCAATCTCAACCCTCCATAACAAATCCAGCCCACCTCCGTTTCAGATCCAATGGAAACAGAGAGGGAGCTAGCGAGGGAGAGAGAGAGAGAGAGACCAAAAGAAGAAGAAGCAGCCCGCTGCTGCCATGCGCAACTACCACTGCTGCCACTCTGCGTCGTTGCCTTCATTGTGCACCACCACCAGTCCTGCCGAAACTGCTGCCAATCCCACCGCCAATCGAGTGCTTTAAGCTGTCATCCTCGCCCAAATCCACTAGATCCCCCCTGCTAAATGGGCTACCATTAATCCCAGTTAGAAGAAAAAGAAGGAGATAAGCAAAAGCCGTTGCTGCTACCTTCCGTCACCTGTGCCGCCCATTTCGTTGCCTTTTTCGCCAAATCCTCGCGGCCATTGCCTCCGACTTCCTAACATTTTCTCTTTCTCATCTTCTAAGGTCAACACCTCATCACATTATTCTCTTTCTTAAAAAAATAATAAATCCATCTTTTTCTCCCATTTTCTATTTCAAAGTAACCCGTGTTGTAATATTTTGTAGTTTATATTTCTTTCTTTTTTTTGTCACCTTGAAATCTATATATACATGGGTAATCTTTTTCGTCAGGATAGAATAAAATACATTTAGAAGAGAGAAATTCCTCTCATCCACTATCTTTTTCTCTTTTCATTAATATTTTCTTTTTCCAATATTATTATTCTACATGGTATCATTCAGAACCGATCTCTTCAGTTTCTAAGGAGTAATCAGTATTTTCCATTTTACTATTCCTCCCGCTGGAGTTACTGTTCATCACCTAAACCCACCGACATCTGATCATTAGATCTGAGAGGTTTTCTATAGTGGATTTCTTACTCCATCTCTTCTCTGTATTTCATTTCTGGCGACAAGGTCCCCTGCTGCAATCTTTGCTGCTCTTAGTTTCGTTCCTGCAGCGACCCATCACTGCACCTTCTTTGCAGTTGGTTACAATCCGTGCCACCCGTTGTCAGATCGTGTTCCAACTCGGCAATAGTGTTCGCCCTTGGCCCACTTATCTTCGCCTAAGGTGGACCTAGGGTTTCAGTCCAAGGTGGGGCCCCTTTTTGCTGGTTTTCCAGCACCACTTCAGGGATGGCCAACACCCAAGTTTTTGGGCTTTTTCGCTTTGATCTGCGTCCCATGCTATTCAATCGTGCTACAACTTGGCAGTCATGTTCACCCCTATCCCACCTACCTTCGCCTACGATTGACCTAGGGTTTCGGTCAAAGGTGGGGCCCACTTTGTTGGTTTTCAAGAACTGCTACAGAACTTCCCAGAACCCCAGATTTTGGGATTTTTTTGCAAAATCTGCTTCTTTTTCACTGTGATTTGCCTGCCTTCCATCTCTCTGGAGTCACCCATGGCTGTTCTTCGGATTCCATCGAGGAGCTTTACCCACATCACTGGTGGGGCCCACTTCTTGCCGTTGTTCTTCCTAGATCTGTTCCTTTGGTACTCGGCAGTGGCTTGTTTTTGCTTGGATCTCATTCTCCAGCTCTCAGATTGACCTTATGCTTATCTCACTGGTCTTGCCCCACCCTGTCGTCTGCATCTATCTGGCTTCCGCTCTCCATCTTGCTTGGTCGGGTCTACTTTTGGGGTGTTCCTCTTGCGTGTCTGCCCACAACACAGTTGATTATATTTTGACCTTCTTGTGCTCCTGGATTGATTTATTGTGCCCCTAACATTATCTTCTCTTCCTGATATTGTGGGCTGCTCTGTGTTTGCTTTTTTGAGATCTCATTGGTGTGAT
Organism: Chimonanthus praecox; assembly: GCA_022113865.1. NCBI lineage: Eukaryota > Viridiplantae > Streptophyta > Magnoliopsida > Laurales > Calycanthaceae > Chimonanthus > Chimonanthus praecox. The sequence continues at coordinate 50,494,288 of CM039092.1, read as the reverse complement.
CAATCCTAATGGAATCATGCAGTCCTCCTTCTCCTGGAGATGGTATTATTCAAGTATCACGGAAATAATTTAATTCCTTATAGCAAGACAAGATATATCTTTAGAGCCTTCAATCCTTTGGTCATGCCCAAACTTCTATTGCTCACTCAGGTACTATCTCATCCAGCAGTCCCTAGATTATTGATTCTAGGGCTACCGATCACATGTCAGGTATGTCCCATCTTTTTTCCTCTCTTAACGGACATATTTAACTTGCTGATGGGACCCTTACCTCCATCAATGGTAAAAGGATTATTCCTCTCTCTTCTACTCTTGATGTGTCTTCCATTCTTCATGTTCCCCGCTTGTCTAGTAACCTTTTATCTGTTAGTTCTCTTAGTAAGGCCTTTAATTGTTCTATAACCTTTTTTTCCTTCCCATTGTGTTATTCAGGATTAGGTCAGCAAAAGGACGATTGGAGGTCGTGAAGAAAATGACTTGTACTTCTTTGATCTTCAAATTGGCTCTGAACATGTTGCTTGTTCCACTAGTCATCAGGATACTTGGCTTTGGCATTGTCGGGCTTGGTCATCCGTCCAATACAGTGTTAAAGCATTTGCAACCTTCCTTGAACATTGATAATTTTGTCTGTGAAAGTTGCAGCATGAAGCAAACTCGGCCCACACTTTTTCCATATTCTAATCAATCCTCTTCCACTTTTCTTTCCTTAATACATTCTGATGTTTGGGCGTCATCTATTGTTTCTTCAACGGGCTTTCGTATTTTGTTGCATTCATCGATGATTACTCTCACAAGACTTGGGTTTATTTGATCAAACATAAATTTGAGGTCTTTGCTCACTTTCGTGTTTTTCATAAATGGGTTACTACTCAATTTGATTGTCACCCTAAAATCTTGCGAAGTGATAATGGGGGAGAATATATGTCTCGCTCATTTTTGCATTATCTTCAAGAATATGGAATTGAATCTCAAACTTCTTGCCCCCATACACCTCAACAAAACGGAATTGCTGAAAGGAAAAATTGACATCTTTTTGTGGTAGCCCGATCTTTGTTGTTTGCAATGAATGTCCCTAAGTCATATTGGCCTGAGTCTGTTCTTACTGCTTGTTATTTAATAAACCGCAAGCCCACTAGAGTATTAAATAATAAAGCACCTATTGATATTCTTTCTACCTATCGATCTGTTTCTATTCTTCTGTTGCGTGTTTTTGGATGTATCTATTTTGTTTATGATTACAACCTACCCCCCTTAAAGCCAGAGTTGTCCCTAGCTCTAAACACACAACAACTAAGCCCACACCCTCAGGCAGAGAGTTGAGTCATTCTCTGATACCATTTGTAACGACCCGTCCCGCTAGCACAATATTGTCCGCTATGGGCCAACACACGGGCCCGCATTGCTTTGTTTTCTCGAGCCAACCCACTGTTGCTCCCAACAGGTCTTGTGCTAGAAGGAGGAAGGCTACCACTTATATATCAGGGAATTTCCAACACAGCTAACAATGGGGGACATTGGCACCCTCTAGGCGAGGTATTACAGGTTCAAACAGTTTTTGGCTGAACTGGGTTTTCCTTCATCCGAGGCACTTATCATGTTCTGTGACAATCAAGTTACAATCAATATTGCTTTCAATTCAGTTTTCCATGAGCGTACAAAGCATATTGAAATTGATTGTCATTTTCTTTGACATCATGTATCCTCAAGAAATATTGTCACTCTATATTTGAAGTCCAAGGATCAATTAGCTGACATGATGACAAAAGTCATTTCTCACTCTTAATTAGATGATGTTTTCAGCAAGCTGAGCTTGATTGATATCTTCACACCAGCTCGAGGGGGAGTGTTGCAATATTTTGTAATTAAATTTCTTTCCTTTTTTGTCGCCTTTATTGACTCCCTGTAATCTATATATACATGTGTAATTATTTCTCTTTATTTTCCACATTTTAAAAAAATAGGAAAAAAATAAAATACCTTTTCAACAAATTTTCTTTTCATTCTTGTTTTTGACCACCACAATTTTCACCTTTTATCTTAAAAAAACAATTTCTTTTCATTCGAATTTCTTAGCAAGCCCCATTTAAAAAAAAAAAAAAAAACTTTCCGTTATCATTTAAAAAAAATAACGCATTTTCTTTTAATTGTCTTTCAACATTCACCCTCTTTCAAAAACAAAAAAAATCAATTTGGTTTGTCTTTTTTGTAACTATTTTGTTATGGATGTTATGGAAAAATGTGTTGAAACTCAAAGTGGGTTTTAGAGAAATACCCAACGACATGGTAGAAAAAAAAAATCAATGGCCATTCTCAAGTAGAAAATAGATCTCCTAGAAGCGAAGGCTCTTCCCAAAAGGCTACAAACCACCAAAAGATAGTGGTGTAGCCACTATTGAAGGTGTCTGTCCACTCCCCATTGTTAGTGATGGAAATATTGTCGACATTCATGCACTATCGCGTGGGGACATGTCACGCCCCGGCCCAACGGGCACATGAGAAACAAGAATATTTTTTTTTCTCAACTCTGAAGCATGCACAACTCATTGTCCCAACGCGTGACACCCACACGTGTAACGAGATCCCTACGGATCCTAAGACTTATTGGACTCTTGGTTTGATCGAACTAAATTATTACCTGCCTACGTACTCCAATAGAAATCAAATCTTACGTACTTCTCAATTCATTTATTTCATGGCACTAACCTCGTGATTTTATGATATCATATCAGGACATGCTAATGCTCAACTGTAGACCTTATCAATAGAGTAAGTCTCGTCCATCATTGGGTCTAGGCAATCTCGGGTCTATATCAATCATGTGAACAGCGTCAACCATGGGATCAATATCACTCATGGGATAAACATCAACCATAGGACTTATACCCGAACATAAGTACCACATCCCTCTACGGGGACAATACTCTAAATATGGGTCCAATCATCTATGGAATCAATGTCCTCCGTGAGAATATCCATCCACGGTACTAATATACATCCATGGTCACAATGCCCTCTATGAGGATAATCATCCATGGAAATAATCCTCCATGGGAATAACATCGATGTGACAAATCATTCATCTCTAGTAACACTCCATCAGTGAATATCATCTATCCATGGGTAAAAATCATCCATGAGTATAATCCCTTCATGGATATAATCCATGGGCATAACTCATCCAGGGACACATCATCTACCATGAGATCTTATATCCGTAGGAACAACACTCGCATGAATCACTACGTGACTGTGGCAACAATAATAAATCATCATATCATATCATAAATATACCATGACCCCTAGAAAAACTCAGGGCCTATAACTTACTAAGTGGGAGACTCACGGCTGGTGTGATCAAGTCTATCTCGCCCTACATCCCTTCACCTCATGAGTGATTCAATCAAGCTTTAAGGCAGTCGAACCGCACCTTACAAAGATAGTACCATCCCCATGGGGTAAACAAGTATCTAGCCATGCGCATCAACGCACATCAAATGTGTTATATAGCCGTGAGAGCGCCCTACAGTGCGTAGCATGTGAGGGACTCCCTCCTCGACAGCAACCATACGGGACCAAGTCTCCGTAGCCGACCCCACCGTCCAGAATACCTCCCTGGAACGGATGGTCAAACATTATAATCACGTGAGGGACGTACCCATACCAAATTTCAATATCAATATCACGTGAGGGACGCACCCACATAATAATAATGTATGAAATAGAATATGAATCATGCTACGCAACACTGTCCTACTATCAACATCATCAATGTGAACACAATGTCCACTCAAGGACGCCTCTATGGAACGGGCTGTCAAAACATCATGATCCCTTGAGGGACATAGGCCATGACTTACAAAGTGGGAGATTTTCATAAAACATAGATAATCTACCTCACCCCGCGTCCCTTCACCACTCTGGTGATTAAATCAGCTCTAAGGTGATCAATATACGACTTACCAAGTTCGTACCTCCCTAATAGAGCTCAAAAGTATCTAACCATATGCAATACGTCTTACTAAGTTAGTACCGCCCAAGTAGGGCTCACAAGTATCTAACCCTGCGTAATACTGCACACCAAGTGTACAAAATAGTCGTGAGAGCGACCTATAGCGTGAAGCATGTGAGGGGCTATACTCCTCAACGACAACACAACAGTCGTGAGAGGGACCTACAACACGAAGCATGTGAGGGGCTATACTCCTCGACAGCAACCCTACAGGACCAAGTCTCATAGCCGATGCCACCGTTCCAATAATGCTCCTTGATCTAATCATCATATTGTCACACCAATCTCCTCTAGGGAATGGGGACTACTACTAGTGGGGCCCAAACAAGAGAAATGCACATCACCAAGTCCTATATACCCTTTGGGTCTAATCCCAACACTAGTAACTCTCAATCTTATCATGCCCATTAATTCAACACCCCATACTCACATCCTAGATAACCTCCTAGGCATACATCAGTGAGTAATGCAAAAAGGATCATAATCACAACTATAAGGGCAACATATATGGCATAATCACATCATGACCATAATTTCACAATGATAGTAGCATAGCACATTCCATTACGTTTCATACATTGAACATATCCATCACATTTGGGTTATTTTAGGGACATGGGCTATGCACCAACCCTGAGATACACACGTCAAATTTATTTAATATATTATTAGTCCTTACAATTCATTCAACCCGTCTCATAGTGGTTTATCATCCTAAGTCCAATCACTCCCTTTTTCACAATATTAACCCAATTAAATTCATCAAGAATTCATCTCAACCCTTCACAAGGGTGATGCAGAGCAGCCCAACTGGGGCTGGGCCCAGTTTCGAGCCAGGCCCAACTAACTTAAATTACATAGGGTTTTATAACCCTCATGCAGCAGCAGATGAAGGACAGGGAACGGGGAAAAAAAAAAAAAAAAGAATACGATTGGCATTGCCTCCATGCGAATTGGAATCCCTTACCTACGGTGTGAAGCCGAAAGATGGTGAAAGCCTCTTTGAACCAGGTACCTATCTTTCTTCTTCTTGTCGCTTCTTCTCCCTTCTTCTCTTTTCTTCTCCCTTCTCCTTCTCTTCTTATCTCTTTTCTTTTCTTCTATCTTCTTCTCCTTCGCCTTCTCTCTTTTCTTCTTCTTCCCTCTTCTCTTTTGTTGCCGTCACCATCCCCTCCCTTTCTTCCTATTTCCGCCACCTGTCACAGCCCCTAAAGCTGTTGCCGCCCTCTTCTTTCATCCCTAAATTGCTGCTGTAAGCCTTTGTAGCCCCTTCTCAGCCTTCAAGACCCTCCTTGTTGCTGCCCAACACTCCCAGATCTCCTGTATTGCATTTCTGTCCCACTCAGCACCCTCCTTTGGTGTTGACAATCCTTAAATCCAAGTCCCTTCAGTGTCGCCAGCCCTCCCATGCTATCGGTGACTTCCGCCATCCCCTCCTAGCCTCTTCCTTGCTAGAGGACCCCTCCTATACCCCAGATCCACCCCTTTTTACTACTGCTGCTACAATCTTCCTACAGTCCCTCACTGCTGTCTTAAGTCCCTTTTGGACCTCCCCTCTCCATTGCCAGTCCATACAGCCCATCCACTTGCCTTCGCCACCCCCACACCCTATCCCCTTTGCTGCCACAGTCCTTTATCGGCCTTTACAGTGCTGTCCCCAATCTGATTTTCCCCATCTATGTCCTGACATAATTCTTCCTTAGCCTTCCCTTACATCTGTCCTGCATTTCTAGCCCCGATCTTAGCATGTCCAATCCTTTCCTAAGCCTTTTGCCACTTCCGATATACCTTATAACCCTTATAATTACTTTCGGATTATCCTATAATTGTCTACATTAGATCTCCAAGAATTACTTTGATTATATGTGGTGAATTTATATTTTGAATCTGCAATATTAGTTTGGTGATTAATTTCAGCACATTTAGAATTAGGACATATCAGATTTTCCCCCAAATATGGTTACATTAGGCATTTTAGGGTTCTTTAATTTGATGTCCTATCTCATTTAGGCATTTAGGGTTACCTATCCCAATTTTCTTGCATCAAAGGGTCTCCAACAATTAACACAAATTATCCATCACCCTTAATATAAATGGATGAGACACAATGCATCTTTTGATCAAGCTGAGGCACAATGCTCTCAATTGGCTATCTACCACATAATAGATCAGATCAACCGTAGTTTATTATTTTCACATTTGGGTTGACATTGGAGAGTGGTCATACTTTTACTTTGGAGAAATCAAACAAGACTTTCTTAACATTTACATTGCATTCCATGCATTCTCAATGATGCTAGCTCATCCCCATTGTAGCACAAGTTAACCCCTTTGGGTTATAAGATACTTGACCTTAATTCACTCATATCACTTAGTTTAACACTTCATCAAGTTGCTCTTCAAATCATGGAAATTCATTCTATACATGGTTAAGTCGATCCACTACAACCATTATCAACATAGGTACTCACTAGTGATGTACATATCATCACAAAATCCAAGCATGGCATTAAAACACATTCATCATGCTATTATATGAGTTACCCATCTAAGAATTCCAATCACAATCATGAGAATTCATTTAATACATACATTACTCATAACCATATATAAGTATGGGAAGTTACCAAGGCCCTACATTACACATCTTGGGCAATCTTGATTTATCATACATTTTATCATACTTCAACACATCACAAATCTATGAATTCTCAATTATAGTAAACATAGGGAAATTCATACATATGTATCCGATACAATATATTCACATCCATCACACATAAGCATAGGGAGGTCAGACCATAACCTTACCCAATTATGTATTGGAATGTGCACAAATCAACATTCACTCAAACATATTATCAAACACCTTGTGAGCATGGAATTTTACAAATATTCCCAATGCTCAAAGTGTATGGCATTCCCCAATTTGGATTTCCAATAGATTTTCTCATTCAACTCGGGTTTACTGAGTCCGAAATTTGAGGTAATTAGGCACTAATCGTCTAAAACTCTTGAATTAGACCATCCAAGGCAATAGCCAAAACCCCCCAATTTTACCCAATGTTGTCAAACTTCAATCGTATCGAAAATTGATTTATGGGTATAAATCGTGAATTGAAAATCGTAGAATCGTAAGATTTACACTATTTATTATTATCCCCTCATTCTCACTACCATTTTGTTGACCTGGGCCATTACAGGACACATTGCACAAAGCTTTCGAGTCTGAAATTACAAATGATGATATCCGCGCTTTAGCAGATAAAGTTCAAATCCATCACAATAAGATTGTTTCGACTCTCTTCACCAACACCAATCAGACAAAAGAGATTCCTCAAGCCATTTAACCGAGTCAACCAGATTTGTTGGCCTTCCCTCTAGAAGAGGCCAAGACTCATTCAATCTACTTTGATGGGTTATGATGTAGGACACGACAAGCATACACCCTTATTTTAGTATTTTCATATGTAGCATTATTTTTAGAGTCCTTGTTTTAAGAAAGCCAGGTTGGTGGTTTTCCTTGTTGGTTTAGGAGTCTACAATAAGATTACAAATGTGCTAAAGTTGGAAACCACTTTGTGGCCTTTCAAACTTAGAGTCCTACTTTATTTTTAGTTGTTTCTTTCCTATATAATGCTGAATGGAATAGAGAGATACACCTCTTCAAAATTATGAATTAAATCAGAATTATTAGAAGGCATTTACATGTTTTATTCCTATTTTCTCCTTTATGCCTTCGTTGCAGACGATTCTATCTCTTCATGCCTAGTTGTAGTCGTGCTCCTGCATCAATTGGTTCAGAGCCATGGTTCTTTGTATCTTTGTTATACAGAGATGACCCTGTTTTGAGAAAGGTCCCTACATTCTCAAGAACGATCGTGGTCTCGATTTATCGTAAAAAAGAAGCAAAAAAAAAAAAAGAGATTTTTGAAGAACATGTGCTCCTGCTGCATCATCTTCAGTCGTCCTCCATCCCCTCCTCCTCTAGCTTCCGCCTCTACTTCACTCGTCTCGCCGCTGCTTTTCCACATCCCTTTATTTCGCTGCGAGGCCAGACCCTTCCCGATACTGTTTTCGCAAACTCGAACCCTTCCTCTACCCTTCACCTGCCCATTGCTTCCCTGCATTCGCACCTCTTTCTCCTCCCCCTTTTCCAACAACAAAACAAAAACCCAGCCAGCCATCTTCCCTGCACCAGACTCCATCGTCGCCAAGCCCCCTTCGATTGTCTTCTCCAAACGACAAACCCAACGACAGAAAACAAAACCCCCACCCAATCCATCTACCTGCTGCGAAAACCCTTACATCTTCTCTTCCCTTTTCGATGCAATGTCTCTTCTTTCCCTTCCTTGTGCTTCCGCCGCTGAGCCCTCTCTGTTTTTTTTTTCACCTTTTCTCTCTCCCCCTCTTCCGTTTCTATCCTTGTGTTTTAACCCAAATTTAGCCCTAACTTATCCCTTTACTCCCACGTGCATCAATACACCCGTGAATAACCCATTCGTTCTCACGCTCACACGTGTTCCACAACTTACCCCATTCGTTTAAGTTCCAACTTCCCATTCGTACCCCATAACCACGTGCGTAACTTACAACTGTTCCACCCTTTACAACGTGTTTTCCACCTACCCCAATCAGTCCAACCCGTTTCCCCTTTCCAATTTAATGACCCATTTAAACATTAGATTGTACCCATTTAACCCTTTCAATCCATTACCCTTTTGACAAAACATGTCTCCATGACTTCCTATTGCGACTATTCAAACGAAAAAGATGATGAAGAATTACACAAGTTCACCCAATTCTTTTCAAACCCCGAACCAATTCAACCCGCAGCATCAGGTGGACTCAAAGGCGACCCATAGTGGTAACAAGTATATTACCCAAGCTGAGATTAAAGAACTTTTGTCTGACGTGTGATCTGACTTTCTAGATTTTTTACAAGAATTTAAAGAAATATTGCACGGCAGAAATCCAGCGACACGAAGAAGGTGAACAAACACTCGAAATAAGTGTTTTGCTTCCTCGAGACGCGTGCCGACTCCTCTAGAGTCACCATCGAAGTTCGTGCCTACCCCGGAGTCAAACTCAAAGTTCATGCATGCTCATCCGGAAGTCGTGACCCCACAGCCATTGCATGTGTTGGAGAAACAACCTATTGTGTTGCTGGCTCCACAGTTGATGCAACCGACGAGTGTCTATCCACCACCACCAATACCAACCCCTTCACCACCACCGCCAATTACCCAACCGTTTCCCTTACCCCAACCCGAGCCTATTACGGTTGCTAAGGATTCATCTATGGTTCTCCGTACCGTATCATGCTCACCTCCTATCCTCTCATTGGTGCCTCGTCCGACAGACCCTCCGGACCATGTTATCACGCCAATGCAATATGAAGACCCCTTCCCGATCAGATTGGTTCGTCCATGCTTGAGCCCGTTTGCGGTCCTTAACTTCTGTGTCCCACAGCAGGAAAGCTCTCATCGTCCGCATGTAGCAAGTTGTGCAATTAAAAGCTTCGTCATTCGCATTTACAACCTTAGTCTTCATCTTTGTTTGGTGCCTTGTGCTTTGGCTGATTTCAACTCGAAAACGAGTTCTTTTCAAGACCGGGGGACTGCTGTAGGACACGACAAACATACACCCTTATTTTAGTATTTCCGTATGTAGTATTATTTTTAGTCCTTGTTTTAAGAAAGCCAGGCAGGTGACTTTCCTTGTTGGTTTAGAAGTCTACAATAAGATTAGAAGTGTGCTAGAGTTGGAAACCATTTCGTGGCCTTCCAAACTTAGAGTCCTAGTTTATTTTTAGTTGTTTGTTTCCTATATAATGCTAAGAATGAAAGAAAGGGATACACCTCTTCGAAATTATGAATTAAATCACAATTATTAGAAGGTATTTACCTGTTTTATCCCTATTTCCCCCTTTCTGCCTTCGTTGCAGACAATTCTATCTCTTCCTACCTAGTTGCAGTCGTGCTCCTGCATCAGGTTCACTCTCCATGTTCATTCAGTGGCAGGCGTCAATTGTCCGTTATAATGCCCGTGACAAGAAATCCACATCTTCAAAATTATCAAATTTACACTGGAGTTGACACAGATCTCCATTTTTTCTAGACAGTTTGGTGCATTCGACGAATTTAATTCGTGATCTCATTGCTTGAGGATAATTTCTGAACCTTGACGACAAAGCTCTTTTCCAAAGGGGTGGGAATGATATAATCCAAGTTAATAAAAGATTACTATAATATTTTAGGGATATTTTTGGTATTTATCTGTATTTTCCAATTATTTTCATTTAAGTTGTACCCTAATCCTATTTATAGACTGACTGAATAATGAAATAATCAAAGGAGTTCCTGCAAAACAAAGAATTTGGCTAGGAGGCCGGTTTCTCCTCAAAGTGTAACCAAAGGAGGTTGATTTCCCCTCAAACACAATCCCTATGTCCCATTTTCTCCATCTTCTGAGATTTGAATCTCTATCACAACACAATTAGGAAGCATATTTTGAGGAAAAATAGTCAACAGTAGTGTGAAGCCAAAACACGTAGCACGAGCAACTCCGAAAGAACTCTACAAAGCCTAGACAACTAGAGCTCGTCAATGTGAAATACAATTATATCTACATATTGTAGATGTAGATATAATTGTATTTCACATCTACAACACTCATGGCATAAATGGTAGGTGCTTACTGTTAGCCTGAAAAGCTATGGATTCTAGTCACATTACCATTTAAAATAAATATCCTAAAAAGAGCACATAAGTCTCATTTCACTTTTCTAGGTTGTTTGGCGGTTCTACGAAGTTTTGGATCATCTAGGGCAATGCATTCAATATAGAAAGGTTGCCTTGAATGTCTGCCCAAACTCTCAAATATCATACAATCAAAGGCTAGCAATCACTCATTACATTTGATTATGACCACCTATGTCCAGAACTCCTAAAGATGTATCTTCCTAGGAGAAACCTCAAAACAACAAATATCCCACCTAAATGTGGGTATTGGAAAAGCTAGGCTTTTTAAAATTATAGTATGTCAATGTAATGACCCAACCCGGGGTAACAGGTCAGATATGATGGGTAAAATTAATTTAGAAAATTATCGTAGTTTAATTTAATTGTTAGTTTGAATTGATAAATTTATTTGGAGAAAACATAATTTAATTTAGGGATTGAATAATAGACCCCTATTTCACACACTTTCCCCTAAATGAGTATTTACAAATTTACCCCCTTTAAATTAAAATTAAGTAAATGGAAAATTAATTGTCAACTTAGATTTTAAATTCCCCTAAGCTAGAATTTGAATTGGAAATATTCTATTAAGGATTTAAAATCAATAAATGAGTTCTAAATTTTATTAATCTAAGAATTTAAATTATAGTATGAGCAATTAATAGAAATGGGAAACCCGACCCTAAACCAACAAATTGGGTAAGTCGCGTGGGTCCATAAGACCCACGCCTTCTTCCAGTTGAGTCCCCGTATCCCATACACGGATGGGATTTCGATTTCAGCCAGACCCTCATCCCTTCCCTCTTTTGTCGACAAATCCCTAAAAATCCCGATTGAAAAAGTACGGCAAAATCCCTCTTTCCCTTCCGTCTCCTTCGGTGGTTCCCAAAAATCCTCTCCTTCCTTTCCTTTCTTCAATGGGACTCAAATCCCTTTCCTCTTTCTTTTTCCCTTCCGATATTCCCTCCCGAAATTGGGGCAGCCAACTGAAGCAGCCATTAAAAGCCCAAGAGGAAGAGGGAAACCGGCGATTTTGTGATCCCTAGCACTGAAATTCTCTCTCTCTCTCGGCGTCTTTCTCACTTCTCCTTCTCCTCTCCGTGACGGAGATTCCGGTGGAATCCAACCAGCAGTGACCCAAACGGAAGAGGGAAAACCCCTATTTGCGATCTGAAGGAAGTCGGGGCAGTCCGTGCTGTCGGTTTCAGTCGCCTTCACCCTTAGTTTACAGGTATTTATCCATCGAATTGTATTCTTATTTCCTCTCTCCCCACAGTTGATTTTCGGTTAGACCTGTAATACTAAAGCCCCAAAACAGCCCATGCTTAAACCGATCCCTTCCTGACATTGTACAACCCAGCCGGACCTTGTTCGAGGATCGGTTTTCAGTCCAAGATCGGCTGATGTTAGGAATGGGTTTCAGTCTTTAGACTATTGGGAAGAGACCTCTTTCCAGCCCTAGCTGGCTGATTTCTAGATGGGTTTGGAATTGGCTTGGCAGTGACACTTGTTCCTGTTTACATGTCACATATTGGAGCTACTGTTATCACAACTTGTCCCGAGCACATATCAGATTGGTTTGGCCGGCGGCCAATGATGATAATGTCATCAATACTTTACTTCATTGGCGGTTTGGTGATGTTTTGGTCTCCTAATGTTTACATACTACTCTCGGCAAAGCTTTTAGATGGTTTTAGCCTTAGCTTGTTGGGTACATAACACCAGAGAACCCAAGGTGCCTTTTTTCCAACCAAATGCATACAAATGGATGCCCTTGTATATTTACAGTTAACTGTGTATTTAGACCAAGAGAGACTAGCCAAACCATTAAGGTAGTTGGTGAGATCTAGGACTGATTTCTCAGTCTTCATTGATTTTTGGGGACTGTTTGGGTTTTTAAAACACAGCATATTGGTTATCTATTTTAATGTTACAGTATATTTTTAGTTATTTAAAAACCCCTTTTCTTATTGGTGATTTTTCTGCCTCACAGATTTGGACATTAAGAAAGATGTGAATTAATAAAACAATGTCCAGTTTTTCTCCCATTCAGTTTATAAATCTTTTTCTATCTAGAGTGTATTATCATTTAAAAATCATATGTATGTATATGTAGTTGCTGGCACATGATTTCAAACTGTACGCAGCAGTTGGTTACATTACAATATAGTCCTATTTAAATTCGTTTTGAGAAGAGAAAACAATCTACAATGTGAAAACATTATTTTCAGATTATTAGCGGTTTAGTACTATTTTATTTGGTTCATAAAAGATTAAAGATTTAAAATAATAACTAGATCTGAGGTTTTCAGTTGAGTATCTCATAAACCCAAAACCATTTCATAGTTGGTCTTTTCTATGGAGTCTTTTATTTTCCAAAAGTGTTTGATGATTTTACTTATCTATGTATTTAATGTGACCAATGATTTTTAAAACGTAAGCAATTATTTTTACAAGGCGGATATGATTCTCACTTCATTTATTCTGTTGAGTTTTAAAATTTGTTATTATTCCATTTAGAAAGAGTATTTGTATTTTTAAAGATATGACTCTAGATATATATTTACTTATTATTTTTATTTGGATAAAGTGAATAGTTTCATGTACAAGGGTTCCATCAACTTATTGATGTCAAGTTGGATTAGGCATGGTTAGCCCATGCAATGTTTATGAACTCAACCTTTACCCTTAACCATAGACCTTTAGATAACCCATGGACTAAAGTTGAGACAGCAACATACTTCACCTTAATGTAAATTGCCGAAGAAAATAAATAATCCTCATTTTAATAGCACGTGAAATCTTTAAATCGTATTCGCAGCAAACTTTGGTTCTCAAGGTTGATATCTCTTGAAAAGCGTTTGGGTACATCGTTTGCACTTCACAAACTTCTAGGTGAGGGAAACAATTCACTACATACTTTGAAACATGATTCCTTATATTCTTATGTGTTTAGGCGATGGAATATTGTATTTTGTTGTGTGACTAGAATATAACTGTTGGATTTAGAATAGACTGAGTGTATGTTAATAATGGTTGAGATCCGGTGTTCACTCACAGTAATGTAAGGGAGATTTGGCCAAACATTCTATTGGCCGTGAGGAGACTCAGTCCGCCCGGGTTGTGGAGTCTAACCATTAATATTATTGAAAGATCCAATGAGTTATATTCGTAGATTGATGGTTATTTGTATGTTATTGTCTGATTATTAACCTTGATTGGACATGGTTGAATGTTGGTATATATAGTTCAAATATTATGACGCATGGACTATTGTTACGTTTATTTCAAGGTTTATGCATGCTATGGCAAATGAGATATTTAGTATGATGTTATAATCTGCTTAGAGTGAGATTTATAATTTCATAGGCATGTTATAAATATTTAAGCATGTTTGTCGTCATTGACCATAGCATTCTCATATTCATAGCATTGGGTATGAGGTGCGATCCATGATTGTCACGAAGACCACGACGGTGGTAGTGTTGTTAGCCTCACTTTAAGTGGGAAGACCATTATGGTAGATGAGATGTGACATCCGTAACAAGTCATGAGGGCTGTTATTTGGTGGTAGGTTGTGTTATCTTCACTTTATGTGGGAAGGCCGTTAAGGCGATGTGTTATCCTCGATTCGTCGGGAAGGCCACCAAATATCAGTAGATGTAATAATGGGTTGGAATATGGCATTTGGCATTGAGCATTACATTTTGCAAAGGCATGAGCATGTAATAAATTGTTATGCTTGCTTATTTGAAATATCATTGAGGAAGTAGGAATATCATATGCTATGATTGTGTTATTGTTTTCTTCACTGGGCATGGAGCTCATCCCTTACATTGCACGCAATCCCTTGGACTTGGGTCTGGACGATAATCACAATTGAGCTTAGAAAGCGAGGAGTCGATGAAGAATTCGTAGAAACGCTTAGTGCAGAATTTATTATTTAGGTTATAAGATGGTTGTTTATTTGTTTTGAGACTTTGAGAAAGTTATTTATTTGTTTTATTTTTTATTTGTGAAAACTTGGGTAATAAATTCAAGTATGAATTAATTTTGAGAACGCTTCAATTTGATTGTCATGGGAATGTGAGTAAATGATGCGTTTAGGAATCCTTATGTGAGTGATGTTTGTCCCTTTGAGTTATTAGTAAAGCTCAAATGAGATGTTATGTCTTCAAGCAGGTTGTCGGCTTGGGGAATTTTGGTGGCTTGTGAATATAATTATGTTTGTTTTGAATTTAGCCACAGATTTTGAAAGACAGACCCGTTTAGGGCAGCAGGTGATTTAAATTTGTACAGTCAGATCACGCCCGTCCAGGTGTTGGAAGGCGGGGCGTGACAGTCAAAAGCTTCTCTAATGTAAACATAACTTCAATGGTAATTATCTTATGTATGAAGCATATTAAATGGTTTAAGGCCTTCATGGAAGAACACGATATTGTATTAAAAGAGGAAAGCAATTAGAAACCTAGAGTTTAAGGGATTGAGAACATATTAGATTGTGGAATGATGGAGAATATGATTTTATGATAGAAGGGAGTGGAAACGTAGAACTCAGAAAGCTGCCTCAACTAGTGATGACGACGATGATGAAAGAATCTGATAAGCCCATTTGGAAGACCTTTCCAAATGGAAAATTCCGTAAAAGGCTTTTTTTATTTTTTTTTAAATTGATTGATTAAGCATTATTGCAATTATGTCAATGGCTAACTATTCCTTCTATGACATTGAACATACAACGGAATGAACAGACAACAATAAGACATTGCTCGTACCCTAAAAGAAAAAGTGGTCTATCAAAACAACCGCTACTATTAGACAGATGCTGGCAACCACAAAGAACAACTGAAACTTAAGAACCTCAGCAATGTGATTTGAAAATAACCAAAAACTGCATATTAAGATATGAAACCCATTAAAATAAAGAATGAAAGAGCAACCTGATATGGCCGGTGTTAGAACCCCATCTCCTATCACCATGCAAGTGCCCACAAGGACAAGGATAAGAAGTGCATTCTTTCTACATGGGTGTGCCTCCAACCATCTCTTAGTTTTGGCAGCAACTGAATTCTCATCGAATGTGTTATGACTATATGTCGTTAGCTCTTCATCTGTTCGGTGTTGGTTGGGAATGGTAATTATTTGAGCATGACGACAAAGTAATGAATAAAGAGCAAATGTTCCACCTGCGGAAAGAAATAAATATTGTTACAGGGATTTGATGTTACCATCAGAAAAGAAAATTGATCAATTCTAATGGTCTAAATACGCAACATTTTATTTTTGACATATTCATAAACCTGGGCACTAAAGATATCATGTAATCATCACCAATTCAACAAACAAATTGGTTAGACCACAAAAAAAGAAGTAAAAGAAGAACCAATTGTGCGCTGTTCAGACCCATGAATGCAAGAAAAGTAATTTATAGAGGGTGCGATACAGAACATTTCATGCTTAGGTTGGTGTGGGAAACTTTGATCTTGTTAGGTTGGTAGAAGCTCTCTTGCCTTCCTGCCTCAAGAAAGGGTCTGATGCCTTACATCTAACAACTGAAATACATGCAAAAAAAATCAGCTCGACAACTATTCAAAACTCTACACTTCTGCATACCCTTACACAAGTCAAGCCACGTTTGCTTCTTTTATCAAGAAAAGGTGATCCACTACAACCTTCCCTCACCAACCCGGGGGGGGCTGCATTGTGAGGCCCAAATGGATGGACACAAATCCACAGGGATGCAAGGGATGCAAAGGGGCATCAAGGATTGGATGAATATTTCATTTTGAATGGATTATGGTAGCCATGAGATAGTGCACCAAAAACAAACACCTTCTCCTTTTCTAACCATCTCAAATTGCATCAATTTCATTAGTCACTTGAGAATGTGTTGCAAGTATGCGACAAACTGCTTTTGTGACACAAGGATCAAGAAAAGGAGAAGGTGTTTTGTGAAACACGTATACTTAACAATAATAACATCAACTACAACAGCAACAACAGCAACAACAACAACAACGATAATTCAGGAAAAGGAGAAAATTCAGAAATAGTTGCATGTCTAGATATTGGCATCTTTTCCGCTGTCTTCTTTTCCATTGAAAAAATTAAAACAATTCCCACAATAGTAAAATACAAGAGGAATCATACAGATTGTGGCCCAAACATATGGAACCAGTCTACAGCTAGTCTTATGCTGTCCAAGAAGGTATAGATCCACATGTTCTATAGCAAAATGGCCCCATGTCTAATTGAATTTCATACAGAGAATTTCATAAGGTGAGAGAGGTATGATATATATCTCTATATGCTTTATATTTGAATAATATCATGACCTAACACTCAACATAATTTTGTAAATCATTAATCATCCACTATAAAAAGATCAACACGCCAATGCCAATGGGTTGAACAAAATACAGCTCACAGGATGAACCTGAGACCCAAGACACACACCAAAGAAGAGTAGGCCTCATGCCTGGAAATTTAGTCTCAGTTTGACCCGTAAAATGGATGAGTCAAAAATTAGAGGACTGAGTCTCCGAGTCCGAGTCCGAGTCCGAGTCACCAATTTAGCAACCGTCAACCAATCTCAACCATTTTCCACTTGAATCAACTGTCAACAGCGGTTAATGTTTTAAATTCAAAAGAGAGACACAACTGTTTGGGATGGGGATAAAAAAGAAAGTTGAGGAAGAAATTGAAAGGGGGGGTCCCTGTAGGGATGTTGCTCAAAGAGCCAGAGAGAAAAAGGACGCTGAGACAACATGGAAATCTCAGAAAGCCTGGGAAGTGGCTCAGGCCACTTTCAAGAATTTGTTCATGATGGGTTTCCTGATCTGGATGGCTGGAAGCACAGTCCATTTGTTTAGCATTGGCATCACATTCTTCCCTCTCTTGGTGGCCTTCTCATTCAAAGGTCAATAACAAAAACTTGGCTTTCATGCTCTCCAAGGTTCTCAGGCACTACAGATGGATCATGCCCGCCTACAAATGCCAGCAGACATCGAGCAAATGGCAGTAACAAAGTAGACCAGCACCAACGCTGGACTTTGGCAGCGTCTGGGACGCTGAAATGATTTCATACAGTCGAAGATGGATTCGTGGATTACGGTTCAGACAGTAGTTGGACCCATCAAGTTCCAGAGCCAAGTAACCATGCAGGATCAGTCTAACTCAGTCACCGAGTAATTTACTCAGTCATTGATTACTCGGGACAACATCGAGTTTATTTTCAAAGTGGGCCCATTTGATTTAATAGGTCCAAAATTTCAAGCAGATGAAGAAAATAAATACAAGCCGAGTTAGGCATTGTTGATTCGCTGAATAATTGTAAAACCTCTCAATCATAGTGAAAAATTTTGCCTAGATTGGCACGTGGATGTTTCCCTCATTTTGTAATGACCCGACCCGGAGTAGCGGGTCAATCAAATCGTGTAGAACTAAAATAGTAAATAGGTCTCTTGATTGTGTTTGTGTGAAATTATGTGTTATTTTCTTTGATTTCAAATTGTTTAATATATAAGTAAACAAACACACAAAACGTAAAATTTAATTAATTTAGATTCCCCAATGCACACACCTTTTTCCTCAATTAGAATTTTCAAATTTATCCCCTTTCTGTTGAAATTAAATGGATGGAAAAACTTAATTAGCAAGTTAGATTTTTATTCCCAAAGTCAGAATTTCAATTAGAATTATTTAATTAAAATTTTATAATTTATAATTTTGAGTGGACCCATGGGACCCACATTCCTTGGTCAAACTAACCATAGGAATTAGTTTTATCAAAACTTTTTACCTTGAAAAATTATTTAGTTGGGTTCTTAAATGAAGATGTAATTATAAAATAATAATAATAGACACCCCAAACCCGTGTGGGCCCCTTTGGAGACCCACACCCCTTTCACTCTTTCTAAATCCCTCTCCTCTCGAACCTGTGGCATCTAATTTCACTAGTTTTGGAAATAAATAAATAGTTAACCTCATTTTTTTTTCATCACCTTGTTTTCGTTAAAACTACTTTATGATTTATTTTAATTATGAAACACTTTTTCTAATTTAATATTTGTTGGTTTACAGTTTGCTTACCTAATTACAACTTTTTCAACTTATAATATATATACAATAATGATGGTTTCTTTCAAATAAAAACTGATTCTTTTCAAGTAGTTCCCTTCTTTTTTCTCAGGTTATTTTGATTGAGTGTTAATTGGCTTAAGTGTCTAATGCCAAAGGCCTGAAACTTTTCAAAAGTAGCCTTCCTTAAGCTATTGATTTCAAAATCGTTAGCTCCATTTATTCAATTGTGTATGTGTTTAAGCTTTTCCGATTTATCCGATTTTCAAAGTATACATGGGCCTATTCCCTTTTTAATTTAACAGTTCAAATCAGAGTTGTGTTTCAGTTAACTGATTTAAGCAGTTTCTTCTTTATTTTATTCTCTCTCATTACCTCTTAAGTTAGGTTGGTTTGATAAATTTAGCGTATCTAATGATACAATCCCAATTGTTGTCCTTCTACAAATTAACTTTTCTATATCTATACAAAGTGGTTTAAATTATTTAATTATTTAAATTACCTATTTTTATTTTGTTACGAGTACTTTAATGGGGTGCCCAATATACCCCATTAAATCAAATCTTCTTAAAGAATTGCAACTGTTTTAAGGATTTCATTGTTTTCACTACCTTATTTCCAACAGAAAGTCCTTGCTTAGTCTATTTATTTGACGTTCCTTCGGTTGGTTTAGGCCGCCTCAAAAATTGGTTTGTCATTTAAAACCTTGTTACAGTTGTTTACTTTTATTTACAAGGTATGCAATGTCTTCTTAGTACCAAGATGAATTAGGCATGGTTCGGCCATACAGTGTATAGACTCAACCTTCAACCTTAACCTTGGACCTTAGGAACCCCTCTTACACTTAATTAGTTCAAGTTGGGAGTAATGTTAAGAATACTCAAAACTTCAAACGAACTCTATACAGCACTTTTCGGACGTTCTATTGATTGATAATCACCATATTAATGATGATTGGAAAACTCGAAATAATCTATTTGCAGCACTTAAAGTGGAATTTGATTTGGCGCCTTTATGCAACCTATCTATTGCTTGAATGCTATGAGACTGCGAAAATCTCAACTTTGAGGTAGGGAGTACGAAACTTGATTTTTGGCATCTTTCCTTTTGATATAAATCAAGTCATGCTATGGGTTTTATGAAGAAGATTTAATTATAATTATGATATGAATTATTATCATTTTTATTTTAATTCATATGCATTTTCAATTATAATGAATATTCGTATGACTTTGATTATATGTTGGTTTATGTGAATTATTGATATATGTGGTTTGATTCGGTGATTGGGATATTATGGTAATGACGCAAGCATGGCCAATGACTAATACCGGTTCTGGATTTTAATATAAATTTTATATGCCCTAAAGAACCTGGCCGGACCCGTCAAATTGATTGAGATCCCATCACATGTGAATTATTGAATATGCTAAGTATGAGTTTGATTATGATAGGTGTATGAGTGAGATTTATGGATATGTTGATAAATGTAAGTTGGGTGGGTATGAGTAATTGGATATGGTCGAATGATGACCTCATGAATTGTGTGATGTGTTAGCCATCTGTGGAGGATATATCTGATTACTAAGATGTCGATTGATGTGTTCGTTGGAGTTGGATTCCACGTGTTAGATTACAGTGCATGAGCCTTATGTGTGAGTGTGATGGGCCGCACAATGTATTCACGTGTGACATATGTTTATGGACGACATCGCGTATCGGGTTAATGATTTGTGATTAGTGGCTTGGGAGTAAATATCCCATGTGTGAGATTTGATTAAGAATGTGTTACTAATTTGTCTTCTTGATGGGGAGGTGTGAGGCCAAAAGATCCAACAGTCCTTGTGGGCGGGTGATGGATGAGCATAGGCTACCTCACTGACAGGCTGCGGGTGAGGGGTGAGGTTTTCATTAATCCCATATCGAGAGCAAATGAGTGAACGCGTTGTTTATAAAATGGATTGAGAGCATCACTATACCAGGTGAATTGAGTCATTGTGGAGTTCGGTAGTGTGATAAGTTACACTCTTTAGTTGGTTAAGTTGATGATCGAGTGCTTAGAACTAGGATGTATTGGTGGATATGAGCGTTATGAGTATGATATCAAGACAGATACGTTTAGGTGAGTTATGTTGTGGTGTTCATGTGTGTGTTGTTTATGTGATGTTGAATGGTGTTGGTATTCCGCCTTTTTATATTGAATATTATTGTATATGGGTTTCCTATTATTTATTTGTACCCCTACTGAGCTGATAATCCATGGGCAAGTGAGGCTCACTCCCTAACAGTTTTTCAGGTGATAGCTGAGAAGTGACGATTCAACTTTCGAAGGCGGTGACGTAGTACTGAGTCAAGGATGGATATTTAATTTCTTAGTATAGTTGTGGATTCATGCGATTGAATTTATTTATTTGGTAATATTTATTTTTGAGACTTGATCAATTGAATTTATTTTTATGGATTGGGTTGTGAGCATGTCTGTGAGATTAGATTGATGTTGATAATAGATGTTATTTATTTTATATTGTCGATGATATTATGATTTATGCAATGTGTAAAGTTGGGCTTGAAGGATTTGATGGCTTCGTTATTTCCATTATAATCTTTAAAAAAAAAAAATATATATATATATATACTTATTTTCCCTCAGCCACAAATCTATGATGTAAGGCCCGTTAAATGCATTGTTGTTTTGGGTGATGCCCGTTCAGCATGCAGTTAAGCGGGCCACGACCCATTTATACTGTAGAAAGGGGCGGGCGTTACAACTATACTTTGGTTGTACATGACATTCTCTATTTTTGGTTTATATGATTGAGCAATGGAAAATATTGAATGATGTATTATATCTGGAATGTAATATTGGACTTATGAAATAGACTAGATATTTGTTGGAATAGTGGTTGTAATCTGGTGCTTACTCACAGTAGTGTAAGGGAATAGGCTAAATGTTCTAATGGCCATGAGGGGACTCAATTTGCCCGAATAGTTAGAAATTAGCCACTAGCCTTATTGAAAGGTCCAATAATTATGTTCGAATTGGATGGATGTTTTATTGACTGTTGTAGAGTTATTTTTTATGTTATTGAGATGGATTTATGATATTGGGTTATCATAATAATAATACTGTGATATGATTTATTATTATGCATGTGTGATATTGTTGAGATTGGTTTTAATGTTTTAAAACACATACATGATGTTTAGGTTAATTTGAGATCATATAATCATGTTTGGAGTATATTGTTGATGATGAGATTATTGGCATGTTAATATGATACATAACATGTGGCGTGATGATACAGATAATGCATGGTAGGCATCGACATGGAGCATGACATCTTCATATTCATGGGATAGGTATGGAGATGTGAGCCGTGATCTTTCATGCAGACCACGACGGTGGTAGTGTATGGCCTCGCTTTTAGTGAGTAGTACCACGCATATGGTAGTTTTGGATTATTGAGCTATGAAAGATCGCGTATACTATTATTTGGTGGTGGTGTAAGCGGCGCTTCGGCGGGTATGCCACTTCATGTGGTGTTGTGTTAACCTCACTTCGGCGAATAGGCCACCAAATGCAGTAGGTGTTGTTGCAGATGAATGAGGCATTGAGCATTGTGCATTGCATGGCATAAAGTATGGACATTATATTTAATGACTTATGCTTTTAATATTTCTTTTATTGTGTTACATTGAAGATATTGGAGATATCATATTTTGGATATGTGCTATTGTATTTATTCACTGGGTTGGGAGCTCACACCCTTACATTGCAAGTAACCCTCTGGATTTAGAATTGGAGGGCGACATTGAAAAGCAGAAATTGTAATGGATTAATAATTAAACTCTTAGATAGATGATGATATTACATAGTTGAGATTCATGATTCGATGTTGTTTATTCTTTCAAGGACTTCATTAGTTGATTCAAGTAGTTGAGAACATTGAGGTTATTAATTGATTTATTTTAGTTTATGGACGGGATTGAGTAAATATGTGAGATTAGATTTGACATCAATGAATAGATGTTATTCATTTTATGTTGTGGATGATATTAGGATTTATACGATGCATTAAGATGGGGCATGAAGGATTTGATGGCTTTATTTATTTCATGTATAATCTTTAAAAAAAAAAAAAATATATATATATATATATGTATATATATATATATATGTATATATATATATATGTATATATGTATATATGTATATATATACTCCCCATCCACAAATCTGTGATGTAAGACCCGATAGTTATGTTGTTGTGTTGGATCACACCCCGTTAAAGTTGCAAAAAGGAGCGGGGCATTACAAATTTAAAGGGTTTTACCAACAAAAAAATTGCTCGTCTCAGTCTATATTTATTTTCTCATTTTAAGTGAGAATTATTGATGTGTTGCCAGAGTGGAAAGATTATGAGTCCCACTCGGTCAATCAGAGAGTGGGGGATCACAGTCGGCAAAGGCTTCATCTCACAAGAGGTTTCGCACCTCGAGCAGGTCACCTCAACTTCAATCAAGGCTTCTCATGAAATCACTTCAATTAAAGTAAATAATAAAAGCAATAATCATTAAGGGTGAAAAACTAATGTAGCAGCACTGGGGAGAAAATCAGGCAATAAGTCAGTCCCGACGATTATCGGGTCACACACGTGAGTTGAGTCACACGTGTGGGATCTGACTGAAGTGGAGGGATTTTAGGCACATGTGGTAATGGGTTTAGGGTTCGATTGAAAAAAGAAAAGGGTAAAGGGTAATGCGATGGGTTAGAACAGAAAGGGGAGACGTGCAGAGGGCGGCAGAAGTGGGAAGGAAAGAAGAGGCGAATGGAAAGGAAATGAAGGGAAGCAACGGAAGAGGCAAGAGAGGGGATGAATACCTCGGTTATGAACAAAGGTGAGAGGCGAATCTGTTGCTAGAAAAAGGCAGCTTGGAGTAGCAGTGGCGAGAAGAAGATGGAGGTGAAATCTGCAGAGGGGGAGCTCGTGGGGAAGGCGACGACTCTAGGATGAAGCCCAGAGAACAGCGACAATATATTCACTTGGGATTAAGTCCAAGATCTGTAGATGCAACACTGGAAAGCAGCCAGTCAAGGGATTCGTCTGCAACTGAGGCAGAAGATGAAGGATAAGTGCTCAAAGGCAAAAGAGAAAAACAAATCTGAGTTTTATTTCATAATTTTGAAAAGAGGTGAGGTTCCTCTGTTGCATCCATGGTATTTATAATAAAACTAAGAACTCAAAATAGCAAAGGACTCTATGACCGACTGTCCTAAATGGATTTGGAAGGCCACCGAGTGGTTTCCAATCCTACAACTTCTAATCTCATCTTAGACTCTTAAACAAACTAGGAAAGCCACCAACCTGACTTCCTTGCTAAACAAGAATTCTAAAAATAAAAATATACGAAAATACGAACATAGAAAATACTAATTGGGTCTCTGCTGCATGTCCTACATCAAAAACCCACATAGATTATATATGTTTCGAACATTAAACAAGAGCGCTATTTATTGTCCCAACAATTAACCTAAAAACAAGATGCATGATTTTATTAAATGAGTACAACAGCAGCAGTATACACCGAATATTCTATAGCAAATAAGTGCCCAAACAAATATAAAATAAATCTGAAAGTTGTAATTGGCGAGATGTCCTTGCAGCTTTATTTAGCAGAAGGATAATACCTAGTTTTTTTTTTTTGGAAGAAGAAGAAGAAGAAGAGTTACTAGGTGTGCAACACTTAACAAGTTAATCTATTCCCTGATGCTACATGAAGCCTAATTTACTCAGCCGCAGCATCACTTCACACCAAAAGTCTCATTAAGAAACTTCATGGCTCTGAGAATTCATGTCACTTAAATCTACACTTTAAATATACTAAAACTATGTAATCAATATCTCAAGAATGATAACTCAGATTCACTTGCACTTACCTTGGCCAGTGTCATTGGCCCTTAAGACCACGAACACATATTTGAGGAGTGGGATAAGAGTTAAAGAGTAGATGATTAATGAAAGAGCTCCAATTACATCCTCCTGTTCGTGTATTTTCTTAGGAAAAGTGTTGTAGAAGACATATAAAGGAGATATCCCCAGGTCCCCATAGACAACCCCAAGACTTTGGAATGCAAGGCGCAAAACTAACAATGATGAAAACTTCTGCAGGAACAGCAAAATTATCAGTAGAGAATATGCTCCACATAGGACATTATCACAAACTAGGTAGTTCAAGGCCCACATCAAAAAGCAACCCATGGTCCTAAACTCATTCCTGCTCAACCATTTTAAAGAGGTAATGCTACTTTGACAAAGCAGAGCTACAAATGCAAATGGTTAATAGAAAAATGCAACTTCTATGACATTTGGATTTGGAATATGACAGCACAGTATCATATATCAGCTATACAGTATAATATCTGCTCATTTTATTTGGCATATTCAACCAGTCAAGGAAATCTTGTGCATGGAATCTACATCACATTAAAACACACCCTATTCAGCAGTACAGGGTCGATATAAACATTAAATTGTTGAACTGTTATAATTAAAGACATAAATATATTACGATATTATCAAAAATAATATTACAGAAGGTTTCAGTAGGAAAATGATATTTTATTTGTCACAACCAGAGAATGTTTGTTAAAACAACACATCAAAGAACCCACTAACAAATGGTAATATCGTCATTCACCATCACTCACACTATCATGTGATGCAAAGAAGCTCACCCAATTATTCAAATATCAACAAGATTTTATTCAGTACTGAAAGATGTTGTCACCACTCATCATTTCAACAGCAATGATAAATCCTGTAATAAAGAAAACAATAGATAAAATATAGAACTAAATAACACCTTCTCCCTGTGCATGTTGTTAAGCCTTCCAGCCTCCTCATCCATGGGTTGATCAAGCTTCTGATCCAAAACCCACATATTAAGATTCCCTTGGTCGGACGATATTGATGCCATATGAAGACCAAAATTTAAACTATTTTCACCAACTCAACCATGCCCCAAACTAGAAGTCAAACACCCACAGATCACCTCCAGTGCCCCAAAACCTGAAGCATTGATAACCCATGATAAATTATTCAAAACGGCAAAAGATACACAAATTCATCTTTTCATTTAAAACCACAAAAGATGATCCCAGCAGGATGGGATGAGGATTAACAGTCAAGATTCAAAACCCACAAAATTCAAGCACCCAGTAAGGGGGGAAATACCATAAATCCTTCAAAATATCCAAATTACATTAAATTTATAAATTTAAATAACAATTATGTGCAACCAATTTTTTCCCTTGAGAAAGAACATCATCACAACTTGTCCAAATATCCAGAAAAGGTTAAATATAAACTTCCCATAGAATGTACCCTTCAAATGTTGGGGGTGGGGGTGGGGGTGGGGGTGGGGGTGGGGGCGGGGCGAGCACGTTGCTCCTCCCCTGAAAAATAAATGAATAAGAGAAAAGAAAAGAAAAAGTGCCATGTAAGAAATCAAAAAGAATATGAAAAATTCTCCAACAGGAAAAAGAAAAGAAATTAAAGAATTTTATTGGTAGCAACTTAATTTGAATTATTTAGATAATATAATAGAAACAGGAACTAAAAACTTCCAGACAATAATACTAACAAATAAAAGAAGACAAGTTACATTTCATTAATGGATATCAGCGCTGATGCAGGAAGTTACTCCTTAAAAGGAAATTTGAGCTCGAGTACATATAACAGTTGACGTCTAAGGTCAAAAATATAAAAACTCAGAAAATGTTTAAAGAAAAACTCAGACAAGGAATGATAGCAAATTACACTCTTCTCATAACCAAATCAGCAGCATCTCAAAAAATTCACCTCAGAAACTGTTCCCTCAAGAAAATATTGTAAATTTTATTCTTCTTCTTCAAGACTAAATAAATAGCAATAAAAACACCTCAGAAATTTCCCAAAAAATATGTCAACAAGAAAATATATTAAATCAACTTTTCTTGAAGACCCACACACAAAACCAACCCCAGAGAATATCCAAAAAAAATCACAGCAGAAAATTTAGTAAAATTCACTCTTCTTCAAAATCAATACAAGAGCATTTCAAAACAAAAACCACTTCAGAAATTTTTCAAAAAAAAAAACAAGGAAATTAACTAAATTTGAATATTCTTCAAGACCAAATCAATAGTATCACATAAAATAAAATAAAAAACGCATCATATCGACCAACACTCCTAGCTGATACTAATGACAGAAATCTCTCAAAATCGAAACCACCTCAGAACTCCCTAAAAAGGAGAAACAAAAAGCACTCCACTTAAAAGTAAGAGTTAGTTTTGAGTTCTCAAAGTAGAAATTTTGAAAGAAACCAGAGCTCACCTCACAAAGAAAACAGAGAATTCTTCAGATGTTTCACTCAGCTGCCACTAGAATTCTGAATTTTCAATTCTACATTGTGTTGAGTTTGGCTCAAAAGGTCCAAGTTGGGCCCAATTGTGTTTATGTAAGGCCCAGTATATATAAGGGCTTATTTTCTCTCAGGGTTTACTGAGTGGGTGTGAGAGGAGAGAAAAGAAAACAGAGAGAAGAAAATGGAAAGGCATAGGGTTAAGAGGTTTTTGGGGAAATCCTTGTAATAAGTTGCCAGTATTTTCTCATAGTGAAATCAAGTAGCAAGCTTCGTCGACGTAGCTTTCAAGTGAACCACGTAAAAAATTGTGTCTTTGTGTGATGTTTGATCTGTGATTGTGATTTATTTCATTACAATTCGTATCAGAGGCAGGGTTCCGATTCGCGACATAGCAGATCCTCGGGTTTTCAGAGGAAACTGTAATGACCCAACCCAGGGTAATGGGTCAGTTGTGACGGGTAAAATTAATTTAGAAAATGATTGTAGTTTAAATTGATTTTTTAGTTTAATTTGATAATTTTATTTGGGAAAAACACAATTGAATTTAGGGATTTAATATTAGACCCTAATTTCACACTTTCTCCCCAATAAGAATTTACAAATTTATCCCCTTCGAATTAAATTAAGGGAATGGGAAATAAATTATCAATTTAGATTTTAATTCCCCTAAGTTAGAATCTCAATTGGAAATATTCAACTAAGAATGTGAAATCAATAAAAAAATTCCAATTTTAAGTGTCTAGAATTTAATCGATGATTGACAAAATTAATAAAAGAGAAATAAAGGACAATTTATTAAAATCAATAATTTAAAGGGACCCACCTTCCCTGGTCGAATTTAATTGTCCAAAATCCTTTCACCGATGGGATTCCTTATTCAGATTGGACTCTTCTTCTTCCTTGTTCGTTTGGGACTCAAATCCCTACTTAAATGGAAACTGTCCAAAATCCTTTCACCGATGGGATTCCTTGTTCAGATTGGACTCTTCTTCTTCCTTATTCGTTTGGGACTCAAATCCCTACCCAAATGGAAACTGTCCAAAATCCTTTCATCGATGGGATTCCTTTACCAATAGGACTCTCCTCCCTTTAAGAGACCTGCGAACCCTTCCCTTCTTTTACCCTTTTCGAAACAGCAACCAAATCTCAACGGAATCGCAGCGGAAACCTCAGCGGAAGAAGGGAAAGAAAAACACCAAATCTCTCTTGAGTTCTTGTTCCTCCTCTTCTCTTTGAAGACCAAGTTTCGGTTCAAGCAGCAGAGTTCGGGACCAGCGTATGACCAGCTTTTGTCATCTTTGTTCCCAAATTACAGCAAGTAACAGGTATGTCCCTCTAATTTCCTCTATGTTCTTCTTCTCCCATGGGTTTCTTCTTCCTCTTCTCCCCTTTGTAAATTTCGAGCCAGCCAACCAGCCAATCCTTGTTGGATGGTGATGATTTTTCCCTTCTTCATTCAGCTGTAGGATCAAATAAATTGGTGACTCAGATCTGTCCCCAATTTCTTATCCGTGAACAGTAATCACTCAGTCTTTCTCTAATAAAAACATCCTAAG
Source organism: Chimonanthus praecox (assembly GCA_022113865.1). Lineage (NCBI taxonomy): Eukaryota > Viridiplantae > Streptophyta > Magnoliopsida > Laurales > Calycanthaceae > Chimonanthus > Chimonanthus praecox. Next base: position 50,465,492 of record CM039092.1, on the reverse strand, counting down.
TTGGGGACTGATTTCTAACCCCAGATCGGCCAATTAATGGGACTGATTTTCAGCCCCAAAAACATTGATATTAAGGACTGTTTGGACCCAGAACTTTGCTCACAACTGGTTAGTGAAACTTATCCTCTTCCCACCTAAAACTGGATGTTCAAACCAGCCTTGTTGTTGTCCAACTCAAATCGGAGATAGGAAACCATTTCATACATAGCCTCTTAACCTTGTATTTTCAGCATACATAGGTGAGAGCAACACCCAGCTCCCACGGTTAATAATCCACATATTATTAATACTTGGAACCTTTAAATTGTATTCGCAGCAAACTTGGGTTTTCAAGGCTAGTTATCTCTTGGAAAGCGTTTGGGTTCATTGTTGGCACTTCACAAACTTCTAGGTGAGAAAAATAATTCACTACATACTTTGAAACATGATTCCTTATATTCTTATGTGTTTAGCCAATGGAATATTATATTTTGTTGTGTGACTAGAATATAACTGTTGGATTTAGAATAGACTGAGTGTATGTTAATAATGGTTGAGATCCGGTGTTCACTCACAATAATGTAAGGGAGATTTGGCCAAACATTCTATTGGCCGTGAGGAGACTCAGTCCGCCCGGGTTGTGGAGTCTAACCATTAATATTATTGAAAGATCCAATGAGTTATATTCGTAGATTGATGGTTATTTGTATGTTATTGTCTGATTATTAACCTTGATTGGACATGGTTGAATGTTGGTATATATAGTTCAAATATTATGACGCATGGACTATTGTTACGTTTATTTCAAGGTTTATGCATGCTATGGCAAATGAGATATTTAGTATGATGTTATAATCTGCTTAGAGTGAGATTTATAATTTCATAGGCATGTTATAAATATTTAAGCATGTTTGTCGTCATTGACCATAGCATTCTCATATTCATAGCATTGGGTATGAGGGTGCGATCCATGATTGTCACGAAGACCACGACGGTGGTAGTGTTGTTAGCCTCACTTTAAGTGGGAAGACCATTATGGTAGATGAGATGTGACATCCGTAACAAGTCATGAGGGCTGTTATTTGGTGGTAGGTTGTGTTATCTTCACTTTATGTGGGAAGGCCGTTAAGGCGATGTGTTATCCTCGATTCGTCGGGAAGGCCACCAAATATCAGTAGATGTAATAATGGGTTGGAATATGGCATTTGGCATTGAGCATTACATTTTGCAAAGGCATGAGCATGTAATAAATTGTTATGCTTGCTTATTTGAAATATCATTGAGGAAGTAGGAATATCATATGCTATGATTGTGTTATTGTTTTCTTCACTGGGCATGGAGCTCATCCCTTACATTGCACGCAATCCCTTGGACTTGGGTCTGGACGATAATCACAATTGAGCTTAGAAAGCGAGGAGTCGATGAAGAATTCGTAGAAACGCTTAGTGCAGAATTTATTATTTAGGTTATAAGATGGTTGTTTATTTGTTTTGAGACTTTGAGAAAGTTATTTATTTGTTTTATTTTTTATTTGTGAAAACTTGGGTAATAAATTCAAGTATGGATTAATTTTGAGAACGCTTCAATTTGATTGTCATGGGAATGTGAGTAAATGATGCGTTTAGGAATCCTTATGTGAGTGATGTTTGTCCCTTTGAGTTATTTGAAAAGCTCAAATGAGATGTTATGTCTTCAAGCAGGTTGTCGGCTTGGGGAATTTTGGTGGCTTGTGAATATAATTATGTTTGTTGAATTTAGCCTCAGATTTTTTATGTAAGACCCGTTTAGGGCAGCAGATGATGTAATTTTGTACAATCAGATCACGCTCGTCCAGGTGTTGAAAGGCGGGGCGTGACAGAAACGCAGAGAGAATCACAGATCACGGCAAGCAAGCATCCCAATTCCAGTTGCAGATTCCTCTACTTATCACCAAATAAGGCAGCAAGTTCAGCAACTGAGCGTCAGAAGGGCAGTGACGCACAGACGTCCAAGGGGCAGACCGTCAGGTTTGTAAAGAGATTTAAAAAAAAAGGCAAGTTAGTCAGTTCTTGTCCCTACTAGTAGAGACCTCATCACCGAACGGCACGAAGTCAATCGCACTTCAAGCCAGGCGTTCATTGAGAGCAGCAAAACAAGGAATTCTCTTCCCAACGTATGCAAGTCACGAACGCAGTAGGAAAGGGGGCTGCAAGAAAAGTCAGCAGACTTTAAGAGGTTACTAAAGCCATCTCCAAAGGAGGCTTAGGTATGGTACCTTTACGGTTGAGAAATGAGTCTTTAGTATGTAAATGGGGATGGCGCTTTGGACGTGAACCAAGTGCTTTGTGCGTGCGAATTCTGTCTGCCAAGTATGGTACATCGGAAATAAACAAGTGGAGTTTGGGGGAGGATGTAACACCCAAAATTTCAATCCGGTAAATCAATATAATTTCCCTTAATGATGAGGAATGAATAGGGTTGATACTATGTATTAGGTCAAATGAGAAAATAAATAATTAAGTAAGAATATGAGATTAGAAGGAGGATGGAGTGATTAAGCGAGATTTAAGAAAGACTAAATTAAGCGATGATTTAGTTAAAATAATTTTGAAAGTAGAGTGGAATAGAATTAATTGATGGAAATTTTGGTGATTAGTTAATTAAGAGAGATTAAGGGGGGCTCAATTAAGTTACTAATTAATTTGATAATACTCAATGGAATGGGTTTTAATTAATGAACACTAATTAATGAGGTGGCGAATATGCCATATCAGCGATAACGTGGCAATACATGATGAGGTGGCATGCTACATGACAAGATAAGGATGAAAGCAACATCACCACTCCACCTTTAGCTTGGACCAATAAGTGCTCTCTACCTCACCACCCCACCTTTAATTTGGACCAATAAGTGCTCTCCACTTCACCACCTTTAGCTTTTGTTTTTTTACTAAAAAGTGAAATGAGGATAAGGTAGAAGAAAAAGCAAAAAGGAGAGTAGGGCTCCATCTCTACCTCTTTTTCTCCATTCTCTTTTTCTATCCTCCTCCTCCATCTTCTTCCTCTCTAAAAATCTGAACCAAGAAAGAGAGAAAGAGCTGGAAATTTCTCTTCATCTTCCTCTCTTTGGTGCAAATCTCTCTTGAAAGCTTGGAGGTTGAAAAAAAAGAAGGAAGAAAGGACTTGAAGACTTGATTAGAACTTGAACAAGTAGGTTCCCTAACTCTCTTGATTATTTGATTTAGATGATAAAATATTTCATCTCTTCATCTAAGTTCTTACATCAAAGATACTATAGAAAGAATTTAAGTAATGGAGTGTAATGAAGAGATAATGGAAAGTAGTAGGTATTTTCATAAAATAGAATTATATGAGAAGTTTTACTTAAAATCTTAGATATTTAGATATTTTCTTTTAAAGTATTTTTATAACTTCATTAGAATATTTGAATGTCTTTATTTATTGGTTTTTGTAAGAAAAATGGATTAAGAAAATGATATCTTATGATAAATTTTGGAAAAAAAATGATTTATTGCAAAACTGTTTATACAAATTAGTCCAAGAAATGGACCTTTAAATATCTCAAAATGATTTTTTCGAAATTTGTAACTATTTTTCAAATCTTCTACTATGAAAGAGGTTTTAAAAAAAGTATTTATTCACAGTTTTCGGACATCGGGAGGTACCCGAAATAATTTTGTAAAAACTGGACAGTTCTAAGATAGAAAACTGTTTTTACATATCAGTCCGAAAATGCACCTATAACCATTTCAAAACGATTTTCTGGATATTTTTGAATATTTTTCCTGTATTCTACTATCAAATAGCTTTCCAAAAAGTATTTACTCCAGTTATTCCGATACCGAAAAAAACCCGAAATGATTTTTACAAAAACAGTACGCAATTTGTATTTCAAAACTAGAAAGGCTAGTTTTAGACATCTTCACTAGATCTGAAATTTTATTTTCTAATAATGAGTCTTTTGTTCCTAAATTCTGATTCTCTAAAGAATATATCAGTGGCTTTAAATAATTTGGAGTTTTATGAATTATGTTTAAATGGAGTACTATGGGTAAAATGGCCATTTTACCCTTGGTTAGGACAAAACACACATGTTGAATTATTTAGACTCTAATGACCTTCATCAAATGACCCTTAAAGCTTAATTAAGACTTCCACAAATTTAATTAGAAGGTTTTTACACTACATTGACGTGAGAATTATATGTTGACACATGTGAACGAACGAAGAGGCGAGAGTAACTCCGAGATTGCCCGATCTACTTCGTGAATCGTTTATCCTCGCTGATCACCTTAGACCAGGTAGATTTTCCTACTTCGTTAAAATGCAATTGGGTGTGAACTTATTATTATTTTATTAAGAAATGAGAAAAGAAAAGATGAACTAATTTTCAATTGAAAATTATGTATTTTGGTTTAGAAATTATGGCATTATGAGAATCAAAAGGTGTGATTATAAAAGTATTCCTTTGACTGATTTAGTATCATATGAAAATGAGAAGTTGTAATATTTTGAATAGTATGTATAAAGTTTCTATATGGGTATGATGAATAAAGTTGATATGTTTAGAATGTATAAGGTATTTATAATGAAAAGAGTATTTGTAAGATCAAAAGAATAAGTTGATAACACATAGCATGAATCATGGACATCATATGCATTCATATTCCTCATGCATGAAGCATGGGATGGGAAAAGCATGACATGAGAATAAATTGACCTTAGGGTCCGGGTTATAATTATGGAGTTGAGTGGACGAACCAAAGTGCCGAATGTTCAGACGGACTTTGGGGTCGTATTATGATTTGACCAATCAAAGTGCTGAATTGACCCGGGCAGACTTTGATGTCGTACGGGCGTGTGATAGATTGAAAGGAATGATGTTACACCGGTGGAACCGGTGGTGTTGTAATAATGTGTATTAAGACTCCCACAGAAAAATGTTAAATGTGAAATGATGTATACGGGATATGAAATACCCCATTGTTTCAAATGAGATATTGAGGTACCTTGCATGGGGCATGATAAGGGTATGCATATATCATGGCATGACATGTTACACATTAATAATTATTCATATGAACTAAATATGGTATTAGAGTAATGAAAAGAGTATGGCTCTGTGACGGTGGTTAGAGGGAGGGGCATTATAGAGGAGGTGGAGAAGTCAGGTTCTGAGATGCTTAAAGCTTGGTGGAGGGTGTGTCAGGGGAGGGCTGACATTAGTAAGCTTTTTAAAGAGGGTATTAGGATTCTAGTGGGCAAGGGTGATCGTACTTTCTTTTGGAAGGACTTGTGGTTAAGAGATAGTCCCTTGAAAGTGAACTTCCCCCGATTGTTCAAGAGTGCTCAAGATAAAAGGGATTTGGTTCAAGGCACTTACTCCGTGGGCGTCTGTGGCATCCTTTGGCATCTAGACTTTAAGAGAGACCTCAGGTCGTTCGAGGTCGACAGCCTGAATGAACTTAAAGTTCAATTGATGGAATTTCCGGTAGACCCTAGGGACAAGATGCACTGGCTTGGACAGGAGATTCTACGGGTTTCTTTTCAATTAAGTCAATGATCAAAGTGTGGAACTAGAGCGTCATTGGCTTAGGTGACCCTCAATCTCTACTATGGAAATGCCTACCCCACACAGAGTTCAACTGTTTGTATGGTGTTGTTTGAAGAGGAAGATTTTGACTAGGACAGACATGAGAAGAAAAGGTTTGTTGAATGAAGAAAGTGATATTAGTTGTACCCTCTCTGTGGCCTAGCTAATGAGACTGTTGATCATCTCCTTGCCAACTGCCCCTTGACTTGGACACTGTGGAATTACTTTCTGGATCTCAAGGGAGTGTCATGGGTTTTTTTCTAGCTCTTTGGAAGGTTTGGTGGGACCCTGGTTTCTTCCTTAAGGCAACCGCAGGAGGAAATTGGCCCGGATTACGATTCCACCGGTTGTGATGTGGGCTATCTAGAAGGAAAGGAATGCCAAGATCTTTGAGGGCAAGATTGTGGAGGTTAAGGACCTTATCCAGAAAGCGAAATTGAGTTTGTGTGCCTAGTTTTGTTCAAATAAGGAATTTAGAGAGTTTAAAGCCTCAGACCTTTTTCGGTGCTGGAAGGGTGGTATGTTGTCTAGACCTCAGAGCCGAGTGAAACATGTGGAATGGTCCTCTCCTCCATATGGAACGTTGAAATTTAATGTGGATGGGACTTCAAGGGGTAAACCGGGTCTAGCTGGGATCGGGGGGTATTCTTAGAGATCATTCGGGTTCTACACGTGTGGTCTTTACAGAATCAGTGGGAATCATGGAATCAAATGAGGTGTCTTTTGTCCATATCAGTCGCTCGGCCAATGGTTAGGCAAATTTCTTTGCGAAGAACGGTGTTGCTGGATCGAATTGTGGCACTTTCCAATTACCAGGAGGATAGTTCATTTTGTATCAGTGGTGTTTTCTTTATAGCCTCTGGATTTTGTTGTTTTTCTTTGTATTTTCATTTTGGGTTTATGTCTCTTAGACCTTGTGCTTCTTGTTTTGTATTTGTTCATTTTCAGTGAAAGTTTTCTCTATTACCACTCAAAAAAAAAAAAAGTCGGCAGACAAAGCAAGAATAAAAAAAAAAGGAACTGCAGTCTTCCAGAAAACCCCAGCGCAAGGAGCCCCTATTGTTGTGGGTAGAAAACCCCATTGCTGCCATAACCTGCAGCCCAACCGTGGGCAAAAGACAGAAGCAGGCAGCATCGGCCCTTTCCCCGCCGGACAGACGCATGCAGATCCATTATTTTCGCAAAGCAAAACCCCTTCTGCTGTAGAAAATGATAATGAAGAAAAAGGAAAAAATAAAGAAGAAAATATTGAAGGGAGAAAATTATCTCTTCGAATGTATTGATCGTATTTTTCTCAAAATACACTATGTGTATCCTAATGTAAGAATCAATCTAATCAAATACAATCTACTGTGTTGACTTTCAATATACATTAAATCTGGACATATAATTTTGACTCGTATCACAAGACGTGTGACAAACACCGGAGGAGGAAGCATATAGACTTCTTCCTGAAAAACACCATGAAGAAAAGCATTCTTCACATCTTGTTGGTGTAGGGGCCAATTATATTGGTTGCAAGGGAAAGCAAAATGCGCACAGAATTAATCTTGGCGACAGGTGAAAAGTGTCCTGGTAGTCAACTCCATAAGTCTATGTGAACCCTTTGACTACGAGGAGTGCCTTATAGTGGGCAAGAGAGTCATCTGGATTATGCTTCAAGTCAGAGACCCATTTGCACCCAACTGGAGTCTTGCCTGGAGGTAGAGAAACCATCTCCCATGTGTTGTTCTTCTCAAGGGCAGCTAACTCTTCATCCATGGCTACTTTTCAGGAGGGATTTTTCAAGGCCATGTCGATCCTCTTTAGTATCTTAATGTTGTCCAATGTTGTAATAAAACTATGATAGGAGGGTGAAACAGCATGATATGATACAAACCGATCAATGGGATGGCTAGTAGAAAAACGCTTACCTTCACGAAGCGCAATAAGAAGATCAGACGAGTCAGAGGCCGATAGATCTGATTCATTGGCAGATGGATGGGTGGAGTCAGCAGCAGATGGCAGTCGAGATTGTTAGCGTTGGTACACCAAAAGAGGCTTGGTGGGACTCGGAGATGGAAGATCGGCAGGAACAAATGGAAGAATAGGTGAAGGGGTTGCCAGGGCGAGAATCAAGAAGGTAGAGACTACCTGCTTCACGACCACCATGTCGACAGCAGTTGACCCAAATCATCCAATTTTGGAAATACATCTTATTGGTTGTATGATTGATTGCAGATAATTATTCTTTTATTACTTTCCTTTTCAAGCCACCTAGATTAGCTCTCTTTTTCCTATTTATACATTATCCCTTTCTGTTTATACACAATACAATACAATCAAAGAGGAATTCTTCTCCACTATCTTTATTCTTCTTCTTTTCCTTATTTTCATATTATTATTCTACATGGTATTAGCCAGAACGATCTTCTGGACGCTTTCGAGAGTTATTTTTTTCCACTTTACTGTTCCTCCTCATCTTTGACTCCGATATCTAAGGACGTCTATAGCGGATCTTCTCCTTTCCTTCTTCTCATGCAGATCTGGAACTGTTGCAGTTTTTTCCTGGAGATTTGAGTTCTCTCCGTTCTCTGTAGCTTTGAGGTCTCAGCCTCAGATCCATTGATTGGACTCGCATCTGATGGTGGGACACCTCCCTCTCCCTTACGTTTTTTGGTGGCCCATCCATCAGTAACATTGCCTCTTTGATCTAACATGTGTGAGCTCGCAGATCTGAGGATTTTTGGGTTGCTGCCTGTGACGCTGTGGCATTGGACTTTTGTTGTTTTTTGGGCCGGATCTACTGGCTTTCTGACTAGTTCTGTTTGGCACCAAGTCTGCTACAGTCGTCTCTGTCTTGGTTTCCATCTCCCTGGTGGGACCCCCCTTCCATCATCGTTGGGCCCTTCATCTACTGCCTCTTCCATGGCTTATTATGATACTCGTAGGGACACCAGAGGCCCACAGAAGATGGGTACCCCTTTATGCACATATTGCAAGATGCACAATCATTTTGTTGATTCATTATACAAACTTCATGGCCGACCAAAGCATGCTCATCTCTCCGCTGCCCCTCATGTTGCTCCTTCCTCTGATGTGGCTCATGCAAGTTTTCTAGTGACTCGAAAGAACATTAACTTCTTATTGCAACAGTTGGAGCGCCTTCAATCCTCCAAGGTCTCTCATGTTGTCTCATCCACTTCAAGTACTGAGCACCGTGCGCACCATGTCTCCCATCATTATTGGATTATTGATTCTGGAATGTCCACCCTCTTTTCTTCCCTTACACCCATTTCATGTGGGAATGTTAAATTAGCTAATGGATCCTCCACTGATATTGCTTGGAAGGGGATAATTTCAATCTCTTATTTTGAACTTATCTTCTATTTTGTATGTTCCAAACTTATCCTACAATTTGTTATCTTTTAGTGCTTTGGCTACAAGTTTGAATTGTTCTGTCACTTTCTTTCCTTCTCATTGTTTCATTCAGGATTTGACCACAAAACAGGTGTTGGGTAGTGGTTGTAAAGTTTGTGGCCTCTATCTTCTTGACTCTCGCCTGGCACACCCAAAGCATTTTCGACATCTTCCTCTTCAGATGTATGGATGTGGCATTGTCGCCTGGATCATCCATCGAACCCTGTTTTAAAACAACTTGTTCCCATTCTATCCTTTAGTCATTTTGAGTGTGAACACTGCCAATATGGCAAACATAATAGATCTCATTTTCCCCCATCTCTCAATCAATCTGCCTCTACACTTTTTTCGCTCATGCATTCTGATGTTGGCAATCTCCTTCTGTCTCTCGCACTGGTTTTCGTTATTTTGTTACATTTATTGATGATTATTCTCGCATGACTTGGACATATATGATGAAACACAAATCTGAGGTCTTTGATCACTTCCGTACTTTGTATCAGTGGGTTGACACTCAATTTGGTTGTAAAATTCAAGTTTTGTGAAGTGATAATGGGGGGGAATATTTGTCACACTCATTTCTTCCATTTTTGCAAGAGCATGGTATAGACTCTCAGCTCTCTTATCCTTCAACACCTCAACAAAATAATGTAGCTAAACGAAAAAACTGTCACCTTCTTGAGGTGGCCCCTTCTCTTCTTTTTACCATGCATGTCCCACAGTCCTATTGGCCCGAAGCTGTGTTGACTGCTTGCTATCTCATCAACAGAATGTCATTTCGCATTTTAAAAAATCAGTCCCCTATTGACCTTCTATCGCTGCATAAATCCGCCCCTCATCTTCCATTACATATATTTGGGTGTGTATGTTTTGTTCACCAATTTTCTGATCATAAACTCTCTCCCCGGTCAGTGCATTGTGTCTTTCTCAGTTACTCACCTTTCCACAAAGGGTATAAGTGTCTCGATCCCCTCACTAGGAAAGCATATATCTCCATGGATGTCACTTTTTTTTAGCGGAAACCCTATTTTTCAACACCGTCTCCCTCTTCCACCTCCCTTGTTCTTCCTCTTCTCACTGCTACTCCCAGTCCCTCCACCGCTACCAAGCCCATTCTAGTATACCAACGCCGACAGCCTAAACCACCACCTACCGCTGACTCCACCCACTCCTCTGCCAGTGGTCCAAATCCGCCACGATCACTCTGATCTCCCAATTGCACTTCGCAAAGATAAGCGTACTTGCACCAGTCACCCATTTGATTGGTTTGTGTCATATCATGTTGTTTCCCCTTCCTATCACAGCTTCCTCACAACCCTAGACAGTTAAGATTCCAAAGAGGATTGACATTGCACTGAAACATCCCTCATGGAAAGCTGCCATGGATGAGGAATTAGCTACACTGGATAAGAACCATACTTGGGACATAGTCCCTCTGCCTCCAAGGAAAACTCATGTTGGGTGCAAGTGGGTCTTTGCTTTGAAGTATAATCCAGATGACTCCATTGCCAGATATAAGGCACGCCTAGTTGCCAAATGCTTCACATAAACATATGGGGTGGACTACCAGAACATTTTTTCACATGTCGCCAAGATTACCTCTATGAGCATATTGCTCTCAATTGCTACCACTTATGTCTGGCCCTTCACCAGTTAGATGTTAAAAATGCTTTTCTCCATGGTGATCTTCAAGAAGAAGTGTAAACGTTTCCTCCTCCGTGGTTTGTCAAGCAGGAGGAGCCCAACTCTGTCTGCAAACTCAAGAAGGCTCTCTATGGTCTTAAGCAGTCTCCCCTTGCTTAGTCTGAGAAGTTTAGCAATACCTTACTACCTTTTGGTTTTACTCGTTGTCAGTCGGATCACTCGGTCTTCATCTACCGCCTCCACTCAGTTGTGATGATTTTGGTGGTCTATGTCGATGACATTGTCCTCACAAGTAACGATAATGCAGCCATCTCTTCCCAATACCTGCTTCGTGGTCAGATCCTGGAAAACAAAGTGAAAGGGAAAGAAAGTGACTGAGCAATTCAAATTTTTAGTCAAGGCACTAACACACAGCAAATTGCGGGATAAACGGGAAAAATGCAAAACAGAGGGAAGGTCCAAATGAGGCGAAACAGAAACAATGCCTTTCCCGACAATATCAATATATGAGTCGTTGGCTAATTTAACCTTACCACCATAAATAGAAAAAAGGGAAGAGAAGATGGTCGACGTACCAGCCATATGGTCAGTGGCACCCAAATTGACAATCCTGGAATGATGAGAAGCATGGTGTGCAGATGATTTAGTACCTGAAGTAGAAGAGACGGCATTGGACACCTTCGAGGATTAGAGGAACTCCAGGCGTTGCAGGATGAAGTTAAGATCAAGTTGAGTCACATGAGTACTATCACTAACCACATCAGAGGAAGGAGGAGCATGAGGTGAAGCGGAGAGATTGGGTTGCTTAGGTCGCCCAAGAAGCTTATAACAAGAATCAATGTTATGGTTAGTCATCTTGAAGTAGGTGCAGAACCGATTTCCCTTCTTCCAGGGACCTCTGGTGTCCTTTCGAGGATATGACGGGGAATCATTGCCATGAGAAGCTAAGTGCCCAAGAGCCAAAGAAGGCATAGATGAATGAGTGATGACCAGGGCAGAGCATTTAGCGGGTATTGGAGTCGTAACAAGACGTCGTTGATCATCTCGAAGTGAGGCAAAGTAAACCTCATCGAGAGGTGGGAGAGGTCGTTGCCGAAGAATTTGGGCCCGAGTAGGCTCAAATTCAGAGTTAAGCCCAGGAAAAAATTGCAAAAAGCCGTTGTTATTCAACATATTTGTGAAATTTCAGAGTATCTTCCGGATTCTTAAATGTAGGGGATTGAAGCTGATCAAGCTCCAACCAACAGGACTGCAAAGTCGAATAGTATTGGATGAAAGACAAGTCCCCCTGTCGGAGAGTGGCAGAAGTATGAGATAATTCATACATACGAGCAAAGTTATCCCCATCAGAATATGAAGTCTTCACAGTGTCCCATATAGTTTTAGCAGTTGGAAGGGTGTAGACAAGACGCCGCACATGGGCTTCCATGGAGTGAAGAAGCCAAGCTTGGACCAGGGAGTTATTTGCAGTCTAGGAGGAGAATGTTGGATCAGTCTTAGCAGGTTTGGGAGTAGTACCATCAATATAAGAATAGAGTTGTTTCGCAGTTAAGAACATTATGACAGAGTAGGACCATTCAAAACAATTTGTCTCATTTAGCAATACCGTCGTGATCCGACCAATTTGTGGGGAGTTGAAAGAGGCGACATCCGGAATAGAAGGTCCGAAAGAAGAAGATGTAGCAGCCATAATGCGAGGTAGAATAATCAATAAGAGAATAGTAGCAGTAAATACAAGCCAAATAAATAGACCCAAGTCCAAGGTCTGCGTCAAATTAGGTCCCACAAGTTACGAACCGAGGCGAGAGCCTTGTAGATGCAAAATCTCGGTAGAGACGACTGTAATAGAGCAAGATGGAGATGAGGAAGGGTGATAGGCAACCAGATCCACAGAAAAAAAAAAAAAACCAAACAGATGAGGGTGCAAACGTCCCAAACAACAAAGTGGAAAAGAAATCAGCAGACAGAGGGGCCAACTAGTGATGAAAGGAGGGACCCACAAGTGTGATTGAATCCTGCTACAGGAGTGACTGGAATGGAGGATCAGGATGCTCAAGTGCGATCTGCAACCAGATCGAATGGAAAAGCCCACAAAAAAAAAAAAAGAGGGTATAGGCGTCCCAAGTGGCAGATTTGTAGAACAGCAAATAGAGGGGGCCACCTATAATGAAAGGTGGGACCTCCCAGTTCGATGGAAGCCTGATGCAAGGGCGAAACCAGTATGCAATAGTAGATGAGGGATGAAGATCCCAAACAGCAGATCTAGGCAGAAGAAGCCCAGAGAGAAACAGTGCAGGAGTCACAGCAGCAGAGAGCAAATGTGCAAACGAGGGGCCCACCGTTGCCCGGAAGTGGAGGTCCACCTTAGACGAGAGGAAGTGGGCCAGGGGCGATAGCAGTGAAAGAGGTTTTGTAGGAAACTGAGCTCAGATCCAACGGACTGAAGCAAAAGACCTCAGATCTGGGTTTCCAGATCGGTAAAAACACTGGGAGATAAATCTGAGAGAAACCCCACTAAACCAATCTAAAACAGAGATCCAACTGGACAGATGGATAAGTCTGTCAAAAACAGCAAGGAAGGATGAGTCCCATGTAGTGACCCGACCCAGAGTAGCGAGTCAGTAGTAGTGAATGAGTAGCGAGTCAGTAGTAGTGAATAGAACTAGTTTAGAAAATTATTATGGTTTAAACTGATTTGTTATTTTATTTGATAAAATTATTTGGGGAAAAACACACTTTGAATTTAGAGATTAAATAATAGACCCCCGATTACACACACTTTCTCCTCAATTAGAATTTACAAATTTATCCCCTTCGAATTAAAATCAAGTAAATGGAAAATTTAGTTGTCAACATAGATTTTAATTCCCCAAAGTTAGAATTTCAATTAGAATTATTTTATTAAAATTTTAAAATCAATAATTTGAGTTGACCCTTGGGACCACATCTTTGATTGAACCTACAAAGCAATTAGCATTTAAAAAAAAAATCTTTTGGAGATCTATTTAACTGTGCCCTGTTTTAAAATTCAAATAATAAATAAAAAAACTGTCTAGGTAAATAATTAATTAAACAACTTGGGTCAATAAATAAGTTCCAATTTTAATTAACTTGAATTTAATCAATAATTGACAAATTAATCAAAGGGAAATAAAGAAATAATGAAATAAGAGAGAGAGAGATAAAAAAATAGAATGAAATAGAAACCCGACCATAAAACCCAAGATCCACTCTAAATCGTGTGGGCCCTTTGGAACCCATACTTCTTCAACTCCTTCTAAAATCCCTCCTCTCGACCCTTTAGCCAAATCCTTTTTTGCCATTCCCTTCCCAAACTCCACTGCCACACCTTTAAGGTTTCCTAAAATTCCATTTCTCCCCTCTTTCCTTCTCCAAAAACGACAACTCCTATCTCCATTAAATCCCTTTCCGTTTCTAAACTTTCCCCAAATCAAGATGCCGACCCCCTCTTTCCTATAAATCTATGCGATGGCAGCCAGATTCTTCTCCCAGTCTTGATCTTTTTCGAGTGGCAGCCACACGTCACGTTTCTCTCTCTCAGTTTTCCTCTTACTACAGGCCATCACCCAACACCTGCACTTGAATCCCTCTAAGAAACCTTACTCAATACAGCAATCCCGGATTTCAAGGCTTAAACGACATTGTCAGGCTAATTGGAATTCTTACACCGTACACATAATCAACTTCTAGGTGAGGAGAACAATTTCACTTGGGTTTTATTTAAATATGCAATAAAATATTGCAAAGTATTGATGTGTATTTGGAATGTGATTGTTGGACCTATAAAAATAGACTGAGTATTTATTAGAATGATGGTTGGAGTTCGGTGCAAGACTCACAGTAGTGTAAGGGGATTATTGGGCTAAAATGTTTTAATAGCCGTGAGTAAACTCAGTAAGCCCGAGTTTTTGGAACCAACTGTTAATGTTATTGAAAGGTCTAACGCTCATATTCAACTAGTTGTGGTTAGGATAACGTCTACTATTGTATAGTTTGCTATGTTGGATTATATTACGTTAGTTGGATGTTATGTGATTATTGGGCATGGGATGGACTTGTATAGATTAATTACCATGATCTTTATGTTGTTAAGTAATTTTTCTCCTGTTATGATATATGGTGTTATTGGAATAATATGCATGCTAGAGTAAGATTGAACATGATGTTATGTTATGGAATATGTGGATGCATTGTAAATCATGCTTAGAATGATTCTATAATTCTTGGAGTATGTAGGGGTTAAAACCCGGCACAAGTTTCACCCCTACTGGGGACAGTGATTGGTCAGTTTGGGGCGTCCCGCGACATAGAGAAGTCAAGTGGAAATTCCCGGCACTTATTTTTTATTATGAATTATCGAATCGGATTCCAAGGAATCCGACTTCTCTACCATGTTGGAAAGTTATTGTACCGTTTTATCTTAAAATTTTAATCAGAAACTAGCAATTGTCATATTTATAAGCATATTGTCCCCACCAAATGAAAAAAAAAAAAAAATATATATATATATAATCAAATATCAAAATTCAGCCATCTTTAACAATTTTAACCATTTGATTTAAAATACTTATATAAATAATATTTTAGTCATTAAGGAATTTTAATCTAGAGAATCAATATACATCCTCAAATAAGATGGATAAAATCCTCATATTGAGTTGAGATACACTGTTTGCCTGATTACGGGTTTCCAATTTTTTGGGTAAAATTTTATGGGACGTATATGTAAGTATGTAACATGTCTTATTTCATCAACGAACTGTTAAAATCTTTTACTGTTACTCCAAATTCAGACTCGACAATGAAAAGTCTCGGCATTATAGAGAAGAGAGAGAAATAGGAGAGATAGAAAGGGAAAAACAGCGAGGGGAGACGAAAGAAGGGAGACAAGAGACATGAAAGCATACCTCTAGATCAGCAGGAGGGGCAGAGACGGCGGATACCGGAAATGAGGGTTCCAGCGAGGGGCTTGCGAGAAAGAGGGATGAGTGAGACTCGTCACAGTGAGAGTGAGAGTGAGAGTGAGAGTGAGAGAGCGTTGAAAAGTATTTTGGTTTCCGCCGAGTGATTCTGTCGAATCCTCGATCGAATTTCCACTTAAAAAAAAAATCTGCGCGCAACTCGATCAACGGCGCTCGTGGAATGATAATTTCCTAGTTTTAGACTTTTTTTCAAAATTATTATAATGATATCAAGAAACAAAATAATTTAAACTAGTAAATCAATTAAAATAAATTGAAGTGGTAATATATAAATCCATTTCATAAAATAATTTGAATTCATTAATAATTTTGACTAATTATTTTAAATATTGTATGAAATTCTAACTTTACTGATATATCATGAAATAATAAATACCTTGATGATCAAAAGAAAGAAAAATCAAATTTGTGAAAAAAATAAATCTAATGTAAGGCGTTTTAGAAGCATACCAATTCAGAAACAAAAGCACCTCAAAAGTATAAAATCTTATCTAATTTATACAAAGTCTTTGTGAAATACAAACTATAACAGAATAATCTTGCAGTCGACCTTCAAAAACTTCAAAATCAATTTTGAAGTCATGATTGGATAATTATTCAATCATTCTTGAAGTATATCTCTTATATTAAGTTTGAAGTTTTTGAGTTCAGCTCACATATAAGTTGGTCGAAGTCACTTTGAAGTAAGAGTATTGGAAGGTCAAAATTTGACTTATTTCAAGAAGTCTCGAAGTTTATTTGTTAAGTTATGTGACAATATAACAAATTAAGATTATATGAGGATTGAGTTGACTTGGCAACCTCTTATTGGTGGATCGTGCAAGTGCTTTGATTAAATAATCAATCTCTATAAGTGGTTTAGCTTATCTTTAATAAATTGTAAAGTGTTCTACTTATATGCAACAATCAAGAATATTAAAAATTTCAAAATGTATTTTTTTACCACATGTAAAACATGTTTCTTAATTATTATAGTAAATGGGTAAACTCAATTTGTATACACTTACCTATTTATTATTTAAATGGGAGTTGAGTTGACTAAAACTTACTTGAGTGCCATCCATTTATAAAAGATTTTTAGTTAACTCATTTGATAAAAACATGAGTAAAATTGACATTTTGGTTAAAGTTAGTGCACCATGAAATTATAGGGCGGGTTTTGGCTCTAGCTTAGACAGAACTATGTTGGAAGGGAGGAGGATTTATTGTAAATACTGTAGAACCAAACCAAGCCTGGCACATGAAATCCATGGGCCAAGGATGACCAAGCCCGGCGCTGGTTTTAGACAAACTAGGCCGCCGCTAGGGCCCTCAAATCGGGTTCAATTTTTAAGTTCCCGTACCTTCTTTTATATTATAAATTTATTTTAATGTTTATTTTATCAGCAAATGGATATGTGGTGCAATTGTAGCGCATTTAACTCCAAATCTGAAGGTTGTGTGTTTGATTCACGTTGGGTTTATAAAAGTGTAACTTAAAGAAGTCTCTCAATGAGAAAACTTAGTATCTCAACTACTCTTTTTAAATACTATAAAATAATAATAATAAATCAACATGCATGACACAAGTGGAAATTAAATTTATCAGAAGAAATATTGAATTAATTAGATATCTTATCTATTGAAAAATATATGTTAAAAAAACTTGAATACAGTAATTTAATTAGTAATTTTGCATCTCAAAATCCGAGAAGAATAAATTTTAAATAATACTTTGTTATAAATTTGATTATGATATTTTATTTGGATGTTTCACACTTTATTAAAAAAGAATGTATGATTTTATTTTTTATCAGTATATAAAATGTCCATTTTAAGAGTTTGCTTAGGGCCCCTGAAATCTCAGGGCCAACATTGACGATGACGAAAAAACACTAAAATTCCTTTATTAGGCCCTTAATCCATGGGCCAAGGATGACTTGAAAACACTAAAATTCTTCTATTAGGCTCTTAAGCCATGGGCCAAGGATGACTTAAAAGCACTAAAAATCCTTTATTAGGCCCTGTGCAGGATTATTAATTCGAATCCGGTGAGCCAGACAATACAAGACAGTATTATACCAATTATTATCCTAATAATTTTTATAAAGCAGTCAGTAAAACCGAAGTTGTGGAACACTGGAACTAATGATAGTGAATGGAAATCAGACAAGTAGAAGTCTCAATTTCAGGGCCTTTAGGCATAGCTAGGCCTTTAAATTTGGATACCCGTTTACACACTCAGATTTTCTTCCTCTACACACCCATTTCTCGGTGCAGATGGCTAATTACCATTGTGCCTCCACATTCCCATTCGTTCGAACGAATGTTCAGTTCATTTTTCCATTCGTTAGAACGAATTGACGCATATCCCATCTAATTTGATTCGTTCGAACGGAATAAATCAATTAGTTTGAATGAATGATACGGGTGAACAGTAATGTGCATTATTGTTCAGCAGTAAAAGAATTCGTTGTAATGAAAATGAATGACTAATTCATTACAATAAATCAATTTTTTTTAAATTTTAAAGTTATTTTTTAAACACTATGTATTCCCAAAATTTCTCAAATTGAATATCCGGACTAATTACGATAATCTAATAAAAATACTTTAACACTTAAAGGTCTTTTGACACTCCTAAATATTTAAAAACAGTATTTTACAAATAAGGGTATCTCTAGGGTGTGACGAAAACATATTTAGGAGTGTCAAAAGATCTTGAAGTCTTAAAGTATATTTATTAGGTTATCGTAATTAATCCGAATATTCAATTTGAGAAATTTTGAAAATACACAGTGCTTAAAAAATAATGTACATAGTGTATTAAATAATAAAATCTCCTTTAAAACTTTAAAGTTATTTTTTAAGCACTGTGTATTTCCAAAATTTCTCAAATTGAATATCCGGACTAATTACGATAACCTGATAAAAATACTTTAAGACTTCAAGGTCTTTTGACACTCCTAAATGTGTTTTCGGCACACCCTAGACCCTTATTTGTAAAATATTGTGTTTTAAATATTTAAGAGTGTCAAAAGACCTTAAAGTCTTAAAGTATTTTTATCAGATTATCGTAATTAGTTCATATATTTAATTTAAGAAATTTTGGAAATATATAGTATTTAAAAAATAACTTTAAAATTTAAAAAAATTTGATCAGTCATTCATTTGAACGAATGACTGATTCATTACAACGAATTCTTTTACGGGTGAACAGTAATGCGCGTTACTGTTCACCCATATCATTCATTCGAACCAATTGATTTATAAAAGGGATTCATTCGAATGAATCAAATTAGATGAAGTATATGTCCATTCGTTCGAATGAATGGAAAAATGAACTGAGCATTCGTTCGAACGAATGGGAATGTGGGGGCAAAATGGTAATTAGCGATCCGCACTAGAAAACGGGTGTGTAGAGGCAGAAAATCCAGGTGTGTAAATGGGGACCTTAAATTCATATATGACTATTTGGTGGGCCATGCTCTAAAAAAATTATTAATGCCAAAACCACCATTTGCCTCTTGAGACTCTAATCAATTTTGAGTTTATTTTCTACCTATTTAAATAAAGAGTATGGAAATTGAAAAATAATACCCCTTCTCTCTTTTTATATGGAATAAGGGTTTTTTTTTCTGAAGAATACAAATAATGAGACATTTTCCCTTTTTTACGAGGAACCCATAATTTGATGAACGCATAATTTGTTGAAATGATTTTGAGTGTTTAAGGATTTGAATGGATAAGTCTTAATGTGATTGATATAGGTGTTTGTGTGATTTCCGATATTTTTTCAAAAAATTCATGAAATCCAGTTTTTTTTTTTAAGGTAATTCTTATTATGAAGTTTCTTGTGGAAAAAAATTAATGAAATGATATAAAAATGTTCATGAAATTAAATGAAAAACCCTTAATTGTGATTGATATAGTTTTTAAAGTTTCTATGTGATTTTTCTACTTTTTCAATATTTTCATGAAATTTAGATTTTTTTAAAAAAATCATAAATTTTAATAGAATATAGATGTCATTATGGGACACTAGAGAACATGGATTCCATATCAAGTGTTTCTTCATATTGGTTTTCATTTTCTAAACATTTACCATTTTTTATTTTTTTTTCAATTTACGTGTGGAAAACCGTAAGCAAAATTTTAGATCCCAAGAATTTGATGCTGCCACCTATAGCTCAATTAAATCAAGTAAAAATCATGAAGACTTAATCAAATCGAGGGATTTTTACTCCAATTACATGGAATGAACTATGGTGGCAAGAGAGGACCCAAAGAGCTTTCTATTGAGCTCGGTTTCATCAAATTTGGAGTCCATATGGATATGTTACGGACCATGGCTTGCTATGAGGTGTTTTGGGCCTCCAAAGCCCATTTGATGCATACAAGGAAAAACCACTTGCGCATCCATAGCAGATTTGGGAATATGGTGTAATAATCTATTTATTATATATTTTTTTTAATTTATGTGTGAGAAATTGTAGGATACCACAAGAATTTGACAGAAAACATGGTATAACATTACAGATAGATTTGAGGTACCAACAAATATCATATTTTAATAAGATAAGATTTATTGGAAAGCTTATTCAATTAACTTTCCAACGAATCTAAATTTGTACAATTTTGATATGTATAGACAAAGTTATTACTATTTTTGTATTAAGATGTCAAAGAATGATGGTAATTTTTTTTTTTTTTTTTATTTTCTCTTTTTTTAACCATGAACCTCTATAAATTAAAGGCATGAACCACCATTGTTGCATAAGTAAGTTTGATTGAGGTCTAATAGAAAGCAAGAGTGCTTTTGGGTTTCTCCATGTGTGGTGTCTTGTGTATATTTTCCTATTTGAAATCAGATTCAGTTTAAGTTGAATTAATTTGAATTTTCTTTTACAAATTTGGAAAAAAAAATGTTATTATGTTCTTTATTCAGATCTAAATTAGCCATGTCAGATTTTAGCCAATGACTGAGTTTAAATCGTTTGATTTTTTAATACACGATACCAATTCGATTCCAAACAATTTCAGATTTTAAACACTTTTAATTTTTGTTAAATTTTTCATAGTGGATTCAGGTTTGACAATTACTGATATGAATTAATACATATTTTAAATACTTAATTTAATTAACTAAATCCATCGATTTTGATTTACCTGATTGACCTATTTTTTATTCCAACCAAATGCGTAGAATGTTCTTAACTGTTTACTTACTTTTTGTCGGCCGAAATTTGTTAAGTTTTTTAAGACTTGAATTCAAATATTTTAGTTTGCAAGATATAATTAATTCAGTAAAATCGAACTTGTTTTTCATTGAATTTTCACCTCTTGAAAGAATTTCTCATATTGTCAATATCTCTTTTGAGCAGTTACAGCGGTCATCAAATACTCTTCCTTTGAGCTATCAACCCGTTGTTTAAGCAAAATATGTTAAGGTTTTTATTTTCTCTATTTTTTATTTATTTTCTCAAAAATTTAATCCCCTGTTGCAAAGCCATAAACCGTTAGGAAAAGGCCACGATGAATGACCGAAACTAATGTATTCTCAAAAAATGTTAAAAAGTACTCTCTCTTTTTCAAATTAATTATCTTATATAGATTTTTAGAATTCTCCTAAAATAGTTGTCTCGTTTATATTAAAGTAGTATAAAATATGTTGAAAATGGATGAGATCACATGGATTTCTAACTTTATATAGAGAGTATTTAAAAAATACAAATATTTTAAATAAAACGACTAAAATAAGATAGAAATAATATAAAATTTTGAAAATCTCCAGATTTTAGAGGGTTTTGTCTGGATTTCTTCCTCACAGTATGGCAGTGGGTAATTTGACATGAAAATTTAGAACTTACGTCTACTTTAGGCTCGCTAAAAATAGGGTCAATTTAAATTTAGGCCAATCTCAGGTTCTGTATTCTGAGGCCCAACTTATTCAAAAGTCTGTGGAAAGAGAAAGTAAATAAAATTTATCATATATAATATTATGGTTAATTAATTTTTTTATGCATCATTAAGCTCTAACTATTTCCTCTTCCTATCTTCAAGAGTGTCCTTTTCTCACCTTTTATCAACAAGCCTTATTGTTCTATTTTTGGAATTGATTTTTTATTTATTTTAGTGGTAAGTTAGAACCTATTAATTCCATCTATTTTGGAATTTATTTGATTTGACTTTTGAAAATCAATTTATATTACCGTTATTATAAAATTAGTGGTTACAACAATGATTTGTATGATGGAAAAAGAACTATAATTCAGATGCTAAATCTATTAAAATCTTGTTTAATAACTTGAGCTCAATATTATAAATCAGTAGTAGTAATTGATTTAAAACTAACTGAATTAAGTAAAGATATGAAGTTCTTAAACTCGTGTTGACCTTATTTAGTTTGTTAGAATACAGACTTCTAATAATTTGGACTTGCATCGATCTATTTTGAATTAAGTACATGGGATCATCAAAAAAGAATATGATCTAACTCACCTGAATTGCACCCAGTGTTTTGATGTATTAGAGAAATTTCTATTTAATTTTTGTTAAATGAAAAGAATGTAAATAAAAGAAGAAAGGGAATTAAAGACGTAAAAGATAGAGACAAAGCACTATTTTATATTCCCTCCATCACAAAATTCTTGTCCTATTTTAGAATTTTTTATTTTTTAAGGATTGTTTTTGCGTGAATTGTGCCAAAAATCTATTAATAGATTTTATGACTCAATGCAAACCTTATAAAAAAAAAGAGGTCTGGACAATGTCCCGTTATGTAGTTACTACTCAATGGTATTTCATAATTATGTTGCAATGCATGATTTCAAATGATAGGAGTCAGTGATAATTACAAAATGTCATATATGGGCAAATCGAAACTTATAAAAAAAATCATCTTCCCATTACATTAAAAGATAATTTAGAGTTTATCGAAAAAGGCTAAAGTTTTAATTTAAAATGAAAATAAATGAATATGACAAGTGGACAATTTCAAAAGACATATAGAACAAGTATTTTAGAATGGAAGGAGTATAAGCTTAGCTCCACAAAGTCCCTATACCAAGTAATTTAAACGGGTCTGTTGAGGAAGTCTAATTTAATATCATGACATTAGTGCATATCAACACATTCAAACAATAATAATACTAATAACAACAATAACAATAAAAAGTTAGCAAGTAAATACTACTAGAAAGATGGGCCATCTATAAATTGTCCATGTGGGGCTAAGGTTTTAACATATTTAAATCATTAAATTATTATTTTTTAAACTTAAATTTAACATTTTATAATGTTCATTTGTTATATCTTTACTATTAGATTAGCCAAAATATATAAAAAATATTATACAATGCTATACTTTCAATCTTAATTAAAGAAAGTATGACTCAATGGGTCCAATTTGTAACATATAGCTCGTGGTGATAGATGTGATCATATTTTGATCTGAAGATTGGATCTTGCCCTGTACCCAAGCATGTCAACTCCATCAGTTGTCAGACTTGTCCCAAATAAAATATTAAGATGCTATTTGTCATTTTCAACTGACGAAAAGCGGAGATCAAAGAAAATGAGAGTTGGCAATAGTTTAGCGCGGTCTCTTTGTCAGAAGGAGGGGCCTTCATCATAATAATGGATTAGGGTGCAAAGAGACTTCTTTGGAGGTTAATATCGATTGTTAGAGAGAATAATAAACTATCTACATGCATGGAGGTTTTATTCATTTATATTAGTCATGCGGCAAATGAAGTTGTAGATTTTTTCGCCAAAAATAATGTAGATGGACAGATATTGGGCGTTCTTCTGTTGTAGCATGGTCTTTTGTGTCGTTTTGGTTTTTTTTTTTCTTCTTATATTTTGTCTTTTTCTTTTGGCCTAATCCTCTTAGGTCTTGGTTTTTTTTCCTTATACTTTTTCTATTTTCATTAATGAAGTTCTTCTATACCTTTCAAAAAAATAATTTGGGCCAAAGTGAGATCTTAGTCATATTGGTCGAGAGATTTCGCATTTACGAATGATATATTTTGTATCGTTTGAGATATCTTATGCGTTCAAAACTTGAGATTTGCACTTTCTGGTAAGAAGCATAGACATTTTCAACTTCTTTCAAAGAATCGATTTCATTTTTAGGAATATAAAAAAAAATTAACGTGATATGGTATTGGAGTTTAAGGTGTGCATCAAATAATATAAATTGCACTAAAAGATAAACTTTCATGCAAAATTAATTCTCTCAAAAAATTATGTTGAGGAATCACCCATTCAAGTTGGTTGCTGGTAATCATGTCTCTTCTTATGGAAAAAAAAAAAACATAATATTGGTGCAAATAAATACTAATTAACAATTGATTGTATTAGTGCTCCTTCAAGTGTCGGTCTAATGACTGTGACAGGTGCAACGACTTTTAAGATAGACAACGCAAAGCTGAAATAAGTAAACAATGAGGTAGATTATATAACATTTGCTAATATGATTGGGTCTAATCAGGGTCGGCTAGATACAAATTAAGGTCTAAAGCAAAAAAATTAAATGGAGTCTTCTTGGTATTTAATATATTATAAGAAATATTTAATTAAAGTTTTAATTATATATAATAAAAAGAATTTATCTAAAATATATTTTTATTGCTTTTTGAGATACAAAATTACTAATTAAATTTTGTATTCAAGTTTTGCTGAAATATCATTGTAATGGCCCAGGTCAACGAAATGGTTATGGGAATAAGAGAATATATGAATCGTACGTTTTACGATTTTTGATTCACGATTCACACTCATAGACCAATTTAGATACGACTCGAGTTTGATAACATTGGGTAAAATTGGAGAATGCCATACACTTAGAGCATTGCGAATATTTGTAAAATTCCATGCTCACAAGGTGTGTAATAATATGTTTGAGTGAATGTTGTCTTATGCACATTCCAATACATAGTTGGATAAGGTTATGGTTTGACCTCTTTATGCCTATGTGTGATTGATGTTAATATATTATATTAGATACATATGTATGAGTTTCCCAAGTTCCCTATGATTATATGTTTGCTATAATTGAAAATTGATAGATTTGTCATGTGTTAAAGTATGATAGAATGTATGATAATGTCACGCCCCGAACCCAGATGTGGGCTTGAAACGCGACTTAATTTTTTTTTTGGAACAACATTAACCTATTAATCCTTTTATGAAAGATCTCCCCTACACACGTGAATTATACGCGTGTACTAATATTCTAGTCACCACTCTTAAACTTAAACTTAACTGTCCTTACTTTCGCCGACACAATTAACCTACCACTGTCGATATATCGTCGGTTACGTCATGTCGTTGAACACGTCTGGCGATATATCACCCGTGTCAACGTATCGCTCTAGCAACAACAATGTTGTCTTTTCAGTTCGGCCCAACTGACTTTCCATCCGATCTTACACTTAAACCACGTGAGAGATGATATAAGAACATATCAGCATACTATTGTAATATACATAAATAAGTCAAACTTACAAACATAGGTTCTTATGCCATATAAGACATATTTATTATAAACACATAAACACATTTTAAGCAGGCAAATTGTTCCCTCATGAGAAAAACCTTAGAAACTTCTAAGCCTCGACTTTCAACGAGGCACCATTAGTCCCTCCAATCCATCATCTGGTTCATACCCTTCATTGTAAGGGACGTGAGCAATAACTCAGTAGGGAGAACTCACCATAAAATCCAATGATTGTAATGCAACAATGAATAAGCAATGCATGCCTCAGAAATAGAAATGTACGTTTATTATCATATCTCATTTTCACCCTAAGACATCTTCTAAGGTTTTTATTAAGGTTATACGTATTGTTAATACAGGGGTCGGTCCCCAACTATGTTAACAACACCGGAGTCAGCTCCCATTTGAAGTTCCTAACAGAACTAATATTAATTCATCCACAGAAATAATATAGCAACTTGCAAGTGCATAAGGTCTCCACGACCCGGCTTACTAGCACATCCAACCCAATGGTTCAAGACGGCGCTCGGCCAACAGCAGTAGTTACGGCTCAGTAGCTAATATCAGAAATTCCGGCTCAGTGGCCAATATCAATTTTTTCAAGATTATTATCTTAACAGAATTAACCTAATATCATACTCATTCTGTACAAATGCATGAAAATGCAAAATCATGCATTACTCTTAGTGCCCTTCTTACATAGAGACTTAGCCTAAGAGAACCCAATGAACTTTGATCTTATCACTTGAAATATTCATGTCAGCAGTATTGCAATCAATAATAATCAATATTCATACAAACATATAAAACTGGATTTAATAACATGAGCGCCTTCGCTCAGTTTTCACTCAACAATTTTCAGACACTCCAGGGGTTCATACTACTTTAGAGGCTACAAGTCCTCGACTTCCCGACACTATTTTTAACACATACGTTCTACACAGTTAGAACATTTTACATCCCTTGCATGTATGCAGTGTCAGGTCTCGTATTCTAAACCTATATAGCCCTTTTCATCTTAAATGTCTATGAGTCTCATTTCAGTCTAGTGTTAGTGGATTTAACATACAATACAGTATAGTATCAGCTCGAATCTCCTCACCTTCTTCGGTTGAGTTTTTCAGAGAAAATCTGTAAGATAAAGTAAAACGTATAAATTTTCTATTTATCAGTATATATATAATAATTTCCTATACCCCGTGCTATTTTTCAAAAAAAAATGATATGTGTAATGAGTCACATAGGCTATTTCTACTCCTTTACATTATGTCAGAAAGTTAGTTGCCAGTCATCCAGAACATTACAATAAAATGAAAAATGTAAAGTATTCAGTACCTTCTCTCATATTGCCTTTTGGAAAGACCATGAAGACGTATTGTGATAGGCCTAGAAGGTATATAGACAGTAAAGTAAATAAAAGTACTCAGTGCCCTATCCTCGTATTGCCTTCTAGAAGGACCATAAAGACGTATTGAGAATTTGGCCAGATTGTATAGTACAGGAATTTAAACATACAATGTGGGAAAATAAACGCAAAATGTGAAAAAATAAACACACAATAGTTAGCTGGGGTTAATATTTTTTACGATTTTATTTAGGGTCGAAATCTATATTTTTAATAAAAAATAATACAAATCTTGAAGGTGAAATTTAAATTTTAAGAAGAAACCTATTTTTCCTTCTATTTTAAAAAAATCTCATTTTTAAACTCCAATACTAAGCCATTTTACTCCTAACTTGCCCTGCAGTTAATAAAAATAAAAATAGGATCGTTTTGATACCTTTGGTGCAAAATTCCGTCTAACATTGACTAAATTCGAGAAGCCTTGAAAGAATGCGAAAAAACCCAAAAGTTCGGACGATAAGTTGATTGCTATCAAGATTTTTATAATATAATATTAGTTTATTCTTTTTACTATTTACATTTATGTCATTTATCTCATCTGGGTATTTTAGGGTCTCACTAAATTGATACAATTGGTTCAGTAGGTCAGGTATTAAAAACTAATCATGATATTAAAATTTGGAGTGAAATATATGTAAAAAATCCAGTGTTTTTTTGTTAAAAATCACCGTTTTATCAAGATCTCCTAATTTTGAAGATTCTCTTTGAAAAGATCCAACCTTATAGGTTGATAGAGTAAATTTGTTTGATAAAAATATTCTAAAGTTTTAAATTATTTTGAAGTAAAAAACCACATTTTCCAAGTGAAAGAATATTCAACTGTCCATATTTCATGGCTTAAAGTAAATATCAAAAACTCACTATTTTTTAGTGTAAGGAAATAAACAGCTTAGTTATAATACAGATTAAGTACTGCATCTCTTCGTATATTTTTAGGACTTTCTCTACCCTATCAAATTAGAGTTTTATCACTTTAAAATTGAGGGGTAAAATAAATTAGTGAAATTATAACGAGATTAACATGTCATTATGTCCAAAATTTAAAAATAATATATAATCTAAATTTGAAGTTCAAACTAAATCAAATGATTGAGTTTCTATAGCAGCCAAGGTTTAAACCTAAAATAATAATATTATTATATTCATAACTTGCCCATATACCTTTGAAACTTAGTTAAAAGAGTTATTGGATTCGGATCGAGTCAAGCTCAGATCCGTTGAAAAACTTATTTGATAATCTTCACGATTAGAGGGAAATAATTCATAATTAACGGATAAAAATTATTTAATTAATCACAATTAATCATAATTAACCCCTAAATTGGGTTGGGGCATTACAGATTAATCAAAATTGCCTAAGATGTGTAATGTAAGGCCTTGATAGCTTAACTTACTTATGTATGGTTATGCGTAATGTATGTATCAAATGAATTTCCTTGATTGTGAATTCTTACATGGGTAACTCATATAATAAGCATGATGAATGTGTTTTAATACCATGCTTGGATTAATTGATAATGTGTATGTCACTAGTGAGTATCTATGTTGATAATGGTTGTGGTGAATTGACCTAACCATGTGTAAAATGAATTTCTATGATTTGAACATAAACTTGGTAAATAGTTAGACTAAGTGACATGGGTGAGTTAAGATCATGTATCTTAGAACCCAATGGGGTTAACTTGTGCTACAATGGGGATGGACTAACATAATTGAGAATGCATAGAATGTAATGTAAATGCTGAGAAAGCCTTTTTTGATTTTCTCAAAGTAAAAGTATGACCACTCCCCATTGTCAACCCAAATGTGAAAATGATGAACTACGGTTGATATGATCCACTATGTGGTACGTACGCAACTGAGAGCATTGTGCCTTAGTTCGATCAAAAGATGCATTTTGTCATCCATTTATATTAAGGATGATATAAGATGTTGAGCAAATGTGAATGATAGAAAGAAATTGGTGGGATATACCTACCCTAATATAGACCTTAATGTTAGATGATGGATCCATCGAAAGAGGCCCGAAGAGCTTATGATTCCTTGGGAGCCCCAAATAATGAGACATATATGTTTGTTACTCAAGTAAAGTCTAAAGTTGCCAGAGAACTGTGAAAATTCTTAAAATGGACAGATGAGGACTTTGACACTGAGATGTATGTGATTAGGTCACTTGATTATATTGAGACGTGGTATGAGTGTGTCTCTCACGTGATATTGTTGATTATATTGAGACGTGGTATGGGTGTGTCCCTCACGTGATATTGATTATATTGAGACATGGTATGGGTGTGTCCCTCACGTGATATTGATTATGTTGAGACATGGTATGGGTATGTCCCTCACGTGATATTGATGATTGAGACGTGGTATGTGTATGTCCCTCACGTGATATTGATAACGTTATGCCTTAATCCGTTGAATCTGATCAGTAGATCATTGTGTCTCACATTTGTGTAGTTAAAAAAATGAGATAAGTATATAGATTCCATGAGTAAGACCTAGAGTAGTCGTAAGATCGTGGAAGCCTCGATATGAACATACGAAGATTGTGACACTGAGATGTATATGTGACTTAGTCACTTGAGACGTGGTATGGATACATTCCTCACGCGATTATGTTGGTTGACTAACTGTTCCAAAAAGATATTCAGGACGGTGGGGTCGGCTACGGAGACTTGGTCCCGTAGGGTTGCCGTCGAGGAGTAGGCCCCTCACATGCTATGTGCTGGAGAGCGCTCTCACGGCTATTTAGCACACTTGATGTGCGTTGATGCACAGAGCTAGATACTATTTTTACCCTATGGGGGTGGTGTTAGCTTTGTTAGACATTGTCCGACCGCCTTAGAGTTTGACTGAATCCCCCATGAGGTGAAAGGATGTACGATGAGGTAGACTTCATCATGCCAGTAGTGTGTCTCCCGCTTAGTAAGTCATGGGCCTTAAGTCTTACTTGGAGTCATGGTATATTTATGATATGATATGATGATTTGATATTGTTGCCATAGTTACGTAGTGATTCATTCGATTGTTGTTCCTACGGATAGAAGATCTCATGGTAGATGATGTGTCATTCGATTAGTTATACCCATAGATGAATTATATTCATGGATGATTTATACCCATGAATAGATTATACTCACAGATAGAGTGTTACCAAGGATGGATGTGTATACCCATGGATTCTGTTTCCCATGGTGGTTTGGATTCATGCCCGGATGTTGGTCTTATGGTAGACTTGTTGGTCTCATAATAGACGTATTGGTCTTATGATAGACATGTTGCTCCTATGATGGACATATTAGTTCTACGAATGTATAAATTATGCATATGAATGGATTATACCCATGGAGTATTAAATTCATGGATGGATTATACCCATGGAGTGATTATATTTATGTATGGTTATTACCCATGGATAGATGATACTCACTGATGGAGAGTTTTCAGAGATGGATGATGAATCCCATGGATGTTGTTCCCATGATAGACATTAAATTCATGCCTAGATATTGATTATATGGTGGGCATATTGAACCGATGATAGATATAATAGTCCCATGGTAGACGTATTGGTCTCATGGTGGACGTGATAGTTCAATAGATAGATATTATTTTCCTATGGATGGTTATTCCCATGGAGGGCTTTGTGACCATGGATGAGTATTGTATACCGTAGATAGATATTCTCACGGAGAGCATTGATTCTATAGAGGATTTGACCCATATTTAGAGTATTATCCCCGATGAGGGATGTATTTATGTTCGGGTATAGGTCCCATGGTTGATGTTTATCCCATGTGTGACATTGACCCTATGGTTGACGGTGTTTCCATGGTTAGTATAGACTCGCGATTGGCTAGACTCGTGATAGATGAGATCTATTCTATTGATGACGCCCATAATAGGGTAATTAGAATGTCTTGATGTGAATTTATGAATAGTACGGGGTTAGTGATATGAAATAATTGAATTGAGAATTACGCAGGATGATCTTCATTGAAGTACGTACGCAGTTGATAATTCAGTTCGATCAAATCAAGGGTCTAATAAGTGTTGTGATCCGTAGGAATCTCGCAACACGTGTAGGTGTCATGTGTTTGGATTATGAGTTGTGTATGCTTAAAATATATATATATATTATTGTTTCTCACGTGTCCGTTGGGTTGGGCCGTGACAATCATTTTCAATTCTTCATCCATTTGACTGCATTGTGTGTAGGGCATTTCAAATTATATCTTTAATTATTATTCTAGCAATTCTAGTAAGTTCAAGCATTTTCTGCATTTCAACACCATTTCAAGCCCATAAAGCAATTATTACTCTACCAATATTCAATTTAATTAAATTAGAAGAAGGTCCTTCAAATTTATCTTACAAATAAATCTGGACTCAAAATGGTGATGTCCAAAATTGAAATCCATCCACAATGTGAAACCAATTTGTAGAATAACTTAAAAGTTAACTTATTTACACCTTTTATTTTTTTGAAAATTAACTTCATGAATAAAAAAAGACACAAACAAGAAAAAAACCTTAAATGGGCCCTTTTTTAAATGAGGCCTAAGGCGCCAGCGTAACTTACCTTATGGTTAGGCCGGCCCTGGGTCTGATGAACTTATAAAATCAAAGTAATAATCTTTGATGTGAAAATTTAATGGAAATTATTTTATAGAATAGACTTTTATCAACTAACAAATATATTTACTTATATTAAATAATTTTTTTTACAAAATTATTTTCACTATTTTTATAATAAAGAGATCTTTTTTAGTAAAGTCAGGAGTTAAAATCTCAATCGATATTGTACGTATCAACTATACCGATGAGATATCCGCCGATGTACATTTATACACTGATCCAAGGCCGATACCTCGGTAGTGACGATTTTTATACATCAAAAGGCCCATGAGATTTGTCCAGCCCAATTGCCATTGCTATTATTTGAAAGAAAAAAAAAAAAAAAAGCCTTTTGATAAGGATTGTACAGTAGTACATCAGGGTCCACATGATCTGCAACCCTTTCTCTTCATGTCTTTTCATGAAAGAAACGACGAGCTAAGACGATGAGCTACTTGCAGCACGGTTCCTGCGCTTAAAATTAAAGGAAGGTTATTTTTGCCATTCTATTATTGTGAACTTCAAGGTCAACCAAAAGAACTAGTATAATTGTAATTAAAATTACAAATTTAGAAAGGAATGAATTATTAAAACAAAGATTTCGAATATACCAAATACAAAATTAATTTCCATTACATGCATTTGACCCAATACAATTTAATTACTAAATTGTTATAACATTTTCTTCAAATTAATTTGTTAGTATTTTGCATTTATACAAGAAATTCATTTGACACTATACAATTCAATTCTTTCATAATTTGTTTTCTATGTTTGTATATGAACTTTTTCAACTTTATTATTTATTGTAATTAATTAAAAAATAAATAATTTTCAATTGAATATTAGTTTTTATATATCTACAAAATTATTTTAATTATAAAATGTTTTTATTAGCTTTACCAAAGTTACAAAGTCCTAATTGAATTTCTTTTCTACTTTTCATATTTGATTCATAACTCTAGATTTTTCACTTAGGATAAAATAGAGTATAGTCAAATCAATTCTCACTATTGTATCAAAGAATCGTTTATATCACTTTGCCATAGTAAGAAATGAAAAAAAATCTCCATGAAAATATTAGATACAATAAACTCTCTTTAATTTAGTACTCTATAAAGTTATAACATGTTTAAAATAATATCGATAGCGGGTCCGACTTTGGATCCATGTAAAATGTAATAAACCTCTCTAACTCAACATTCAGTACATTCAGAATAGAAAATGTAATGTCCCAACTATTTTGTAAAATAATATTCATACATTTAGAATATAAAATTACTCTCAAAGTAACTAAAGACCTCACAAACTATATCATCTAAATTTTAGAAAAGTAATATGAGTTAGACTTTTAGATAAGCTTCTTCAATTTTTGATACGGTGCATGCACTCTCTTCTCAATTAACGAGAACTACATAACAACCAATCGAGTGATTTACTTGCACAAAGAGAAGTCGAAAGGATATTTTAATAATAGGTGAGAGTTTTAAGAAGATTTTTAAAAAGAAATACGACTTCTAATTTAATAATCTCTATAATATAATATATGTACTATGATCCCAACTATATTACATTACTATACATAAAAAAGTCTTATCATTATCACTATCATTAAGAAGGAATGGTTGTTATATAAACATGTTAAAAAAATAATATTATTTGGGACAGGCGAAGTTTCTCTATGAAAAATTTTAAATTTTACTTTGTCTATCCAACAATTAATCACACACATATCTTTAGACTTGACAAGCGTCATTACTAAATATCCAAATATTCTAATGGATTCATGATAAAAAATTATATAGGTAGATAGATTATTACGAGGATTATCAGATATCTTTAGACTTGACAAGCGTCATTACTAAATATCCAAATATTCTAATGGATTCATGATAAAAAATTATATAGGTAGATAGATTATTACGAGGATTATCAGTGTAAAAAAATGAGACTTATTAATATATCAATGTTTAACTTTTTAAATATATATTCTTATATTTCAAAATTAATAAACAATTTAGATTTTTGAAAGTTGGATCCATAATATCCAAAATAAAATTAAAAATAATCGGATTCAGACACTCATATTTTACAAAGATTAAGTGTTGTATTGATATTAAAATGTAGAAAAAAAAAAGAGAAAAAGAAAATTTGTTTTTTTAAAGGAAAGTACAGGAAGCAGGGGCAAACTTCCCGCCACAAGCCACCCTCTCTCCTCCGCGCCAACTCATATTTCATAACCTAATTCCCCGTTTTCTCCCTCAAACCGTCCTCTATTTATTGCCCTCTTTGTCATGGCCATCCCTCTTCTTCTCTCCATCTTCACTCTCCTGTCTCTACTCTCACTGCTTAAACTCCATTAAGAAAATCACTCCCTCTAGTCCAGATTATTATATATAATATATAATATTAGAGAGAGTTCAGATAGGGAGAGAGAGAGAGAGAGAGAGAGAGAGAGAGAGAGATGGTGGTCGTGACGGAAAATGGTGGGGAGGTGAGAAGGAGGCCTGCATGGCTGGAGGGGCTGACGGAGGAGACATTCTTTTCCGTTTGTGGGTCCCATGAGAGCCGAAGGAAGAATGACAAGAACATCTTCTGCTTGAACTGCTGTCGAAGCATCTGCCCCCACTGCCTACCTTCCCATCATTCCCACCCTCTCTTGCAGGTTTGCTCTGCTCTCTCTCTCTCTCTCTCTCTCTCTCTTTTTATATAAAAATTCAATGAATTAATCGAAGGAACAATTTTCTTCTTATTTTTATGGGCTATTTTTAGTTGTGGATATTTAACTTTGTAAATAAAGTCATTTACTGCATCTCTCCAACTGTTAGCACTTGTAATTAATCATTTCTCTTTCTAATTGATTCTTATAGGATGAGAAGTCGAACTCAATATTTTTAGTCTAATTCTAGAATTGTAAACAAATAGGAGCTATTCGTGTGGATTGTTAATCATACTATTCACTTGTGAATTTCTTGTATTGATTATTCTAATTATATATTAGAAGAGAAAAATCAAATTTTTGTTTTTGTTTTCTTTTACTTTAATTTGCATACGGGTTCTTTATTTAATTAAGAATCCCAAATATGGTTAATTGAGAGGAGATATCCATTTGTTTTTATTTTTATTTCCTTTGTCCGTGATTTACCCATTTGGGTTCCTATATTTAAGAACGAAAAACAGTTTCTTCTTCTTATTTTTTTTTGGCCTTTTTTCTTTGATTTCCCATCTGGGCTCCTCTGATTTTCTCCATTATTGCTTTATTTGGATTTTAGTATTGGGTTTTTTCATAGGTTACTTTTTCAAGTGGAAAAATTGTATGTTCTCTTTGACCAAAATTATAGAAATTTCTCCTCTTTGTAAAAATATTTTATTTCCGTTTTTATTTCCTTCATTTCCCTTTGGTCTCCACTTTTGCTGCAGCTTTTATAAAAAAGAGATTTCTGAATTTTGCTTTTTCATGACCATGGCTATTTTCATCTCCTAGAAAATGATATTTTCACTTTTAAGTAATTTGAATTTATTTCGTAAATAAGTTATCTGGGCTTTTAAGATCACTCGACTGATTCTTGAATTATATAAGTCTCTGTATCCATACACACGGTAATTTTTGGGAAATGATATTTTCAGATAAAATGAGAATAAAACTCGTAATCTTATTTCATTATACACATTCTTGACCATCAATCTAACTCTTAATTTGATTAATGTTTCAATATCCTTTTTACAAGCTTAACTTGAATTCATTTATTCCATTCCTTTTTTATTTTCCATCTTTTTATGAGTTTACTTTTCCGAATTTCCACTTCCCCGATTTTTTTGGATTTATTTAGCCTACATTTGGGGCGAAATTTATGGTATATTTTCCCAATTCCTTTTTATTTTTTTTCTACTTTAAATATAAATGTATTTTTTACTGTTTTACTGCTTAGTGTAAACTCCGTTGCTCAGAAACACTATTGTTATTCGTGTAGTTGGGTCAAAATTTGAAAATATTTTATTCGTGTTATGTTTTTATATTCTTTAAAGTACGAATTTAATAAATTAATACTCTTCTCATAAAAGACTAATTTTTATTTCTTATTCACATGGAATCTTGGCTCCAAATCCTCTTATACACTGAAGTTGAGTATATGTACCGATTCTATCTTATCCTTCATAGTGGCCCTAACTAGATCAGCCCCATGAACCAAAACTGAATGCATTGAAACTATGGTGTACAGTTATGAATATAAAACTTTGACTCCCTTTGTTCCTTTTTGAATTGCTATTCAATCATGGCATGAAGTCAAAGGCTAGGACAACTCATAATTCAGTGAACATGGCCCACTCATGTATAATGGATGATAGACAAAAGTCTGGCGTATAAGTCATGCAGAAAAACATGTGGGTACAAAAAAAAATCAAGCTCTACAATTCCAATTGCTCTATGTATATATATAGATATAAATATTTAACGAGAAATAATCAAGTGGAGAAGACCCAATCTAACATATTCATCTTTTTTTTTTTTGGATAAATGTGTGGAAAATTTAGATAGAGTCCTATTAAAATCTTCACGGATGAGTTTACTACCCCTAAGGTACACCAAAGTTAGGCCACGGGAGCCCACACTCGCAACCTCCCGCATTCTAATTTATTCATCTTTTATTGGTGAAATTTTTTATATTCTTTAATAATATAACTTTATTATAATTGCATCTTTGGACCATTTCTCATTTTTAATTTAATAACTATATTCATTAATCAATAGCATGATCGGATTAAATGGTAGTTAGCGTTTATTTTGGGGGTCTCTTATAAAATGGTTGTTATAACGATCAACTTAGGGTTATTGTAGTTATTTAAGTAGGAGTGGTCAAGAATCAGTTTTAACAAGCGAAAGTCTTGAATTCGATTTTCACTTTATACTAAAAGGCCGTAGAATTTCATGATGTATGTAGGTTGAGAAGTTTGCACAGTTCTAACAATTGATCAAATATTTTAAAGAGACTTAATAAATTAGTAAAAAAAGAAAAAGAAAAAGAAAAAGTAGAGGTATTTCTTTAAGGAAAAAGTTAAAGAAACTTATTGGACTGGAACTTACTGGACTGGTGTAGCAGATTATGTTGGACTTTAGGGGTTGAAACTTCAAAGTTGAATTTCTTAGATGAGTCCAGTCCAGTACATTGCATAATTCATTAAATGTTTGCCTGCTTCCAATGTGTACTATACACCTAATGTTATTGTGTATTCTTTAGTCTGTATTGCTCTCAAGCTTGAAACATTCAAAAAAAAAAATACTGGCTGTTTACTTTTTCCTTTTGTAAATTTTTTCACATTAGTCACCACTCATATCAATCCACATTAATTATTAATAGTTGGTATTTGATGAGGTATTAATTCTTATGATGTTCAACCTTTCTCTCAAGGATATTGCTATAAATCTTCATGTGAATTTACTTTCCTACTCCTCATGTAATAATAATAATTAAGTTTGTGAACGCACATCCTTTTGAAATAACCAGATATACAAAGTTTGCAAGTGGTTTCATATAACCAAGTGTCGTAGGAAGACCCATGTTATTAAAAAAAAAGTTGTTCTAATTCGAACTCGTAACTCTTGGTATCAGATTAGGCGCTACGTTTACCATGATGTGGTTAGGTTGGATGAACTTGAGAAGCTCATCGACTGCTCGTTCGTTCAGGTATGCCATAACCCAAATAGCAAACAGAGAATTATAGAAGGAAATTATATGTTTCATCACCTGTTGCATTGATTTAATCCATATATTTGCAGTCCTACACTCTCAATGGTGCCAAAGTCGTATTCCTTAATCAAAGGCCTCAAACAAGGCCATTGAAAGGCTCAGCAAACAATTGCTTGACCTGTGATAGAACTCTTCAAGACCCCTTTCAATTCTGCTGCATCTCATGCAAGGTGTGCATCTCTTCACTCAAACATCACTGACAAGACAGATCTTTGAATTCATCAATGAAGAGAATTGATAGACACACCAGTGCTTTTAATAAAATTAGACTTGTCTTTTCGTCTACTTATTATCACTGTGCCTATCAATTCTCGTCAATTAATTGATGTACTTTTTGGTTCAACCACTGACCTTAACTGGTTTCCATCTGCTGGGCCAGAGAAATCACAATGTACAATGGTAATCAGTATTGAGCATGTGCTTCAATTATTTGATATTGAATCAATGCATAATTGTTTAAATATTTGTTTTAGATAGTTACCCAGATTGACATCCTTATAATTTTATTTTGAGACCAAGGTATCTATGCTTTTTAGAGGATCTGACTAATTTTCGGAACATATGCAAATCTTCTTTTCCATATACACTAAGTAATACTAAGAGAGTGAAACTTTTTTTGTTGAGAGTGACTTGAATCCAAGATTACCCTCATCTGAGGTGGGTTTTTGACTGTCGGGCCGACCCTCAAAGGTTATTGACATCCTTGAGATCTGTCAAAATAAAAGGCAAAACGGAGAAGCTTTCCTTTCTTGTCATTGTCTATGGAATATAATTCATGTTTACTGTCATCAAACCATAACCTGAAGTTATCCATTTATGCTCTTAGCCTTGTAATTAAGTGAGATTATCAAATGTGGTTGCTGTAATATGGGGGAAAAAATCCAGGTAGATCATGTGCTGCTGGACGGCGGAGATTTATCGGGCATGCTCTACAGGTTTGATGAATCGGATTTCGCTTGTTCACAATTCGAAGGTCTTCGTATGGATGGCTCGGATCTGATCGAAGACGATGGACAGATTAACCCCAATTCAAACTCTAATTTAGAGTATCCATTTCACTTCAAGGCTTCCTCATGCTCCAGCAACACTAGTATCACCAATGAGGGATCTGAGATGAAGAAAAAGAAGGGGAATGGCTTTCTCCCAAACATAGTCCTCTCTTTGAGCAGGAGAAAGGGAGCTCCTCACAGATCTCCTCTTTCTTAATTCTTAGAAAGCAGATCAAAAAGAGCAAAGCTATATAGAATACATAAGAAAAAACACTATTTAACTCGTTAATTAGTTGTTATTTAAGGTTTGATTATGATGGTTTATTAGTGGAGAGAGAGGTAATACTGCAGTGCCCATCTCTATTCCTTTGATTGTTTGGGGCATTTTCTTCGGCTTGGAAAACTTTGGGGCATTTCATTACTGACCCGGTGGCCATAATTACCAAATTTACAGGGTATACTGACCACCAATTGTCTTCATGTAATGAAATGCACATGAATATTTACCTTTACATGTTATTAAATTGATGCATAATTTATTTCCTTCTTTACTTCTATTCTCTGATCCATTGAGGGAGACTTCTCATGTGGAATTAGTACTAGTGTAATGCAGTAGTTGTTGGGGTAAGTTTTCTATTTAAAGCAGATAAGATTGCTAGTCAGACTGGTCGACTAGATCGACAAATTGGTCGAAATTGAATCGGCAATTGGATCGAATCAAAATTTAAAAAAAAAATATTTATATGTTTAAATGACAAATTATTTTGATAAAATGATGATTGTTTTCTGCATTAAAACTTAATTATATGTTTTTTTTTTCCATTTAACTATGATCAAGGAACAAGAGTTTTCCTTTTATAGAAAATAGGGTGTATGCAATAATACTGTTATCGGTTTTCATACTTGTCTTTTGTCATTTTGACATCATAGTCATGTTTGATGTTTAAGCTTTTAAAATTATATTAGAGTTCTTGATTCAACTCTTTTTTTCTTTACTCAATTCTTTTTGGATTTATCTGAGACATGAATTTTGTAAGTAATTTTGTGTATTTATAAGATTAATTTTACCTTTAATGTAAGATGGACATACTCGTATTATTAAAAAATAATAAAATAACATCAATTGTTTTTTCAAATACTATCTTAATTTTCTTCTCAAATAGAAATTATAAAATAAAAAGAGGGATTTTTTAAAAAAATACCTCCAAAATTACAATTTTGGATAGCATTACGTCGAAGTGACTCATACACCTAGTCAATTTCTTTTTTATGAAAAAGCTCCTAATGCACTAGTGCACTAGAGCGAATGGAGGCGAATGGATGCTTTGTTAGTCAAATTTGAACAAGTACAACCTTAAATGTTTGTAGATTTAGATAGTTAAACATTTAAAAGTGAAACGTCAAAATGAACTAACTCACTAGTGACTTTTTTGTAAATGTACGAAATACTTTCACCTAAATAATATTTTCATGGAGACTGCCACTCAAAATTATAATTTTAGAATCTAAGAAGGGATTAGTCTGATGGTCAAGAACCTCTTTTCATAAAAGAAAGTCTTAAATTTTTTTCACGCTCAATACTCTTCTTTTTTCACGCTCAACACACCTTTGAGCCACTCTCCATAGTTGTTTATCTAGTGTGTGTGAGATTGGGATACTTACATATGTTCTAAAGACTAATTAGATTAAAATATCTCTCGTTCAAATAAAGATAAAACTTCTGTATATCTTCTTCTTAAAAAAATATATAATTCTAAAATGAATTTTCAACTAAAATTCTAAGAAGATAATTCAGTTAAACAGCGGACCCATGTAATAATAAAGTACAGCGAGGACTAAAACCTAACTAAATAGTCCAACGGTCCGAAAGAAGGACGCAGAGTCGGACAAGAAGTTTCACTTGTGTGCAGTTCTCTGTATCTCTAGAGTTAGGCTTTTTGCACCGTAGATTCTTAGGGATTTATTAGGACGTCTCTGTCTGCTGGTTTGAAAGAGATAGTCAAATCTGCATTACAAAGTGATTCATACAAACCCACCAAATATTCAACTCTTCTCGGGGCCCGTCCACCACTCCATTAAGCTTCTATTATCTCAAATATTTTGCTATAATATAATATTTTATTTGCATTAAAAAGATTAAGGATAGCGATTCTTCTATAATTTTTTTGTATAATCAGAGACAAACATTAGTAGATTTTTAATTTTACACTTTTCATGAAGAGTAAAATCGGCTCACCAACCTTTCAAATAAATAGTAAATCGGCTAGCTAAAATTCCTCGCCAAAATTTTCATAGACCGTAAATCAGCTCACTAAAATTTAAATGAACCGTAACATCGGCTCGCTGAAATTCGCATGAACAGTAACACTTGATCACTAAAATTCCCATGAACAGTAAATCGGCTCGCCGAAATTCGCATGAACAGTAACATTGGCTCGCCAAAATTCGCATGAACAGTAACATTGGCTCGCCAAAATTCGCATGAATAATAAATTGGTTAACCAAAATTTTACAGTTCATGCGAAATGTCCTCTTTTACTATTCATACGAACGATAAAATCGGAAATCCAGTAATTCCCGTGTTTGATTAAACAAACCTCCCGTGGGAGGATCACTACCCTCAATTATAAAAATAAAGGTTTTTTTATCTCTTTCAAGTTCTCTATTTTCCTAAAGAATGTAAAATTTGATGGAACATTTTGATATAAGAATGTGGTGTTGACCCAATTATAGAAAATATTTAAATTGTATGTTAATTTTCACTAATAAAAAAATTAAAGAGTATGAAAAATGAGACCCTTCTCTCTTTTTCTATAGAATGATGGGTTTTTTGTCAATAATATAGGAGACATTTTTCTTTTTTTCAAAGAATCTTTTTTTTTTTATACAAGATAGAAAATTTGATCGAAGAAGAGTTTCCTTCGCTTGTTAGGATAATTATTTCTTGATTATTTTAAACATAAATATTTTTTTTTTTGAATTTACGTGTGGGAAATCGCAGGATACCCAGCGTAAAACTCCCACGGTGGACCCCTACCCTTAAAGTACACCAAGGTTAGGTCATGGGGGCTCGAACCCTTGACCTAAATATTTTGAAGCGGATGATTTTAAAATTTAGTTTATGTAACTCAATATCAAATTGACTTTAATAATACTTGTTAGATTATTTAAAGTATTATTAAAGTTAGGTAAACCAAAGTTAGGTCATGAAAACTCGAATCTATAATCTCCTACTTTCTGATGCGGGAGACAACTAGTTAAGCTATACCGACTTTAATAATACTTGTTAGATTATTTGAATCAAATTTAAATATAATTTTTCTACAAATATAAATTACGTGTAAGAAAATTGAAATCATCTATCAAAAGTTAAAAGGTAAAGGTATTGAATATTCTAATCAAATCAATAGTTCGAAAGGCTATTTTAAGCTATGGAACAAATTTGAATTGGAAAAGGAATCTTATAACATTTTTTATAGATATTTTCATTTTATATCAGAGGTACGACTAATTTCACAAATATATATAAACTTTTAAATACATACTGATTTAATTGATGGAGAGTAATCTTATAAAGAGTGATCTAGAGAGATTCTTCATGTATACGAGAGAAATGACCTGCATGATATTTTAATTTGATTGGTAGATCTCAACCGTAGATCTACCATAAATGCAAGTGTAGAATTACTTCAGCCCAATCATGTAGGACACTTTGATTAAAAGTCATTTTTATAATATAGCTGTATTATATAGAGCTGATTTGTTTGGACAAGATGACAATATATATACACTTTATGTTCATATTCAAATTATAGAAATAAAAATAGATATACTAAAAAATCTACGACTGACTATCAAATAAAATCAAATCATGTTATTTGATGTTCTCTTGAAGAAAAAAATCACTACAATATTGCCTCCCATCTCAAGAAGTGGGAGGTTGCGGGTTCGAGCTTTTATGACCTAACTTTGATGTGCCCTAGGGGTAGTAGGCTTACTCGTGGGGGTTTTACGCTAGGTATTCTTTAGTTTCCCACGTATAAATGCAAAAAAAAAAAGATTGCAAAAAATAATTTAAAATTGCATACTTTTCAACAACTAATTTAGAGTTTAATGATGAATAAATGAAACTGTCCATTTCAAAAAATTAATAATAAATGAAATTATAACAAGTAATATGTGAATGTTGACGTGACAAAATTTGATTTTGAGTCATATATGAGTCTCCTCTCAATGGTCAACCAAGGATTACGCTATATACGACAAAACAACAAAAATAAAGAGTTTAGGTATGAGGGGTAAATTTTGTAGGAATTAGAAAATATGAAAATCTCTTGATAAGAAAGTGAGAGCGAAAAGATAAAAAGTTGATTTTTTATTCTTATACTTTAGTTATCAAATAAAAATAACGAGATAACGAGATAAGTGTTTTATCGTTTTATTTAGACTTTCATTATATTTTTTAGATTGCAAATTGCACTCTTTTCTTTTCAGTTTTTACATCTAAATTGATCTTATAATTAAATTAAAAATATTACAAAATTAATTTTATTTTTACTGTTGATCTTTGAACTTTTAAAAATTAGGATTTTTTAATTTAATAAATATATTTTTTTGTGAAAATATTATTCTGAAAACATCTTTTAAATATATTTCTCCATATATTGGATATATTCTTAAAACTTTATTGGATTGAGAGTAAAGACGGAAAGTGATTTATTGCAATCTTTGAAACTGAAAGGGTTGCCACTGCGGCACTGCCATCCTTTTGGACGGTTTTGGCACATTTGATCGAAACAAACAATGTGCGAATTCCGAAACCTAACGTTGTCTCTTCCGACTGCATTAAAAAGGGCAGCTTTTCTGGAAGAACAAGGTTAACAGCCATATGCACTCACGAGTTTCTTTCTGCAAAGTTGAATAATAAGAGAGCCTAAATTCGAGGGATATAAGTTTTTAAAATTAAATTAGAAGTTTTGGATTTGATTTTTTCAAATTTATTAAATATGTTAAATTTGTGAGTGATTTTGTAAATTTATGAAATTAGTTTCACCTTTGATATAGACGGGAGATATTCATGTTATAAAAAAGATTTGTTTATTATTTTTAGTTGAGCCCTTTAAGATTTTTTTTTTTTAAAATTCACTTAATATTTTAAAACACAATTGCTTCAAAATTTTTGAAAAAAAATAATCTAACTTAAACATTGTCTAATGGATTTTATGATTAGATGAAAGTACCAACTCATTTGGAAAATACATAGACCCATACATTTGTTGTTAGATTCAACAATATGGTGGGTCTCTTTCTTTTTTTAATTGCATGTGTTTTTTTACTCCACATTTTCTAATCAAATATCATTTAAGGAGGGGTTTTTTTTAATTCCGGAGGAGAGAACCTCGAAATGGCCAAGGTGGATAGGTTGGGAACATCATGGATCTTTGATTTTAGGAGAAATCTCTGAAATTTTGAGATTGATTCCTTAAATGATCTGAAGGCGAAACCGGGTGAGTTCAAGTTGGACGTGGAAAGTGGGGATGAATGGGTGTGGATGGGGAATTCTTCTGGGGTTTTCTCGGTCAAATCTCTGATTGAGATTACTTTCCAACGTGTGGAAGGTTCTCTAGTTCCTCAGGCCTTTGTTTGAAACAATTTGGCCCCTCCTAGAGTCCAGTTGTTCACCTGGTGCAGTGTAAAAAGAAAGATCTTGACTAGACTGGAGCTCAGCCGCAGAGGTCTTTTAGGCTCCGACGCCGATTCTTTGTGCCCACTTTGCAATTTGGTTGAAGAGTTATTAGACCATCTCTTCGTCATTTGTCCAGTGGCCTGGAGATTATGGAATGGCTTTGTAAACCTGTTGGGAGTTTCGTGGGTCAACCCTAGATCGTGGGAAGGTTTGTTCGAGTCTTGGTCTTTGGCCCGTTTGCATGTTCGGAAGAAATTTATGTGGAATACTATACCGGCCGCATGTTCGGAAGAAATTTATGTGGAATACTATACCGGCCGTTTTTTTGTGGTCCATTTGGAGAGAGAGGAACTCTAGAGTCTTAGAGGGTAGTAGTATGGAGTTTGGCGAGCTTTTCGATAAGGCAAAGTGGAGATTATGCTTGTAGCTCTGTGCGAACAAAGAATTCAAGGATTTTAAAGCTGAGGACTTGTGCTTATCTCTGGACGACTGTTTGGGTCTTGCCCTCAAGCGAGGTAAACCGCAGGTGGATTGGACCCCTCCGCCTGCTGGCTCTTGGAAGTTCAACGTTGATGGATCATCTAAAGGTAAACTTGGACCGGCTGGGATTGGGGGAGCACATAGAAATCA
Source organism: Chimonanthus praecox (assembly GCA_022113865.1). NCBI lineage: Eukaryota > Viridiplantae > Streptophyta > Magnoliopsida > Laurales > Calycanthaceae > Chimonanthus > Chimonanthus praecox. The sequence goes on along the minus strand of CM039092.1, from coordinate 50,421,316 downwards.
TTTGGGTATCACCTACATTGCGTTCTCAGAGTCTATTGGTATCAAGGAGTCTAATGAGGCGGAGTTTCTCAGTATTCGGAGAGCTCTATCCCTACGAGTTTACTTAGGGGGGTGAAATTAATCATTGAAAGTGACTCGTCTAACGCTATAAAATGGGCCAAAGGTCTGAAAAGACCCCATTGGAGATTAGTCACCTTAATTAGGGAGATTAAGGAATTAACGTCGGGCTTGAAAGTATCCTTTTCTCAAATTAGTAGGTCTGCAAAATGGAGTGGCGGACTTCTTTGCAAAAAATGGCGTCGAAGGGGCTACTCGTGGCACCTTTTTTACCCTGGGCAATTAACGACTTTCCCTTTTGGGCTTTTTAATGGACCGAGGGCTTGTACATTTTATTATTGTTGGATTATTGTTCTTCTTATGTTGGGTGGGGGGCCTATTTCTCATAGGTTCCCTCCCTCTTTTTTTCCTTTATCTTGTACTGTTCTTTTTCTTAATGAAAGTCTAATCTTAACTGTTTCAAAAAAAAAATTACACTCTCCATTCGGATAACGTTCCACATTTCCACATGATAGTCACTGAGTTACGCCACGGGTACTCAAACTTGAACTATTCTTCTTCCTAAGATGGAATGTTACAAGTTGAGCTATCCATGTGGGGTAAAACGAACTTTGGCCGAAAATATCAATTTTAAATATCATTGGAAGGGGCTCGCCCTCTGTATAATCTTATCAAGCATTTGTTAGGATAGAGAATGATGAGATTACTCTTTTTCAATCAATTGTTAAAGTACATATTGGTGTGATTCTTTTGAATGTTAAAAAAAACATATCATTAAATATGATGATTATAGGAATCATGGAATTGCACATTCTATAATCTATAAGAAGTTTAAAATTAGTGATAATTTTTTTAGAGTGATGGCAAGAAACCCATATAAGAAAGTGGGAGTCTTAAATTTGAGTCACATTCCACTCTAAATGGTCACTTCCTTTAGAGTTACCCAGTGTGTGTCGATAGAGAGACTTGCACATGTCTCAAAAATTAATTAGATACCAAGAGACATCGACTCTTTGATAATAAAAGAAATCTAAATTTATAAAACTCTTATAAACTTATAATTTTGTATATATACATGTTAATTGATATAGGATGTGGGCTAAATACTATGACAAGTAGATGGATATTGGTTCATATTGCAAATTTATATATTATAACTAAATTTGATTATTACCCTCTTTGTTAAAAAATTAGTATCTCATTACATTTAATGGCATACTTATAATTAAGCTTGGTAAAATATTTACTATCAATTAAGGCGCGACTTACAGACACCTGATTTTTCTGCCTCTACATACCTGTATTTTTATCAGATTATCGTAATTAGTCTGGATATTTAATTTGAAAAATTTTGAAAATACACACTGCTCAAAAAATAATTTTAAAGTTTTAAAAGAAATTTTATTATTTAAATAATAATACTACTACTGTAGCATCATTCGAATGAATCGTCTCTTCATTCGAATGAATGGAGCTGAAAAATATTTCATGTTACTGTTCAGCCATTTATTCGAATGAATTGAAATTACACTTGAGCATTCATTCAAATGAATGCCAAAATGAACTTCATTTAAATAAATGAAAATACAGGGTTAAAATAGTAATTTATCACGAAAAATCTAAAAATGGGTGTATAGAGGCAGAAAAATTAGGTGTCTGTATGTCACACCTTAATTAAAATTAGTTTAGAATGAAAAACTTGAATTAGAATTTAGTAAAAATTTTAGTGAAAAGGCCATGACCAAAATAAATAAATTAAACGAATTCCACATTTGGGGTCTGAAACGGCTGTGTTGATTGTTGGGTAGATTGACGTTGGAAGGTACAAAGGTTGTACTAATGCAAAATTATTAATAAAATAAAAAATCATGGTACAAAGATTCCTGACGCTTCCCTACCTTTTAGAAAGTTTTGGGATGTGTACTATTACATGCATTCATACGCTTACGTTGCCAACTTCATTTCAAGCTTATGTGAATTGAGTAAACGACAGCACTCCTTCACTTAAGTCCCACTTAACTCGAGTCACTTGTCACAGCGTATTAGTACTTCAAATAATTTAAAAAAGGCAGCGATCTTTCCACAAAAAATTTATATAATTAAATATTATTGTTAATTTTATTTTTTATATAAATAGTAAAATTGGCTCACTAATCCTTCATGTGAACAGTAAAATTGATTTGTTGAAATTCACATTAATAATAAAATCGGCTCGTCGAAATTCACATGAAAAATAAATTGGCTTTCCGAAATTCGCATGAGCAGTAAATCGACTCGTCGAAATTTTTCTATTCATGTGAAACGTAAAATTGGCAATATACTAAAACCCATGTCGGGTTGCATAAAATACGGAAGATCGTTACCATTCCAAAACTCTGATTTTTTATCAATTTATTTTAATAATATATTAATATATTAGAAATTAAACTTATCAAAATGTTGAGATTTTCAAAATTACCATTGTAGAAAATGAATTTTAGATTCTTTATCTATTTAATTTAAATAAATAAAGTTTATAATTGACGAATCACTCTTTTTCAGCTGTTTACGTTATTTAAGTTTGAATGGCTATATATGTTTGATGAGTTCTCATATCAATTTTTTTTATCAAAAAATTGTGGAGCAATTGTGTGCTACATTGTAAAACAAAAGTTGAGATGATTAAGGACAAGGGGTGGAGGGCAAAGTGAAGTTATATTTCATATCTTCTCATTTTAGATGACTAATCCTCTACGGGTTGAATGGTATTATAATGCTCAAGTTATGATACAAAGAAAGTGTAATTCAAAAAAAAAAAAAAAAAATTATACAAATATATCACAAAAAATGAGAGGCTACACGTTGTAGATATAAGGAGAGGTAGATTTATAAAAACGTGCAAAGAAGAGAGAAATAAATATATGATAGAAAATGCAATGATTAAATGTATAATTTATGATGGTAGAACTTGAGAAGTAGGGGTGAAACTCGGGTCGGGTTTGGCCCGAACCCGCATGACCTGACCCAAAAATCATGCGGGTCGGGTTATGAAAGTCGAGTCAACGGGTCAGGTCGGGTTGGGAAGTCAGAAACCCGCATTGAATTCAGATCGGGTTGGGTTGAGAGATTTTTAAGTTAGCCTGACCCGATCCGTTCAAATCCGACCCGACCTGGTAAAAAGTAGGCTAAAGTAGGCTCAAAATGCCGGTTGGGTCGGGTTTCGGGTTGAGTCGGGTTATAATTCGGGTCAGGTCGGGTCGGGTCGGATTCCATATATTAATAACTCGGGGTCAGGTCGGATTCCATATATTAATAACTCGGGTCGGGTTGAGTTTTAAAATCCGACCCGACCCGATTTCAGCCCTGTTGAGAAGCCACTTTCGGATACATGAAATTTTGATTTTGATGATGATGATAAACTTACCGCACAAGGTAAGACAAATTTTAATGTGACTAAGTATTTATGTCTACATCTATAGGTGGGAAGGAAAGATGATTTTTTTTAATTAGAAAATAGAGAAGAATGAGAGAATTATAATATGTTAAGCATAAATTGAACTTTTACAAATTATATCTAAAGCACTTTGAAGGAAAATTCCAAATTTGTGTCTACTAATGGAAGCCTCTCACTTCAAAATTCAAACTTTCACATAAAACCAACCCTACTAATTCTCATATTTTCAGAGAAAGGCACTTCTATGATTTCAACCAAGAGAAAAAAAGGAAAGAAAAATAAAATAAAAATCTCTCTCCTGATTGGATGCTTGAGCCCAGGGTGTAAAAAAAAAATTGGGACCGAGATCTCGGCATCTCGGCTGAGATCTCGGGTCTATGAATATCGGCCGATATTTCTCTCTCTCTTTCTCTTTTTTTTGCCAAATCTCGATTGAGATCTGGCCTGTACGATCGATAAATCTCGTATTGACCGAGATATCTCGGACGTCCAAAACTCAAAATGCATGAGAGCCTATAAACCTCATATAAAAATTCATTTCAAGATCCAACATGTCCTATATTTCTTACATCAATTCAAGTGTATTATTAGCTTCCCACTTCTTTAGATTCCTTGTACTACTCGTGGGTTTGGTTTTGGTCTTTTGCTGTGTCTGCTATTGGTGTAATTCTTAGAAATATCAAACTCCAAATTATTAGGATAAATAGTTTTAGTGATGATGATTAATTTTCTATTTTTTATTTATAACCCTTCAATCTTTTATTCAATATGGTGTTCATTCTTTTGCATATATATACCCATCTTAAAAATAAACTTTTAATCTTATTTTATATAAGTATAATCTCTTTAAATACATCTACAGTTCTAATTTCTAAATCTAAATTCTCCACTCAAATAATTATTAGCTTGTTAATATGGACAGGGCATCATGAATTATTGAAGTGAATGGACTGAGGTGACATATGAGCCCTCTGAGTAATGCCCATCGGGTCATAAGATGTCATATGGGCCCATACTGATATGGTGGACCACACTCCATCATACTTTATGTATAGGCTCATTCCAGTGGATTAAAATCAATGGTTCTAGTTGCCAAATTGTAGGTATGGACAAATCATTAACTAAGTTAGGCAACCCTATTCCTCTCTGATTGAAGTACTGAAAAATAGGTCCATTTATACAGAACTAGTTAGGCATCATCTGACTGGTCATTGTTGGATGGCTATCTTTGACAGAATAGAAAAATAAAATCTTTGTCCATCATAAAAGTCCTCTCTCTGAATTGATGAGAACTTGTCTCAGAAGGTAGGGTATTGCATTCACGTTCAACTCTCGAAAATTACTTTTCAATTGGGAAGTTTACACATGTTCTGAAGATTAGTCGAGTAACCTTGGTTAAAAATCTCCTCTAATTTTCCTTTTGTGTAAAGGGGTAAGTCAAGATGCCCAGCAGATAAGAGGCTTGAAGTGTTGATGTTATGCAGAAGGAAGTGTTATTGGCCAAATTTCAAAAGTTCCTTTTCCTTCCATTGACTGGTTTTATCAGCAAACCTAGCAAGAGTCCATGGAAATATACTGCCAAGTTCGAAAGTCCTTTCAATGGTCCTATACAACACCAATGGGGAAATTGGGTCAGGATTCAGGAATGGATCCTTTTTAAATAATGACAAGTATCTATCTACAGAAGACATTGATCTTGTAGGGTCCAAATGGACCAGGTTTGATCACAAGATGAATCACATTCAATTGTTTCAGTGGTATAAATTCTAGTATAAAATTCAATTTTAATATATATTAATTTGATGTTTCAATACCCTTAGGGGTGAAACTCGGGTCGGGTTGGGTTGAGAAGACAAAAACCCACATAAAATTTGGGTCGGGTTGGTTTGAGGAACTTTTAAGTTAATTTGACCCGATCCAACCTGGCTAAAATTAAGTTAAAATGGGTTTAGAATGCGAGTCGGGTCAAAATTCGGGTCGATAATTTCGGATCAATAACTCGGGTCGGGTTTCATTAATATTCACTTAGGTTGAATTAGATTTTAAGAAACCCGACCCGACCTGACTCGGCCCTACCCGATTCAACCCTAATTTAGGAGTGTAGAAATGACTTTGATACGAAGTTATCTTACTTTTAGAAATCGACTATTTAGAAAAAATTTCTATTTTTGAAAGTAGAGTTTTCTAGTTTTTTTAAAAAGTAGCGTGTAATAGTGATTTGAAGTATCTGTAATGCTGCAGATGAATTAAAAATAACTATTTAATAAATTCAAATAATTTAAAAGAAGATTCTATTATCTTGCTTTCTCAAAGTGAATTTATAATTTTTTTATTCTTCTATTTTAAAGAATGGTGATCTTCTTGTTGTCTTGTATATTAGCGATACTCCTAATCTAACAGATATCAAGATCGATTATCTCTCCATCCGATCTCGTGATTATCGCCATCGCTAATCATGGGATCACCCACGCAGTTTGTATCAATAATAGTTAGTGATTCTTGTATTTACGTTTGGAGAAAATCTTACATGCATTGTAAAAGTGTGAGAAATATACTTTGGTATGGTATGATATGGTATCAAAGCCTATTCTGTTTTTGATGCTTGTACAAAACATGTTGAAATTGATTTTTACTTTGTTCGTGATATGGTCGCTCGGAAACAGTTAATGGTTAAAATTATTTCTACTAAAGATTAGTTGACTGACATTTTCACCAAAGGACCGTCTTCACCTCGCTTTATGACCATTCGTGCCAGGATCAATCTCGTCGATGGCTCGTTGTACTTGAGAGGGGCTATTAATGATACTCCTAATCCAACGGATATCAAGACCGATAATCTCTCCAACCAATCCCGTGATTATCCTCACCGAAAATCACGGGATCACCCACGCGATTTGTATCAAGAATAGTCAGTGATTTTTGTATTTACTTTTGGAGAAAATCTCTCGATTGTATCGTTATATACGTGATGTACATGTACAGTAAAAGTGTGAGAAATATACTTTGATATTGTATACCCCAATATATCAACAAATGTGAATTCTATCATAGATGGATTGATATTTGTTTGAAGGTGGATTCAACTCCAATCTTTAGATTTAAGCTAGATTTAATCGAATTGAAAGCAAACAAATTGAAAGAACAAAAGAATTTTAATGAAAGCAAATGAAAGATATAGAAGAAAATGATGAAATCTAACCCTAATCCATTGGGCCAAGTAGACGATGTCTCTTTTAACCCTCTTTTAAATGGGGATTGCATATATGTGATTGCTAATGGCCTCTTCTGTTGATTGGTAATGAGGTTCGATGGACCCCTTAGTAGCCTCATTCTCAAATAAAGTGTCAAACTAATTTGATTTGCCCTCGAGAATCATAACCTAATCATGAAACTGATTTTTACTCTTTTCAATCAACAAATATAAATTGAAATTTTTTTATTATATTTGATAACCAAATTGTCGGATATAAAAATGAGCTAATTTTTTTTTTTTTTAAGAAAACCCTAATTTAAATTTCCTCAAGACTTGTAAAAAGATCTTCAAATTTCTTTCAATTTTAATAAAGGCCAAAGGAAAGATTGCTTTATTAAAAGAACCAAAATTTCTTATTGACTGCCTAGGTTTTATTGTCACTCCAAAGAAAAGAAAATTTGGTTCCAAGCTCATTGGGTAGAATTTACATCATGCAATCCACACACAATGAATTATAAAATCTAATGAACTTTAAAGTTTAAATTGCATAAAATAAAAATTTAATTTAATGCAAAATTAAATTGGCAGAATACAAGAGACTAGAAACATAAAACCCACAAACCTTAGAGAGACAATTACAGAGCACAAAAACTAAGACCAGATTCTATTAGATATTCATGACCCTATTTATAGTGAAGGAATTACAGGTAAAAATATTAGGAGATACGTATCGTATTGGCTGAGATATAAAGGATTGATATATATCGTCCAATACAATATATATTAATTGTACTGGTATGATATTGGCCGATATGTATTGGCTAAGATATCGGCAAATATTCTTCTTTTTTATTTTGTTTAAAACAATAAAAAGGACTCATATTTTAAAAAAAAAACCCTAATTTTTTTATGAAGGATAAAACATAAAAAAATAACTGATATATAAAATTTGACCGATATCTTTTGCCCAAAAATGACCGATATTTCATATTTTAAATTTTGAATACGTGTTTAATTTATTTTTAATAATGATTGATATTTCATATATAAAAATTTTGGAAAATGGGCTCCTCTCAAAGGACCGATGTATCATTATTTTTACATGACCGAATGAAAAAAGGATAAAAAAAGAGAGTTTTAGGTGAAACTTGTCAAGCCGAAATGCATATAATCAATGACTAAAACAGATCAAGTAGATAAGGTTTGAATCAAATCTTTAAATTTTGGTATTTCTAAATTATTTTTTCTCCTAATTTTCATTAATTGATTTTAATTAGAATTTATATTTTATAATTCTAAACTTGCCTTTTAACACCATTAAAATGTCCACATATGTTGTAAATACATTTAAAAAAAAGATCTTCATTGTTAATCCAAAATTCCATTGAATAGAAAAAAATGATGAATCATACCAATGAACTGAGCATATGCTTATAATCAATGACTAAGCATATGCATCATCTAACTAAATGACCGATATATTAAGAATAATATTTGAACGTATAAATGACCAATTTTTAAAGGCGCTCCATTCGGACACCCCTCTTTGGAACATCCCTTTTCAAATTTTCTGAAGAAGTTACCGTTTTGCCTTCTCACTAAAAATCTTTCTAATGATTCGTCCGTTCATTTTTCAGTTCCTTCAGATGATTGGACTACACAATTGAATGGTTCCAAGGAGTTTAAGATCTTATGCTACAGTAAAATTTATTTTAAAATTTTAAATAGTAAAATCTCATTTTTAAAATTTTAAAGTTATTTTTTGAGCACTGTATATTTCTAAAATTTTTCAAATTGAATATCCAGACTAATTACGATAGCCTAATAAAAATACTTTAAGAATTCAAGGTCTTTTGACACTCCTAAATGCTTAAAACACAGTGTTTTATAAATAAAGGTATCTCTCAGCTGAGTGGAAAATACATTTGGGAGTGTCAAAAGACCTTTAAGTCTTCAATTATTTTTATCAAGTTATCGTAATTAGTCCGGATATTCAATTTGAGAAATTTTGGAAATACAAAGTGCTTACAAAATAACTTTAAAGTTTTAAAGAAGATATCGGCAACATAGATAGTTATTTTTTAAGCACTGTGTATTTCCAAAATTTCTCAAATTGAATATCCGGACTAATTATGATAACCTGATAAAAATACTTTAAAACTTTAAGGTCTTTTGACACTCCCAAATGTATTTTCCGCATAGACAAGGGATACCCTTATTTGTAAAACACTGTGTTTTAAGTATTTGGGATTATCAAAAGACCTTAAATTCTTAAAGTATTTTTATCAGGCTATCGTAATTAGTCCGGATATTCAATTTGAGAAATTTTAAAAATACACAGTGCTTAAAAAATAATTTTAAAATTTTAAAAAGGAGATTTTACTGTTTAAAATTTTAAAATAGATTTTACTGTAGCATTATCAGCCCTCTTTTCGAAGGATCTTGTAATCGTTCGAACGATTCGATCGTCTGAAGGAACTGAAAAATGAATGGAAGAATCGTTATAAAGAATTTTAGTGGGAGGGCAAAACGGTAACTTCTTCAGAAAATTTGAAAAGGGGTATTCCTTAACAGTAATAGGGGGTGTCCAAATGGGGTGCCTTTTTAAAGCTTGTATTTTTCTGTAATTTTCTTGATTTTTTATGAAAAAAACCGATTAGGAGAGATAAAAATATCGCTGATATATCAAGACGATGTAAAAATATTTACCGATATATCGCTACAGGCGATATTTTTATCCCTGGTAGGAAGTACAAATTTAACAAAACTAAACTTTCTCATCACTCTAAGATGTCACGTAACAAAATTGATTATAATTTTGTCCATTTATGTTAGAATTATACAATCTTGAGGTTGTTGTTCTTGTTTTTTATTTTATTTTTATGTTCTTTGTATTTGTACTCGTTTCTTTTATCTATTAATATAAGAACCATTTCAAAAAATAAAATAAAATTGAGCTCGTTAGAAAAATTATTTATTAAGATTTTCAATAAATCTAATTTTAGGAAAATCTAACATTGTTTAATAAAAAAATATGTCTGCAGAGTTAGAACTTATTTCTAATCAATCTTAGAGTGACAAGTGCTCTATTTAAATAAAGAAACAAAATTGAGAAAGAAATTCTTTAGGTCAGCAGGAAGGAGCTTTTCTAATTCCCTCTTTTCTTCTTATTCAGCCGAATTTTTGACCGATATTTGATCTCCATCGAAATTTTTCTCTCTCCTCAAATTTTTTTTGAAAACTTCAGTGGTTTTTTTTTTGAAAAAAATTTATATAAAAAAATAAAAAAGATGTTTTAAAAAAAAAATTAAAAATGTAAATATCGGCCAATATCTAGGCCGATATTCGCATGTATCGGATGAATATCGGCCAAGATATTGACCGGGCTTACGCCGATATTTTTTTTAAAAAAATAAAAAATATAAATTGGCTGATATTCGGCCGAGATCTCGGCCCAACTTTTTTATCTATGGCTGATACTATGCGTATCGACCGAGATATCTTGGTCGTAAAAATATTGAGATATCTCAGTTGAGAGGGACCAGCCGAGATTTCGACCCCGCCTTTTGCCAAGTTAACATTAGGTGAAAGGTTTCCCATGATTGGACTTTCTTCATTGTATATGAGTTTGGAAATAAAAAAGGTATTTGGAGGCCCAAACACTAAAAGTAAGGCCCCAAGCTCTTACACTAGGTTTTGGACACTTTGAAACTTTTGAGGCCCACATCTTCTTAAAATTAGACAATTTTATCCATCAAAATTTAATTCATTCTAAGCATGATAATGTCCCAATTTTTGCAAATGTTGTCGCTTCACTAACCTAAGCCAAGTAAGAAACTCAAAAGAAATGCATGCAAGAGGGCCTTTGTTCAGGTTCAAGAGAACCTTTGAGAGCACATGACTGAGAACCGATGCCATTTTTGGACCATAAAAGGGCCATTTCAAAAAGAATAAGAACAGATGAATAACAAGGAATGCATGATAATGGGGGTCTAAGTATCGATGAGGTGATGGTGTGGTGTTGAAAGAAGGGGTCGAAAATTCAGCATAGATTTTTTCTCTCTTCATTTTTTTTTTTTTTGGGAAATCTCAATGGCTTTTTTTTTTGAAAGATTGTTGTGGGCTTCAAGAGATCATGGAGAGAACTAGAGAGCTTCTCCTAGTCTCCCCTTTACCAAAGAATAAGAGCGAAAGTTGAAAGTGGAATGACCTTAAACAATTTGTGCATGATAAGTTTGCATGGAAAAAGAAGAAAAAGGAGAAACAGGAGCCTAAGAGTCTTAATGGCTCGAGAGCGTTGGAGAGCTCATGGTCGAGCCATTGTTATTGATTAGCTCATGAAATTACTGGTATGTTCTTGGGCTACTCTTTCACTAAAAAATGATATAAATGTTTTGATCCAATATCAGGTAAAAGAATTGTTTCTATAAATGTTGCATTTTTTGAAAATATTCTCTATTATCAACCATTCAGACTTAAGTCATCTTCTTCTGCCCCCTGTTCTTCCTACTCTTAAGATACTATTGACACCGTTGATCAGCCTACCTCTAAACCTCTGATTTTTATCACAGGAAGAAAGATAAGCCCCATGCTTCACCGACTACCACTCAACCATCTTTGGACTTTCCAGATCCATTAGTTGAGAATTCTGATCTCTTTATTGCTTTAAGGAAAGGTAAACGTGTGTGTACTGAACATCCTATAAACCATTTTGTTTCCTATAATATTGTTTCTCCGTCATATTACAACTTCCTCTCCAAAATATACCCTTTCCATTCCTAAGACGACTGATGGTGCTTTTCAAGTCCTTTCCTCGAAGACTTCTATGGAAGAAAAATTGACTAAGCTTGACAAGAATCAAACTTGGGAGATTGTATCTCTACCACAAGGTAACACACTTGTAGAGTATAAGTGGGTCTTTGCTGACAAAAATACAATGCAAACTGATCCATTGCTCGATATAAATCTCGCCTAGTGGCTAAAAGTTTCACTTAGACCCATGGAATTAATTATCAGGATACTTTCTCTCTTATTGCAAAGATCACCTCTGTACTGGCTGTTATCTCTATTGCTACTACTCAGCAGTGGACATTTCATTAGGTAGATGCCAAGAATGCATTTCTCCATGGTAACCTGAAAGAAGAAGTTTATATGTTGCCATCTCCAGACTTTATAGACTGGGGGAGCAATGGAAGGTATGCCAGCTTAAGAAAACAATATATGGTCTCAAACAATCTCCTCAGGCGTGATTTGATAAATTTAGCAGAGCCTTGTTAAATTATGGTTTTGTATGATGTCAATCAGATCATTCCATTTTTTGTGTATCGTGCTGAAGATGTTGTTGTGCTTCTTGTAATTTATGCGGATGATATAGTCTTAACAGAGAATAATGAGTCCTTTATCAGTGCCTTGAAAGCCTAGCTGCAACCATCTTTTGATATTAAGAATCTTGGCTTACTTCGTTATTTCTTGGAAATTGAAGTTGCTTGATCCTCTAAATGAATTGTTCTTTTCCAACGACGATATTCTTCATGATACTGGATATTCTCGATGCAATCTTGCAAAGACACCTTTTGCTGTTAACTCAATTTTTTTTTGCTTCTTCCCAATCCTCGCTTTTATAGCAGTTGGTAGGAAACTGCTAGGACCTGGGCTTGTAACACTCCGGATTTTCAAGTTATTAATATATATGAAAATTATCCATTTAATTTGTGAATTTTAGATATGGATCTTAGATGGGTAAAGTGTTGGGTTATTGCCCAATTAAGACCCAACAATTTTGGAAATGGTTTCAATAAAATTTAAATGGGGTTGAATTAAAAGGGTATGCAATATGTCTAAAAATTAAATATGGATTAATTTGGCCGTGTATGTGAGGTTGACATGAAACATATATCTATCTAGATCAAGTATATGGGCATGAGATGTATATGGGATTTTGATATCCACATTGATATGCTAGAATATCTTAAGAAGATATCTATGATTAAATAAAGATGCATGGCCGTGTATAGGGATTTCCATATCTATGTGATGCGCATAAGATCATTTAAAAGAGGCAACAAGGGGCGCAAGGGATAGATTGGAAGGTCGGCAACATCTAATCAAGGCATAAGGGAATTGCCAAGTTAAAGAGGATACTGACACCTTCTAAATATAGGATCAAGAGGAAGTTTTATACAGGAAAGGCAAGAGGGGCGCATGCCACTTTCTATTTAGGATCAAGAGGAAGTATTATTAGAAGAGGGGCAGCATGACAAAAGGGGCGCACGCATCTTCTAATATTGGATAGTGCCGTGTGGAAGTTTTTTATAAAAGAGAGGCACACAAGACAAGAGCTTGGAGTATTTTCTATTCCAAAGCATCTCCTCTCTCTCTCTCAAACTATATCTCACGGCATTACACAAAATCAGCAAGGATTGACGCTGGTTTGCTCTTGGCAAGAAGGTATTCTCAGTTTTGTAAAAGATCAAGAAGAAGGAGGAAAAGACCAAGGAAGAGAAGGATTGTAAGAGTAAGAACAACTGAAGGAAAATCGGAGGAGTCGCGGAACCGGTAAATGATTTGATATTTTGTTTAAAAATAAGGAACCCCATGGAAGAGAATTGGGAGATGAATATAGTGTTTTTAATGGAAAGAATGGACCATAGGGTTCCGCCATGGTGCATGGCTGAACCCCATGGGAAGACATGGTTATTTTTATTGGTTGGAAACCATGGAAGGACTTTGGTGAATTTTAATGGAAGCTTGGAGGATCAAAATCATAGAGTTATAGTTATAATTTTAAAAGGGTTTTAATGTATGATTTTTGTGAAGATCCTTAAACCAAGGGTTCGGCCATGGAGTATGGCCAAACCCCATAAATATTATGGAATTATGTTCATATACTTAGAACATGGAAAATGATGGGAAAGTTTATTTATGATTAATTTTAAATGGATAGAAGGTTTGATGATTTTAGATGCAATTGGATCATGAAAACATGAAGGGTTATGATGTTTTGATTGCATTTGAAAGAGAACATTATGAACCATAGGGTTCGGCCATGGTGTATGGTCGAACCCCATGGAGTTGTATTGGTATTTTTAATGTATGTTAATTGATTAAAATGGAAGGTGGAGATTAAATTAGAAAGTTTCTAATTATGGATTCAAATATGGAAGTTGTTATAATTGAAAAGTTATACATCATAGGGTTCGGCCAAGGTGTATGGCCGAACCCCATGAACCAACTTAAGGGATCATATGGGTTTTATGTTACGGTTAATGGATTGTGTTATGAATCAATATTAATGGATCGGGTATGGACCAATACAGTGATTGGTTAAATGGAAACCATGGCAAAATTGTAAATAGGAGTGAAAATGATAAACCATGGGTTCGGCCATAGTGTATGGCCGAACCCCAGGGGAAATGATTTATGGATTATGTTATGGGATTATGGGTTTTTGTTTATGTTGTTGGACCTAAAATTAAGGAGATGAAAAATCATGGGTTCGGCCATGATGTATGGCCGAACTCCATGAGATGGGTTTGTGGATCAAAACGTGGACTTAGGCATTTCTTAATGAATGAAAGGATTGGATTATGGGTTATGTTAGCCACGGATGACAATGTTGTAAATATGTGAAAGTATTGGACATAGGGTTCGGCCATACACCATGGCCGAACCCCATGAACTATTTGTATGAATTATTTTGGAACATAAGCCTTATGGAAATAAGCAAGGTAATTGGCTATGATATGTATAATGGCATTGTTGTAAATATGGTAAAAAATGAAAGACCATGGGTTCGGCCATGGTGTATGGCCGAACCCCATGGGGATTGTTTTGATGGACTTAGGGTTCATGTATGTTGGATTAAAAAAAAAAAGGGAAGTGACTAAATGTTTAACTAAGGGGTTATTGACTAATAAACCAAAGAAGGAAACTAAAACAAAAGGGGTGAGGTTCGGCCATGGTGAATGGCCGAACCTCACAAGGTTGGTTTATGAACTTGGACATTATTGTAAATCAAGTGGGACTTGGTTTTAATTGATTATTATATTATAAGGTAACGAGACCTCACAAAGTGTGTACGATCGTGAGCGGTTACCGGACAAAAGAGGCAAGGACACGTAGTGGTTTTTTGTAGGATTCCACCTCTTTGAAACCATGGGTTTATGTACAATGTTTCTTATCTTATTTGATGAATTTATGTTGAAAATATGTGTTACAAATGTGAGGTTTTAATGCTATGTTTATTATATAAAATAGCATGTGTTTCATTGGCATCTCATGCATGGCATGGGGTGAAGGATATGTAACTGGAGGGGCCACACTCCGTCGGGGCATTCGAAAAACCTATGTGGGATACTTTGATGGTGAGAATCCCATCAAGAAGAAACCGGAGGGGCCACACTCTGTCGGGGCGTCCGAAAGACCTATGTGGGGGTACTTTGATGATGAGAATTCCATCAAGAGGATACATGTGTTTATGATAGGTGGGACTCATTGCATACTACACATGTCATGGCATTGTTTTTATATGGATTTATTATGATATTATGATATATGTTTTGTACTAACCATGTGTTAGCCCTAATTGGAATACCTACTAGGCGCGTTGTTCTAACGCCCTACTTCTACCTTAGTGGATAATATAGGAAACAAGGAGAATGATGAACGCAAAATGGGCCAGGCATAGGAGCTTGGATGATTATAGTTTATATTTTAATAAAGATACTCATGGACTTGTATTTGAGTAACTAGTTATTGGGCATGTAATAACTTAGATGATTTCCTATAGTTGAATGTTTACTCGGATGATTACGTTATGTTAATGATGATTAAAGACTAGACGTACTTTGCTATCTGAAATGGAATAGAACTGGGTTCTATTATGATTCCGCATATTATGATTTTAATTCCGCATGTTTATATTGTTATGTGTGAACCGTTTTCATGGACTTAATCCATGCACACATATGGTCGGCCAGTTAAGGATTGGACTTTAGAAGTTCAGACTTAGTTCACGTCGTGACGTCCCTCTCTCTATCACTCTGGTTTATAAAAAAAAATAGACTCTGATTTTTGAAAAACAGAAGCGAGTGAAAAAGGGCGGGGCCTTAGAGGGCTTTCAGCCCAAAAGACTAGCCTGTTAGGTGGAGTGACCTAAGTCCTTTATAAACCCCTACATCTCCTACTACACTTCCAATGTGGGACTTGTCCGCAGCAGCCCCAACAATTCCCCCTCGAACGAGGTCCTCTGGCAGAGAGAGTGACGTTGGTCATCCTGTTCGCCTGAGGGATTTCCTGAGCCCACATGAGATAGCCTAAAACCTAGCTTTGATACTACTATTTATCTTACCATCACCCAACCTGACTTGGCCAATGCTTTTTGTGTGATCAGTCAATTTATGCATTCTCCTACGGATGCTCACCTTCATGTGGTCTTTCGTATTTTACGTCATCTAAAGGTCTACCCTGGTCGTGGACCCTTTTATAGGAACTAGTTTGCATTTAATATTTGCAGGTACTCTCACTCTGACTGGGCTGATTCTCCTGATGATCGATGATTTACCTCAGGCTATTGTATTATTTTAGGATCTCATTTGGTTTATTGGCAAAGGAAGATACAAATTGTTGTTGCTCATTCGAGTGCAAAGGCAGAATATATGGCAATGACCAACACAACATGTGAATGACTGTGGTTCAAATAGTTTGTTGATGAATTGGGCTTTCCTTCCTCACTGACACTTATCATATTTCGTGACTATCGAGTTGCAATCAATATTGCTTCCAATCCAAGTTTCCATGAGCGTACAAAAAATATAGAAATTGATTGTCATTTTCTTCAACATCATGTATCATCTGAGAATATTATCACTCAATATTTGAAGTCCAAGGATAAATTAGCAGATATGATGTTGAAACCCATCTCTCGCTCTCAACTTGATGATGTTTTTAGCAAGCTGAGCTTAATTGCTATCTTTTCGCCAGCTTGAGGGGAAGCATTTAGGATACGATGTATCACATTCTACATACGTGGCTTGACTTTTAGATATTGTTAGAAATTATTGATTGTAAATGATTGTAACTGATTTTTCTTTTCTTTTTCATCGCCTTGATTGGCTCCATGAACTCTTTATATTCATGTATTCTCCTTTGTTAGAAAAATAAGTAATAGAATACTCAAGAGAATTATCTCTCTCAATTCTTCTCTTTTTCGCCAATATTTTCTCTCTATTTTCATTCTAAAACTTTCTTAGTCTCAATGTTCTAGGAACAACTGAGACCAAAAGTAACAAAATCGTTACATGGATTTGAGAATTGAATTATGCCATTTAATTGTTTACAACAATTTGTTAGCAAATCCAGTTGGAAAATTTTCCATGCATATTGACAACAAAGTCTTGCAGTTTCACACACCTTGAGAAAGGTCTTGTTACAAAGGATTCATTGAAGACAAAAGTCTCTTGTCAGGATGGTGAAATTGGAAGGAGCTGGATGGATGAAATGGAAGAAGCAAGAGGAAGATTTTATGGGGATGCTTCACTTGGGGTCGAGGAGTCATTGATCTTATTGTTGAGTACCACATCTATGGAAGGTGAAATCA
The DNA here is from genome assembly GCA_022113865.1 of Chimonanthus praecox. Lineage (NCBI taxonomy): Eukaryota > Viridiplantae > Streptophyta > Magnoliopsida > Laurales > Calycanthaceae > Chimonanthus > Chimonanthus praecox. Next base: position 50,404,036 of record CM039092.1, on the reverse strand, counting down.
CCCTTGCACCAAAATAATAATTCACACCACAATTGGAGACCATACTTTTTTTTTTTCCTGTTTGGTGTTCGCTGAAGATAGTAGATTGAGAAAGGATTCTCTCTCTCTCTCTCTGTCTCTGTCTCTCTGAAATAGGAAACAAAGTTAACTGAGGTAAATGATGGTTTTACTACCCCAAAGGCATTTGCTGCAGAAAGTAAGGTAAAAAATCTCCACTTTCCTCTACTTGGGTACTTAACTAAACACTGGCAAACTTGTATCCCTGGTTCAGATATTTCACCTAGTGTAAACGTTTTCTCGACCTCCATTTCTCCCACATCCATAAGTTACCTAACTAATTTTATAAGTCTTTGTAATAGGGAAAAAATCAGAAGTAGTTTGCTACATCTTGTTTTCCTAATCATTAACTAGGCAACATTTCATGCATCAGAAATGAACTGACAATAGCATTAATAAGCAATGGCTGAACTATGTTGCTCTGAGATTGGAAGTAAATCATGTTTCACAGGCAACGAATTCTGTCTCAATGTTCAATTCTGCACAGGGCAGACTAGAACTTGGTAATCCATGCAACTAGTACAGTAACTCTACTGTGAAAGGGGGATTTTCCTTATATAAGTCTTCCATAGACTTGTGTTCTTTGATTTGTAGCCCATTTATATATGGATTAAGAGTGCGAGTTCAGTGTGGAGACAAAAAAGACAAGATATTGTGATCTTTTGATTTTTTTTTTTGAGTAATTTCGGAGCATTATCCATTCAATGGAACATATGTCGAACATATATGGAATTGGGCATTAGGTTACACTGCTATAGTTTCGTGGGGCTCGACAAGCTGTAACCTACATTACATTTGTTCTCTTTTGATGAGTTTCCAAACTTCCTTTCTGTATAACAAACAATCATGATTCACATAATTGTGACTAATATTAGTATTTGAATTCAAAGGTCTCAGATATTTATTTAGCATCCTCCTCCTGATGCTGCTGCTATGCTATGGTCATTTACTGAATGTTATCATTTCTTGTAACGCCGCGCTCCTTTCTACAGTCTAAACAGGTCGTGGCCCGCGTAATTGAAGGCTGAACGGGGCGATCCAACGTAACAACAAAGTTAACAGGTCTTACATCACAGATTTGTGACAGGGGGAGATAAGTAATTTTTTTTTTTTAAAGATTATAAATGAAATAACAAAGCCATCAAATCCTTCAAGTCCAATTTTATACATCGCATAAACCATAATGTCATCCACAATATGAAATGAATAATATCTATTATCAACATCAAATCTAATCTCACAACACACGTCCCATTCCATATAATAAAACAAAATCAATATCCTCAAAGTTCTCAACTATTTCAATCCAACCAATCAAATCTCTCAAAATATATAATATCAAATAAATAAATCCAATCACATGAATCCACAACTATACTAAAAAATTAATATTCATCCTTGACAGTCTCTAAACATCCGTGGTCTCCTCCAATCCCAAGTCCAGAGGATTACCTGCAATGTAAGAGTGTGAGCTCCTAGTCCAGTGAAGGAATACAATAACTCATACCTAACATAATATCTCTATTATTCTTTATAAATATAGTCTTAAAACATAATTAAATAATATGCTTTTAATGTCCATGCACTATGCCATGCAATGCATAATGCTCAATGTACATGCTTAGTGCCTCATCCCTCCACAACAACACCTACTGTATTTGGTGGCCATCCCGCTGAAGCGAGGCCTATAACTTACCACAGCGTGATACTTCCCATATCAAATGGGGCCTAGACAACACAACTACCACCAAATATCAGTCTTCATGATTTTTCATGGCCTAACAAACCAAACCTACCACATGTGTGATACTTCTTACTAAAAGCGAGGCCTCAAACTACCACCTTCGTGGTCATTATGAAAGATCACAGCCAACACTTCCGTATCCATCCCATGAATATGAAGTGCTATGCTCAATGCCATGTCTACTATGCACCATCTACTATTAACATGCCATGAATCTCATCATCAATAATATACTCCAAACATAATTATATGACTTCAAGTTAACATAAGCATCACATACATATTCTAGAACATCAAAATCAATCTCAATAATATCACATGTGCATGATAATAAGTCATATCACAACAAGATTATTATGGCAACACAATGTTATAAGTCAATCTCAATAACATCACAAATAATACTCCAATAGTCAACAAAACATCTATCTTAGTCGAACATAATTATTGGATCTTTCAACAAGGCTAGTGGCTAATTTCCAACTATCCAGGCAGATTGAGTCCTCTCACTGCTATTAGAACATTTAGCCAATCCCCTCACATTACTGTGAGTAAGCACCGGATTATGCCACTGTTCCAACATATATTATACCCAGTCAATTTCATAGGTCCAATACTATATTCCCAAAATATATTACATCATGCAATGTTTTCCATTGCTCAATCACGTAAACAAAAATAGATAATATCATGTGCAATAAAGTAATGTGTTGTTTTCCCTCACCTAAAAAGTTCGTAAAATATAGGTGATGAATCCTCATGCATTCCAACTTGAAATCAATCAATAGAACGTCCGAAAAGTACTGCATAGAATTCGTTTGAAGTTTTGAATATTCTTAATATTACTCCAAACTTGAACTAATTAAGTGTAAGAGGGGTTCCTAAGATCTGAGGTTAAGGTTGAAAGTTGAGTCCAATACACTATATGGTCGAACCAGGCCTACATCCCACTTGGTACTAATAAGACAATGAAATTGAATTCCAAGTCACAATGTACTTTAAATAATTTAATTGCCCAAGATAAAGCAACTTAAAATAGATGAAGTTTTCAAAATCTTTATCTTTAAGCTAGAAAAGACTGAAATCAATTAAATGAATAAAACAAAAGTTCTAAATGCTTTGTAAAGAAATTAGATGGATAAAGTTTGGGTCATTGAGCACTTCTATCATGCTAAGGATATAACAAAAATATAAGGAATGGGTAAGGTTCAAAACAATTTGGTTCACAATATATACTTTCCCCTATGTGTCCACGGTCATAGATGTTAGGAGTGCATCGTATGAGTGGGAGGATACAACTATAGTCAAAGGTTTTTAAAACATATACTAAATTAATGAGGTAGGCCAAAACAAAAAAATAAAATGTTAAATAAATAGGTTAAGCAAGGATTTGCTGTTTGGAGTTAAAAGGAGTTTAGTACGTTGGGTTTATCATATGCATATAAGAAAATGTCTTGCAAAAGTTATAAGTGGGTTAAATAACCAATCCTGACTGAAATTAAAATAATCAAGTTGGAAGATAAATGGAACAAAGGAAAACAATAGTATATAAATATATAGAACTAAATCAAAACAACCTGAGAATAAAGAAAGACTACTTGAAGGGATCGATTTTTATTTGAAAGACACCATTATTTAAATATATTTTTTTATATATATAAATAAATGAATCATTTGAGAAGTCCCGGTAAAATTCAAAATATCACATAATAAAATCAAATAGAGTAATTGGTGAAGAAGATAAATATATGGTTATCTTGTAGAAAGAACAATAACTTGCAAGATTAAATCATGAACTCAGAAAATCAATTTAAGTGGATGAAAATATAATAGAAAACCCACCAAAGGGTTCGGCTGAAAAGAATGGGCATAGAATATGAGTTTTATTTGGATTATTTATTTATTTATTTCCAAAACTAGTGAAATCACTTAGATAATGAATTTTAAAACACAATAATTTAAATCATAAAAAGAAGGATGTAAGTAAAGTCAGGGATTGATAAAAGTCACTAGGAAGGTTTGGTAAAGATTAATTCATAATGTATTCTCAGTCAAGAAGTATTTGGGAAGTGTACCGTGAAAGAGGGGAAAAATTACAGTTGGTTTTTTTTTGGTCATCTTTAGGAAGGAGGGAAGGGAAAGAAAAAGGGAACCAAGAAGAAGATGCATACCTTGTGTGAATAGTACAAGCAGAAGGAGGTTGGAGTTCGCTTGGCAGAGAGAGATCCACACTTTAGCAGTGCTGTCGCTAAAGGAGATTGAGATTTGGAGAAGGGTTCGACCAAATCGCATGGATTTATAGAGAAGAGGGAGTCGGCTAGGTTAGCTCGAGAGGGAAAAGAGCTTGTTTCCGTTTTTGAATAAGGAAAGAAGAGGAAGGAAGGTTGAATTTGGGAAAACTTCTTACTAGGGGTACTGCGGTGAAGGAGTGGAACGAAGGGGAGTTCCACAGAATTAGGGATTTGGGTTTCCATCGAGAGGATGAGGGAATATGGGATAAGTGAGCATAAACGGAGTCTTTTACAGTGAATGGGATTCACGGGTGTGGGTCTCCAAGGGCCCACACGGTTTGGGTACACCTTTTTATTAACGCAACCTATGTATATAATAAATATACACCTAATTAAATAAATTTTAATGTGAAAGAATTTTAATAAAGTTAATTTCTTTTGTAAAATCAACCAAGGGGTGTGGGTCCCATGGCCCACTCAAAATTATAAATTTCCAATTTTTAATTGAATAATTCTAATTGAAATATTAACTTTGGGAATTAAAACGTAATTTGCTAATCAAATTTCTCCATTCACTTAATTTCAACTCGAAAGGGACAAATCTGAAAATTCTAATTGAGGGAAAAGGTGTGTGCATTGGGGAACCTAAATTAATTAAATTTTACATTTTGTATGTGTTTATTTATTTTTATTTTAAACAATTTGAAGTAAAAGAAAATAATACACAATTTCACACAAACACAATCAAGAGACCCATTTGCTATTTTAGTTTTACCCGATTTGATTGACCAACTATTCTGGATTGGGTCATTACATCCTACCCCCCTTAATGAAATTCCATCCTCGGAATTTAGTTAAAGTATGTACCTTGCTCATCAAAAAAATTCTAGATGCAGTTGTTGCATCGCCTCCTTTCTCTCCCACGTCGAACCTTCAACTCCATGATGTTGCCAAAGAACTCTCACCAAAGGAATGGTCTTTGTGCGCAAATCTTGATCCTTGGTATCCAAAATCTTCACTGGTTTCTCTTCATAAGTTGCATCCTCACTGACCTCCACATCTTCCCAATTCAGAACATGAAAAGGGTCTGCTTGGTACTTTCTCAATATTGACATATGAAAAACGTTATGAACTCTGTTGAGTTGTGGTGGGAGTGTAAGCCTGTACGCTACCTCTCCAACTCTGTCCAAGATTGCAAACGGTCCAATGAACCTAGGAGATAGTTTCCCTTTGCTATCGAACCGTTGAATACGTCTCTGAGGTGAAATTCTAAGAAAGACACGATTACCAACTGTAAACTTTACATGCCTACGCCTACCGTCTGCATAGCTTTTCTGACGACTCTGAGCTGTCAGTAGTCTCTGACGGACCAACCTCACTTTCTCTGTTGTTTCCCTGATTATATCTGGTCCCAATTTCACTTTATCACTAGGTTTCGTCCAACACAAGGGTGATATGCACGGTTTGCCATACAACGCCTCAAATGGTGCCATCTTGATGCTAGACTGGTAACTGTTGTAGGCGAACTCCACCATAGGCAAATAATCCTCCCAACTTCCATTAGAGTCCAAGACACAAGCGCGAAGCATATCTTCTAGAATCTGTATAGTTCGCTCAGATTGCCCATTTGTTTGAGGGTGAAATGCAGTACTAAAATGAAGTTGCGTACCAAACTGATACCTGAACGCTCTGCCAAAGCTTGGATAGGAATCTAAAATCTCTGTAGGATACAATGGAGACTGGTATTCCATGCAACTTAACAACTCGATCCAAATACAATTTACCTAAGGTCTCCATAGAGTCTGTCATTTTCATTGCAATGAAATGAGCTGATTTGGTAAATCTATCAACTACAACCCACACTGCATCATGGCTTTTCGGCGATCTTGGTAATCCGGTCACAAAATCCATGGTGACATGATCCCATTTCCACTCAGGTATATCGAGAGATTGCAACTTTGCTGCTGGTTTCTGATGCTCAACCTTTACCTGTTGGCATGTCAACATCGAGCCACATATTCTGTTACTTCTGTTTTCATGCTGCTCCACCAAAATTGTTGTCGCAAATTTCGATACATTTTTGTTCCTCCAGGGTGAATTGCAAATTGAGTATGATGAAAGTACTTGAGAACCTTTCTCTACACTGCTCTGCTAGTGGCACATAAAGTCTCCCTTGGTAAGTTAAACCATCATCTGTTCTCACTACCTAACCTGCTGGGCCATTGTTATTGCTGATCTATTTGCGAATCTTGGTTACCACTCCGTCTGTTTTCTGGGCCGTCAAGATCCGATCCACTATAGCTAAATGAGATACTTCACTGTCCAATTTCTCCAAACCATGTTCTCCCACTAGATTAACAATAACGCCTCGAGATTTCCTACTCAAGGCATTGGCCACTACATTAGCCTTTCCTGGCTGATAAGAAATCTCGAAGTTGAAGTCGCTCAAATATTCCAACCATCTGCGCTGCCTCAGATTTAAATCCTTCTGAGCACACAAGTACTTGAGACTACGGTGATCGGAAAATACTTCATAGTGCTCATCAAATAAATAATATCTCCAAATCTTCTGTGCAGACAAGTGGCCTGCAGCAGAACACAGGACGTGGCCATCTCGTAGCTCAGGGCCGCATTTATGCTATGGCTCCCGTGAATGATGAGACTGCAGAACCTCCAGTGATGCAAATGTACATTACTATTGTTTGGTGAATGGTCAAGAGTAATTTTTGACTCTGGAACTTCTCACTCCTTCATATCTAGTCTTTTGGTTGGTCGTCTGGATTTGTGCATAGACGAATTAGAAGAACCTGTGAATATTAAAACCCCCATAGGGAGATACACTAGAGTAATCAGAACTTTTAAATCATGTTTATTAGCAATTGGAGGTGTGGAGTTATAGTTTGAACTACTTGTGTTGGGTATGACTGGGTTCGAAGCGATATTAGGAATGGATTGATTAACGGGTTATAAGGTTACTTTAGATTGTGCTCGGAGGAGAGTATCTGGGTGTTCACCTTCAGGAGTTGTTTGTACCGAGAAATTGAGTAAATCCCTCGGACCATGTGTGACAAAGAACAAAGTTGGTGATATAGCCAGTATGGGTTGGGAGAATGCAGAGCCGCCTAGATTAGAAGTGCCTAAGGTGGTGTGTGACTTTCCAAATGCGTTCTCGGACGAGTTGACGCAATTACCCTAAAAAAGAGAAGTTGAATTCTCCATAGACCTACTCCTTAGAACTTCGCCTATATCTAGGCCACCATATAGAATGGCGTCAACAAAGTTGGTAGAGTTGAAACTCCAATTGGCAGAACTATAATAAAAGTGTTCAATGACCCAAACTTTATCCATCTAATTTACAAAGCATTTAGAACTTTTGTTTTATTCATTTAATTGATTTCAGTATTTTCTAGCTTAAAGATAAAGATTTTGAAAACTTCATCTATTTTAAGTTGTTTTATCTTGGGCAATTAAATTATTTTAGATACATTGTGACTTGGAATTCAATTTCATTGTCTTATTAGTACCAAGTGGGATGTAGACCTAGTTCGACTATATAGTGTTGGACTCAATTTTCAACCTTAACCTCGGACCTTAAGAACCCCTCTTAAACTTAATTAGTTCAAGTTGGGAGTAATGTTAAGAATACTCAAAACTTCAAACGAACTCTATGCAGTACTTTTTGGACGTTCTATTGATTGATTTTACGAACTCTATGCATTCATCGCCTACACTTCACGAACTTTTCAGGTGAGGGAAAACAGCACATTACTTTATTGTACATGATATTCTCTATTTTTGTTTACGTGATTGAGCAATGGAAAACATTGCATGATGTAATGTATTTTGGGAATATAATATGGGACCGATGAAATTGAGTGGGTATAATATATGTTGGAACAGTGGCATAATTCGGTGCTTACTCACAATAATGTAAGGGGATTGGCTAAATGTTCTAATGGCCGTAAGGGGACTCAGTCTGCCCGGATAGTTAGAAATTAGCCACTAGCCTTGTTGAAAGATCCAATAATTGTGTTCGACTAAGATGGATGTTTTGTTGACTATTGGAGTATTATTTGTGATGTTATTGAGATTGAATTATAACATTGTGTTGCCATAATAATCTTGTTGTGATATGACTTATTATCATGCACATGTGATATTATTGAGAATGATTTTGATGTTCTAGAATATGTATGTGATGCTTATGTTAACTTGAAGTCATATAATTATGTTTGCAGTATATTATTGATGATGAGATTCATGGCATGTTAATATGATTCATAACATGTGGTATGATGATAGAGATGATGCATAGTAGACATGTCATTGAGCTAGCATCTTCATATTCATGGGATGGATATGGAGGTGTTGGCCGTGATCTTTCATGATGACCACGACGGTGGTAGTTTGAGGCCTCGCTTTTAGTGAGAAGTACCACGCATGTGGTAGGTTTGGTTTGTTAGGCCATGAAAAATCACGAAGACTGATATTTGGTGGTAGTTGTGTTGTGTAGGCCCCATTTGATGTAGGGAGTACCACGCTGTGGTAAGTTATAGGCCTTGTTTCAGCGGGATGGCCACCAAATACAGTAGGTGTTGTTGTGGAGGGATGAGGCACTGAGCATGTACATTGAGCATTATGCATTGCATGGCATAGTGCATGGACATTAAAAACATATTATTTCATTATGTTTTAAGAGTATATTTATAGAGAATAATAGAGATATTAGGTTAGGCATGAGTTATTATATTCCTTCACTGGGCTTGGAGCTCACACCCCTTATATTGCAGGTAATCCTCTGGACTTAGAATTGGAAGAGACCGCGGATGTTTAGAGACTGTCAAGGATGAATATTTAATTTCTTAGCATAGCTTTGGATTCATGTGATTTGATTTATTTATTTGATATTACATATTTTGAGAGATTTGATTGGTTGGTTAGAAGTAGTTGAGAACTTTGAGGATATTGATTTTGTTTTATTTTATGGAATGGGATGTGAGCAGTGAGATTAGATTTGATGTTGATGATAGATATTATTCATTTCATATTGTGGATGACATTATGATTTATGCGATGTGTAAAATTGGGCTTAAATGATTTGATGGTTTCGTTATTTCATTTATAATCTTAAAAAAAAAAAAAAAACTTATCTCCCCTAGCCACAAATCTGTGATGTAAGACCCGTTAGTTTTGTTGTTACGTTGGATTGCCCCATTCAGCCTACAGTTAAGAGGGCCACGACCCGTTTAGACTTTAGAAAGGAGCGGGGCGTTACATTTCTCCTATGGACTCAACTAAAGGACGAACCGGACCATCCATTTTTTGCATTGTTGATGCAAATAAAAACACATTATGTATTTCTAGCTGAATATATGGAGCTAAGAAATCTTTGCTTTGGAACTAAGAATTTCTACCTGCACCAACATGCATATGGTGCTTTGAAATTGCGGGAACAAGGACATCTAGGTTTAGGAAGGTTTAGACTCCATGATACTAGAAATGTTAGAAAAGTGACGTCCAAGTAAAACTAGACCCTAATAGATTTAGCTGGTAAAGATTGGGTAAAAGATGGTATGCCAAGTTAAACCAATTTGACAGAATTGGGATTGCATGGACATCTTTTGCCTTACAAAGATGTATCTCACAATCAGATTACCTTAAACCACGACAATGTGATAGGCTTTGAAGATTCAATTGCCAAATGATAAGATAGATGCTGCCAAACCTCTGCATTCTTAGATTGAGGGACCATATGTATTGCAATGGAAAGGGTTTTATGAACTAAAAGGTTTTCTTGAAGTTAGTGGCGTACCCTGCAGAGCTAATAGGCTTTGAGTAGTGGAAAGTGGAGGAAGGGGCACAATCCTTACAGGTCTGGAGATTTTAAGCATGCTTCCATAGAGGGTCCAACTTGTCACTGGTCATCAAGAATTAAAATCTGGGTCTATGTTTGAAGAATTCAATGAATTCTTTTAGGAAATGAGGGAAAAGAGTGAAACAAGATCAATCACATCCCCTTGCCAATCATAATGTCAATGAGATATCCATCTCACTCACATTGCAAGTAGATGCCTTACGGAGCTGGGCAAGTTTCTCATTTCCTTTAATCCTTTCATCAATTCACTATTATGACATGTCATTAGCTTCCTATGTTTCAATATTTAATTGTGTAATATCTTGAAAAAGATATCCCTTGATGCAATGCACTGGTGGAAGATGGCATATTCTTCAAGTAAATGCCTCCTAATCATATAGAGTTACTGATTTTACATGGATTAGGATGAACAAACATCTTCAGTATGAAAAAAGGAAATGAATGATAAAAAAATTCTGAGCTCAAAATTGAGAAAAAAATAAATAGAGAACAAACCATTTCAATTTGAGAGAGGGATCCATTCTCTAATATGTCTGTAAGGAACCATAAGGACCATCAAACTGTTTAAAGTGAATTTCATCACATCATCTTACTTTCTCCTTTTTTTTTTTAGCTTCAAGTTAATCAATGGAGTAATAGCTATATTTTGATATTCAGTCCAACAGTGAAGATGAATTGAATGGTCGTCTACATCGGCCACATCCAAATTCATTGACTTAGGTTTGTGGAGCAGTTTGGAATGGTCATTATGTTGGCTCCATAATGGACAGAATTCTCGCGAGGATTTTGTAAATTTATCTCTATGGGAGAAAGAATGTGAACCGGTCCCCCTTTTTGGCACAATGTTACACAATGGGTGTAAAAGACCAAAGTTTGGGCTGGGGTTAGGTTTATTACCATTCCATTTTAAACTTTATGCAAAACACATCGATTGATAATATCGAAGTTATTTTTTTAACCCATATTCAAATAAAAGCATCTTTTTTTATAGATTCACCATCATCCTATTTTGTAAGCTTATGCTTCAGCGTGTAGGATAATATCATGCTCAACGGCATGCGGGTGTGATCCTATTTAACTCAGATTGTGTTTAAAACTGGTGTTTATTCACACACAAACTCTATCTCCAAAACTGAAGATATATAATTCTCAATCAAAATCACAAGAGGAGAAGCGACAAAAATATTTCATATTGTACTGTCATCAAGAGTATTTACAGGAAAAATACATTTCAAGAGTGCAAAAGAAAAAAAATGATCACAATCAAAACTAGGAGGGAACAAAAGTTGAAGAAAAAGAGATTATAACCACAAAGCTCCAGCTTGTTTCAATATAGGCACCAAATCACCAGAAATATGAAGTGCCATGAGTCGATCGAGTCCCCCCACAAGCCTTCCTCCAGTAAAAACTGCAGGGAATTGCACCTTCTGGTCGGTGCACTCTAACTATTTCAAGTTATCAATTTCTTTTGGGATCTTTCCTTTCAAATGGTTTTCGGACAAGTTCAAGCTTTGCAATCCATGAAGATGCACTAATTCTTCAGGAATTTCACCAGAAAGATTGTTGTAAGAAAGGTCTATTATAGTTACAAGTGAGAGTATCGTTGTATATTCAAGTCCACATCCTTTCACAAGCACAACCATTTTCAGCATTTGTTGTAAAGAATCAACAAGAGGAATATTTGAAATAATGGCACTTATATTTTGTGTCACTCTCATGGCATAGAAATCCCCTAAAGAACTTGGTATGGTTCCCGAGAGACGATTATTAGCAAGGTCTAGAATTTGAAGAGAATGATGGACTGATGCTAATTGAGGAGGAATGTCGCCAACAAACATATTTGATTGTAGATTTAGAATCCTCTACAGAGAAATGCTTCCTCCCATCCACATTGGAAAAGTTCCAGATAGTCTATTTACACTTAAATCCACAACCACCGAGTTATTTAAACTTCTGAATGAAGAATGAGTTTCTCCTGAAAGGTTATTGTCACTTAATTGCAACCATTGGAGGTAATGACAACCTGACATGCTCAGAATCACACCGTTAAGATCATTGTGTGATAAATCCAACACTTCCAATGATGTAATATTCCCAAAACACATAGGAATTTCCCTGGTTAACTGATTTTGTGAGAGATTTATATAAGACATACTCTCTACATCACATATGGATGATGGAATACTACCAGTCAAATGGTTGTTTGAAATGTCTATGATTGCTATCCCACTATAGTTCGAGATAATTTTTCCTAAAAATGAATTGTTTGATAGATCCAAGAAAATTGCACCTGAAATGTTGTGCGGTAATTGGCCCATGAACTTATTGGATCTTAAGTCAACATATGCATCATCCATGAATCTAATTGAAGTGGGAAGTATGCCATGAATCTGGATTTGAGACAAATTTAGATAAGAGACCTCTGAAGATAAATTCCAAAACCAGTTAGGGATCTCATCTGACACTTGGGCATTTGATAAATCCATGTACTCGTAGCCCTTTTGGAACTGAAGCCATAGAGGGAATCGAGTGCCTAATTGACAAGATCCCAAATCAATGTCCTTGAGCTGGAAAGGAGGAACCAATCAGAGCTGAGATTCAAAACAAAGAAATTTGAGGACATCCACAATGATTCAAGACTTTTGAGATTGGCAAAGTGAGTTTCAGATAAAACACCATGCAACGAGTTTGGTGAGAGGATCAAATATTCCGAGTTTGAAAGTTGTCCTAGACTTTCTGGCACAATCCCACTTTCTGGCACAATCCCACCAAAATTATTATAAACAAGGTACAATTCCCTTATAGATGATTGTCTTCCATTTTTCACTAAATTTTCGCTGCCACATCTACATGAACTTTGAAGAAATCCACTTATTCTCCATCCATGTTATTCAATGACAAATCTAATGTTTCCAAGTGGCAAAGACGTCCAAGAGCACTTGGAATTGAACCCCGTAGATGATTGTAAGTCATATCAAGATGCACAAGATTGCCAGCATCAGGCAACCAATCTGGAAACTCTGAAGTAATTGAGTTCTGTGAAAGATCAAGTTGGGTGAGGGATGTAAAATTGGTATAAGAAAGAGGAGGCAATTCTCTTATGTCACACTCGTGTAAGCGCAACATGGATAGAGAGGGAATTAAGTTAAGTGATTGTAGCCAATCAGTCGCCACACTAATATTTACAGAGCTCAAGTCTAGGTACTGTAAAGAAGAAAGATGTGATAGCCAATGGAAATTGACCACTTGCAATGACCATGAATTTGAAAGATCAAGGAAATGCAAGTTAGATAGATTTCCAAGTTGGTGGGGAACAATTCCAACAAAATCTGTGTAGGACAGATTAAGGTATGCTAGTTTCTTGAATGAGCCAAAGAATTTCGGGATGTACTCTTAGATCCAAGTGATGCAAGTGTACCAACTCAAGTAAAGATGGTTTTATCTCACCATAAAATGGAACCAACTCCCATTCAGTCATTCAGATGTTAAATTTTGGAGATTGTAACAGAGGAATACAAGTTTGGGCTGGGATATCTTACAGGACTTACATCAACCATTCCATATTTCACTGAAGCATTCAAAGTACTCACATTCTTTATATACAGACCTTTTATCCACATGCAAATAACATAAAAGCTATGCATACAAAGAGGGGCTGTTGCAGTCCATAACAAGCTTCAACAGAGCAGAATCCATGTGTATTCTCCATATTTTGGCTTCCCACAATGAAGTTGTATAAAAAAATCATAGTCAGGGAGGCCTCAGTCCCATTTTGTGAACACAAAACACCTTAAAATCCATGCATGCTGTCTGTTGATCGTACTGTGTTTTATAAGGCTGAGGCATCATACTGTGTGTTAAAAACCATCATAGAGGGTGAGGTGTAAACCTCGAACTCCAATACTGAAGTATTTAGGCAAATCTCATGCTTTTTTGTTGAAAATACGGGACTTTGAAGCAGGGGAACTACAAGAACAAACAAAGAGCATCATCTCCCTTTAAAAATTTCGAAGAGAGAGAGAGAACCAAAGAGAATTGAAAGACTTTGAAATTCTCTTTATGAATTCACCACTCTACATACACCCATATGTAAAGGCCTCAAAACATCAACAAACTCAAACTTATTGCTTAATAAAAGAATCCTAATCCAACCGTCTATAAGTCTAGCCCTATTTTAAGTAATTACATCCTAAAATAAGATCTCTTTTGACCTCATAACTTGACCATTGATAAAGTGACAACGTACAAAATTGAGTGCTTGCTAAAAATAACACAAAATCTGTAATTTCCTAAATATGAAACAATACCAATTCTAATCAAATTTGCAAAAATGAGATTCTAGCAGCCATCTTTTATCGATCTTAGATGATTCAAATAGTTGTACAAGACCCATTCCACATCTGACAGAAAATTAAGAAACTACTAGATCGAGCAGCAGCAACCGGGCAGATATGAGAGAGAGAAAGAGAGAGATGAGTCAATGGATTGATGAGAAAAAGAGGAAAATGTTATATAAAGCAGAGAGAGGCGATGGAGGATCTCAGGGGACGAATATTAAATGAAAATTGCGGTGCAAGTTAGGCTGAATCAACGGTCGAATGATTTGAAAGGAGGGTTTGGACGAGTGTTTTTCATATCCCCTCAGATTCAATTTGTTTTTTACCCTCTAGCCTCAAAACCGGATCGTGTAACAAACTATTTTTAAGGCATTTTGGGTTCAACTACGTTCAGCCGCGGTTAAAGCCGGTCAAGTAGTAATATAATATAAATATTACATATAACATTAAATAAGATATTTTTTACCAATAAAATTAATATCAATATTAAAAATAATATTCAAACTTTGAGTAATATACCCAGACGGTGAAAGATATTTGATAGAAATAGTAATAAATATTTATATTTCAAATATACATATTTTTTAATATTATTTTTTAATGGGAAAAGTTTAAAAAAAAATTCAAATTTCATGAGCCGTGTACCAGAAAATGGCGGTTCTGACTAGTTTTTGGCGGTTCTGACCCATAATTAGTTTTCGGTTAGGACTGAATCGAAGTCACAATGGTTCTAGTCGAACCTCCAGTTTGACCGCGGTTCGATCCGGTTCTGATAACATTGCATTCAATTGAATTTTAATTTTAATTAATGAAATTTATATGGTGCCGAATTGTTTTAGTGAGATTGGACATTTACTCAATTTTTTTAATATAATTGAATTTTAGTAATCATAGAAGTTTTAGATTTTCTTCTAGTTAGAGATTTGAGGATTTTTTTTTTTTTTAATTCTTAGATAGATTTATAAATTAGATTTTCTCATTTCAATTGATCTATTTTAATTTTTTCTTAATTCAGTTTGTAGAAATTGAATATAATCTATTATTTTGCGGAATAGTTTTGAAAGTTGTGGATTTCGACCATAGGCCTTCAGCGATTCAAAGAAAACTAAAATCCAGTAAAAAAAGTATCATTATCATCAACTTTGTTAAATAAATGGCGTTTCGCACTACTCTGTTAACTCGAATTATCTATGACATGATAATTCAATGATGGTGTTGATCTTATAAACTTTGTTAGATCCTAACAAGTAATGAATATACCATGATAATATATGAGAGTTCTAGATCAACTGCCAATCATGTATGGATCAAGTACAATGCTTATTATTGTGTCATAAACTAATGCGGGCATCAGATTCAACAAACCTGAGAATGACTCAAGCGAGATCCAATTAGACAAAATCGATAAATTGACCATCCCAATCCACAATCTTTGGTTTGGCTCAAACCAACTTTGGTTGATTCCTTGAGTTAGGTGTAGATTAAGGCTTCATTTGTACTTTAAAAAAGGCCTCCTCCTTGGTTGAATTTTTCAGTTCAAAATAAGAATTTTTAGTACACTTGGACTCAAGCTTGAGAACCAGACACGAGGTTGAGGGTCTTCCCTTGGGATGTATTAGAGTTATTAGAGTTGACCTTCTCCATTTACACTGAGGGGTTTCATTGTAATTATCATATCACATTCTTTCCTTTTATTTATTTCTTTCTTTATTTGTCATGTACATTTTCCCTGTTAATACAATGAATCAGGGTCTCTCTCCTTATATTGAGAGAACAAATTCGTCTCTAATTTTACATTTAACATGGCATCATAGCCAAGGTTATGTTCTTGGGATTTTTTTTTCCGGCGATTTTTTTTCGGCTTTCTTCTCAGTTCCGTTGAACTGTTGTAGCTGTCACCGCGGGCATTTTTTTTTCTGCTGGTTCCGCCGCTCCACACCAGTGCAGATCTGCTCTCATTCTTCCTTCACCGACGCACCACGATTGTTTTCCGCTGCCTCATTGACTCAGATCTGCCCATCTGCACACAAAAAAAAAAACATCTTCTGCGTGCTGCTGGCTTTCAGGCATTTTTTTCTCTCTCGGACCAGCGACACTGTTGTTTGTTGCCGACCGCTGCTCTGCTTGTTCTGCCACAGCTGTTTCAGATCTATTCCAAGCTGCGCCTGCCTTCTCCGGATCTGCGATAGATCGGCTTCCGCCGGTCTCTCTCCTGGACGTGTCCGTCCGCACTTGGAATTTTTTCCTCGACTCTGCCCAGTCGTCGCTGCCTTGTCTCTCCATCTCTCAATCTCAGATTTGGACTGCTTCCTGATGTGAATTTTAAATTACTCGCAAGCGTACGAACCGATTTATAGTATAGAGTATGAGTGCGAGGTCGTACCCAAGGGAAATCTACAAAATATATGTACGAAATAAAAAAATCGCACTATTTAAAAATGATGTGATTTAAGGAAATAATTTTCTAAAACATTTAGTTATAATCTTAATTTAAAACAATGAATAGTTTTGATGAGTTTTTGAGAAAAAGAAAAATAAATCAAAAATAAATTTTTTACATAATCTACAATGGAATCGGGTCAAGCATTCGAATTACCATGTTATCCGATTTAAAAACAAAAAAACATGGCCTAGACTATGAAATATTCTGGAATTATTAAACATAATTCAAGTTTCTTATTTAATAAAATTCTAATTAAAATAATAATTAAATCGGGATATTTCAAATCAAGCCTTAGGCTTGAGCGGGTTTTAAACTTGTGTTTCCCCAATTCTAAAACAACCGTTCTTGATAAGAACCTTAGACTGGAGAGACGGCAAGTCCCACTGATCCTAATAGGGGTTCCACTTTTCATCGAAAAATCCTCAAATTAATTTGTTTCATGAAGTTCTTAAAAAGAGTTAAAATTAAATTGAAAACCATCATTATTTAATATTTAACAATTGGGAATAACATACATCTAAATAAACCGCCATAAATTTTATTTAAAAATTCAGAAATGAATTACAATTCTTTTGGACTTTAAATAAAAAAATAAAATAAAATAACTTATAAGAAATTATTTATTTTTTTCCTTCTGTCTTTCGGTCGTCCAATTCCAGCCTTCAATGTCTTGCCCCGTTCAACTTTCAATGGACCCAAAGCCATCAATTTATAGGAGTGAGAAGAGATGAGATAAGGGACCCTTCAAATTCAACCAAGATAAGGGATCCATTCAAATTTTAAATTTCTCTCTATAGAGATCGGTTAACTCCTTTATCTCCTTATCTTTGTTTCTCATTATCCCTCTCTTTCTTATCTCTCCTTCGTTCAAACTCTTTATCTTTATCCCGTCTTTTATTCAAATCCACTATCTTTTATCCAAATCCACTGTCTTTTTCAAACGCCGAATTTTGCAGATAGGACACCATCATTCAAACGAAATTCACTGGTCCCGCTTGATCTTTTGGACTTGGATCCCATACTTGGACTTTTATCTGCCCCGGACTTTTGTGGACTTTGGCTCATTGGCTTCCAATTGCAGACTTTGTCTTCAGGTTTCAGATTTGAACAGTGGGTCCATTTGTGTGTTTATAAATTTTTACCACCTTTACAATATAACATAGTCTAAAAAATATTATTATAATTCAAACTCTCATATCTGGATCTGAATTATAATAATTTACAATAATTCCAAATTAAATTAGGTGGTAAAAATTATAAACTTTCCAAAAATAGGACTATGACCCACTTTTCTCCATTTTAATTCATTTTTCTTGTATTCTCACAAATACACTGCAAAAACTTAAAAACTCTATTAAACGCATCTAATATTCACAAATCAAAGGCTAACTAATCCAAAATTAAAGGGTAAAATGGTAATTTTCAGTGCTCAACACTTCCTCTCTCTCTCTGCAGCCGTCGCAGCGCCTCTTGTTCGCCCGACGAACCGATATTTACAGCCCTCTTGCCAGATCTGCTGCCCCTTGCTGCAACTCCAGTCTGGGCGATTTCAGCGTGTAGACTCACTCTGCTCGCCTCTTCATCCAGATCCCTGCACCCTGTTGTAGACCCCGGCGGCACACTTCAGCCCAGATTTAAGTTCTCAAGCCTTCAGCTCCCGCCCGGCAAGCTCACCTACCCGTTGCCAGCTCTCACGATCCCGACTCTGTTCGGCCATCATGATCGCTGCAATCTGTTGCCGGTCCAGGCGGACACCTCCAGCCCAGATTTGAGCATCTCTTGCACGTTGCTCCTTTTTTTTCAGATCTGGTTCAGATCTGTTTGGTGGTTAGCAGATATCTGTCCTCTCTGCTGCAGCCTCCTCTTGTTCCTTCTCCCGTGCGCCCCGCCAACGGAGAAGAAGCACTTGCTGATTCCGCTGCTGCTATGCTACTCTGTCGTACAAGGACAGTGCAACGGGCAGCGACCAGAGAAGGGGATTTCTATTCTTTTTGGAACAGTACTTGTTATTACAGCCACCAAGGCATGCGTTCCTTTATCCTTTCAGTGATTGATTGCTGCAATATTGGCAGAACTCTCACAGTTGTCTGAACACAACAGAGTGTCTTCTTTCCACTGTTGGTTTTTCTACGGTCTTCTCCGCCTTACTTCTAAAGGGGTCTTGCAACTAGCTCACATGGCTATGCTCTCTCCAGGTAGTACCACTTCTCATGTTGGACTCGCAGGTATTGCACTCAGTGTACCTTCTCATTCAGTGTGGATTATTGATACCGGTGCTAGTAATCATATGTGTTCTGCTTTATCTTTATTTTCCTCCTATCACCTTTGTTCTTCCCCATCCTCTGTTCAACTTCCGGATGGCTCACATGCACCTATCACACACGTTGGTACTGTTCATCTTTCATCATCTCTTATGCTTGAGAATGTTTTCTTTGTTCCCTCATTCAAATTCAATCTTTTATCTGTGAGTCATCTTACCAAGTCTACTTCTTGTTTAGTGACGTTTTATTCCACTCACTGTCTTTTTCAGGATCCGTCAACAAAGAAGACGATTGGACAGGGTGACGTTCATGAGGGGCTTTACTATTTCCATATGGCCTCGGCAATGGCAGTCATTCAACCTCCCTCTCTTGATCTTTGGCATTTGCGGCTTGGCCACTTGAATCGTCGCATTCTTCAGCATTTAGCTAAGGACACTCCCTTTATTTCTTGTTCCAAAAATATAATTTATGAAATTTGTCCACAAGCTAAACACACACGCTTGCCATTTCCTTCTAGCTCCATCACCACTAGTAAACCATTTTCTTTGATTCACTGTGATATATGGGGTCCTTTTTCTCAACCATCCTTCAATGGTTCCCGTTATTTTTTAACCATTGTCGATGATTTCACCAGATGCACCTGGCTTTATCTTATGCATGTCAAATCTCAAACACAAACCATTTTAGAATCCTTTTTTGCGATGGTCCAAACCCAGTTTCATTCTCGCATTCACTCTCTTCATTCGGATACTGGTGGTGCACTCTTTCCCCTTATCCAACAAGTTCGTTCGGATAATGGTACCAAGTTTCTTTCCACTTCTCTACAGCATTTCTTTTCTACTCATGGGGTCATTCATCAACGGAGTTGCGTTGCAACTCCGCAGCAAAATGGCATTGTCGAGCGTAAGCACCGTCATCTTCTTGAGGTTGCTCGTGCACTTCGATTTCAAGCACATTTACCCTTACAATTTTGGGGCGAGTGTGTCCTCACAGCCATCTATCTCATCAATAAAATGCCCACTCTTCTTTTATCAGGCAAATCCCGCATGAAGCTTTGTTTCACTCCAAACCGGACTATTCTCGCTTGCGTGTTTTTGGCAGTTTATGTTTTGGTCACAACCATGCCATCAAACATAAATTTGACCAACGCGCTAAACCAGGTATCTTTATTGGTTACCCCTATGCCCAAAAACGTTATCGCATTTTTGACATAGCCACTAAAACAATTTACACATCTCGTGATGTCTCCTTTTACGAAGGCACCTTCTCATATCGTGATTTGTCTACTCCAACATCCTCTCCTGTTACACCATTACCCATATCTGATGACCCAACTTTTGATTTTCCTGTTCCTTCGCCTGCTGCTACTTCTCCACCACCAGTTCCTCCATCTCCTTCTCTTGATTCAAGTCAGCCCAGCGGTGCTCTGCCTCCCATCACTTCTCCTGTTGCTTCGACACCAACTGTTCGGCCTAGTCGCATTCGGCGCGCACCTCCTCATCTGGTTGATTATCATTGCTCAACTGCCATTCATGAGCGTCTACCCTCTTCTTCCGCTTCCGAGTTGACAGGTACACCTTACCCTCTTTCTCATTATCTTCATACTAGTAATCTATCTGTTGCACATAGAGCATTTCTTTCCACTGTTTGTTCCACAGATGAGCCACGTACCTTCTCTCAAGCTATTAAGTCTCCACACTGGAAAGACGCCATGGAAAAAGAAATTGAAGCCCTTGAGAAGAATACCACTTGGAGTCTCACTTCTCTTCCCGCCAACAAGAAACCCATTGGTTGCAAATGGGTTTACAAGATTAAGTACCGGTCAGATGGTTCTATCGAGCGTTATAAAGCTCGTCTGGTCGCCAAGGGTTTCACTCAAGTTGAAGGGTTGGATTATCATAATACTTTCGCTCCCGTTGCTAAATTGGTCACAGTTCGTACCCTTCTCTCCATTGCCGCTGTTAAGAACTGGTCTCTCCATCAGCTTGATGTTAACAATGCCTTTCTGGAAGGTGATCTTGATGAAGAAGTTTATATGACTCTTCCGCCTGGTTTTGCACGACAGGGGGAACATCGTGTCTGTCGATTGAATAAATCCATTTATGGGTTGACACAGGCTTCTCAACAATGGTTTGCAAAGTTCTCATCAACTCTTCTCCAGGCCGATTTTTCACAGTCGAAGTCTGATTACTCCTTGTTCACTCATCACAAAGGCGCCTCCTCCACATTTGTTTTGGTCTATGTTGATGATATAATCATCACTGGTAATGATGCTTTGGCCATTCAGCTCATCAAGTGCTTTCTTGAAACCAAATTTTATATTAAAGATTTGGGACGCCTCAAATACTTCCTTGGCATTGAAGTTTCTCGTTCTCGACAGGGTATTTTCCTTTCTCAACGGAAATACACATTAGATATACTTAAAGATATAGGCCTTACTGGAGAGCGTATTTCTGATTTTTCGATGGAACAACATTTGCGGCTCTCTCCTGATGATGGTACTTTGCCTCCTGACCCCATCACTTATCGCCGCCTTGTGGGTCGTCTTATTTATCTTACTGTTACCTGACCAGATATCAATTATGCGGTGAACATTCTCAGTCAGTTTATGCATTCCCCTCGGATTGCCCATTTGGATGCCGCACACCGTGTTGTCCGCTATTTGAAGGGTTCCATCAGCAATGGCATTCTTTTGTCTTCCTCCAGCACCCTCCATTTACAAGGCTATTGTGATTCCGATTGGGCTGGTTGTCCCGTTACTCGGCGATCCACTACGGGTTATTGCACCTTTTTAGGTTCCAACATCATCTCTTGGAAAACCAAGAAGCAGCAGACGATTTCTTGTTCCTCTGCTGAGGCTGAATATCGCGCCATGGCGACCTTGACTTGTGAACTTCAATGGTTAAAATATCTGCTCAATGACCTTGGTGTTTCTCATCCTTCTCCAATCACTTTATTTTGTGACAATCAAGCTGCTCTCCACATTGCCAAGAATCCGGTCTTTCATGAACGCACGAAGCATATTGAACTTGATTGTCATTTTGTTCGGGAGAAGCTTCAGTCTGGGTTCCTCATCCCTCGGCATGTTCCTTCTTCTCATCAACTTGCCGACGTTTTCACCAAACCCTTGGGCAAAGATCCTTTTCATACTTTAATTCGCAAGTTGGGCGTTACTCACATCCACGCTCCAACTTGAGGGGGAGTATTAGAGTTATTAGAGTTGTCCTTCCCCATTTACACTGAGGGGTTTCATTGTAATTATCATATCACATTCTTTCCTTTTATTCCTTTCTTTCTTTATTTGTCATGTACATTTTCCCTATTAATACAATGAATCAGGGTCTCTCTCCTTACATTGAGAGAACAAATCCGTCTCTATTTTTACATTTAACAGGATGGGCGATCTACCCTTTGGATTAATAAATCCACCATAAACAAGAATGATCATTTGATTCAGGTTGTTTATGTTTAAGTTTCGGTTATGTTTAGCTAATTCTCACATATCTTTATTTTCTTTCAATATCGGACCCAAAATCTTGGTGAGCCGATTTTTGACATTCACCCACGCTTGCATCACCATCCATTTCTGCTAGGTCTGGTCATTCTCATGCCATTTTAAGCCCATTAAGAGCCCAACTTACAAGAAGCTCCACAACTCATTTGTGCATTTGCAATGTTTACAAGCTTGACTCACATCATTTCCTTCGTAATTTTGTAAAAAATTTACTTATTATTTCCAAAATTAAACTTTGTATGCCAACTTTGGTTTAAATCAAGATGGTTTTCAGCTAGATTGTAGGATGGATCTGATCCCAATCAATGTCACAAATATCTTTGATATTTTCAAATTTACAATGTTTTTATTAGCAAAATATCAATCGCCGTTAATATCCTAAGATTTATCGGCACCGCAGTAAATTCCTGATAAATTGTGATACCCTGCCCCTATCTACACACCACCGATGTGGGAGAGTCCCACATCGGTTTGGAATGGTTTGGAGTGGCGGTTTATTTGAGGCCACCCCCCACAACTCTAGTGTGAGGCCTTTTGGGCCTAGCCATGTGGGTGGGGTCCAGGAACAAAACTGTACGAGCTCGCTTGTGTGCGAGGCCCAAAGCGGACAATATCACACTGAGTTGGACCCTAAGCCTTGTGTTCGGGTCGGGTCGTTACAATTAGTATCGGATCCGAGTTCAACACTCGGACTGTGTGGGCTTTCCTCCTTCCCTGGTGTTGTTGAGTTGGGCCGAGTCGAGCCGAGGGCTGCTCGAGGCCTTTAGGGGGGTGATTGTGATACCCTGCCCCTAGTTACACGCCACCGATGTGGGGAGTCCCACATCGGTTTGGCATGGTTTGGAGTGGGGGTTTATTTGAGGCCACCCCCCATAACTCTAGTGTGAGGCCTTTTGGGCCTAGCCATGTGGGTTAAGCCCAGGAACAAAACCGTGAGAGCTCGTTTGTGTGCGAGGCCCAAATCGGACAATATCACACTGAGTTGGACCCTAAGTCTTGTGTTCAAGTCAGGTCATTACATAAATTCTCAATAAAATTGTGATAAATGGTAATATCGTAATAAATTTTCGATAAATTCCAGAAAATACTGGTAAATTCCTTATTAATATTTTATTATATTTAAATATTATATTGTCTGCGAAATTGTCCTAGTAAAAATCTGAAATTTGAAAATATCCCGATATTACCAATCATGGTTAATATCCCGAGAACGGTAGTTGTGACCAAGGGTCCGAATATCGGCCGATATCTAGGCCACATCATATTGGCCGATATCTCGGTGGTTTTTGTTAAAAAAAAATAAAATAAGGAGAGAGAATTTTATCGGCCGAGATATCGGTCGATATCTCGTATCGGCTGATATCTTGTCCAATAAAGTTTTTTGGACCCCTGGTTGTGACAATGATCCCAATAGCATTGAAATAATACAATTATTTAATATAAAATGTTGAAGGTGTCTTTTATATAAAAATTATTGAATCAACTATCTTTATTTATCAATATAAAAAGTGTGCACCGAAAATGTCTAAAACGGCTAGGGTACAGGGTCCATTCAATCATGGCCTCGACAAAGCCCATTACCCTGGATTGCTGGATCAATTATTTTTGGATGTTTGTATGTTAGCCTAAAATATTCTAAAACATTTTAATTCCATTTACTGACATCCAATTAGTGTGCCCTTGACTTATGTGCTTATGTATCTTTTGATACAAGTGATTAAATTCTTCCAATTTATTTTGAATGGCCCAAAGCCCCAAAGTACTCTAAAGCAACGTCCAGTTTAGAGAGTAAGTGAAAACTAAATGAAACCAAACACTGCCTAAAGCTTTCATGTTCATATGTATGTCATATTCTGAGAAAAATATTGACCAATATTGGGAAATTTAAATATTGCAACACGTGAAGGTTAATTTTAAAAAAAAGGCCTAATTAACAAAATAGGCCTGAAATTTCAGTGGAAATGGGCCTAAATTTTAACCAATATTTTCGGCTAAAACTTTTTACCCATTAAGGGTCCCTGAGATTGTTTTTGCTGACAACTAATCTTAGATATAACAAAACGGACCTGATGAGTCAGCCCATTTGAAAAGAGAAATGGACCAAATATGGTTGCCCATTACTCTGTCAATATTATTAATTAAGTAGATTCGAGTCATAAATTACATGAATTTAAACACCCTTTTTAGTGAAATATGGTGTGAGATGTTTATACACATGTATAAATATAAGATATAGTAAATTTTGATTGAGACTGAAGGTATCATTGATATTTCTTTGCCATTTTTTAATTTAACTTTTTAAAACTTTCAAACTAGTAATTAAGTGTCTAGTGAAATTTATATTAGAAAAGAATAAGGAGCATACATCATTTAAAGAAGTTAGAAAGTAAACATAAGTATATATTTTAGAAAAAGTATCAATTACCTTAGGATTAGGATTAAGAATACTGATTGTACATGGATTAGGATGAACAGACCACTTTCACTGTGATGAAAGGAAATGAATAATAACAAATTACTGAGCTAAAAATTGAATTAAAAAGATCAACCCATTTCAATGCAAGAGAGGAAACCACCTTCTAATTTGGATGTAAGGAATCATATGGACCATCAAAATGTTTAAAGTGAATTTCATCACATCATCTTAATTTTCTCATTTCAAGCTCCAAGTTACTCAATAGAAAAATATTCATACTTGATGTTTGGTCCAATATCGAAGATAAATTGAATGACCACATCCAAATTCAGTAACGTAAGGATTGTGCAAATACATATAGAGTAAGAAAAAGAAGAAAATAGAAAACAACAACTACATTAAAATAGCCACTACAAAACACAAGGCATCAATCAGGCTAGAAAATCAGAAAACGAAGAGCTTATGCAAAATCAACACATTCTTTTCAGACACGCAATAAATCAGATATTGAAATATTCTTAAAGATAAACAGCCCACGATGCACACATTGTAATAACATGTAGGCATATAAGATATGAATTATTTAGATGTCTCAATGGTCTCTCTTAATTATTAAGCTTGTTTGGCTTTTTCACTGTTGATAGGAACACCATGAACGTTGTTTGCTAACCTGGAATTCTTTAATCGACTATAATTGTTTCAAATCATAAGCTACACACTTAAAAGGCTAGACATCTTATATAATAGAGCCATATACATCTTGATGTATCATGTGGCTACTCACAGCTAGATATCTTAGAGGACTTGCATCTATATTTCATTGAAGCATTCAAGGTTCTCACTTTCTTTACATGCCAGCTGACCTTTTATATGCATACAAATTACATTAAAGCTATGCATACATGAGCTAAAAATTGGGTACACCAACCATGAACAGTATACACCATCATCATGACAAGTTGCCAAAAAGGGGCCCAGAAAAAGGTGTTGTTTGGCTGTCATAGTCCCATGCTTGAACAGAGAAGAGTCGATGGCTGTATTTGGATGAGGGGTAAATTTTGCAGTGGTTATCTGGAGTTATCCTTGATGGGTTACCCAGGATTATCCTTGACAGGTTACTCGGGGTATCATGAATACCCCTGCTTGGAAAAAAATTTCAAAAGTGGGAGAGAAGGGGTAAAAAGTTAATTTTTTACCCCTACCCTTTAGTTACCGCCCCATTACCCCCATCCAAATGCAGCCCATGTGTATTCTGCACATTTTGACTTCCTACATTGAAGTTGTATCACACATTCATATATAGGGAGGCCGTAGTCCCATTTTGTAAAGGCCAAAAACCTCAAAATCCATATATCCTGTCTCTCGATTTTCTGCCTTCTGTCTTCACATCATATTTTATAGGGCTGAGGCATAATACTGTGTTAAAACCATCATAGAGTGTGAGGCGTAAACCTCAAGCTTTGATACTAAATATTTAGGCAAAATTCGTGTTTTCTGTGGAAAATAAGGGATATAAAATTAAGAAACTGGTTGGGTGGCCCATGGATGTTTGAAAAATCAAGGTTGGGAAACCATTTGCATTAGGTAAACCATTTGGACCTGGGACACAAGTTTGCCCATGTTTGTTAAGTATCCATGTAGAGGAAAGTGGAGATCATTTACCTTTCT
Organism: Chimonanthus praecox; assembly: GCA_022113865.1. NCBI lineage: Eukaryota > Viridiplantae > Streptophyta > Magnoliopsida > Laurales > Calycanthaceae > Chimonanthus > Chimonanthus praecox. The sequence continues at coordinate 50,377,490 of CM039092.1, read as the reverse complement.
AAACCAAAGGCCTTTTGTGGTAGTAAATCTCTCATTTACTTAGATAATTTTGTTGCCTATTTACCTCAGTTCATGCTGGGTACAACCATTTAGTCATGCTTCAGCTGTCCAACCCATTCAAGCATCAACTCAATTTTGGATCCCATGAAAAGAACCTATATATGTGAGCCCATTTCGAGAATCCAAATTTCAAACAAAGTACCATTTTAGGCACATAAGGCATGCCATTTCAAATTCTTTTTTGACACCAGACCGCCAAAGTCATCAACCACATCTACAATCCTTTTTGGAAAGTTGTTTATGAGTAATAATGGTTCTATCCTTTCAATTGTATATTGAGACCGGTGGAAAATTTGGTTTGGCATCGAAGAAATTGCTGCGACCTATGAAGTACGGATACTGCGAAACCATTCGAGTATCCGTGTTGGGTACGTTTCCAATATGGATATGGCCGGATACGGCTCGGATACGTATCTAACTAAATAAAATATTTTTTAAATACAGATACGGCAGTAGACACAGAGGGACACGTCAAAACACGGGACACAGGAGGCGGGACACAGCATGGGATACGGCAGCACGGGAGAAAAGGGAAAAAAATAATTATCAACCAATAACTTTAGTCTCTTGAAAGACAAAGTTTAAGTAAAATATCAAATTATCAACCAATAGCTTTTAGTCTCTTAGAAGACAAAGTTTTCTTATGATCTAATATTTTAATTTTAGACTATTGCTTTAAGAGGGGAGGTGTAGAACAGTAGTTACCACATCAAAAAATTTAAACTTACTTATGTTATGTATGTGCTTAATCGATGATAATTTTTATGTGTAAGAATAAAAAAATAGAAGATGGAAATAGAAGTTAAAATTAATAAAAATATATAAATCGTGACTAGTCCCTATTTCTTTATATATATATATAAATAAATTTTTAATTTGGTGTATCCTGCTACATCCGTATCTTAGTTTTTCAAAATTTATTGTATCCTCGTATCAAATACGTGTCGTATCCGATATGTGTACGTGTATCGGTGCTTCTTAGGTTGTAACTAATCTTTGTGGAATTTATTGTCAGAGAACTGTGGAATTTATGGTCACGGAACTTTGATTCCGATGGCTAGAGAGATCTGGGAGATGGGTCTGGCTTGCTAGTGACTTTCAGGCGGGTCAGGAGTTCGGCTAATGTTGTCGCCTATTTTTGGCAAAGTTGGGAGTGAATGGAGGGAACAGTGTCACTTTATGCTTGTTCTGCTTTTTGTTCTCATTTTTGGCGATTTCTGTATTTTTTTGGGAGCGTTACTGGTTCATTATTTTATGTTCTTGTCTTTGGTATGTCTTCTGTACCTTTCGACTCGATGTATTCTTCCTCCTCTTGATTAATATCTTTGTTGCTTAGTTACTGTTTTAAAAAAGGACTCTGGAATTTATGATCTTGTTACTGTCTTAAAAAAGGACTGTCTCATCAAACAAAGATGAATACTTCTCTTTGATTATCTGTTTATCCCATTCTTTGCCTTATTTTCCATTGCAATCTTGTTTAGTTTCATTTCCACAAACTCTTGTCTTGACTAATGTTTAATGTTTAATGTTTAAACCACTTACTCTCTTTCAGTAGTGAAGTACCTAATTCTCATTATGTTTCCCTCTAATGGTTCCCTGCTGATTGGAAACTTAAACTGAGAATCATGTAACTACTTCAAATAAGTAGAGCTTCTTTACAACTTCCTAAAAGTAACAGTGATTTTGGAGAAAAAGAAAAAACCAATCGAGCCTCATCATAATAAGAGAAGAAAATGCTAAAACAAGTTTTGAAATATGGTCTGTACTTGCTTCTGAAACAAGTTTTAATATGAAGAGGAAATTGTACTACGCTTCGTCGAATATCAAGAAATAAAGCAACAGAAGATATATAAACCCCTCCTTCATTCACTTCTATTAAGATCAAGTTCAGATTGGTGACTAATAGTTGCAACAGTAACAAGAGCTGAGGGTGGTTTGTGGTCATTGTCTGTGGATTGGTCAATACATTATTGGAAAGTGAAGAAAACTTGCCATACTTCTCATTAAATTTTCTATCCCTTACAGGAAATTGGTTCCCAAAATTAGTGGGAGAAGTTCATGAAAGTTTGATTGAATTTCTAAGTTTACTTGGGTCTGATTTGATTGCATTCTCGTAATTGTATTTTGGGTTGATTTTGGTTCAAGTTACTCTGTCGATTATTTGGCACTAGTTGACTCATTTTGTTTTGGACTGGCCCAACTTGCAATGGCCTGGCCCAATTTGTTTGTTTCTCTTTCATGTATAACAACAATATATAGTGTGACTGCTTCATTTGAATTAATTGGGAAAATCACATTTAGAAAGTTTGAATTTTATTCCAAAACTTTACAGAAAGAACAAAAGCTTTGGATCCTCAGTTCTTTATTCCTAAGAACTAAATCTTCTAATGGTTCAAATGCTTTTCTATGCATGTTCCTAAACATCAAATCTCTATTTGAGGATCTCTCATTATCAATCTAATCTTCTAATAATTAAATGCCACATTGAATGGAAATGAAACAGCTTCATCTCTATCGCCAATTTGGATATTATGCTCCCCATAGGGCAAAACAGTGTAAGCAGTATCAGTCACCACGGCCAAAGTCTTAACAAGATCGAGCGAAAATTTCACCGTCTCGGTTGCACCAGCGGCAATGTAAACTCTCTTGAATCCAACAAGTTGCTTGATTGGAAGCCCTGAGTATTCCGTAGGTGGCACTGCATAAACCATGAGAACATGGGAGCCATCCATTGGTCCCGTGTTCTTCACCTGAAGATCAAAATCAATTGTTGCACTGCTATTGCTCAAGTCGCTGACACGAATAGCCGGGCAAGGGGGCAGATACTCGCCAGACTCGCTGATTATGTTGTGACAATGTTGCATTGGGCTTAGCTTCAAGGGAAGAGATCTTTGAGCTGACTGGAGAAGTGTGGTGGTGAATTGAGTGTAACTCAAACCATACCCAAATGGGAACAGTGTTGATCCATTGAAAAATTTGTATGTTCTTCCAGGATAGCCCAATTCATCGACGGGCCTCATTCGCATAGATGTCATTGGCAGCTTGTCTACATAGTCTTGGAAGTACCATGTCAAGGGAAGCCTTCCTCCTGATAACTACAATTTGTCAGTCCCACAATTTAGGGTAAAACACATTATATTTCTTGAAGTAAAGATGAAGATGAAGAAGAAAGCATATAGGGAAGATTTAAAGAGTGGGTGTCATTAGGTTGATGGGATTGTTGGGGCTGTAAACAAGTACCATATTGGAAGTATAGAAGGAGATCTAGGGATTTATAAAAGACTTGATATGTGTTAATTAAGTTCCTAACATACCCGGGCTGAAATGACCATAGATCGCCTCAGCAATTGCAAGTCCTCCTCTCTCACCGGGATATCCAGCCCATAAGATAGCACCAATCTTGGAATCCTTCACAGCAAAATCAATGTCAACCCCACCGGCGGATAAAATGATGAGGATAACGGGACCCCTAGAAGCACGGGCAACATCTTTGATCAACTTGGTTTGATAACCAGGAAGAAGAAGATCAGTTCGATCTAAACTCTCGGCCTCAGCTGAGAGATCCAGACCGGCAAAAATGATTGTTGCATCGGTCAATTTTGCAACTTCTGTCGCATCAAAGATGAAAGTATCATTCCTGCATTGCACACCATCACACCCCATGGAATACTCAACTTTCGCCATCATAGATAGGCCTTTCAGTGGAGAGATGATTCCACATGGTATTCCTATTAAAAAAAGAACAAATCATTAAATTTCAAAATTGAGGACACTCATAAAGTATAACATTAGAATGATTTATCAGTCTGTAATCAAATGATTAAGTAATCAACCAGCATAGTTTCCGATCATGGCATCAGTGGCATTGGCATGAGGTCCGATGACGGTAAGGTTCTTGTATTTGGTTTGGCTCAAGGGCAAGGTGACCTCGTTTTTTAGCAAAACGATTCCCTGTCGAGCTGACTCGGTTGCCAACTCAATGTTTTCTTTGGTGCATACATCGTCCTTTCCAAGAGAAGCATAAGAAGGATTTGGGCTTCCATCAAAAAGCCCTAGTCTCATTAAAACAATGTAGAGATTTTTCAAAGCCTTATCTACTTCAGCTTCCGCAACTTTTCCTTCTTTGATAGCTGCAACGCCCTTTTCAGGATAGTACTTACCACAATCCAAATCCAACCCTACAAAAAACAAAAACAAAAACCAAAAGCACAATTCTTCAACAAAAATGCAAGAACAAGATCAGATGGTATATGGGTATTGTTGGTTTAGATCCTTGCCAGCTTTAAGAGCCTGTGACACAGCATCCTCGGGTGCGTCTTTGAGCCATTTGTGGCCATGGAGCATCACTTCAATCGAATCGCAATCCGAAACGATGTACCTATTACAAGATATACACAGTTTTGAACCTACTTTTGAAGAACAATTGCAGAGTTAACTAAAACTTCAAAATCTTATCAAAATTGAAACTGTGATAGAAGACATGATGATGATTAACTATCGACAAAGTTAGAAAGAAGAATGAAAAATTAAGTTACCCATGAAGATTCCAGTCTCCTCTTATAGTGCCAGAAAGAAGATGTGGATCGGCACATGCAGGAATGCCATTGACTCGGTTGTAAGAGCACATGACACTACTCACATCACCTTCCTTAACACACATTTCAAATGGACGCAGGAATGTCTCCTTCATATCTTGCGCAGTCACCTTCATTAATGGAACATATTAACATCAGAACTACCTTGAAAATAGTAGCCATTAGAGTTTAAAACTCAAAATTCTAGACTCGACTTGATTTCCAATCTCATCATTAATTTCGATATGAAATGAGTCCCACCTTGGTGAGAGAGAAAAAAAATATAAGAACTCGGATGAGGTATTGGATTTCTCCACCTTTTGGGCTGGAAGCTAGTCCCAACAGTTATTAAGTACACAAGCAAAATATTTTCAATTTAATTTGAAAAAACTTAATGACTCATTGACTCATAACTCAATTCAAAATCATACCCTTGCATTAAAATGGTAGTGATCCACACCCTCCCAGTTATCAACATCATAGGCAGCATAGTGTTTACAACAAGAAGAAACTTTAAGGGGCCTAGAGTTCAAGTCCTCAGTGTTTTCGTGGCCCTCAACATCTTGCAAACCCCTAACATAGTTCGCAGCGTAGCTGCCAACGACGAACGGATCTTCGCCGGGAGTTTCTAGTGCTCTTCCCCATCTGGGGTCCCTAACTACATTGATGTTGGGACTCCAAAATGTCAATCCAGCCAGCCCTAGATTGTGCATGGCCCTTGCCTCTGTAGAAACGACCTGCACATAGAAGAATTTCTTTTCAAAAAACAAGCATAGAATCTTTACAATAATTTGTGCATAATATTTTTAAGTACCCACAAATATTTTTATATTTCTACTGTCGATAGAGTTGGTATGCATAATCCCAAAAAAAAGTCTATATTTTCAAATAACAGATTTCACTTATGATGGACAGTGAATATGAAGGACTACAATCTTTACCTGACCAGTGGCCTTCCACAGAGATTCATTGAACGATGCCGCCGCGAGAATGGGAGTTGGAAAGCTCGTCGCACCTGGAACGCTTGCCTTGTCAAATTTTGTGCCAGGGCCTACATTGGAGACACCATGTAATGCCTCAGACCACCATTCATATGGAGGAAGGCCCAGCCTAGCCACTCCTTGTGCCATGTTTCCAAGTTGCTGCACCTTCTCATTGATGGTCATACTGTTCACAAGATCCTTTGCTCTAACATCATAAGGAAGTGAATCGTCGCAGAATGAGAATGTGGAAATGTCTAAACCCAATGAATTATATCGATTTGGGTCGCATATTTTAGTGAAATTACTTGCTGAAGTAGCTAGAATAGATCTTCTGGATTGTGATGGAGTATTAAATATTGTTCTAGCAGCTCTGGAAGTGGAAAGAGAGAAGATAAGAGAGAAAGTAATAAGGAATCTAAAGATTTCCATTGCTAGAAGTGAAGAGAAGAGGAGAAGTTTGATTCACTATCAAGAGAGAGTTCCTGTATTTATAGGCTCGTAAAAGTGGATATAATCAGATAAAAGCTGTTGTTATCGAATTTGTAACGAAAATGCCAAAATGACGGGATATTAACGACGGCGGAGAGGCGGGACGCTACTCTAGTAGTTCTGTTGAGAGATTTTAGGTGTACGTGCGGCAGGCTTAGCCTGATTACAAATAAAAAAATTTAAAAGAATTCAAGTATGAAGTATCTGTAGGGAAACTCAGGCGGAACCCAACCCAATCAATATCAAAATGTATTGAACCTTACCCGAGCTCACCCGAATTGCTTACTTGAATGACTCAATCTGGACTGAATTGCTAACGTGAATTAACACAAGTCCTATGTTAAATTTTTTAGTTGGTCAATTCGAGTTGGGTCAAGTCAATTTTAAAAAAACCTTGATTCGACCCTATTCAAATTTAATTTTGTTTTTTTTTTTTTCAATCTAAGTCGACCCTAATTTAAAAAATTTAAAACCCAACTCACTTGATTTCTTTAAAGAATTTTTTTTATTTAGTACTATTTGTTGAACATCAAAGAGAAAAATATTTATCCAATAAATTTTATTTTAGTTTTAATTTTTTTTTAAGATTGAATGATTTGATGGTCTCATCTTCATTAGATCTGACAACTTGTCAAGACGGATTGTTTTTAGGTTGAGTCGTATTTGAGTTCAAGTCAAATATTTTTGACACAATATTTTTTTTAAGACCAAAGTGTTCAATCCTTCTAGAAACCTGAGCAATCCTTAGAGCACGTGACTCCCTATCCACATATACTGAGTAAAACTACATGAATGACCCTTTGGGTACTTGTTTATTAAATGAGTTAGGTAGTTCGGGTCTATTTTAGATTCGAATCATAAAATCTTAAACAAGTAACCATTTAATATACTTAGAGTTCATTTCGAGTAATCGAATTATGTCAAATTTTGTCAAGTCTATTTCAAAGTAAACATGACAAATGGCAATAGGTCAATTGGATCAAGTCTATTTTGTATTCGGGCCAACAATCTCAAGAATGACTATGTAAACAAAATAAAAGATATATAGTTAATATAAAAATTTCAGTAGCTTCTACATAGTTGAAATGACCACAACACCCATAATTTTGTCCACATGGCATTTCTTGGTTTGTGGCACTATGAGTTCTCTTGTGTGCGGTAAGTTCATATTACCATATTAGACCTATGGGATACATATCAACCCTTTATTGATAAGCCCATACCACCAATGCAACCTGCAGGTGGTTAAGTGAGTCCAATGTTTACAAATAAATACATCTTAAAACACCTTTTAATGAAAGTGCAAAGAGTAATTATTGATCATGTTCTTTAGTGTGTAGGTAATAGGAACATAATGGTTAAGAAAATTGAAGAACATGTTATGAAGATCAAACGACCGCATCTTGCCCATGTATGGTGACAAGACATACCATCAACATATGAAGAACTCAATGAATTTACCAACCTAAGTTGTGTGTACCTTTACCACTATCTAACTTTTCTTTGTAAATGTTTTCGCGTGTTAACCCACACGCAGGCCCTGGCCTTAGGTGAACTAGGCCGCCACCTAGGGCCTCCAAATAGATAAGGTTGTAACAACCCGTCCCTTCAGCACAATATTGTCCACTTTGGACCCCACGTGGGGCGGCCCGTACGGCTTTGCATTGGGTCTGGCCCACAAGACCAGGCCCAAAGGCATTGTGCTAAGGAGAGCGGAGTACCCTCTTTATAATCCCCACACCCCCTTCCCTCGTGGACGATGTGGGACTCTTTTCCCACACCCCCATGTGAGTGGGGTGTTACATTCCACCCCCCTTAAGACCAGAGCCGTCCCTGGCTCTGTCACGTCACATTGACAAGGGGTCTACATAAACAACACAACACAGAAGGGTAGAGGGCTCACACAGTCCGAGTGTTGAACCGTGCTCTGATACCAAATGTAACAACCCGTCCCTTCAGCACAATATTGCCCGCTTTGGACCCCATGTGGGGCGGCACACACGACTTTGCATTGGGCCTAGCCCACAAGACCAGGCCCAAAAGGCCTTGTGCTAAGGAGAGGGGAGTACCCTCTTTATAACCCCCACACCCCCTTTCCTCATGGGCAATGTGGGACTCTTTTCCCAGAGCCCCCATGTGGGTGAGTTGTTACAAAGGCTCCCCAAGTCGGGTTCAATTTTTAAGTTCCCGCACATTCTTTTATGTGATAAAATTATTTTAATGTTTATTTTATCAACAAATGGATCTGTGGTGCTATGGTAGTGCGTTTGTTAAATTTTTTGCAAATTAGACATAATTTTTATTTAAGTAAAATAACTTGGGGAGTATATAAAATCAACTCAACAAGACTCGTTAACTCGCTTGACTCGTTTAAAATCAACTTGACAGGACTCGTTAACTCGCTTGACTCGAATTCCTATCGAGTTTAATCAACTCAGATTGACTCTTTAAGTCATTTGACTCGAATTCCTATCGAGTTTAGTCAACTCAGATTGATTTGGCAAAAAAAAAAAAATTCAAGTTTTAAATAATTCTAATAAAATGAATTAAACATCATGATAAAAAGCATTTATCCTCTAGTTTTATTTTTATTTTAAAAATTAAGAATTGAAATGATTAATTGACTCTATTAAAATGATTATATAAAGGTTAGATTTTAACTAATCATTTTTTCATAAATTTTAATAAAAAAGTGACCTAAAGAAGTCCTTAAATGATGAAACTTAGTATTCACTATAATATAGATAGTTGAATGGAAATAAAATGGGTTAAAATTTGAATAATTGTTTTGTGCTTTATAGTTTATAATTGAGTAATAATTTTTAATATAATTTTACTTTATAAGTTGTTTTAAATGCATTATATACTTTAGTATGTCAACTACTCTTCTTAAATACAATAAAATAATAAAAAAAAATCAACAACACAAGTGAAAATTAAATTTGTCACAAGAAAGATTGAATGGATTAACTATCTATTGAAAAAGTTATGTTAAAAAAACTTGAATATATTAATTTAATTAGTAATTTTATATCTCAAAATTCGAGAAGAATAAATTTTAAATAATACTTTGTTATATGATTATGATGTTTTATTTGGATGTTTCACACTTTGTAAAAAAAATATATATATATGATTTTATTTTTTGTGAGTGTATAAAAGGCTCATCTTAAGAGTTCGCCTAGGGCCCCTGAAATCTCAGGGCCGGCCCTGCCCGCACGAGTAGTTAAGTTGATCTAAGTTTCTAGGAGTAGACTACAGGTCTTGGGTTTGACTCCTCTCGGCAACGTTATCAGAACCGAATCGTGAAGCGAACCATGTCAATGGAAGGTTGGGTTAAATAAAGTTCAACCGTGGTCAAACCCGTATCATGAATATTATATTATAAATAATATTAAATTATTAACTAAAGTTTAATTAATGAATTGAAATAAAATTTTAAGTATAAAAAAGAGAAAGAAAAGTCTAAGATGATGGAGTAATCTCAAATATTAGATTTCCAAATAAGATTTTATTAATTTTGAATCTAAAATCTATTTTTCATATAAAAAAATCACAATTTCTACTTGTTTTCATGATAGATAATGGCATTGCATTTCTATCTATTACAAATCTTTTCTAAATTTATTTTTATGAATGGTTGAATCTTTTAAATTCATTTTAGCTTTCAAATTTATTCTAATTTAATAATATAATTTTTATATTTTATTTTTTAAAATAAAAGAAAAAAAGCTACTTACAATACAAGATTGACATTCTAAGTTTTTAACTCCAAAATAGAACTTGTTATGATGATGATTTTTTTATTTGAGAAGAGAGGTTTTATTTTCCATTAATAATAATTAGATAAACAAAATTATTAAATAAAATTATGAGCTATAATTAATTATGTTATATTGATATAATAAAAATAAAAAAGAGCTTTTAACAATGATGGGAATAGCAAAAATATTAGATAATAAATATAATATCAAATTATTATAATAAGATAAATAAAATAGAATATTATAATTTTTACTTTTAACATAAGTAAATTTTATATACATTTTAAAATAAAATGTTATTTTTTTTATTATTTTTACTAAATTTCTTTTGCCAAAAGATTAGACTATTAAAGTAAACTCACATCTTTGGGGAAAGACTAAACTCTAAAAGGTGTTTTGAGAAAGCTAAAGGGGTGTTCATTGAAGAAACTCTAATATTCTTTTCTCATCTTCCCGTTCTCATTCTCACAGCATCGCCACGGGCCGCCACACCTTCATACCCTAATATTCTTCTTCTCATTTCTCTTTTTTTTCCTCAAACCCTAGCCGCCGCACCTCTGTATTCATTCCCGTGTTCTCTATTCGACGAAAAATAAAAAGAAAAGTTACGAAGGTGTAGTATTTTTCTTCTTTCATCTTCTCTGTATTTTTTTTCTTCCCACTCTCTCTCCACCTCTCGATTTCCTCTGTCCCCATTCTTTCCTATATTGACCGGGAACTCACGGCTCGTGACTTTATGGGCTAAAACATGTTAACCCGCGGCTTCTCTCGGTTTTTTGCGGTCCAATTTCTCAGGTGGTTTTTTCTCAGAACTGAACCGTATACACGACAGTTGCGGTTGAACCTCCAGTTCAATTGCAACCCAGTTTGGTTCTGATAACACTACCTCTCGGGCTTACGTGATACATGAGGCTTATAGGTGGTTTTGTGTATCTATGTAATTAGTCTCCCCTGTTGGGAGAAAATTACATTCTCGACCACACACAAACAACAATGTCGGACAGAAAAAAAGAATCAATAAAGGGAAATAAACCACAACATAGGCTGCGTTTGTTTGAGGTGAATTGAGGGGGGAACACGGGTAACCCTCAGATTCCTCTGTTTGGTAGCGAGAGGGTAGAGGTAAAAAATCTGGATTTCACCTCCCCTTTGACAAATTTAAAAACCCTTTGTCCTCTAGTAGTATTCATAAAACCTTTGTCTCTCCTTCCCCTTCATATTCCTCTCAATCCCCTTCATAGTCGTGAATGGAACATAATGCAAATCAAATTTCAATCTAACATCTTTATTTTTAAAATTTGTTAATTTATTATAAAAATAATTTGATTAAAATAAATGAAATATTTTCAACATTATACTTATAAAATAAAAATTTTATTTAAATTTTATCTATTTGATTTAAGTAATTAAAATATGGTTGGTCAATTTTTTTTTTTTATTTGAGTTAAAATAAGATGATGCTTTATAAAACACTCTCCTTATTCTTTTATCACTATGTGATGATGTTTTTAAAATTAATTTTTTATGATAAATGTATTTTAAAAGTGGATATTTTCTTTTATAAATGTCTCTTTTCTTAAACATATCAATATAATATTTATAGGCCCAATTATGCACTTAATTACAGTGATTCTATTGTGATCCAATTTAAAGCGACCTAAATTAGTTGACTTGAATTGAAAATGAGTTAGAATTTTAAAAATAGATTCATGTATATAGTCCAACAGGGACATTTGAAATATTTTCACTTGAAAATTCAAACAAGTTGAACGGGGAGTCTATCTCATTCCCGACTGTAGGGTTCTTAATATTAATTTTATCTTATTTATTATTTATTAACTTGGATTTTTTATAAACTATTATAACAACGTATTATATTATGTATTTCACATCACCGATGAACAAATTATGAATTTTATGAAGATATGTCTTTGCATGTTTATTTTTATTTTTTGAAATTAAGTGTGGGAAACTGCGGGATACCCAACGTAAAACCCCCACGAGTGAGCACACTACCCCTAGGGAACACCATGGTTAGGCCATGGGGGCTTGAAACCGCAACCTCTCGCTTACTGAGGCGGAAGGCAACCAGTTGAGCTACACCCATGTGGGTTATTAGGATAAAAAAAATTACATGTAAAAAATATGTTTTCTGCATCTCACTTTTTACCGTTAAAACTCAAGTGTTTATTTTAAATTATAATTATGAGAAAGAATCTATAGAAAATTATATAATATTATTATAAGATATATTGTTAATTTTTATGGAAATTTCTATGGAAAAATTCTAGGGATTTTTTTTTTATATTATATGGATTTATTAAAAATTATAGATTCTCATAAAATTTTTAAATATGTCAGGTTTTCCCTTTTTATAGTTACCAAACAATATTTTTTACCCTTAGAGTAAGTGTTAAATTTTCCATTGCAATTACCAAACAAGATAAGGGTAACACTTGCAAAGGGTATTCATAATTGATTACCCACACTTGCAAAATTTACCACTCATCCAAACGCAACCATAGAGATCTACGTAGTTCCCTTTCGGTATGTCCACAGGATTCAACCGATCCACTATGCTCAAAGGCAAAACAAAAAAGAGAAGGCTCTCATTACTGATGATCTACTCTCTCACAAAACGACCATATATACTATCCTAATTAGGGATTACATAAGATGTCATGTGAATTTACAAAATTATCCTCCAATAAAAAAAATTGGCTCGGGGGCACTGCCCTTCTTTAATCGCCCCCGAGCTCAGCACAGAGCTTAGCCTGTGACGGTGCGAATCAGACCAACAATACTTCTCAAATGATCAGGCTCCACAGATCCTAATATCACCTCTAATATGGGGTGAAGCAGGGGTCCAAATATCAGTCGATATGTATCGTACGACCGATATGATTCGTATTGGCCGATATTCAACTGATACGTCGATATCTCGGCTGTATCATATTTGCTGATACGACAATATCGGCCGATATCTTCCATTTTTGTAAAAAAAAAAAAAGGGGAGAGAAAAAAAATATCGGCCGATCCTGAATTTTGTACCACTGGGGAGAAGATACCCATATTATAGAAAAAAATAGTTTAAAAGAAGATTTTCTTGAGAACATGAAGCAAATTTGAAGACAAAAGAATCAATCAAAAAAGTTGTCAAGAAGACTTTTAGATATTAGAGACGTATTTAGTAATATAAACATTGTTAACATTTCATCATAGGCCCATGCACCATGAAATCTTTACAAGAAATCCTATGGGAATTAGCGTGATCAACAATCCAAGCATAAGTCTTTTGCCAAGATCTACATGACACTCATGAAAACTTGCTCTTATCCACAAATTCAGTCGAGACTCCAAAGCACTCAATCTTCTAGAAGGCTTTCAAGATATTTTTGTTAAATTGTATTAGGAATTGGATTTTATTGTAAAATCTTATTCAAATGTAATGAGAATTGGAAAAATAGGTCAAAATCCATGAAGAACTTTACAGATAACTTTAGCGAAAAACATCTAAATTGTTGAAAGAAATGCCAAAAAAAAAAATATCAACAGAAAATATTGAGGAAGATCATTAATTTAGAATTGGGACATCAAAGATCAAAACAATTAAATGACAAGCAGAAGCTCCAACTTTGATCAACTCAGGACAAACTAAGGGGATACAAAATCCCTTGGTCCAACACAATAAAAGAACTTACCATTTTTATGTCAAAATAATAAACAATTTATTGTTTTGATCAACAATAAACTATTTACAGTTTTAATTTGATTAATCCAGCAAAGCATATTTTGACACCATTCTTTTGAGTTGACATGTCTCATCACAATAGAAAATCATTCATCAGTTTAACAAAAATCTAATTACAAAATCTACAACTAGTTTCTAATTCCATGACAACTCATCCTTTATTAACCCATTTGGGAAGCTTTTTCACTGACGAAGGCTAAAGGTTGTAACTACCAGAAATATCGCACCCTTCCTTGGATCCCAACTTAAGATAGATTTTAGATTTGAATCCTCAAATTCGAATCAAGGACTTCAATGATAAAATTCCTAATCCAGCTTTCAATTTCCCTTAAGAAAAAGAAAAGTGATTCTAATTGCACCATAATAATTTGCTTTCACAAATCCATCAATAAAATTAAGTGTTCAAAGAAATTAATATGAACGTGGAATTGTAATTCTGAATGCATAATTATAATATAATTAATTGACTCCTCAAAATTAATTGGTGGAGAATTAATCAGATGAAGCTTTTCCATTAATAATTTAAAATGAATGTGTGAATTGTGGGTGTTGTTGGGATTTCAGTGAGTCTCCTAAGAGGCAATCTAAAGAAGCTGATCATTCTCCACCACTGCTGGTGAAAGATGTTTTTTATAAGAATAAAGTATCAAAGCATTTCATTTAAATTTTTGAAGCATCTTAACTGACTAATTTTAGAGGCATGTGTAAACCTTCCAATCCACACACGTCGGGTACAAAACTAAAGAAAGTGACCATTTTTTGTATTGAAGGGAGTTTGATCTTGAGACCTCCCACAAACAAGAATAGAAATCGACCATCAAAACTAACCCCTCAAGATTAATCGGTGAAAGATGTTGATCACACATTATACAATTCTCCCTATAAATCATCGTGGTATGGAAAGATTAGTGACATCGTGAATAAGAATTTTATCCACAACTCAAAATAAAGATATGTGACCCATTTAAATTTTTTACAACGATTTTCAATTCACGTTTTCTCTATCCACCTTTTTCCTTCTAAAAAACGTTGGCATTGATTTTTGGGTGAGAATTCTGCTAATTGTGCAATCAATAGTGGGACTAAACTGATAATCATCTAAACTTTATAATTGTGTTATATTTATTTTTATGATAAAAAATTATCTCCTCAAAATAGATAACCAATGTTGATTGATATACGTAGTTGTTTTTTTGAAAATTGACCAATTCATGATTGTTTTCATAATTTCGTTTATTTTCTTAGAGCACTTGAAATATTTTAAAATAGCATAGATCATCTGTTTTCTTAAATGATCCTCATTTGTTCACCTTAAACCTTGACTTTGAGTTTCAAAGTCAAGCTATTGGTTAAATATGTGTATCTTTGATATTTGATTTAAAAATAAATAAGATGGGTTAAATACATTATTAATCTATACATTTAATAGAATTCTCACAGTCATTCAACGCTCATGTTTTTCTAGAATGTAAAAACAAAAACATAAGTGGATAGGAAATGTGAATAATAAGTTGAATTTTTTTTTTTTAAAGAGACTAGTTGCTCAAATTTTAAGTGAAATAATATATTTTTGTTAAGAAATGTAGAAAGTGGCATGGATAATAGGGAGGTAAAACTTGACCCTATTTGATTATTTTAGGCTTATAATTTTAGGTCTTTAAAATTTAATTGTTATAAGGACTGATCTTTTTTTACTATCTTACAAGCTATTATTATTGGATGAATGCATTTCCCTTGAATTATTTTATCTACAAGAGTACAAAGACCTTTATCTTTCTCAACTAGCCATGTGGGTCTCAACTGTGATAAATGTAGAATATTTTGAGGGTCCATTTTGATAAGAAAAAGTATAAGGGCTTCTAGTCTTCTACTACCTCCATAATAATAAAAATATGATGGTTTTCTACTACGGAGATAGTAAAAATTACATTTTTTTTTTTAGGAAAACAAACCTAACCCCAGGAGTGTCAACAAAATTCCCCCCCTTTATACTCAAAAAAAAAAAAAAAAATCATGATACAACATATGTTTGTAACATATTTCAATTTTTTAAATTTAAAGAAAAATAATATAAAAGAAACTCAATACATCTACCTTCTCTCAACACGTTTCCATAATCATAGACTTTCTTTTTCAGCATTCATATGAGTGTTCTATATTGCAATTCTAATATTTTAAAATTAAAAATGTTGATAAAAAGGGTTTTTTTTTTTAATTTTTAACAAACCTTTTGCGCACCCACTCTTTCCTTTCATCCATAATCATTCATGAATTTTCACAATCCAATCTCATACCATTTCAAATTATACGTTAATAAATTCATTATTTTTCATATTTGATTTTTAGGGCATTAAGAATCATAATCATAATGCTGAAATCATATTGATCTGTGTTGTAACCTTGATACATGCATGGACCTTTCTATTTAAATAAAAAACCTTTAGAATAAGCATTTTAGAGTTCTCCTACCATCTTAATGAGAAAGCCATATACTATGTTGAAAAAAGTATTTTCATCATTTAACCCGTTTTTATATCGGATAACAAAGGCTTTGATAATAATAATGGTAGATGTCTTCTTTTATGATGAAAGCCTCACTTCTCACATGGTAGAAACAATCTATTCACGCCACTTTCGTAGCATCTTCGTAAGTGAATATAATTCTTTCTATTTTTTTTTCCTATAATAATAATATTTGAGTCCCATGAAATACCTTCCTAGATAGGATCCTTTCACTTAAAAAATTCGATCAAAATCTATGAAAATGTAAGATATTTTTAATGATTGCTAAATAGTAACATATTTGGATAGCTTAGCTTCATGGGTTGGTACAATTCCCATTTGAAGTTTGTTGGTCTCTATTTCATTTGCTCACGTGGTCTAAATCTATGTATGAAGATAAATAGAACTCTTAATGCTAACCAAGTAGGAATATAAGACTTCAAAAATACCCCATCTTAATGAGAAGGCCATATACTATTTTGGAAAAAGTATTTCATTCACCTTATTTCTAGATCGAATGACAAAGGCTTTGATAATAATAATGCTAAATGTCTTTGACTTAAAAAATTCCATCAAAATCTATGAAAATGTAGGATATTTTTAATAATTGCCAAATAGTAACATATTTGGATAGCTTAGCTTCATGGGCAGGTACAATTCCTCTTTGAACATAAATAGAACTCTTAATGCTAAGAAAGTAGGAATAGAAGCCTCCGCATTGAGAAACAAGTACCCTTCTTAATTAGGCCTACTCATGGACTTAAAAATTGGCATAATTGAACTCATCATAAACATTCATGTATGAACATATTGATGGAGGGGTCAAGGATTGAGTTTTTTTGTAAAGTCTATTTAATAAGTAGGCATGCTCGATAGGACTGTCTCTAAATTTTTCATACGTTAATCAAAAAAAAAAAAAAACCCTCTCAAATTCTTCTCATTTAAGCATTTATATATTTATTTAGTTTATATAATATGAATATAATTACACTTGAAGAATTTGGTAAAATGGCACAGTCTTTCTCATTACAATTAGTTTATATAGAAAATAAAGACCTCTTGACGAAGAAAAAATAAATTAAGAGTCAAATTACAATCCCGTTATTTAGAAAACTAACAATAATGTAAAACACAATTATAGAAAGTCAAACATGTCTATTAATAACACATATTAAATTTTATAAGGTCTAATAATTTTTGTCCATTTATTCTTACAAAAAAGGTCCAATAGGTGAGCTCAAGCTTTAGTTGGAAAAGATCAATCAGTTGTTGACAGGTTTTGACTTTTTCTATTACAAATGAGATTGATACATCATATCCACTTATTTAATCTCTATGTGAATACCCAATTTTATTTTGATTCGCATTTAAATTTACTTAAAACTAATGAAATCTAAATTAGGAGAAAATTTTGTTTAATCTTTAATTTGTAAGCCCCAGTTAAACTTCAATTATAAGGTTAAGTGCAAAATATAAAAAATGCTTAGATAAGTGTAACATTTTACATGATTCTATTTAATATTTAAAAGTATCACTTTTCTTTTATATTTAAATTCATGTTGATTTGTTGCAGTTTCACTCACAAATTAAATAATATAAGAAATATTTTAATTTTAAAAATTAAAAAAATGCTTTTGTAAACTTTATTTTTTTACCATCTGAAACTCTCCATGAGTATCTACTCATGAATTTAATATTTTAGTATAAAGTGGAGTAAACTTTTTAACATTAATTATTACATCACCGGAGATATAAAAACCAGCTCTTAAAGTTAAAATTAACTATTTCAAATTAAAAAAAAAATTGCCAACCCACCCAGAATCAACCAAGCAGATTATATTTCTTAACTTAGAAGCAAAGCAAAGCTTCTGCAAAAGCTGCAAAACTACACTTAATTACTTATAAGTAACCAACAAAATTAAAAGAAAAAGAAAAACAAAAAGAGAAGCAACCTTTATGTCGCGATATGAGGTGCAAATTATAATTAGGATTAAAAATTTTAGTGGATACTCTTAGGAGAATACTAATATATCTTTTTATACTAATAAATTCGTATGCCAATTTATAATAATTTAGGTATTCCAGGTTATTTAAGATATCAATTATACAACTCATAACATCAGCAAAAAGTATTAAAAATATAATTTGAGGATAAATTTAGTACTTTTATTTTTAAATATGAGTTTATATTTATAAAAAAATAAAGTATAAAATTTAACTAAGATTTTAAATTTCAACCAAAATTTATGATTAAAAATATTATTTGATGAAGGCTAAGATCAATTTTAACATCTATTTAGATATTCAACATAAAATGAAGCTGAAATCTACAAATCAGGTTCAAGTTACAAGAAATTTGAGAGAACCCGAATTCAAAGATCTTCCAAAATCTAGTGGCATTCCTTAGATCTTCTTTCGGCTCTAATGACCAATTAATAATTCAACTCAATTATTTTGACAAACAAAACCTCAATTGGATAAAGCAATACCCTAATTTCTCAATGGAAAAATAGGGTAGGGTTAAAAACTCTCAAGAAAGAAAATCAATTCACTAACAAAATTTAATTCTAGGATTTGGTTGAATCAAATTCAAGGAGCAATAGCTGAATTCAACACTAAGGGATCGAATTCTACTAAAAAAGCTTAAATTTTGCGAAAGCAAAATCAAATTAGAAGACAACTAGAACTTAAGAACTCTCATAGAGAACTAGACACCTTCCTCAAAGAAATTGAGAAGAAACTCAACTTGAGATGATATTTATGAATGCACAAGCACCTCTATTATAGTGTGTCATGCCCCGAAATCCAGGACACATGACAAAAATATTTTTTTATTCCTCCTCTGCACGCTTAACTTATACTCGAGTGGAATTTGGGGTCCAAGGGATAAAGCCTATCGGTCTAGGGCCCTACGAAGGTCTAATGACCCTATTAGAAATTCAACAAATTCTCCCCTATAAACAGGATGTTATGACGAAGTTTCCGACCTATAATTCACAATTTTATGATTCGTTTACCTTCTACCACTCTAAATCCAACTCATTATCTCAAACCCATACCAAGTTCATCGTAGTTGAGTTCATGCAATCCCAAAGAAGTATAAAGAGGGTTTAATTACACATAGTTCCAATTAAGACTCCATAACATAAGTCGTATCTAAAGTTTAATAGATATAGATCAAAACACCACACATGAAACCCGGTTTTGTACATCATTACCCCAAAATACAAACGTATGAACATTTTTAGCATGACAAGCTTCAAGGGTTCGCTACATGTTATAAGCCTTCAAAAGTGTCCTTAATCTCAATGAGAATATGCAAAACTCATGCACACCACATGTCTACATCTGTGAAGATTTAGTATACAACACAATGAGAATATGCAAAACTCATGCACACCACATGTCTACATCACAAAGCATACATTTAATACAATCATCAGCAATGTCATCAAATCACATCCCACATTATACGTTAAGGAATGTATACTCAAATTACCCCAAAACATTTCACAATTATGAATGCCTACCTAAGTTATTCCAACTCGTTTCATGTCTAAAGATGTTGACCCAAGCTATCCTGACTCATTTCACACTTGAGGATATCTACCCCCGCTATCCTGACTCATTTCACATCTAGGGATGCCTACCCAAGCTATGATGACTAGACCTAGAATAGCGGGTCAATTGAATTGGGTAAAACTAAAATAGCAAATGGGTCTCTTGATTGTGTTGTGTGAAATTATGTGTTATTTTTTCTTTTATTTTTATTATTTAAAATAAAATAAATAAACACACAGAAACCTAGAATTTAATTAATTTAGGTTTCCCAACACACATTTTCCTTCAATTAGAATTTTCAAATTTGTCCCCTTCAAGTTGAAATTAAGTGATTGGAAAATAAATTATCAACTTAGACTTTTAAATTCTCCTAAGTTAGAATTTTAATTAGAATTTTTCTCTTAAGAATTTAAAATCAATGAATGAGTTCCAACTTTAATTAACTAAATTTAATAAATGTTTGACAAATTAATCAAAGGGAAACCTGACCCTAAAACCTGAGTTTTGTAAGCCGTATGGGCCATTCGGAACCCACACCCTTTCCTTTCCTCATTTTTATCCTTAACCCTCGATAGAAACCACCGTATCTATCAGGTTTTTCCCCGAATGGGATTCTTTCCCTTCCTTCCCTACCCCAAATCCCTAAATTTCGATTCATTTCCCTTCTTTACCTCTCCAAAACGGAAACAAATCCTAGCTCTACACGGTGCACCTTCCGTTTTTAACTCTTCAAATCCGATTTTCTCTCGGAATATCTAATTGACCATGGATTCTATAAATCCATTACGATGACAGCTATATCCCTTCTCCTACCTTCGTTCTTTTTCAAGCGGCAACACAGACTTTGAGCACCAGCAGCCCTAAGGCATCTTCTCACTTCCCATCTCTTCTCTTGCTGCCGTCTTCCTCGACGAACAGGTCTTCCAATCTGGTTCTTCTTGCTGATTTTCTGTTTCCAGGTTGGTACCTTTAACTCATGATTATTTTAGGGTAGTGGGTTTATGTAAATATTGAGAATCCAAACTTGTAATCTTCTAAAATTTACAAAAGAATACAATTTTGGTTTCATCTTCTTTTATATACTGCATCACAAAATGACTTGAAGCAATGATTTCATTTAAAAAGGGCACACACAGCCATACAATAAGAATCGGTAATTCGAGATGATGATATTTACATTGATGAATGGGAGAGACAGATGGTGGTGAATTTTATTTTGGACTTCCAAACTTAACATTGCAACCTTGTATATATATACCTTCATATTACGAGCTGCTGAAATCAGGGAGTGTAAACTTATTAGGATTTGTTGCTGGAAAGGCTATGCCAAGAAGAAACCAAGTCCCAAGCTTTGACAGTGGAGACTGATTTTCAGTCCCAAAATAGCATGATTTGAATCTATATGAATAATTACTCTTTAGTATGATTAGTGCTAAATCTACTTCTATTATTCCTTTCTGCTATTATTTTTAAGAAACTATATATATATATATATATATATATATATTGGGTTATGATTTAAAATCTTGTGCTATAGATATTTACTTCACAAGTACCTAAACTTGTTTTGAAAAAGGGACATAAGCTACAATGTGAAGATATTATTTTTATATCATTATCAGTGAGCTATTATATTGCTATTAAACCTTCTCATATTTGGCCTTTCTATTAAGTCAAATTATTTAATATTTTGGATCTGTAACTACAATTAATTTATTTATTATATTTTGAGTAAAACTATTAGTAACTCAAAGAACAGTTATTCACTTAAGGTGAAACGTTTCCATTGTCTAAGTTGGAGTAGGGCATGGACCCAAGTTTTATCCTTAACCTTGGACTTTAGGATAGTCGTGGATCAAAGTTTGGCAGCAACGTACCTCATATGTATTTAATGTAAATTGCGAGAGAGACTTAATAATCACCATATTAATGATGATTGGAAAACTTGAAATGATCTATTTGCAGTACTTAAAGTGGAATTTGATCGGCATCTTTATGCAACCTATACTGCTTGAATGCTAGGAGACTGCGAAAATCTCAACTTTGAGGTAGGGAGTACGAAACTTGATTTTTGGCGTCTTTCCTTTTGATATAAATCAAGTCATGCTATGGGTTTTATGTAGAAGATTTAATTATAATTATGATTTGAATATTATTATTCTTTATTGTAATTCATATGCATTTTCAATTATAATTAATATTCATATGACTTTAATTATATGTTGGTTTATGTGAATTCTTGATATATGTGGTATGATTCGATGATTAGGATATTATGGTAATGACGCAAACATGGCCAATGACTGATACCGATTTTGGATTTTTCAATAAATTTTATACGCCTTGAAGAACCTGGCTGGACCCGTCAAAGTGATTGAGATCCCATCACATGTGAATTATTGAATATGCTAAGTATGAGTTTGATTATGATAGGTGTATGAGTGAGATTTATGGATATGATGATAAATGTAAGTTCGGTGGGTATGAGTAATTGTGATATGGTCGAATGATGACCTTATGATTTGTGTGATGTGTTAGCCATCTATGGAGGATATATCTGATTACTAAGATGTCGATTGATGTGTTCGTTGGATTTGGATTCCACGTGTTAGATTGCAGTGCATGGGCTTTATGTGTAAGTGTGATGGGCCGCACACTGTATTCACGGTGACGTATGTTTATGGGTGGCATTATGTATTAGATTATTGATTGTAATAAGTGGCTTGTCACGAAAGATCCCATGTGTGAGATTTGATTAAGAGCGTGATACTAATTTGTCTTCTTGATGGGGAGGTGTGAGGCCAAAAGACTCAACAGTCCTTGTGGGCGGGTGATATGTGGGCGGGTGATGGATGAGCATAGGCTACCACACTGGCAGGCTACCTCATTGACAGGCTGCGGGTGAGGGGTAAGGTTTTCACTAATCCCATATCGAGAGCAGATGAGTGAACGCGTTGTCTATAAAATGGATTGAGAGCAGCACTGTACCAGGTGAATTGAGTCCTTGTGGAGTTTGATAGTGTGATAAGTTACATTCTTTAGTTGGTTAAGTTGATGATCGAGTGCTTAAAACTATGAGGTATTAATGGATATGATGTTCTAAGTATGATATTAAGATAGACACGTTTAGGTGAGTTATGTTGTGGTGTTCGTGTGTATGTTGTTTATGTGATGTTGAATGGTATTGGATATTCCGTCTTTTTATTGAATATTATTGTATGTGGGTTTCCTATTATTTATTTGTACCCCTACTGAGCTGATGATCCATGGGCAAGTGAGGCTCACTCTGTAACACCCTGGAATTTCAAAGTTATCAATTTATATGAATTTATTCATATTTACGAAATTGCCATTGTGATATATTTGAGTTGAATTTAAATGGGTAAATGGTTCAAACAAGACCCAATGGTTAGTAGTTTTGATTACAAAACAAATAAATGGATAAGATAAACTTAAACAGGTCAAGAATCATAATTGGGTCAAATTTAGTTAAATGGGTTAAAATGGTTAAATGGGACCCAATGGGTTGAAATGGGCATGATTAATCATGAGTGAGCTCAAAACTTAGTTGATTTAAGTTTTCATTAATTGAGTTTGGTTTGAGTTGAAATGAATGGTGGAGTTTAGTTGAACAAAACTCATGAGTTGAATTTATTAAGTTACATGAGAGTTGTGACTCAATTTCAAATGTTTTACACGTTGGTTGCATGAGGCTTTTCATGCATGTAACATCTACTAAAGAGATAAGTGGGGTGGCTGTTTTGAGAGTTACAAATAAAAGGTTAACCAAGGGGCTAGTCATTGGAACATGGAGAATTTTATTTAAAAGTTGAAACTCCAAGATAGATATTAAAACCAATGGGAGTTACAAAGTGTGTTCACACTTGGAGGAGGGGAGTTTCATTTCAAGAATGAAACTCTCAAATGGGACATTGATGAGGATCAAATGGGCTGAATGGAGCTGTTGTATTATAGAGTTACAAATGAGGTTTTGACTTTTAAAATTCAAATATGATAAGACTACACGTTGGAGGGGGGGTAAGGTTTCATTTCTAGATGAAACCCCCATGTAAGATGATAATGAGAGGAGGAAGAAAGGGAGAGGTTACACAAATACCAGCAAGAGACGTTGGAGAGCTTGGGAAGGTTTCATTGCATAGATGAAACCCCCAAGTAAGCATAAAGGACTTGGGGTTAATATGGGAGTTACATGTGAGGCAACTTTGGGCTGAATTTGAGTAGCCAAAAGAGGTTCAATTTTTTATCTCTATCTCTCTCTATCTTTGTTGTCTTCTACATTCCAAAAGCAAGAGCAGCAGCTGGTTGGCTCATTTCAATTAGTTCTTGGGTAATCCTTTCATCAAGACAAAAATCAGCAAAAGGGTTTTGGCAACAAGGTTATCAAATTCATTCAAGACCAAAGTTCATTTTCTCTCTCTCTCTCAAATCCTCGTCATCTGGCTGAATTATCTCAAAGAGCTCACAACAAGATCAATCTCAGCCCAAAGAACAGTAAAAGAGAAGGAGAGGTCAAGAAAATAAAGGGTCAAGAAAGGAGTCAAAAGAACCGAAGGAGACGCGGTATGCGTAAGTGCATTTTGAACCCTTGTTTAATAGATTGGTTAAGAAAATGAGATCTGGCCATTGTATGGCCAGATCCATCAATGGTTTAAATATAGGAATGTGATATTTAAAAGTGGAAAAATATGGACCATAGGGTTCGGCCCTTTGGATGGCCGAACCCCATGGGAAAACTTGGTGATTTTTATGGTGTTTGAGAGATGAAATTCATATTATGTATTGAAGTTCTTTTAAAGGATTTTAAAGGGAGATAAGGTCACTGATTTTGACCAGTTATTACATGGCTGAATTATGTGTGTTTATTAAGCTAAGTACTGATAAAAAAAAACTATGGACAAATATTGGAGGGTTTACATCAAGGAAACCTTGGGGTTAGGCCATGTGTATGGCCTAACCCCATGGACTGTTTTTGATAGTTATTTGGGTTAAATGTAGGAGGCATTTTATGTAAACATAAGGTGCTTTCATTTAAGAATAAGATAAGTTTATAATTTGATAAGTGGATCTAAACCATAGGCCATGAGGTTCAGCCAATTGGGTTGGCCGAACCCCATGAAATGGTATGACATTTCCATGAAAGTATTTAATGGTTTTGTGAGATTAAAACCATATAAAGTTATGGTGTTCTTGTGGCAATTAATGGGATACCTGGGTACTGTTTTTGGTTGATTAATAAGCGGCTGAACCATGTATTATTCATGGTTCAATCAGCATGTAAAAACCATGAGTAATCATGGTGATGATTGGACAAAGTGAACCATATGGCCGAACCCCATGGATCATTTTATGAGGACTATTTTATTAAATCAAATGGTTTCAAACTTAAAGATCATGGAACATCTTGAGTGGTTAATAAATAATTGTTATGTGTACATTTAGACAAATCATGGGTCGGCCATTTCATGGCCGAACTATGGGGTTCTATGGCTAAGATAGGACATGGAAGTTTAAGTGCATTTTTGGGACTTAGACTAAGTTAGAATCACATGAATGAATGCTTAACTTGCTGTTATGTAAATAAGGTTTTGGGATTTCTAGAACGATGTACAAGCCGTGATCGGAAGACGGTTCAAAGGAAGGGTTGAACAAAGTAAACAAGTGTAGGTTTCCTACCTTTATTGTAACCACTATTTCATATGCTGTTATATGTTGATTTCGATAACTTATATGATTGTAAAGTTATGTTTCTAAATGATATATTTGCATAGACATCTCATGCATGGCATGGGATGATGGTGTTGTAACTGGAGGCCACACTCCGTCGGAGCGTTCGAAAGATCACTGTGGGGTACCCTGATGATGAGAATCCCATCAGGAGGAATCCGGAGGCCACACTCCGTCGGGGTGTCCGAAAGACCACTGTGGGTTACCTTGACGATGAGAATTCCGTCAAGTGATGGCTATGTTGGGTGGTGATGGGTGTGACTCATTACATGTCCATTTCATACATAGCATGTTTTTATGGAATTTTGTCTCACATGTTTTATTATTATACTATTTGCATGTTTTGACTAACCATGTGGTAGCCCTATTCGGAAACACTACTGGGAGCGTTGATCTAACGCCCTATCTATATCCTTAGTGGATGACGCAGGGAAAGGGAAGAACGTGGATCGAGAAGAGGACCAAGTACGGAAACTTGGGCGGTTTGAATGATTTTGAATGGACTTGAATGGACAATTCATGGATGTGTTATTTGAATTATTTGGACAATGTAATTTGGTAACTAGATTTGTTGGCATGTAATAAGTAGATAAGTAGACATTGTGGATTGGTTTATTTTAGATGGTTGGATTGAATGGTAGATTAATATTATTTAGTAATTTTGGAGAATAAGTTTATGTACTTTGCTATCTAAGAATGGAAAATTGGAATAGTCTTAGGTTCTATTATAACCTCAGTTAGATTAAAACTAAGTTTATTTCGCAAGTTATATATGTACCATGTGCGGATCAGTTTTATGGACTTAGTTCATACGCACATAGGCTTGGCCAGTTAAGGGTCGGATTTAGAGATCCGAACTTAACTCGCGTCGTGACACTCCGCCCCGATCACATGATTATTATATTTTAAAAAAAAAAAATTCTGAAAATTAGAGTGAAAAGGGCGGGGTGTTACACACTCCCTAACAGTTTTTCAAGTGATAGCTGAGAAGTGACGATTCAACTTTCAGAGGTGATGACGTAGTACTAAGTCAAGGATGGATATTTAATTTCTTAGCATAGTTGTGGATTCATAAGATTGAATTTATTTATTTGGTAATATTCATTTTTGAGACTTGATTAGTTTATTTGAATAAATTGAGAACTTTGAGGATATCGTTTTTGTTTTATTTTATGGAATGGGTTGTGAGTAATGAGATTAGATTTAATATTGATAATAGATGTTATTTATTTTATATTGTGGATGACGTCGGAATTCGTGCGATGCATTAAGATGGGGCATGAAGGATTTGATGGCTTTATTTATTTCAATTATAATCTTAATATATATATTCATTTCCCCCAGCCACAAATCTGCGATGTAAGGCCCGTTAGATGCGTTGTTGCTTTGGGTGACGCTCGTTCAGCTTACAGTTAAGAGGGCCACGACCCGTTTAGGCTGTAGAAAGGAGCGGGGCATGACACAAGCTACCCCAACTCTTTCTTCCTTGTGGCACAACCCTCTACGTGCACTTTTAGACGAGGCTTAATATCTCATCGTCCATTGCACTATAGCATGGCATGAATCCCAACGTGCACTTGTACGCATGGTTTAGCATTTCATCATCTATTCACCAATGAGTGGCACGAATCCCCACGTGCACTTTTGCGCATGGTTTAGCATTTCATTCTATGCATGGCACGTCTCCGTGTGCACTTCTACACATAGTACAACTCTTACTCTCGGATTAACAGGTCGTGTGTCACGATGACTACTCATGTCCTTCTACGCTTCCCCCCACTCGGGATGGCGTGTCATGGTGTCAAAGTGTATCCTTCGACGTAACTTGCGTATCCAAGCAAGAAATGTGTCATGATGACTAGTCGTATCCTTCTACGCTTCTCCCCACTCGAGATGCGATGTCAAAGTGCCAGAGCGTACCCTTCAACGTATCTGCAATTTCGGGAAACCACAACTGATGACCGTCCATCATACACACATCCTACCCAATCAACACCTCCCATCAGTCTCCACACTTAACACATTCCACCATTCAATCCACCCATGACACATTTTACATGTACTAAGCATGTTCTTTAACAAGTGCATCCCCCCATGTGTTATGCATGTAATTTAATTAAACACAACATGCATTCCATGCACAAATTTACATGTCTCATGCTCACACATCTCATTGAATCCCACACATGCTTCTACATGTTCCATGCACAATCATATTCTATAACACATACTCAATTTCATAAATTTGAACATAAATCATTCAAACCATTTCATACATGTAATTGTAAGGGTCCAACAGGGTTGAAACATCTCTGTCTTTAGGGCACATTCAGCCCCACTCGTCTTTGTCCAACACTTTCACCCTTACAACATCACTTTTCATGCGACCTCAGCTTATGCGCATTACATCACATCACATCAAGTATTCACACACCACATACATATGCACTTTCACTGTAAGGACCCGACCCGGGGTACCGGGTCTGTAGTGATGGGTAAAATTAATTTAGAAATTATCTTAGTTTAAATTGATTTGTTAGTTAATTTGACAAATTTATTTGGGGCAAATACAATTGAATTTAGGGATTGAATATTAGACCCCGATTTCACACACTTTCCCCTCAATGAGAGTTTACAAATTAATCCCCTTTGAATTAAATTAAGGGAATGGAAAATAAATTATCAACTTAGATTTTAAGTGTCTAGAATTTAATCGATGATTGACAAAATTAATAAAAGAGAAATAATGGAAAATTTATTAAAATCAATAATTTAAAGGGACCCACCATCTATAATTGAACTAACCATAGGAGTTAATTTTATAAAAAAAAAAAATTCATTTTGAAAGTTTTTAGTTGAATTTTATTTAAAAAAAAAGTTGTAAATAAGTGTCGCAGGGATTTTGCGCAAAATCGTGTGGGCCTTTTAAGACCCACACCCCTTTTGTTTTATTTATTAAGTCTTCCTTATCTTTCTAGAATCCCTAAACTCAAGATAGAAAATAAAGCCCATATGGGTTTCCTTTCGTTCCTCTCCTTATCTCTTCCCTATCCACCATATTCCTTGGGGAAAGTTTCCCAAACTGTTCTTCTCCCTTTCTTTTCTCGTTGGGGACTCAAATCCCTAAAATACCTCTCCGAAACGGAAGCAACCAGCCGACTTGATTCACTACAAATCCATGCGATGGCTGCCGGATTCTTCTCTTACCTTCGATCTTCATCTGTATCTCTCTCCCTCTTGAGCTCTGGTTCGAGCAGTAGAGTTCCGGACCAGCGTGGTTGCTCTAGAAGCTTCTCTTGGTTACATGTGTGTATCTACTTCTCAGTTTCTAAATCCTTTCTTCTTTTGCTTGCTTCTTTTTCCCTGTTGTTGCAACTCGAACCATGTAGAGCTTCTGTCAATCGAATCTTACTGATTCCGTGACCACCATGCATCAACCCAGAAATTGTTCTTAATTTAGGACTGATCTTAGTCCCCTTTGCTGCTAGCACCTTGACCAGTTTTTCTCTCCTCCCAAAGTATTCTTTTGTTTGTTTAAAATTACGTAAGCAAGTTGGAAAACAGTGAATTAAACAAATGTTCAGAATTCTCCCATACTTAATCAGTTTCACATATTCTCCTATTTTAATGTTACAATATTTTATTATTTTATTTAAAACCAGTTACTTATTAGTGATTGTTCTGCTTCATATATTTGAGCAAATTCGAAAAGTAGGAAGTAATAAAATAATTACCCATATTTCTCCCAGCCTCAATCAGTTTTACATATTCTTTATTTTAATATTTGCAGTATATTAATTTGTTTTGTTCAAAACCATATGTAAAGATATATGTATTTACTGGTTTATAATTTTAAATCTTTAGTTACAGTTATTACCTTAAGGCTTTCTTATATTTTTATGTAAACTGGAAATGGTTTGAAATCTGATGCTAAAATCGTGTATTGTATAAATTTATATATATATATATATATATATATATATATATATATATATATATATATACTTCTATCCTTTAAAACCCAAGCCAGGCTCTGCTGGTGAAGTTTCCCTTGCTTCCTTTGTTTTCAAACTATACAAATTGGTTTTCATCCATAATTTTTATGTGCTTAAAAACAACTCTGGAGTTGTGTTCTCTTCTGAAAAGTTTTTGGAACCTGATCTGTTCCTAAGTTTTATGCCCATATGTTTTCTTATTATCTACAACATGTTGTTACTTTGGTTTGAAACCCAAATCCACAGATCTGAGACCAATCCTTGACATCAGATTTCATTCTCCCTTAATCTCTATTCCTTGCAATCATTTCAATTGATTATTCATTCAACTTTTTACTTGGCGTTTTACTGCCCTCTCAGCTGATTCTTTCTTGAACTACTTCCTCATTCAGGTTGATTTTGAAAGCAGATTATTTATTAGTTTTGAACTTATTATTCATCTGCCTTATTTTAGTGTAAACAGTTTGAAGCATTTAAGAACCTGAAATCTATTCATAGCCTTGATCTTAGAGAGTAACCCGTAGAGTATAGTTAGGGCAGCAACTTATATTCACACATATTTGATGTAGAAGTCTCAAGAGGCTCATTAATCACAATATTAATTACAGTTGGAACCCTTAAAATATTATTCGTAGAAAATCTTGGATTACAAGGCTAATCATCACTTGGAAGCTACGTGGACTTCCCATTCGCAATACGAAAACTTGTAGGTGAGGGAAACAATTCACTACATATCATGTATTCATATAATCTTCTATTTGATGGTGTGCAATGAAAAATATTGCATTGTTTTGTATGTTATGAATATAATTGTTGGATCTAGAAAAGACTGGATGTATGTTAATGATGGTTATAATTCGATGCTTACTCACAGTAGTGTAAGGGAGATTTAGGCTAAATATTCTATTGGTCGTGAGGGGATCCAGTCCGCCCGGATTGTGGAATCTAAACCATAAATGTATTGAAAGATCCAATGATTTTATATTCATAGACTAATGATTAATTGTATGGTATTGTTGAATTTCAATATTGAGTGTACATGTTTGAATGTTGGTCTATATGATTCAAATCATTATGATGCTTGTATTATTGCTATATTTATTTCAAGGTATATGCATGCTATAACAAATGAGATATCGATTATGATGTAATAATCTGCTTAGAACGGAGATTATAATTCTATAAGTATGTCATGATTAATTAAACATGTTGAATTGGCATTGAGAATAGCATTCTCATATTCATAGCATTGGGTATGAGGGTGTGATCCATGATTGTCACGAAAACCACAACGGTGGTAGTGTTGTTAACCTCACTTGAAGTGGGAAAACCATTATGGTAGAAGATGTGTAATATCCGTGACAAGTCATGAGGGCTGTTATTTGGTGGTAGGTTGTGTTATTCTTACGTTATGTGGGAAGGCCATTAAAGCGATGTTGTGTTATCCTCGATTCCTCGGGAAGGCCACAAAATATCAGTAAATATAATAATGGGTTGGAATATGGCATTTAGCATTGAACATTACATTTTGCAAAGGCATGAGCATGTAATAAACTATTATTCTCGCTTATTTGAAATATCATTGAGGAAGTAGGAATATCATACACTTTGTTTGTGTTATTGTTTTCTTCACTGGGTATGGAGCTCATCCCTTACATTGCAGGCAATCCCTTGGACTTGGGTTTGAACGATAATCACAACTGAGCTTAGAAGACGAGGAGTCGATGAAGCAGTCGTAGAAATGCTTAGTTAATGCAGAATTTATTATTTATATTATAAGTTGGTTGTTTATTTGATTTGAGACTTTGAGAAAGTTATTCATTCGTTTATTTTTTTAATTTTGTGGAAACTTGGATAATAAATTTAAGTATAGATTAATTTTGAGAATGCTTTAATTTGATTGTCATGGGAATGTGAGTAAGTAATGCGTTTAGAAATTTTTATGTGAGTGATTTTTATCCATTTAAATTATTTGGAAGCTCAAATGAGATGTTGAGTCTTCTAGCAAGTTGTGGAGTTGAGGAATCTTGGTAGCTTGTGAATGTAATTATGTTTGTTTTGAATTTAGTACCATATTTTTTATATAAGACCCGTTTAGGGCAGCAGGTAATGTAATTTTGTATAGACAGATCACGCCCGTTTAGGTGTTGAAAGGCGGGGCGTGACATTCACATATCATATTCAAGTATATCGTCATGTGTCCTCATTCACGTCTTTCAAATGCATCATTCGACATACCATAACATGCTTATTATAGCATTCAAACATATTGCATACATCACAATTAAATCCAAACAAGTAAACTAGGGTGGAGTTTCCTCACCTAATAATCCAATGACGCGTTTGGGTTTCTCACTGGACAAAGGTTATCTGTACGGGATGGGCTAGGTGCTGCCCAAAACAAAAAATAATACATATAAAACACATACATGAGTTTTGGTTCCAGCAAGAGATTCCTAGTGCAATAATTGGGTCAAAACCCCAAATTCTCAATACTCAATTTCATTAACATGAGGGAAATTTCACCATTTCCCCCAAATTCCTTTAATTTCATGAGTCTCATTTAAGCAATTCACCCTAATTGACGTTTAGCCCCCAATTTAATTGGCCAACACCCCTCTCCACAAGTTTAGGGTTCATCCATACACAAATTAAAGCCCTCTATTTCTCAAATTTCTCTCCCATTTCGAATCTCTCCATTAAAAGTTGGTCCCCCGGGCAACATCACCTCTTCTCAAATCTCATCTCATTGCATCACTTTAGAGGAAAATACGAGTTGGGGGAAAGAGCATTTACCTCAAAGGAGTGAAACTCAGAGGGAAGGGAGACACCTCAGGCAAAAGTCCTTAGATTTGGGCGAGTTGAGGTGATTAAACCCCTCTCCAAGCTCATGCAAGGGAAAAGAGGGAGAAGAGGAGGGAGAAAGGGGTCTTCCAAGTGATTTTCGGTTGAAAACGAAGAAGAATGTCTCTGTCACATTGGGGCTTTAATACCCATTTCAAAATCCGCGATATCCGATATTTAACTATCAGAACTCCGATATTTAACTATCAGACCTCCAACACTTCCATATTGGACTTCTGATACTGCTCGGCAACAGTGGCTAATTCCAAAATTTTTGCTCTCGAGTTTGAGTTTCGATAGTCCCCTATCAGAACTCTGATATTGTCGGACTTTCGACACTTCTATATCGGAACTCTGATACTGCTGTAATTCACAGGTTTTTCCTCCAAACCACTCTTTTGGAAATTTGGGGTCCCCCAGTTTAGTCAAAAGCGTGAGAAAATACACTCTCACATTGATTCTCACACGTACACCATTTCTCAAAACACAAATTAAATAAGGGTTGGGTCATCACATAGTGTTTTACAAAAATTATTTACAATGTTGTCATCCTTAGATAGTTGGTATGCTTCACCTACTTAAATTCAAATACATCTCATCTATTGATTACATAAAAAAAAATAGTTGCCACATACTTTGCAAAATAGATTACAACTGGCTACATAGTTACCTTTGGGACCATCTCTTATGCAAAGAATCCTCTCACTTTTCTCTCTCCTAAACACATGGGTTGTATAAAATTAGTATTTGAGCATGCAAACACTTTAAATGGGTCTTTGGGTCTATATGCTATGTTTACACGCTTTAATTTCATGAATTTAGTGGTCTTTTGAAGAGATATTCTCCATCTTTGAGCTAGTCAAAATTCACAAAATATTGTAGGACTAATTGAACAATTTTTTCATACATATCTTCATTGATATCTCCATTATAGTTTATACCATTGATCGTTGGTGTTCCATACAATAGGGATATCCTTACAAGAAGTTAAAGCACAACAATAATTCTCTAAAGTTTTTGGACCAACTTTTAAGCATAGCTTCAAAACTTGAAATTTGAAGTCGACAAAAAAAATCTATTAATTAGAGTGAGTTTTTGGATTTAACTTAAAAAAATTTAGTAAAATAATCTGAAATCACTATGGAGTCGAGTTAATTAGGACCATCTTTTTTTTAGGGCATTATCATAGGATATCACCATCTTGTATTGGAGGTGATACTAATCTTCACATATATACGAAGACACTCAAAAGCCTCTTGTATTAAGATAAACTCTGGAGGAATCAAATATGAGACTTTAATCTAATCTTACAGCATTAAGTCAAGTGAGCAACCTATATAGTTTAACTAGGATCGACTTGTCCAAGTTTTTTCAAAATTTTAACTTATACTTTTGAGACATTTGACTAGCCATTTCCCTAAGAGAAGCTAATCATCTTTGATGTCGTAATATTTTTTTGTCATAAATGATTAAAATAATAATATATAAAAAATAGATTTTAAAGTCTAAAATTAAGATAAATTATAGAAATCACTAATCATTTAAAATCAAAATTATAGAATTAAAAAGTGCGATTTTAGTCAACTGATATTGATAACAATGTTCAGTTGTAAACTAGTTTTGTATGAAATTTAGTGCAAATTTTGATGTGTAAGACCAACAATCGATCCAATAGATTCATTCTCGCTCTCACACTAACTTACACGAATACACCTGTATCTAATTTGACTTTTAAAATTCATCAATTTAATATGACGAATTTCTACTATTAGATAATATAAACTTTTATAGATCATAAAAAATATAATTGAATAAAGATAAAATTTTACAGATCTTATATACATATCAAAATCTTTTAAAAGACTGATTCATATAGCGTCAAGTGAGATCATTGAGCTATTTACACTAAAATTTGGTTGGTGCATTCTAGTTTATGAGCGATTGCCAGTACTGATATCATGTTTTACATGATGAATAAAAAATATGTTACTAAAAAATAAAAATATGAGATTTAATTAAAATTGGCCACTTTTAGAGACACTCTAAGGATAGCCTCCATCCAAGATAACAACAATTAAATATAATTTTGACTTTAAATTGATAGAAAAAAGAAAATACCTTTCACATTTTGCTTAAGGTAGAATCTTGGCGCGATTGTTTTATATATGTAGATACAAGTTTTACTGTATTTTTCACTTTTCCCTTGAAAATAGGCTTGTTGAACCAGTGATTCTAGTGTTATAAGGGTTTGTCAATCCGATTTTCAAAGGCAAAATAGGAAACACAATAAAATTCATGTACGTATACACAATCCTCCGTTGGCCTTTACTTAAAAATTAAAAATAATTAATTAAAAATTAATAAACATCTTTTTAATATAATAACTTGAGGGAGTTTTTGTTGTTTCTGAGACTGCACTGGCTCCAGGGTGGCCTAACCAGAGTGGGTCCGTTGGATAGCGCAATAAGTGACATCTGATGAACATTGGAATAACAATTCCAAAAAATTCCACACAAATAAGAAATTCCAAGCCACCGAACAGGGCCCATCATGTCTCATTTCTCAAATCTTAATCCCATGAAAATAGAAAAACCCCGTTTCAAAACCTCCCTTGAGTTTACTCTTGGATGTGAGTTAGCTTGCTTCCTTCCCTCCTTTCTTCCTTCCTCTGTTATTGGTTTTTTGAGAGAGAGAGAGATGAAAGAGATAGGATTCGAGAGGAATGCGTCGTCGCCTTCTCTACCTCCTCAAGCGCTGCTGGAGAGGCTCAAGGACTATGGTCAAGAGGACGCTTTTGCTCTTTGGGATGAGCTCTCCCCCGAAGAACGTGACCTCCTCGTCAAGGACATTGAGGTCATTTCTCTCTCGCCCTCCCCGTCGGGATCTACCCTTTTCTCTTCAGATCACATCGCCCAATTGCCATTTGAAGTTTTCAACCCCCCAATAATTCAAACCAATTTTTTTTTTTTTTTTCTGTTACTTCTTTTTAATTTTCTTCATTTCTGTAGCCTTTGTCTTCTTGAAGAGGAATTTGTTCTGTTTGATTCGATTTGTTGGTTTTTTTTCTTGTGAAATTCAGAGCTTGGATCTTCCCAGAGTGGATCGGATCATTCGGTGCTCACTTCGATCTCAAGGTGATTTGGGTCTCCTTTTTATCTTTTTATTTTCTTTGACAGTTGCACAATTGGAATGCTTTTGGGGGTTGTCATTTTCTTGAGACTTAAACCAATTTTTTTTATAATTATAACAGGGGTCCCGGTGCCTGTGATTGAGCCGGTGCCGGAAGCTAGTGTCTCGACAGTGGAAGAGCGGACTCCAGAAGAAAGAGAGAGATGGTGGAAAATGGGGCTCAAGGCTATCTCTGAAGGAAAGCTGGCTGTCTTGCTTCTCTCTGGTGGCCAGGTATATAATCATTTCTACTGCTGGTGTTACTATTAATTATGAAGTAGTTGTCATTGTTATTATTTTATTATTATTCTTTTTATAAGAATGCATTACTTTTGTTTGAATTCTTCTACATTTAATTAATTGTATATGCAGGAGAATATTTCCTTCTCAATTTGAATCTTGATAGTTAGCAGCATTAGTTGTTCATATTGAATTCAGATAAGATCTAATGTTACCTAACGGTTATCTGATAAGATCTAGATTCCTTTATTCTGTTAGATCTGTTTTATATTAATACGTCTATTACATATTTAACTTTTCGGCAAAGGATTTGATGCTTCTTGCCTAGAACATTCATTATTATCATTGTTATTGAAAAGTTTCACCATCATTGTTGTTTTATAATATTTTATCATTTTCTGTTGTGTGTTTATGTTCCTATGGATATTCAGTCTATGTTTTGACTCTTTTTTTTTCATCATCATCACTCTTTTGGAGGGGCAAGAGGTGGAGGTTGAGATTTCTATACTTGTGGCTCATGTGCATGAGATCTATGACCCTACATAGATAGGCCATATTGGGAAGTTTTGGACTCAGATGATCCTAGCTTCCAATTGGAGGACTTCATCCCATTAAATGTTGGGTAGCTGTTGGAAAAATTTCTCTTATTTTTTTCAATTGCTCATTTGCAATAACGATATGCCTTCCAAACTGGTGCGTGAGGTCATGCAGTTGGTTTATTAATATTGATATCAGGTTCAATCCCTATTCCACCCTCGAAAGCGACAAATGGATTAATGGTTTAGAAAAGATCTTGTAGTTGTGTACCATCTACACAATGATGACTGCTTAATGACTAACAGCTTAAAATATTTTGCTCATTTATATTTGCATACTGTATTTCCCTCATCTTCAACATCTACTGTATGTGGTTTGTCTTTATCAATTATTGACTAATATCAACTTGATCAAAGGACTGAGGAAGTGTTTATGGACCAGTCTGTAGATCTTAAAATCATTTTAAGACCAGTTTCCTTCAAGTTGTTTTGTCCCACACAGTTAATCCCATTGTGAAGATGCTTGCTGCATACGAGACACTTCCTGAAGATGTGGCTTTTGGTTGATTTGTTCCTTAACATAATGTGGCTTTTTTTAAATTTGCTCCTTTTGATTGTTCATGAAATTGGTACTTGTTATCTTTATCAACAGTGATTTGTTGATTTCATTTTTCTTCATCAAATCAATGCATGTTTCTCCAATGGATGTTATTATTTTTGTGAGTTGTTCACTCCTTGTCCAATGTTCTGAAAATGAACATTTTATTTAAATCATTTTGGGGCATCAAATTGCATTGAATCTTAAATCGTATTGTAAATCATGAGATCTTTTATTGTTTTCGCAATGGAGAAGATATTTAAAAACTTAAGTAACAAAGGAGATTTTCACAATAAATGCATTTTATATTCAAATCATCACTAGAAATGACCAAAAAATGATTGGATATTATAAAGGTTTGCCAAACTTTACAAGGTTCTTACAAATTGTGATTTATGTTGTATGGACACTTCAAAATGTATGACGTACCCGTGTCGGAAACTTGTAGAGTCTCATGCATGTTCTTCATGGACTATTTTGTTATTTTTTAACATTGTTTCTTAAGATGACTAAACTATTACAACATCTTGCCCCTCTTAAAACCTAATTAAAGTATCAATATATTTGCCACCTAGATTTTAGAGTAAACTATTATATTATTTTTTATTGATGTCATTTTCACATCTTATTTTCATTTAAAATAAAGTTAGATTTAATTTTATTTACCGTTCAAAAAAATATTTAATTTTATTTAAATATGGTGCCATGCCCTCATGTCCTATTTTTTTAGGCTCGCTGTGTCTGATACGTAGTACCTGTGTCAGACACTGAACACTCTTACTGGTACCCATGCAATTTAGATCATGATTCAAGCATGAAATTTGATTTGTATATGAAAAAGTCATATAAAATTACAAGATTTAATTTGTAATTGTAAGATTTTCAAACTATGTTTATAAGTCGCTCTTAAAGCCAAAATATCCCCTCAATATAGTCATAACTTTCAAGTTGGAGGCTTTTGGTAAATACAAATGGAGATAATGAATCACCTAGTTTGATGGTGATCCATTTGCCAAAACTGAGAATGACATTGATGAGATGCATTCCCAAATGCCACCTCTCCATTTTTCCCAAAACCCTTTTTTCCCGTAACGTAAGCAACACCACTCCAAATAATCACTTGCTTTTTCCATATAAATATTCTAAATGGCACCCTTGATTTCCTTATTAGCTTCCTCAAATGGATGAGTTTATTAGCATTGAGAAACCCATCCAAAATCTATGTATCTTTCACTAATGCCCCTTGAGTAAAAAACAAATAATATGAAAAGAATTTCTTCTGGTCATCAAAAAAATAAATTAATAAATAAAG
The DNA here is from genome assembly GCA_022113865.1 of Chimonanthus praecox. NCBI lineage: Eukaryota > Viridiplantae > Streptophyta > Magnoliopsida > Laurales > Calycanthaceae > Chimonanthus > Chimonanthus praecox. The sequence continues at coordinate 50,339,368 of CM039092.1, read as the reverse complement.
AATGTCTTCTTAATCTATTACACAACTTTCCAACCAGTGTGTTCACACTTCCCCACTAAGCTTATGGATCCTAGTGGGCAAGGTCTTTTGGACCTTCCCTTTTAGGGATCGACATTATAAAGTTGCATTCAATTATTTGTTAGATGTTCCTTTTTGTGAAATTCCTTTTTTTTTTGAACGATAACTAAAATTTCATTAAAAAGAAAAATATGTACACAGGAAAGAAAATGGGTCCCTATGTTCAAGAGTAATGAACCCAAGGAAGCAAGACACAAGATCACCCGCCCCACTATATGTCGTATAACCAAAACCAACAAACATAATCTTGAAAAAAGTATCCTGTCCCAAAAGTACTATTCCTATGAGTTACAAATAGTAGATACCCTGACTTGTAGAGTCAATTCCTTATTTTGCAAAAAAATCTGCAACTCCATTGGGCAATCTGCTGACTTTTATTAAATGAAATTTCTTGCCCCCTTAAGTAGTGCCTTAATCTCCATAACCATTGTTACCAATTTCCACGGTGGTTTTTCACTTCCGATACCTATTTGATTGTATTTGCCGAGTCATTTTCGATAACCAGTTTACCTAATCCTAAGGTGTGCCAAATACTCAAAGCTTTCCTAATGCTAACCAGTTCCGCCTCGTTCAACTCTTTTCTGCAGATCGCTTCTAGGAAGACGACTAAAGGTTCCCATGTATGATCTTGTAGGACTGATCCAATTCTTGCCGGTCCTGATTTTCCCGTAGCAGCCCCATCCACATTGAGCTTAAAGCATCCCTGTTGTGGTGGTACCAAGGTCTGCTTTCTTGGTCTTTTTAGGGATTTCCATCATAGATCCTTCCCAAGATTGATGGAAATCTATCACCTTGGATCCTATGAAGCCTTTTCCTGATAAGAGCTACGTGCACAATCTCCATTTGGCGTTCTGGAATAATTCCTCAACTTCTAGCTCCTTTGATTGAAAATTTTTGGCATTCCTCTCCTTCCAAATGGTCCAAAGGATTGCTACGAGAATAGTATTCCAGGCCGTCTTTCTTTTGGGACTGAGGCGTAGAACGGACCATGAGCGCATTACAAGGTATTGTCAAGTTCCCACGGCATTCCCATGAGATTTAGAAAATTTTCCCACAATTGATCCGTGACCAGGCACTTTAGAAACAGGTGGTCCGCCTCCTCTGTTTGATTGCATAGGGGACATTGGAGATCGTTTTCCCAATTGAGTAGACCCCTCCAGACCATAGAAAGGCCTGTACTCTTGGGGGTGCTAAGTTCTTCCGTGCAAATCTCGGGAGTGGAGCCTCATTTCATGGGTTACTGATTCTCCCCATCATCGATCTGATTGAAAAGACTCCCGAGGATTCTCCTTTTCTAATTATGTCATTTTCCTCCTCGATGGATAGAGGAAAATCTCTCAATAGGGATTGCAGCCCTTCTAAAATTTCCTGTTCAAAGCCCCTAAGGTGTTTTCTAAAGTCAAAGTGCCATCGAGCTCGATCACCCTCTAGCTTATACCGATCGCTCACGAATGCATCCTTCTCCTTTGCCGCCCTGTACAATCTAGAAAAGACATCCTTTAAGGGTCTATCCCCTTGCCATACCTCTTTCCAAAAGAGGGTTTTGTTTCCATTCCCCACCAGGCGTCTTATATTGTTTCTAAATGCTTCACCCACCTGGCCCTCACCCTTTCCTTACTTCCACCAACTTTTTACAAGCTGAGAGCCTCCTTTTTCATTGTCTCCAAGGGACCATCTGCCCCTCTCCCCTTTCCCATATCTAGGTGTAAGCACTCTTGCCCATAATGCATCCCTTTCTTTCCCAAACCTCCAGTTCCACTTGCATAATAATGCTTGATTCCTTAATTGGAGGGGAGCTATGCCAAGGCCGGCTCTATCCTTGGGGTTGGTCACGTTAGGCCATGATACTAGATGGACCTTCTTTTTGTCTTGTGTTTCACCCCACAGGAATCTCCTAAAACATTGTTCCAGTTTCTGTGAAAATTCCTTTTGAAAATGGACATGTAATAGGTTGGAGGTTCATTAGTACGATCTAATTAGAGTGTCTCTCGCCTAACGAAAGATACCTCCAACTCCAGCCGTCTAATCTCTTCTCCACCTTTTCTACGACCATTGACCAAAAGGATTTCGACCTTGGGTTGCTGCTCACCAATAGCCCTAGATATTTAAAGAGCAGGTTCCCATGGAGAACCCAACCATGTCCTCCATACTCCTAACCGTATGTTCCTCCACCCCAACTCCTATCAGTGTGTTCTTTCCCAAATTTATACACAACCCTGACACCAGCTCGAAGCACCTGAGGTTTGCCTTAAATCCAATGATTTCTTCTATAGATGGGTCACGGAAGAACATAGTGTCGTCTGCGAATTGCAGATGCGTTACTGTCGGACCTTGATTTGAAACTTGAAATCCTTTTACTAAGCCTAAGTCCTTGGTCTTGTCAATCAATCTGTTCAGTCCTTCCCCTACCAAGGTGAAGATAAAGGAGGATAATGGGTCTCTTTGCCTTAGGCCCCTATTAGCTGCTATGGGGCTATGGGTGTGGCTGGTGAACCGTTAACCAAGATGGAGTAAATGGTGTCCTTTACGCATGATTTCATCCACTACTTTCACTTAGGTCTGAAGCCCATTTTATCAAAGAGGTAACTCACAAAAGACCAATCAACGTAATTGTATGCCTTTTCCATGTCTATTTTGAATAGCAACTTGGGCTTTTTGTCTCTAAGGCGCATGTGAGCCAGTTTGTTTGCGACTAGTACACCATCTAGGATCTGTCTATCCTCAACAAATGCACCTTGAGATTCCCCAATGATCTTCATTAGAACCTCTTTTAGTCTTCCTGCCAGAACTTTTGCGATAAGTTTATAGATGCATCTAATTAGGCTAATTGGTCTAAAGTATGTTATTTCTAATGGACCTTCCTTTTTCGGTATGAGAGTGACAAAGGAATTCTTAAGGCCTTTATTTAAGACACCTGTCTCATAGAATTCTTAATGAAATCTGGCCCCACCACCTCCCAACATGCTTTTATAAATTTGAAATTAAAACCATTTGGCCTAGGAGCCTTGTCACCCTCGATATCTTCTAGGGCTGCCATAATTTCTTGCTCCGGAAATTTCTTTTCTAATCACATTGCCTTCCCCTCACTAATAATTCTAAATGAATGCCATCCATGACTGGGCGGCCGACCCTACTCTCGTCTAGTGAGGCTGAACTGAGTCTCATAAGAGGAGAAAATGACTAAAGGGTGCCTCTGGGAAGGGAATGTCTCAAAAGGAACTTGGCAAATGCAGGCCAACATGAGTTAGGGGAGAAGAAAAAAAATCAAGCAAGCAGTAACAATGATAGAAAGAGAAAGGACTCAGGGACGAAGGAACCTCGAACATGCGGGAGGGCTGAAAATCGAACCGAGCCGGGCAAGGACAACAAGATGCTTTGACAAATTGACGTGCAGAGGGAAGCGAGGAGAGCCGAATGTCGAAGATGGGTGCTGAAGGAGGATCCACACTACAAATGGCATCAAGAAGGCATCGAGATGGCCCCAAGAATCAATTAAAGTCGACACCCAATGTCGAGAAGAAGGGGCTCGAAACACAGGTGCTGCAAGAGAAGTTGGTTGAGGGACTGCTGAAGAGATGGCAACCTGAATGCTGAAACTGATGATGGAACTGCTGCAACGCCCGAGAAGGATGCTGGATAAAGACGGGGAGAAGATCCAGTGAATGCTGCTAGTCTGCTATCACTTTGAAAGTGTAAACCCTAGAGTAAGTAGCGAAATAGTAAAATTACTCGGGTGAGTCCGAGGTCGAATCACTGGGACTAAAGGTATTAAGAACATTGATTTATGCGATGAAAGTCAAATTCGGACTCCACATAGAGTATGGAGTAAAAGATATGATGATGAATTTAAAAACAACAATTAAAGACACTAAGGTTTTGGGGATCCATTTAATAATTCATAGGATATTTATTCAACTTGTCTCGGTTGATTCGAAAAATGTTTCTATCAAACCGGATGATATGGCAATTAATTCAATAATAATCTTCAAATAATTGGTTTGAATAATTGACGGGTAAATGCTATTCAGCACCTATAGCATGTCACAGGGATTCCTCAAGCATTTACTATATTCGGAAATCACTGTAAATCAAGAGAAAATATAGACATGGAATGAAGAGTAAATGTTATTCTATTGTGAAGTTGTTTTTGAAACAAAGTTTTCAGAACGATAAGCCACACATTTTGAAAGCAAAAGACCTTTTCTAAACATTCTTTTGAATGCCACGTGGTCCTTTTTTTTTTTTTTTTTTAACATTTCGAAAAGAAAATAATCTTTATATGATTTTCAAAAAGTAACGTGATTCAAGAGAGTCATGGTCAAGAGGTTTGTGCTTGGTCAGAGGCCTGTAGTCCTTTTCTTGTAGGAAACGAAGTATGAAGAGCCTATGGAATCTTTTGTTCGGTCCATTTGGGGGGACTGGTAATATAGGTTGGGCAAGAAAAGCCTTTGTTGGGGCCTCGGGTGGCTTGTGGACAGTCTGGGATGCTTCTAAAATGAGGTTAATTTCTGTTCAGGTTAATTATTTTTCCATAACAGTGGTTTTGGAGGAGATCTCTGCTGGAAAGTCATTTATGTTCACGAATGTTTATGGGCCTAATTCTGATGACATTAGAGACCAGTTTTTGGAGGAGGTGGCTTCTATCAAGGGGTCTTCTATTTTGCCTTGGTGTGTGGGAGGGGATTTTAACATAGTGCTGGAGGATGTCGGAGCAAAAAGGGTGCAGTAGGATTTCTTCTCAGATGCATCGTTTTAGCAACTGGATAGATGAGTTGGAATTGATTGATTTGCCCTTGGGTGGTGCAGCCTTTACCTGGTCTAGTATGCAAGATAATTCGAGACTTGCCTGGTTGGACAAATTTCTTATTGATTCTAGGTGGGAGGATTGTTTCCATCTTACTTCATAGCGTGCGGCTCCCAATCAGGTTTCTGATCACTCCTATTATTCTTGATTCTTCTTTGGACTCGTGGGGTCCTACCCCTTTTCGTTGAGTTGGCCTGGCTTAAGGTCGATGGCCTTAAGGAGTTAGTTGAACTTTGGTGGAGGGAATCTGAGCCTGTGGGCTGGAAGGGTTTCTGTTTGTTGCAAAAGTTGAAATTTGTTAAAGAGAAGCTGAAGCAGTGGGCCACATCTGGGAGGGCGGAAGAATCTATTGAGGAACAAAGTTGGTTAGATGAGCTGCTTATTCTCCATCGGGATGAGGTCAGTCCTCTCTCCCAGGATAAGTTGTTGAGGAGAAAAGAATTAAAATTATGTCTTAAAAAGAAAGCATTGATGGAAGAAATCAAATGGAAGCAACGTTCTCATATTAGATGGCTGAAAGAAGAGGATAAGAATACAATTTTTTTTCATCAGATGGCTAGTGCTAGACGGAGGAAGAATTTTATTCTCTCTTCAAGTTGATGGGGAAAGTCTGGACTCGAAGGGAGACATTTGTGAGGAGATTGTGCATTATTTTAAGCGTCTTTTTAAGGCCCCGAGTGGAGACTTTCCTCTCCCTACTTAGCTTCCGTTCAATGAACTTAGCGAGACTCAAAGGATTTCTCTTGAGTGCCCTTTTATTGAATTAGAGTTGAAAGATGTTGTTTGGCAGTAAGGTGAGGATAAAGCTCCTGGTCTGGATGGTTTTCCTGTTATGTTCTTTAAGTTTTTTTGGGATCCGGTCAAGCCAGATTTACTTGCTTTTGTCTTGGAGTTCTACGAGAGAGGCTTTATTTCTAAAGATTTGGGGGCGGGCTTTATTACTTTGGTCCCAAAGAAACCAGGTGCTTCTACATTAAATGATTATCGGCCTATCTCTTTGCTTGGTAGCCCGTATAAGATTTTCGCTAAAATTGTGTCTAACCGAATGCAATTGGTGCTCCCCACTCTTATTTCCTCCTCCCAAAGTGCCTTTCTTGAAGGTAGGCAGATTGTGGACTTAGTTGTGGTAGCTCATAAATGTTTGGACTCCAAATTTGTGTCGGGGGAAGCTGGTGTGGTCTGTAAACTGGATTTCCAAAACGCTTATGAAAATGTGAGTTGGTCCTTCCTTGATTTTGTGTTGCATAGAATGGGGTTTGGTGTTCGTTGGCGTAGGTGGATGTTCTGTTGCTTATCTTCGGCTCATATGTTTGTGTTGGTGAATGGGAGCCCTAAAGGGTTTTTTCAGATGGAAAAAAGGAGTTCGTCAGGGTGACCCTCTATCTTCTTATCTTTATGTTGTTGTGGCTGAGGTTCTCCATCTTATGTTCCATGTGGTGTCTTCTTAGGGTTGGCTTCAGGGTTTTCGTATTGCAAACGCTGATATTGAGGTTACCCATTTACAATATGTTGATGATACTATTCTATTTCTTAAGGTGGATAAGGAAGTTTTCAAGGTGGTCCATGCCGTTCTTTGATGGCTTCAAATTTGTTCAGGGTTGAAGGTAAACTTTGATAAAAGTGAATTGATGGGAGTGAATGTTGAGTATTCTAGTGTCTGGAGTTGGCTTCTGTGTTGGAATGTAAGGTCTCTTCGTTCCCTGCTTTGTACCTTGGGATTCCTCTTTGTAAAGGTAAGCCTTGTTGGGATAAGATTATCGAAAAAATGGAGAGACGGCTATCTACTTGGAAAGGTAAACATCTATCTGTCTATTGGAGGCAGAATCATCTTGTGAAAGGCAATTCTCTCTAGTCTTTCAATATATTTCCTAAGTGTCTTCCAATGTTCAGCGGCTGTAGTGGATAAGCTAGAAAGGATTCAACGGCAAATCCTTTGGAATGATGACAGAGACAAACGGAAATTTCACTTGGTCAGTTGGTCTCAGGTTTGCAAACCGAAGGAAGAAGGTGTAACGCCCCACCCTTTCTCACATTCCACAAAACAGAGTATATATATATTTTTTTAAATAAGTGAGAGAGCGGGTGGTTACGACGCGAGTCAAGTCCGAGTTTCCAAAACCCGACCCTTAACTGGCCACCATTACGTGTGCGTGGATTATGTCCACTTAAACATTTCACACGCTTTTCTGAATACTTACAGAATAATCTACATGAATAAGATACTATTCATATTCATGTCATCAATAGGCAAGGAAAGCCAATCACCATATAACTTCAATAAAAACTTAAGATTATCAAACCATAGCAAATAAGTTCTAAGGTGTCCCAAAATAGTGTAAGTTATTACAATCCAGAATGCAAGTCCCCAAATATATCATTGAAACAAAACTAAGTAATTTAAACTTCAATCTCCCAAGCTCCTACGCTTGGCTCCCTTCCGGTTCTACATCCTTCTCTTTGGCATTTCATGTTCCATCATCTAGAGGGTAGACGTAGGGCATTAGTCAACATGCCCAGTAGGTATTCCAATTAGGGTTAGGGTACACATAGGAGTAATATAAATCAATGGTATATATATCATTGTCATATTTGTAAAACATTTCATAAGTAATAAAAACAATGCATGATATGCATATCATAATCATGCTTACATATGTGTCATGTCATGGGTGTCAATGCCAAATGAACTCTCACCCAATATCCATATCCATATCCAATCATAAATCAATCAATAAACGGTTTCCTTGGCCAATTATGTTCACAGTGTTTGAGGCGACAACCACCAGGGCACTGTATACTCATCCACAAATTAATCGGGAGTACCGATGGAGTGTGAACTCCTCCCACTGTGCAGGGTTCGGGACTGCCTACCCAGGAGATCTTTGGCCCAATAAGCCGTACCTTTCTATCAACTGGACAATGCCAAATCTCAATAGTTCATATAGCTTCACATAAGCTAATCTCAAGCCCAAGTTATGTCCGGATCGCTTAGAACTTGGCTTGCTACTCATATATGTTCCCTCCCATGCCTTGCACGAGGTAATGTATGCAATAATGCCATATCATTTGAAATATATCATATCATTTGAAAATCAATCCATAATCATATACAATTTGTTAATATCAAAGTAATCATCATATTTGGAATAAAAACCAGTGTTATATTATACTCCATGGTGTTCACAATAAGGTAGGAATCCTACCAATGTACGATATACTATCTTATAAGGATAACGCCAACGGTCACGTGAGACGAATCACAATCCTTTTGCGAACCTCTTTACCTCATCAAATTCAAACATACATATTAGTTTGATTTTTCATTTCAATTTTATCATCCCTATCTTCATGTAAGTTCCATGTTCGTTTCCCAATGCATTTATGCATTCCTTGTCCTTAACCCATTTAAGACCCTCAATGGGGTTTGGCCATACAATAGGGCCGAACCCTATTGTCCCATTTCCTTTTAAGTGTATTCATGTTCAACAAAAATCCCTCAATGGGGTTCGGCCATGTTGGCCATACAACATGGCTGAAGCCTATTGTCCCATTTCTTTCCTTTAAATGTGTTTATGTCCATAGAAAACCATCAATGGGGTTCGGCCATACAACATGGCTGAACCCTATGGTCCCATTTTCTTTCCCTTAAATGTGTTTATGTCCATAGAAAACCATCAATGGGGTTCAGCCATACAACATGGCCGAACCCTATGGTCCCATTTTCTTTCCCTTAAATGTGTTTATGTCCATAGAAAACCATCAATGGGGTTCGGCCATATTATGGTCCCATTTTCTTTCCCTTAAATGTGTTTATGTCCATAGAAAACCATCAATGGGATTCGGCCATACAACATTGCCGAACCCTATGGTCCCATTTTCTTATAAAATATGTTTATATTACACCAAAAATCCATCAAGGGGGTTTGGCCATATAATATGGCTGAACCTTATCTTTTGGTTTTTGACTCTCTTTTTAATCCTTATGTTATTTTAAACAAAGTGATCCATAAAAATCATCCATGGGGTTTGGCCATACAACATGGACGAACCCATTGTTCTTCCTTTTTCATCTCCTTTCCATCCTATATTACCTTGAGGATGGGTTCTTCTTTTAAAATATTCATAAACCATATTTTAGGTCACTTGATGGGGTTCGGCCATACAACGTTGCTGAACCTCATCTAGCACCATTTTTAGTCCTCAAATGGTTTCCATATAAAATTAGGGTTCGGCCATATTGTTCTTTGATTCTTTCTCCTTGAAATCCATCATTAATCACAGTAAAACATGGATTCCATCTTTAGTACTTAACCTAATGAATTTATCCTACCCACTAGCCAAGGCTAGGGTTCGGCCATACAACATGGCTGAACCACCATGGTGGGTTTTTCATGATCCATTTCATTTACATTATCATCATAGCATCGGTTTTGGATTTAATCTTATGATTGTTTTGTTTCAACCCATAAACATCATTTGGATGGATTTTCCAACTCCATGGCCTTAAAACATTTTTGGCCACTCAATCCAACCAACATGGAACCCATGGGTTTGGCCACACCATGGCCGAACCTATGGTTTCTTTAGATTAATCCCCATTGTTCTTTATTAAGTTTAGGTATACCTTTCTTCCAATAAGTTGCTCCTCTTCTTTTCTTTAATAGTCCCAACTGTGGCAAGTTTTTACTAGCCCAAACAGTCCCCAAAATCAACAATTTGAAGACTGAAAATCAGCCCCAACAACTCAGCAACTGAATCAAAATCAGCCGGTAACTGGTCTTAAGATCAGTCAATAAGTAGTCCTAAATTTAGTGATTTGGAAACCTTAAAATTAATCCCCATTGATTCTTTATTAAGTTTAGGCATACCTTTCTTCCAATAAGTTGCTCCTCTTTTCTTTTGATTTTCCCCTTCTTCTTTATTTCTTCTTCTCCTTTCTTTGCTCTTCAAAAGCTTTAAGTGTATGGAGGTAGATATGGGAGAGAGAGAGGAGAGGAATGGAGAGAAATCTCTTGTCCATGAGAGGAGGGATCGGCCAAGGGGTTTGGAGTGCCCCTTGGTTTGGGTTTTTATGTTTAAGACTAAAACTATTCCTTTCCTCTCATTATGGTTTGTTTTAACGAATGAGGCTCTTGGTTTAACCAAGGAGACCCTTGGCTTAAACCAAAGAGACCCCTTGGCTTCCCAATGAGTCTTTTGGCTTCCCTAGTGTCTAAGTACAATGTACTTAGACAAGCCATCCATCTCATCCCTTCACCTTCCCAACTCAGGCAAAACTTAATTCAAGACTTGACTCACTAGTGTTTGACCAAATCAACCCATGACATGGTCGGCCATGCATGTGGCACATGGCACTTGGGTCCCACTTGGCCATGTCACTTGATGATGTGGCATTCTTGCGTAGTTGGCTCTCATGTGATGACATGTATGCCACTTGACAATGCCACCTCACTTGATAAGGTGGACTTTGATGCATTAAATGCATTAATTTATCCAATTCAACTAATTTAATTAAACTTACCCAATTACTTTAAAATCCAGCTCACCCATGACCCATTGGGTCATAATTGGGTAATTGACCCATCTCCTTGCCCATCTAGTGTCCATTTCAACTTTTAATTTCAAATTCCATTAAATCACAATCCAAATGGGCCAATCCAATATATTTATAATCTAAGGAAAATTCGGGGTGTTATAGAACACGGTTTGGGAATTTGTCCTATTCGTAAGGTCAATGATGCTTTGTTCGGTAAGTGGTTATGGCGGTTGGGGGATTCTACGAGTGGCTTATGGAAGGATATTCTGTGCAGAAAGTATCAGTTCCTTGGTAATGGGTGGTAGGTAGGAAATGTTTATAGGAGAGCTTCTGGTTTTTGGAAGGGTGTTACTTTCATTACAGGGGCATTTGATACCCATATTCAATACCGCCCCTATTCAGGTGACGATATTCTCTTTTGGAAAGATAAATAGTTGGGTGAGGTTTCATTGGCTTTGCAATTTCCAGTGCTTTTATCCCTTGTTGCTAATAATGAGGCTTCTATTAAGGACTGTTATAGTGTTATTCAAAATGAGGTTGTTTGGGGGCCAGAATCCGTAGGCATTTGGAGGATTGGATGGTGGATGAATGGGTGTCTCTCATGAATTTGTAGTGGGCTATGGAAAGGATCGTAGAATCGGGGATTTAGATTCTTATGGTATATTCTCTATTAAGTCGTTTTGTTAAAGTCTGATTAGGGTGGGTGATATTCCTTCTGTTCACCCTAAAGTTTAGGAGGGGGTTGATCTTTTTAAGGTGAAGGTGTTTGGTTGGCTTGCAGGGTTGGGTAAAATTTTGACTATTGATAATCTGAGAAGGGGGAAGATGCTCATTGTTAATGCTTGTCCTTGTGCTTGACTGATGAGGAATCGGTGAATCACTTGCTTCTTCATTGTAGCTTCTCTAATAGCATTTGGAAGCATTTCTTGCAGTTGTTGGGTGTCTCATATTGTCTTCCTTGATCTTGGTGTGATTTGTTTAACGAAGAACTTGTGATGTGTGGGAGTTCCTTTCGGTGAAATCTTTGGAAAGTGAAGACCTTAAGTATTGTTTGTTCTATTTGGTTGGAAAGAAATCACAGGATCTTTCAAGGGACGGTTGGTTCTTTCGTCAATTAAGCTTCGTATAGCTTGGTGGATGGTTGGTTCAACCTAGGTCCAAGGTATCTCTGCGTCCGATGTTTGCGGGGAGTGGGCTTCGGTGGATTCCTCAATGTGTCATGTTCTTCTAAGGACTCCTGCCCCTTGGTCTCCTCCTCCTGTTGGGCTTCTAAAGCTCAATTTTGATGGTAGTTGTATGCGTGAGATCGATTGTGTTAGTTACGGTGGGGTGATTATCAATGAGTTAGGGTGTATCTTGAGATCTTTTGCTGGCCTGCTTCCTAATGGGACGGTAATAGCGGCGGAATTGTTTGCATTATGGAAGGGTATCTTGGAGCTGGAAAAGTTAGGGGTTCGAGGAAGCTTGGTGGAAGGAGACTCTAAGGTGGTGGTGGGTTGGATGGTGGGATCTCTTTGTCCTTGGCTTTATCTAGACAAAGTTGAGAGGATCTGTCATTTTATTGATTATTTTGACTTTAAGATTGCTTGGGCTCCTCGGTTAGCTAAGTCAACTGCAGATGCAATGGCCAAGCAGGGCTCTCGCTCGGTTTAGAACTTATTAATTCTCTTATGTAATTGGGGTGTTGCCTTTTGTATTTTCCCTTGTTGGGCTGTTGTCCTTTAGCCTCGTTGTGTTCCTTTTCTCTATCAATGTAGTTACCTTTCAAAAAAAAGAAAAAAAAGTAACGTGATTCAGTTGGTATCTCGTCCCTAGTTCTTTTAGAGTAAGTGGGTTTGAGAGACTAAAACGAGGTAGAGCTTTTAGAGATTAGGAGATATTTGACCTTGTGGACTACTTTGGGTCTGGGGAAACTAATTACTGAAGGAGATTCGGAAAATGCAATTAAGTGTGCGAAGGGGCTGAAACGACCTCTTTGGAAATTGGTTTCAATTGTCAAGGAGATTAAGACATTGTGTTTGGGTCATGAGGTCTCTTTTGGTTTGGTTGACTTCTTCGCAAAGCACGGGGTGCACTCAATGAACGAGGGCGTGTTTTTCCTTTAATTTTTGTGGTGTCGAATTGGGAAGTAATGGGAGTTTCCTCTATTGGAGACCATTGATGTTTTATACCTTTTGTTTTGGGTAGCTAATAGTTTTGTTGTATTTTTTTCTTTTTTGCTTGGGTTTAAGTCTCATATTTTATTTTATTTGTTCTATCTTTCCTCTGTTAATGTCTTTTTTTTTTTGGTTACTGCTCAAAAAAAAAAAAAAGTAACAAAAGATCACTGCCTCTCCTCTAATCTTCCACCCACATCTATCTTCTTAAAACTGGATGGATTTCAACAAGCAATTATGTAACGCCCCATTCCGCTACGGGCGCGTTATCTCCGAAATATCTCAAAAGTCGCAAAAGACAGATACCGGGTGAATATTTTTTTTTTTTGAAACGGGGTAACTACCTCCCGCTCAACAAACCATAAGTCCGCAGTGCTAAGAAAACATAACCAACAACCATATACTAATCAATTATGGTTATATAATCATCCAAACAAGCATTCAATAACAAGTGCATGCAACTAGAGTCTCAAATTTAGAACATAAGTATGAACACATATATGTCTAACTACTAGTACTCCTCCTCAGGCGTTTGCTCATGGGGCCCGCTCGGCCCCTCCACGATCGGGGTACCTGAGAGGTAAGAGGTGAGCTATCCAGCCCAGTGTAGGGATAAAAGATATCACATATCGACCATATAACATGTATCACATGTATGAAATGTAGTGGACATAATAATATAAATAATGTTTCTGTACAAGAGTGCCCAAAACTGTAACACCCCGCCCTTTTCACTCTAATTTTCAGAGTTTATTTTTTTTTTTAATATAATAATCATGTGATCGGGGCGAAGTGTCACGACGCGAGTTAAGTTCGGATCTCTAAATCCGACCCTTAACTGGCCAAGCCCATGTGCGTATGAACTAAGTCCATAAAACTGATCCGCACATGGTATATATATAACTTGCGGAATTAACTTAGTCTAAATCTAACTGAGGTTATAATAGAACCTATGACTAATCCAATTTTCCATTCTTAGATAGCAAAGTACATAACTTATTTTCCAAAATTACTAATCAATCTTAACTATTCGTTTAATAAAATCATCCAACATAAAACAAACCATAGCATCTATCTTAACTACTTATTACAAGCCAACATAACTAATTACTAAATTACATTATTCAAATATATCAAATATCAAGTCCATAAAATAGTCCATTCATAATCCATTCTATTCATTCAAACCGCCCAAGTTTCCGTACTTGGTCCTCTTCTCGATTCACGTTCTTCCCTTTCCCTGCATCATCCACTAAGGGTATAGATAGGGCGTTAGATCAACGCGCCCAGTAGTGTTTCCGAATAGGGCTACCACATGGTTAGTCAAAAACATGCAAGTAATATAATAGTAAAACATGTGTGACAAAATCCCATAAATGCTATGTATGAAATGAACATGTAATGAGTCCCACCCATCACCATTCATCATAGCCATCACTTGACGGGATTCTCATCGTCAAGGTAACCCACAGTGGTCTTTCGGACGCCCCGACGGAGTGTGGCCTCCGGATTCCTCCTGATGGGATTCTCATCATCAGGGTACCCCACAGTGGCCTTTCGGACGCCCCGACGGAGTGTGGCCTCCAGTTACAACACCATCATCCCATGCCATGCATGAGATGTCTATGCAAACATGTCATTTAGAAACATAACTTTACAATCATAGAGGATATCAAAATCAACATAAAACAGCATATTAAACAGTGTTACAACAAAGGTAGGAAACCTACAATAGTTTACTTTGTTCGACCCTTCCTTTGGACCGTCTTCCGATCACGGCTTGTTCACCGTTCTAAAATCCGAATACCCTATGTACATGGCAGCAAGTTAATCATTTGACCATATAATTCTAATTTGATCTAAAACCCAAAAATCTACTTAAACTTCCATGTCCTATCTTAGCCATAAAACCCCATAGTTTTGGTCCTTTTAAACATGTTTTGTTGGTCTCATTTAGACATAGGATAACAGTATAATGTTACCATGTTTTTACCTTTTAAAACCATCCAATAAGCCCATCACTTTGTATGATTTCCATTTTGCAAAACTCCATCCAAATATCCACATAACAGTCCATGGGGTTCGGCCATACACATGGCCGAACCCTATGGTTCTCTTAATGGAAACCCACCAATATTTATCTATGAAATTAATCAGCAATTTAACATAAGATAAATATGGTTCAGTCATGTCATATCTACTCCAAAACAGTAAGCTTAATTCCATATAAAAATCTTTTAAAAGCCCCACTCCAAAATATGCATTTTTGACTTTCAAACACCATAGAATCCACCAATTTTCTCATGGGGTTCAAATTAATAATAACCCATAACTTAAGCATTGGTGTTTCTTGAAACAAGAGCATAAAATAAATCATATCTTCCCATGATTTTAAACCCAAATCCATCCTCAAAACAGTCCATGGTTTTGGTTCAAAAAGACCATCCAACTTAACCCAATCTTTTCATGGAAATGTCATACCATATCATGGGGTTCGGCCAACCCAATTGGCTGAACCTCATGGCCTATGGTTTAGATCTATTTATCCAATTATAAACTTATCTTATTCTTAAATCAAAGCACATAATGATTACTTAAAATCCATTCTACACTTAATCCAAATAACTATACAAAACAGTCCATGGGGTTAGGCCATACACATGGCCGAACCCCAAGGTTTCCTTGATGTAAATCTTCCTAACCTACTTACTGATTTTTTGCCACAAAATGACCCATTTGACATATATAAAATTTACCATGTTTTGACATGATTTTTGTCCTTTAAAAACATCAAACTTAATCCACTTTTATCATCTAAAAAAAAACAGTCCCATACTTGTATGGTTTTAACTTCCAAAAACCATCCAAATAAATCAATTATTTCCATGGGGTTCGGCCATCCAGTGAGGCCGAACCCTATGGTCCATCTTTTTATCTCATTCATGTACCTCCATCCAATATCTAACCCTTGTTAGATTTGGCCATCCAATGGCCGGATCATGATTTTAAAAATTGTTTATCGAAAACCTACCGTTTCCGAGACTCCTCCAATTGATCTTCCCTCCGGCTTGTTCCTTCCCCTTTCTTAGCCTCTCCTTCTTCTTGATTCCTTAATGGTCGAGGACTGATTTAAACAACCAGCTGCTGCTCTAGGTGTTTGGAAAAAAATCAAGGACAACAAAGAGAGATAGATAGAATATTGGCTTTTAGATGGGAAACCTTGATCTCCCCCTCCTTTGCTCAATGTGTGCTCTTGATTTGGTGAAAGAAAGCAACCAAGGACTGGTTGCAAATCAGTGACTAGGTGCTGTTCTCAGTGTTTGGAGAGATGGAGGATGCCCAAGAGAGAAAGAGATAATGATAGAGAATGAATTCCTCTTGACTAATCAACTTCAGCCCAAGGTTTAACCTTGTAACTCACCTCTCCATTTAAAATCCTTTAAGTTCCTTGGGGTTTCATCTATGGAATGAAACTCCCCCCCTAGCATCCAATGTCTCTATTATCTTTGGAGGTGATTGTTTGCATTCTCTCCATTATCCTTGCATGTGTAACTCTTAAAACAGCCACCCCACTTATCTCCATTGTAGCCGTTACATGCATGCAATGTTCTCAAGCATCCAATGTCCCATGATGTGAATTTCAAAATGTAACTCTCATTTCCTTTATCACTTGAATGGGAGTTACATGCATGGATTATAAACCTATCTATTGGCTGTCCTTTGAAGACCCAAACCAGGTACACCCAACCATTTTACACTCCACTCATTAAAATAATTATTCCATCTACCTCATTAATTTAACTCACCCAAACTCAACTCATTAATTAATGTAACTCAACTAATAAAGTCCACTCAACTAAACTCCATCATTTATTGCAACTCAAATCCAACTCAAACATTTAACTCATCTTAACCCAATTAAGCTTTGAGCTCAATTAATGGTCAAACTTGTCAACCACAACCCATTGGGTCCAATTTGGCCTCTTTGACCCATTTAACAAAATTTGACCCAATTATGATTTTCGACCCGTTTATGTACATCTTTTCCCTTTATTGTTTTGTAATCAAAACTACTAACCATTGGGACTTGATTGAACCATTGACCCATTTAAATTCAACTCAAATATTTCACAATGGCAATTCCGTAAATATGAATAAATTCATATAAATTGTTATCTTTGAAATTCCAGGGTGTTACAATACAATACTCTTTTTATAATTTTCGTCCCGAAAATCGAACAAAGTAGGATTTCAAAATAATTCATACAAACAATTCAGGGTGAGATGTTCTCATCTCCGATTCCAGTTCCCAAGTGGCTTCCTCAACACCATGTCGATCCCATACCACCTTGACGAACTTAATCGCTCGGTTACGCAACACCCTTTGTTCACTCTCTAATATTCTGACCGGCTTCTCGACATAAGTGACGTCGCTTTGCACATCTATATCTTGCACATTCAAAACATGAGACGGATCAGGGTTGTACTTCCTCAGCATCGACACATGGAATACATCATGTAGAGACGCCAATTGCGAAGGAAGTGCCAACTGATAGGCTACATCTCCCATCCTTCTGATAATTGAAAATGGGCCCACATATCTTGGCGACAATTTTCCTTTCTTCCCAAATCTCATGTGCCCTTTTCGTGGCGAGACCTTCAAGAATACCATGTCTCCTACTTCAAATTCGAGAAACCTCCTCCTCTTATCAGCATAGCTCTTTTGCCGACTCTGTGCGGTCAACAAATGTTGACGTATCAACTGGATCTGTGCAGTAGTTTCGGCAACCAACTCGGGTCCTATCAGCGCAGGTTCGCCGACCTCGGTCCAGCACACTGGTGACCTGCATGGTCTTCCATACAAAGCTTCGAATGGTGCCATTTGAAGACTTGCTTGGTAGCTATTGTTATAAGAAAACTCCACCAATGGCAAATGATCCTCCCATCCACCTTTGAAGTCTAGCATGCACGCCCTCAACATGTCCTCCAACGTTTGTATTGTTCTTTCCGATTGTCCATCGGTCTGTGGATGGAATGCTGTGCTAATAAGTAGATCGGTCCCCATGGCCGACTGCATGCTCTGCCATACCCTGCCGGTGAATCGGCCATCTCTATCAGACACTATAGTCCGTGGGATACCATGTAATCTGATGATGTCTTTGATATATCTCCGACCCAATGTCTCTGATGAATCCGTCATCTTGATAGGAATAAAATGAGCGGACTTGGTCAGTCGGTCTACCACGACCCATATAGCGTCATTGCCCTTCGAGGACCTCGGCAATCCCGTCACAAAGTCCATGGAAATGTGCTCCCATTTCCATTCTGGCACAGATAAGGGTTTGAGTAACCCTGGTGGCTTCTGGTGTTCTGTCTTAACCTGCTGACAAGTTAAACAGTGTGCCACAAATTCCACCACATCTCTTTTGAGTCCATGCCACCAATAATGCCTCTTCAGGTAATGATACATCTTGGTGCTGCCCGGATGTATGTTGAGCTTGCTCTGATGTGCCTCTATCAGTAATTCTTTTCTGCAGCTTCTTGGCACATAAATTCTACCCCGGAACATAAGACCCTGTCCTGGTCGTAATTCCCAATCCGGTACAACCTCGCCAATAGACATTTTGGCCCATGTCTCTGCCATTTCCGGATCTGCTCGCTGCTCCTGTTCAATCTTTGTAACCATGTTGGATCGTATGATCAAATTGTACATACTCCCATGGTTTGTGATGTATAGATTAAACTCACGAATGGAATTCAACATCTCCCATTCAGTCCTTATCAAACATGCCACTGATGCATGAGACATGCGGCTGAGAGCATCCGCCACTTTGTTGGCCTTTCCCGGATGATATCGGAGCGCAAATTCATAGTCCGCCAGATATTCCATCCATCTGCGTTGCCTCAGGTTGAGCTCTTTCTGATTAAATAAATACTTCAAGCTCTTGTGATCTGAAAATACTTCAAACTTCTCACCATATAGATAGTGTCTCCAGCTTTTAAGAGCGAAGACCACTGCAGCTAATTCCAGATCATGTGTGGGGTAGAGGCGTTCATGTATCTTTAGTTGTCTTGAACCATATGCCACCACACGATCACGTTGCATGAGTGAACATCCCAGTCCCTCTCCTGATGCATCGCATTGTACTTCATAACCTTTGCCTCTTTCCGGCAAAACTAAAATAGGAGCAGTTGTAAGTCTCTCTTTCAGCTCCTCAAACCTCTGATTGCACAACTCTGACCACTCATATTTGACCCCTTTCTGAGTGAGTCGAGTCAATGGAGATGCTATTTTAGAGAAATCCATGATGAACTTCCTATAATATCCAGCCAAACCCAGGAAGCTACGGATCTCAGTGACATTCTTTGGTGCTTTCCACTCGCTTACTGCTGCCACCTTAGCCGGATCAACGGTTATACCATCAGCTGTTATAACATGCCCTAAGAATTTGACCTCAGGTAGCCAAAATTCGCATTTGCTTGCTTTGGCATACAACTGGTTCTGTCTCAAGGTGTTCAATACTATTCGTAGATGCTCAGCATGATCCTCCTGACTCTTGGAATAGATCAGGATATCGTCAATGAACACTATAACAAACCGATCCAGATATGGACGGAAGATTTTGTTCATTAAATCCATGAACACAGCCGGTGCGTTGGTAAGCCCAAAAGGCATGACTACAAATTCAAATAGTCCATACCGTGTTCTGAAAGCTGTCTTCTCTATATCTTCCTCCCTGACCCGGATTTGATGATATCCGGACATCAGGTCAATCTTGGAAAAGTGACTGGATCCCCTCAACTGATCGAATAAATCATCGATCCTGGGTAGAGGATACTTGTTCCGGACAGTTAGCTGATTCAACTTCCGGTAGTCCACACACATTCTGAGTGAACCATCCTTCTTTTTCACGAACAACACTGGAGCTCCCCATGATGATGTGCTGTTCCGAATGCAACCCAGTCTGAGCAACTCATCAAGTTGCTTCTTCAACTCGGACATTTCTGCTGGTGCCATCCGATAATGGGGTAGAGACACTGGTGAAGTACCAGGATACAACTTGATCTCAAAATTGAGCTCCCTCATAGGTGGTAAACCAGGGAGTTCTTTTGAAAAGACATCAGTAAATTCTTTCACAATTGCTGGAAGTTCAGTGACTGGTGCTTTGTTGATAACAATATTGTTCAACACCAAATGATGCAACCCTTCCTGCAGTCTGCTTTGCTTGTCGGCACGAACTATATACTGCTTTCCCTCGGGTGACCAAAATGTCACTCTTCGGCGATAACAATCAATATTGGCTTCGTAACCAGCCAACCAGTCCATGCCGAATATAATATCGTACTCAGTCATGTCGAGTACCAGATAATTGAACTCAAATCTGAGTCCAGCGAGTTCTGTATTTATGGCCGTGCATATGAGTCCCAAAGACGTGTCTCCGACAGGGATACTACTGTGAGTGTGGTGGACAGCTTTTGAACTAGTGTTCCAGTAGCAGTTATAAAGGATGCAGATATAAAAGAGTGCGATGCTCCAGAATCAAACAATGCATAAGCATAAGAACTATTGACAACGGCCATACCTTGAATCACAGAATGATCCACATCCTCAGGAGGTTCCAGAGCAAATAGTCGTCCAGATCCGGTAGGATTAGGCGCCCGACCCGCCTGATTATAAGTTCTGCCTCCTCGGGAGTTAGCTGGCCTAGCTGGTGGACGGAAAGATCCTCTGGAATATGAGAGCTTATTGAGCTTAGGACAGTCTCTCTTGAAGTGACCCGGTTGATCACAATGGAAACAGTTGTTCACCCCTCTGAATGACTGGGTGACTGATGCAGATGGGGAGGGCTGGTTGGGACGGAAGCTCCCCGCGGACCCAGTAGATGGTGAGGGTCTACTGAAGTTCGGGCGGAACCTTTTGTTGGACTGGAACCCACCCCTCCCACTTGGAGTTCGGCGGTTGTCAAACCGCACCATTGTATTCAACTCCTGTTCTGCTATTGTGGCCTTGCTGACCACCTCAGCCAATGTGGTGCACTTAAATATGGTCACTTTGGCCCTGATGTTTGGCCGTAGACCCCTCTCAAACTTTCTTGCCTTGCGAAGTTCTGTGTCCACCATATAGAATGCATAAATGGATAAACTGAGAAATTCACGGTGATACTCTGCCACCGTCATAGAGCCCTGTACCAAGGACAGAAAAAGTTCCGTCTGTCGCTCCTTCTCCTCCTCCGGAAAGTAGTGTTCCAGAAAGGTTGCTGAAAACTCATTCCATGTCATGGCCGTCCTCTCCCTAACTGGTATGAGTGCCCTCTGCTTCTCCACCACCTCCCACCATTTACCGGCATCTTCTATCAATTGTGAAGTAGCCAGTAGAATCCTGTCAGCATGACTCGAGATCTTAAGTAATTTTAAGATCTGAGTGATCTTCTTCAGCCAATGCTCGGCTCCGATAGCCCCTTCATTCCCTTTGAAGTAGGGAGGACGCTGTTGTTGAAATTCTCGTGCCATACTCCGGTCACTGGCATCCCTGGAACTTTCACTCCCATTCATATGTTGCTGGAGTACAGAGGTTACCACTGCTTGGACTAAGCCCTGAAGCTCAGGTGGCACATGTGGTATATGTACACCACTGTTCCCTTCTCCCTCCTTCCGAGATGAGTCCCGCTCCTTCCTTTCTCCCCGAGAATGATGAGACTCTTCTGAATGGTGTGACTTTTCAGAGTGATGTGACCTTTCAGAATGATGTGACTCTTCCTCTGGTGGAGATCTTTCCCTTCCTTCTTCATACTGAACGAGTGGTATCTCTTTTTCTTTCCCTTTCTTGCTTTGTAGGATCTTCCTTTTTGGTGCCATTTCCTAAGTCATGAAAATATAATTGACTTAGTTTCTTTATACAGTTTGTGTTTTCACTACTTTGGGGAGATTTCCAAATAAGCAATCTTGATTTTCTTTTGTTTTTGGGGAAGTTTCTAAATCCCTATTTGTTTGTTTTCTTTCTCAATTTGGGGAATATTGGGGAATGTATATCCTATTTTGCTACGTTTGATATATCAATTATAATACTGTACTTTTGCTATCTTTCACTGTTGTTCTCAGATTAATTTGTTCAGTCAGAGTCTACGAAGTAAATTAATCCGGCCCCCAGTCAGCGGACTCCGAAGAGTCGGTCAGTTGGGATTCTTATCCGTCAGTGAGACATGAAACCGTCTTAATCTTACTTCGGAAGATTCAACTTCCCGTTTCGCTCTGATACCAACTGTAACACCCCGCCCTTTTCACTCTAATTTTCAGAGTTTATTTTTTTTTTTAATATAATAATCATGTGATCAGGGCGAAGTGTCACGACGCGAGTTAAGTTCGGATCTCTAAATCCGACCCTTAACTGGCCAAGCCCATGTGCGTATGAACTAAGTCCATAAAACTGATCCGCACATGGTATATATATAACTTGCGGAATTAACTTAGTCTAAATCTAACTGAGGTTATAATAGAACCTATGACTAATCCAATTTTCTATTCTTAGATAGCAAAGTACATAACTTATTTTCCAAAATTACTAATCAATCTTAACTATTCGTTTAATAAAATCATCCAACATAAAACAAACCATAGCATCTATCTTAACTACTTATTACAAGCCAACATAACTAATTACTAAATTACATTATTCAAATATATCAAATATCAAGTCCATAAAATAGTCCATTCATAATCCATTCTATTCATTCAAACCGCCCAAGTTTCCGTACTTGGTCCTCTTCTCGATTCACGTTCTTCCCTTTCCCTGCATCATCCACTAAGGGTATAGATAGGGCGTTAGATCAACGCGCCCAGTAGTGTTTCCGAATAGGGCTACCACATGGTTAGTCAAAAACATGCAAGTAATATAATAGTAAAACATGTGTGACAAAATCCCATAAAATATGCTATGTATGAAATGAACATGTAATGAGTCCCACCCATCACCATTCATCATAGCCATCACTTGACGGGATTCTCATCGTCAAGGTAACCCACAGTGGTCTTTCGGACGCCCCGACGGAGTGTGGCCTCCGGATTCCTCCTGATGGGATTCTCATCATCAGGGTACCCCACAGTGGCCTTTCGGACGCCCCGACGGAGTGTGGCCTCCGGTTACAACACCATCATCCCATGCCATGCATGAGATGTCTATGCAAACATGTCATTTAGAAACATAACTTTACAATCATAGAGGATATCAAAATCAACATAAAACAGCATATTAAACAGTGGTTACAACAAAGGTAGGAAACCTACAATAGTTTACTTTGTTCGACCCTTCCTTTGGACCGTCTTCCGATCACGGCTTGTTCACCGTTCTAAAAATCCGAATACCCTATGTACATGGCAGCAAGTTAATCATTTGACCATATAATTCTAATTTGATCTAAAACCCAAAAATCTACTTAAACTTCCATGTCCTATCTTAGCCATAAAACCCCATAGTTTTGGTCCTTTTAAACATGTTTTGTTGGTCTCATTTAGACATAGGATAACAGTATAATGTTACCATGTTTTTACCTTTTAAAACCATCCAATAAGCCCATCACTTTGTATGATTTCCATTTTGCAAAACTCCATCCAAAATCCACATAACAGTCCATGGGGTTCGGCCATACACATGGCCGAACCCTATGGTTCTCTTAATGGAAACCCACCAATATTTATCTATGAAATTAATCAGCAATTTAACATAAGATAAATATGGTTCAGTCATGTCATATCTACTCCAAAACAGTAAGCTTAATTCCATATAAAAATCTTTTAAAAGCCCCACTCCAAAATATGCATTTTTGACTTTCAAACACCATAGAATCCACCAATTTTCTCATGGGGTTCAAATTAATAATAACCCATAACTTAAGCATTGGTGTTTCTTGAAACAAGAGCATAAAATAAATCATATCTTCCCACATGATTTTAAACCCAAATCCATCCTCAAAACAGTCCATGGTTTTGGTTCAAAAAGACCATCCAACTTAACCCAATCTTTTCATGGAAATGTCATACCATATCATGGGGTTCGGCCAACCCAATTGGCTGAACCTCATGGCCTATGGTTTAGATCTATTTATCCAATTATAAACTTATCTTATTCTTAAATCAAAGCACATAATGATTACTTAAAATCCATTCTACACTTAATCCAAATAACTATACAAAACAGTCCATGGGGTTAGGCCATACACATGGCCGAACCCCAAGGTTTCCTTGATGTAAATCTTCCTAACCTACTTACTGATTTTTTGCCATAAAATGACCCATTTGACATATATAAAATTTACCATGTTTTGACATGATTTTTGTCCTTTAAAAACATCAAACTTAATCCACTTTTATCATCTAAAAAAAAACAGTCCCATACTTGTATGGTTTTAACTTCCAAAAACCATCCAAATAAATCAATTATTTCCATGGGGTTCGGCCATCCAGTGAGGCCGAACCCTATGGTCCATCTTTTTATCTCATTCATGTACCTCCATCCAATATCTAACCCTTGTTAGATTTGGCTATCCAATGGCCGGATCATGATTTTAAAAATTGTTTATCGAAAACCTACCGTTTCCGAGACTCCTCCAATTGATCTTCCCTCCGGCTTGTTCCTTCCCCTTTCTTAGCCTCTCCTTCTTCTTGATTCCTTAATGGTCGAGGACTGATTTAAACAACCAGCTGCTGCTCTAGGTGTTTGGAAAAAAATCAAGGACAACAAAGAGAGATAGATAGAATATTGGCTTTTAGATGGGAAACCTTGATCTCCCCCTCCTTTGCTCAATGTGTGCTCTTGATTTGGTGAAAGAAAGCAACCAAGGACTGGTTGCAAATCAGTGACTAGGTGCTGTTCTCAGTGTTTGGAGAGATGGAGGATGCCCAAGAGAGAAAGAGATAATGATAGAGAATGAATTCCTCTTGACTAATCAACTTCAGCCCAAGGTTTAACCTTGTGTAACTCACCTCTCCATAATTAAAATCCTTTAAGTTCCTTGGGGTTTCATCTATGGAATGAAACTCCCCCCCTAGCATCCAATGTCTCTATTATCTTTGGAGGTGATTGTTTGCATTCTCTCCATTATCCTTGCATGTGTAACTCTTAAAACAGCCACCCCACTTATCTCCATTGTAGCCGTTACATGCATGCAATGTTCTCAAGCATCCAATGTCCCATGATGTGAATTTCAAAATGTAACTCTCATTTCCTTTATCACTTGAATGGGAGTTACATGCATGGATTATAAACCTATCTATTGGCTGTCCTTTGAAGACCCAAACCAGGTACACCCAACCATTTTACACACACTCCACTCATTAAAATAATTATTCCATCTACCTCATTAATTTAACTCACCCAAACTCAACTCATTAATTAATGTAACTCAACTAATAAAGTCCACTCAACTAAACTCCATCATTTATTGCAACTCAAATCCAACTCAAACATTTAACTCATCTTAACCCAATTAAGCTTTGAGCTCAATTAATGGTCAAACTTGTCAACCACAACCCATTGGGTCCAATTTGGCCTCTTTGACCCATTTAACAAAATTTGACCCAATTATGATTTTCGACCCGTTTATGTACATCTTTTCCCTTTATTGTTTTGTAATCAAAACTACTAACCATTGGGACTTGATTGAACCATTGACCCATTTAAATTCAACTCAAATATTTCACAATGGCAATTCCGTAAATATGAATAAATTCATATAAATTGTTATCTTTGAAATTCCAGGGTGTTACAAAAACTACTATTAACTAATGGTCCCACTGACCAGTCCAAGACATCACCTCCATAACTCATAATAGTCCTCCAACAACTCCGGTCTCCCTACCAATACAACTGGGAGACCATACAATATACAACTGCCTCAACCGCCGGAATGCAACGGGGAAACCCGCATCTCTTATGGGGTTCTCGATCGCCGGAACATAACGGCAGAGCCAATCTCAAGGGAAGGTACCTCAACCATCGGTACGCAACGGGGAAACCCGCATCTCCTATGGGGGTCTCGACCGCCGGAGCGTAACGGGGAAATCCTCTCAACACTCAAACCATCATATCATTATGAACATATACACATGTAAATAACTCATCCATCTCAACACCCAACGGCACATCATCCGAGGTGGGTTACCTCCTATGCATGTACATGACATCAAGGTGATATCTAACAATATAATCATGCCTTGATATAATTAATCAAGATCAACGACACATGCATCTTGCGTAACAAGGACATCTAACAGGTTATCTAGACATATATCTCCATGCTCATCATGATCATGTTCACATGTTGTAATTAAACACACAATATTTTATCAATAAACTTTCAAGCATCATACTTAATATCCGACGCACATCTCATTCCGTCATGAATTCACATACACGTTATGATTAAACGCAAACATATTATCTGCAATTTCCGAACATCATGTCCAATATCCAACACATACTTTACTCATTATAAGTTCATTCCCATATAATAATGAAACAAAACATGTTATCAGCAAGTTTCCAAATTCAAATAATCCTCCATCCGATTACAATTCTCCGTTAATCGCTTTTAGTTGACATGAGTGCACCCGAACAGATCCCTTGCCACATGTTTATTTTGACAGTTCCCTTACCGAGTGGCTTAATAAAGGAAGGGTCACATTCAAAGTCACTACATGTCCAAGTCTAAAGGTTAAATAGATGCGAATGCATGCTAAAACAGTGATAAGTCTCCTCACAGTGTAGAGTCGAAAATCCAAAGCAAATAAGCGGATTGGTGGATTGAAGGGAACTCAACCTGTTAAAATAAAGAGGAACGAATGAGTAAAAAGGCAAAACGGGCTAAAAAGAGGCCGGATAGAAAACGGGTCTACAACTGGGTTGGGTCCCAAACGTGCTGAAAACGGGCCGCGCCGAAAGGGCTGGGCACACTAGAAAAGGGTTGGTCAAGTCCGGTTGGGCCGGGTCCAAGACTGGCTGGGCCAGATCAAGGACTGGGCCCACGGTTGGGCTGGACCCAGTAGGACTCTAGATCGGGTCTGGGCCTCAACTGGGCCTACTAGAGCTGGGCCGGGCTAGACCAGGTGTTGGGTCGACTTAGAAACCTCATCCGAGTTGACTCGACTGAGTAACTCGATCACCCGGCTGAGTCATAGAAAAGGGAAAGGAGAGGGAAAAACTTGAAAAAACAGGAAAAAAATCGAGGAAAAGGGGAAGGGGGAAACTAGAGAGAGAAGGAGGAGAGAGGGAGAAGAAGAGGGTACCTGATGGAAGGGCTGGAATGGAAGGAAATCTGGTTGTTGCGCGCTGAAATCGAATCCAGGAGGCGTCGGGCTCGGTCAACCGGAGCGGCTGCTTGTGCCGACCGAGAGGAAGGAGATGGGAGAAGGAAGAAACTGAGAGGGAGAGAGAGAGGCCGCGAAGAGAGGAAGGACATGAGGAGGGACATGGCGGCTGGTGCAAAGGAGGGGGGTCTCCTAGGGTTTTCAAAGAGAGAGACGAGAGAGGAGAAGAACCGGGAAGAGAGGGTTGCGGCACTGTAGCAATTAAAAAAAAGGGTAGATTTAGCGGGGTTAGGGTTTAGAGGGTTTAAGGGGAAAAGGGGCTTTAGTTTTTTTTTTTTGGGTATAAATTAAATACCAAGGTCTTGAAATAATCCATTTTTTTTTGAAAATAAAGAAATCAAAAGCCCCGAACAAAATCTCGAGTGTCAAACGTCAAGTGAGAAAATATGTGATTTTCAACAATCCTTTTTTTTTTTTTTTCTTTTAATGACAACTTATATGATAATTTACAAAATTACCAAAACGTCTTTTGAGTTTCAGAACTCAAAATCATGTAAACTGGGGCCCACCACAGCGCCCACACTCTCTTCACCGCTACCAAGGTCCCGAAGACAACTCGGAGATTCAAAAAAATTCTCTCCAAAATTGGGTAAATCAGAACGGGTCATTACAAATTAATACCATGTTGTCCTTCTTCCTTTACATCATCATCATCATCATCATCATCATCTCTATATCATCACCAATAACTTTTTTCCAATCTATCTAGAGTCAGCTTTTTGAGTCTAATGCTTCCGTTTGCTCCTATCAAAGACCATATTCGCTGAAACTCTACATTCAACCATGTTCTTCCATCTCTTTTCCACTCTCTTCTCCCAACCAAACCCCTTACTGTCTAACCATCCAAATGCACCATTCCTACTCTCACATTTTTCTTTCTTTTGCAAAAAGATAACAAGAGCCACTTCCATTTATGGAAGCAAAAACATAGCTCCTATTTCAATTTTCAATCAGCTCCATCTCTTAACTCTTTCTTGGTGCTAAAGAATCTTATTTAAACCTTAGAGGCTAAGATGCTCAGATTTGTCTCCCCTTTGCTAATGTGGCTACCACTTGGATCGTCCTTGTTGTTTCAATGCATCTTTCAACACTCCACCTCTTTTATTTTTGTTTTCATATATTTTGGAAAGGCAAAGCTTAGGGAAAGGAAGGCTTTGAACTGAGCTAGGTTGACAACTTACTTGACCCAACCTTGAGATAAAATTGGGCTTGGGTTGGGCCATGTTGGGATCTTCTTATAGATTTGTTTAAAACTATCAACCTGACTCAAAGTTAGAGAGGGCTTGGATTGAGCCTAAATCCCACCTACCCCACCTAAGATGCGATCTAAGTGCTGCTACTTATCTAATACTTCCATATTGTACCATTTTGCTTTGTTGATGAGACATTGTCTAATGCACATTTTATAGTATTGGAGTATATATTGCTATTACTTATGGTCACTATTGTGCCTTATCATTTAGTTGGAAGAAATGAATCTTTCAATTATTTTCTCATGATTGGCGTTGAACACAGGGCACTAGACTTGGAAGTTCAGACCCCAAGGGATGTTTTAGTAAGTTACCACTCTATGCACTTGATGGTGCATTGTACATTTTATTTCTCATTGTTATCTTTCATCTTTATAATCTTTCAAACAAATTATCTTTCATCTTATTTAGCTATTTATTATGTTATTCATCAATTATCCATTCTTTATGAGGATGATTTGACAAGTTGTCTTTCTCTTCAACACTAGCCTCTCCTTGTAATGCATTATTATTACTCTTGCTAGTACTCGTAAAAGAGAGAAATAAAGACATCGATAAAAGATTTAGGTCGAAGTACAAGATGTGAATAAAAGGCTTGTGACAAGAGAGCATAGATGTTTCATGCTTTCACACTCCTAATAACCCCATAGTTCTATTATTTATACGAATCGTAAGATTTATTAATAGATATGATCATATCATATGAATCGTAAGATACGAATCATGTATCTTATGATTCTAACAATGATCAATGCCTTATCCTGTTGACATGGAGTCAGATTCTTGGGTCCACTCATCATTTTGAAGGTTGATACAGTCTAAATTTATCCTCATGTCTTGAACTAGCAAGCTGCTCTTTAAATATGTTTTCTCTTTCCTTTTTTTTTTTTAAATGGTAATTGTATTAATAGAAGGGCGGGCACCAGAGGTGTGCATACAAAAGAACAAGGCAAAGAAAACCAGAAAAGCCCGGAACCCCTTACACCCAATAGTAAAAACATGTAGAAGCAAAACAACTAACGATTATGTCAGAAATGGAAAAAATCCTGGAATCCCTCAAGAGAGGAGGCCTAAGCAGCACATTTGGCCTTAATATTGCAACAAAATTCTTTGGGGCTTTTTGCAATTCCTAAACACCTTATTGTTGCACTCCTACCACATGCTCCATGTGTTGGTGAAAATAGCAAGATTCCACATAATCGAACACCTGGAGGAGACCTTAGAAATCTCCAAAGCATAAGAAAGTTGAGCAACCGAAGAAGGCGTAGGCTGCTGAATGCCAAATTGCTCCAAGATTAAACTTCAAACTGACGATGAAACGGGACAATGGATGACGAGATGAGCCACATCTTCAGAGGCCTATAGGCAAAAAGGACAAGTATTGACCAGTATTCCTCCCCTTATGCAGATTATCTTGGGTGTGGACTTCTCCAAGCCTTCAGTGTAGAAAATGTAGAAAAGGAATATGAAAAATAAGGAAAAATAACAAGAGAAAGAATGTAGAAGCAAATAATTATCTCTGTCAATATATTGATCACGCATTCCTCTTAGAGGATACAGTGTTTAAATAGAAAATATAGAGACAATCTATAGAACAAAAAAGGAAATACAATAAGTGTATCCTAATTAAAATCTATTTGTGTTGACTTTCAATGTAGAATGAATCTAGACATTAACTAGGGCCCACATCACTAGACTTGTGACGTGTGGGTCCCACAACACTCCCCCTCAAGCTAGTTCGAATATGTCGAGTAGACCCAGCTTGCTAAGGACGGAATCGAGCTGAGTTCGAGAAACTGACTTGGTGAAGATATTAGCTGGCTGATCCTTAGATTGCATATAAGGAGTGAAAATTTGCCCTTCTGAAATACGCTGATGAAGAAAGTGGTAATCAACCTCAATGTGCTTAGTCCGCTCATGAAAGACTGGGTTGGAGGCAATATGGATGGCCGCCTGATTGTCAAAGAACATGATGAGTGGATCAGCAGGAGCAAACCCACAGCAATTCAGAAACAGTATTTGCCATGGACCGATATTCAACCTCAGCAGTAGAACGAGCAACAACGGACTGCTTCTTTCTTCTCCAGGCAATTAAATGGGAGTCCAAGAAAACACAATAGCCAGATGTAGAGCAGCGATCATCTAGAGAACTGGCCCAATTAGCATCTGAATAACTACGAACCGGATAAGTAGGTTGGTGTGCATAGAACAAACCACGGCCGGGATGAGCCTTAATATATCGTAGGATTCTAAACACGGCATGAAGGTGAGTGTCTTGTGGTTTGTGCATGAACTGACTGACGACACCAACAACATACGATAAATCTGGTCTTGTGATGGTCAGATATATGAGCTTGCCAACTATTTTCTGATAAAAACTTGGTGTGTCAAGGAGAGTTCCATCAGAGCAGATAACTTGGTGTTCACATTCAGCGGAGTATCTGCAGGTTTACAGCCAGAATAACTAGTTTCTTGGAGAAGATCCAGGGCATACTTTTGCTGAGAGAGATAAAGGCCACGACAGGACCGAGCAACTTCAATTCCAAGAAAGTACCAGAGAGGCCCCAAATCCTTAATATCAAAAGTCTGTTGAAGATATTGTTTGAATGAAGAAATGGCTTCATCATTGTTACCGGTAAGTACAACGCCATCAACATAGACTATCAAAATCATCACAACAGAGTGGAGACGGTAAATGAAGACTGAGTGATCTGACTGACATCGGGTAAAACCATAAGGTAGAAAGGCACTGTTAAACTTCTCAAACCAGGCACGTGGAGACTGCTTAAGACCATAATCTGCAGACAAACTGAGACCCCCCCTGCTTGACAAATCCCAGAAGAGGAAGCATATAAACTTCTTCCTGAAGATCACCATGAAGAAAAGCATTCTTCAAATCTAAATGGTGCAAGGGCCAAGCATGAGTGGTGGCAAGAGATAGCAAAATGTGCACAGAGTTAATCTTGACGACAGGTGAAAAAATGTCCTGGTAGTCAATTCCATAAGTCTTTATGAAACCTCTGGCTATGAGATGTGCCTTATAATGGGCAATAGAGCCATCAGGATTATGTTTCAAAGCAAAGACCCATTTGCACCAAATTGGGGTTTTGCTTGGAGGTAAGGAAACCATCTCCCATGTATTGTTCTTCTCAAGGGCAGCTAACTCTTCATCCATGGCTACTTTCCAGGAGGGATTTTTTGAGGCTGTGTCGATCCTCTTTGGTATCTTAATGTTGTCCAATGCTATGAGAAAACTATGATAGGAGGGTGAAATAGCATGATAGGAGACAAAACGATCAATGGAATGACTGGTAGTACAAGAACGCTTACCTTTGCGAAGCACAATAGGAAGATCAAACAGGTCAGAGACCGGTGGATCTGAAGCACTTACAGATGGATGGGTGGAGTCAGCCGCAGATAGCATGCGAGACTGTCGGCGTTGGTACACCATAAGAGGCTTAGGTGGACTAGGGGAAGGAAGATTGTCAAGGACAAGAGGAAGAACCGGAGAAGGAGAAGATGTAGAGGGAGCTGAAAAATATGGGTCCTGGTCAAAGAAAGTGACATCCATGGATATGTATGTCTTCCTAGTGACACGATCAAGGCACTTGTAACCTTTGTGAAAAGGTGTGTATCCTAAAAAAACCACATCGCACAGCTCAATGAGAAAGCTTATGGCCAGAAAAGTTGTAAACAAAACAAACACACCCAAAGACATGTAAAGGAATGGGAGCAATGACTTTATGTAAAGACAGATGATCTATGGGGGACTGATTTTATAAAATGCGAGTAGGCATTCTATTAATTAGATAACAAGCAGTTAATATGGCTTCTGGCCAATAGGACGAGGCGACGTGCATAGTAAAAAGAAGAGATCTGGCCACCTCAAGAAGGTGACGGTTCTTTCGCTCAGCTATACCATTCTGTTGAGACGTGGAAGGACAAGAGAATTGAGAATCAATGCCATGTTTTTCCAAAGAAGTAAGAAAGGAGTGGGACAAATATTCTCCCCCGTTTTCACTCTGTAGAACTTGAATTTTACACCCAAATTGATTTTGAACCCACTAGTAAATTTTTTGGAAATGATCAAAAACCTCAGATTTCTGTTTCATTAAATATGTCCATGTCATGCTAGAGAAATCATCAATAAAGGTAAGAAAATAAAGAAAACCAGTGCGAGAAACAATTGGAGATTTCCAAACATCAGAATGGATGAGTGAAAATAAAGTAGATGAACTTTTATTCATAGATGAGGAAAAATGATGTCTAATATGTTTGCCATATTGGCAAAGTTCACATTCAAAATGAGTAAAAGATAAACTAGGCACAAGCTGTTTGAGAATAGAGTTGGCAGGATGTCCTAAACAACAATGCCATAGCCACACATCTGAAGAAAAAAAGGTCGAACAGGCCTCAGAACTACCGTAGCGAGAATCAAGAAGATAGAGACCACCTACTTCACGCCCACCACCCAACACCTGCTTCGTGTTCAGATCCTGGAAAACAAAATGAGAAGGAAAAAAGGTGACTGAGCAATTCAAATGTTTAGTTAAGGCACTAACAGATAACAAATTGCGGGATAGATGTGGAACATGCAAAACAGAGTGAAGGTCCAAATTATGAGAAATAGGAACAATTCCTTTCCCAATAATATTAGTGAATTAGCCATTGGCTAATTTGACCTGACTACTAGAAATAGGAGAAAGGGAAGAGAAGAGGGTGGACATACCAGCCATATGATCGGTAGCACCAGAATCGACAATCTAAGAAGTAGGAGAGGCGAGATGGGCAGATGATTCATTACCTGAAGGCGAGGAAACAACATTGGATACCTCAGAGAACTGAAGGTGCTCAAGGCGTTGCAGTATAAAGTTGAGATCTTGATGAGTCACAGGAGCATTATCATTAACCACATCAGAGGAAGGAGGAGCAACGGAGAGATGGGCTTGCTTAGGGCGTCCATGAAGCTTGTAGCATGAATCAATGTTGTGGTTAGTCATCTTCCAGTAGGTGCAGAACCAAGGGCCCTTCTTCCATGGACCTTTGGTGTCCCGTCGAGGATCAGATGGGAAATCCTTGCCATGAGAAGCAGGGTGTCCATCAGCCAGAGACGGCATAGAAGAATGGGTGGTGACCAGTGCAGATCGCTCAGTGGGTAGAGGAGTCCTAACAAGACGATGGCGATCTTCTCGAAGTAAGGCGGAGTAAACCTCATCGAGAGATGGGAGAGGTCGTTGTCCAAGAATCTGGGCCCTGGTGGGCTCAAATTCAGGGGTAAGTCTAGCTAAAAAAGCAAAGATATGTTGTTGTTCGACATACTTGTGAAATGTCAGAGTATCTGCTCGATCCTTAAAAACAAGGGATTGAAGTTGATCAAGCTCCAACCAACTGGATTGTAGAGTTGAATAGTACTGGATGAGAGATAACTCCTCCTGACGGAGAGTAGCAGCAATATGAGATAATTCATATATTCGAGCAAAATTATCACCATCAGAATACAAAGTCTTTATAGTGTCCCATACAACTTTGGCGGTGGGAAGAGTATAGACGAGATGCCACCCATGGGCTTCCATAGAATGAAGAAGCCAAGCCTGGACCAGAGAGTTATTTGCAGTCCAGGTGGGGAATGTTGGATCCGTCTTAGATGATTGGGGAGTAGTACCATCAAGATAGTAATAGAATTGCTTTGTAGTTAAAAACATTGTGGTGGAACGGGACCACTCAAAATAATTCGTCTCATTAAGCAATACTGCCGTGATCCGACCAATCTAGGGAGAGCCGGAAGAGGCGACATCTGGAAGAGAAGAACTAGAAGTTGATGCAGCAGCCATAACGTCAATCAGAGAGTAATAGCAGTAAAGACAAGCCAAATAAAACGACCCAAAACCAAGGCTGGCGTGAAATCGAAGAAGACGTAGCCGTCTGGGGGTTCCACAAGTGACGAAACAAGGCAAAGGCCTTGTAGATGCTGAGAGACGACTGTAGTAGAGTAATAGCCAACCAGATTCACCCAAAAAAGCTCCCAGATGAGGAAGAAAGTCATCCCAGACAGCAAATATAAAGAGAAAACAGCAGACAGAGGGGCCCACCAGTGATGAAAGAAGGGACCCATGAGTGTGATTGAATCCTGCTGAAGGGGCTACTGTGATGGAGTGGAATCAGTATGTGCTGGTTTGATCAGCAACCAGATCGAAGGAATAAACCAAAAAAGAGAGGCTGCAGATGTCCCAAGAGGCAGATCTGTAGAACGGCAAATAGTGGGGCCCACTTGAGATGAAAGGTGGGACTTTCCAATTTGTTGAGGGCCTAAGGTAAGGACGAAACCAGAAGGTAAAGATCCGTGAGTGGTTTCAACAGATTGCAGTAGATCGAAGGAGAAATCCGCAAAAAAAAAAACCTTTCCGAAGCAGAAACAGCAACGAGAAGAACAGATGAGGGGGCCCCACCGTTGACCGAAACAGTAGGTCAACCTTATGCGATGGAAGGTGGGCCAGGGGCGACACCAATGGTAGAGATCCGAGGGGCAGCATTGCTAGATCCACGCAGATCCAAACCAGAAACCGAAAACAGTGAGTTTCTGGTCGTGAACTGTGAAAAAAGCCACGGAGCCACGAAACAGAAATCTAACCTTACTGATGGATTCCTCTGTCAAAATATCAGTCCAAAACCTGAATCTGTCACCTTGACTCACTTTAAACCGAATACCTTGCTTGAATGTCCACACAAGAATTGATGGCCCTCCACATTCTTTAAGCCCTATGGTTAGCAGGATTGATGTCCCAACCACTATTTCCAATTTTTTACTTAGCAATGAGTAAAGACTTCCAGGGGGCTTCTTCGTCAGACCCAATCCGCCACAGCCATTGGGTAAGAAGAACAACATTTACCTCCTTGATGTTTTGGACACCAAGACCACCTGCATCAATGGTGAGAAAAACCTGTTTCCAACTAGCTAGATGCTCCTTTATTTTTTCCTCATAATCTTCCCAATCCCTCATGCTTCTCTTTAGGGAAACAATGACCTTCTTGGGGCACTTGAAAGCATACATAAAGTAAATAGGCAGAGCTGAGAGAACAAACTTCAATAAGGTGATCCAACCACCAAAGAAAAGATACTTTTCCCTCCACGAGTAAAACACTTGCTAAATTTGTCGATGACTGGCTCCCAAAGAGAGTAACTTGGAATACCAATGCCTAGGGGGACACCCTGATAAGTAGAAGAGAGAGGTTGATTTGACATCCCAAATGCTCTGCCAAGCTAGATAACTCATTACCTTCAAGGTTGATACCAAAAATCTCTCTCTTGTGATAGTTGATGTGCAAGGAAGGGGAAAGTTCAAACCATGTAAGTAAGGATCTTAAATTCCCCTCCTCATTAGGTTCACAAAAGATATGGTGTCGAAAAATGGTGAAACTCAAGAGAGGAGTGGTCTATACTGAAGTGTCAAATAAGGGAGAAGTTTGTAGCTTTACAGATGAATTTCCTGGTGACACTAGATTCCTAGATAACTTTTTTGACATGCATTTAGGTGATGATTTTGCTCGAAAAACCATACATTTCTTTGGTCAACTAACTTTTCCCTCCTCGATATAAAATACTAGATGGTGGGGTATAAGTCCTTTTTCTTGCAATTTTAAATTCAGAAGTGCATTCTTTACATCAAATTGATATTGGTGCTTGAAATGGTGGGGTTTTTTTAAAATGTTTAGATTAGTCAAAAGGTGGGCCCCACCATTTGATGTGGCTAGTCAGAAATTACAAGTGCATGAACAACTAGGCTGATATGAGATCCATCATATGTCATATGGTTCAGATAGATTTGTAATGATCTTAATGAGCTTGTAGTTCTCAAATGTCCCCCAGACTATGATTACCTTGAAGTACTTATTTGAAGTATTTATTTACCTAAGATAATGTAGATCTACTGCACTTGCATATCAAGAAATTTTCACTCCACACAGCCTTGTAATAGCAGCTAATATTTATGTACTTTCAAAAAAATTGTCTTTTAGATTCTTTGTAATGTTGTTTTATTTTTTCTGGATAGAACAATTATATTAATATAGAAAAAAAAGATTAAAAAGGTAGGTGTAGAAGACTTACACCTAGGAGAACAAGAGAGACATACAGTTACAAAGCAATGCCCACAACTATTACTACTGGACAAAGAAAAACCCCAATAAAGAAACATAAAACTAGCGGTGAAACTTGGGTTGGGTTTTGACCCAACCCACATGACCTGACCCGAATTTTTTGTGGGTTGGGTTATACATTTTTCAAACTCGGGTTGGGTCGAGTTAAAGAAAAATAACCCGCATGAAATTCGGGTTGGGTTGGGCTGAGAATTTTAAAATTCAACCGACCCAACCCGATTTCCTTGACTTAAAGTGTAAAAGCTAAAAACCCTAATCCTAACATTAGTTGCCGTTCCTATGTCCCTCTCCCTCTCCCGCTGTAGCTCTCTCTCCCTCTCCCTCTCCCTCTCTCTCTCCCCCTCTCTCTCTCGCCCACCCTCTCTTTCTCGCCTTCCCTTTCAAGCCTCACCTGAAACGCGTGAACCGAGCCACAAATCTTTTCACCTAGGCAGATCCGTGGCCATGGCTGTGCGCCCCTGCCTAAGCAGCGTCACTGGT
This sequence comes from Chimonanthus praecox, assembly GCA_022113865.1. Lineage (NCBI taxonomy): Eukaryota > Viridiplantae > Streptophyta > Magnoliopsida > Laurales > Calycanthaceae > Chimonanthus > Chimonanthus praecox. The sequence continues at coordinate 50,302,552 of CM039092.1, read as the reverse complement.
GGATGTTCGATCAGATCCAGCAAATCTAGTAGACCCGAGAGGCATGCAGGCTTAGATTTGGACGATGATCTAGTAGGTTCTCTCTCTTTCTTCCCCCCCTCTCTCTTTCTCTCCAAGTTGGATTGATTCTCGGGTTCAAGGTTGGGTCAGGTTGATTCTCGAGTTCAAGACCGGGTCGGGTTGGGTTCCCAAATTCGGGTCAGGTCGGGTCGGGTTCAGTCATTTTTGACATGGGTTAGGGTTGAGTTTATCAAAACCCGGCCGACCCACCTGAGTTTCAGCCTTACATAAAACCACCTATCTACAAAATCCTTGTCAAAATTCCATAAGGAAAGTTCTCTCATTTCCCCCTTTCACCCCACGTTTTGTTAGGAAGTTCGCCACACTGTTTGCTAATCTTTTAACTTGCACATTTACTGTCCCATTGCCTATTTTATTACATTTGCTGAATCTCCCTCAATAATTAGCTTTTCCTGGCCAAAATTCACCCACAAAGACAAGGATTTCCTAATCCCAATCCCTGACGCCCATAGACTCCCAAAAGGCTAAGGAGAGAACTCCGATCGAATCACACAAACAGCCCCCCCAAAAAAAAAAAAAAATCCTTGCAAGTTCCAGTTCACCTCTCACCGCATCATCTACATTGAATTTAAAGAGACCATTCGGAGGAGGGGACCAAGCCAACTTGATTTCTTCATTTCTAGCTTTGCCACTCAAACACCCCTCCCATGATCTATAGAAATCCAACATTTTGCACCCTTAAAACTCCTTGCTTGCTACAACCCAAGCCCAAAGCCTCCATTTAGCCGATTGAAATATCTCATCTTCCATATTGACCACAAGATAACCCCCAGAATAGGATTCCATACTACCTTCCTCATAGGCCCTAATCTTGAAGTACTCCAACTCTCCACTATTCCTACGCGTTGAGTGTTATCGAGGATCCACAACACTCCCATCAAATTAGAAAATATAGACCAAATGAATCCAACTACTGTACATTTCCCAAATAAGTGGTTGACATCTGCCTTCAAGTCTCCACAAAGAACACAAGAAAGATCATCACAATCTTTGAAAATTCCCCTCCGATATAATTCCATTCTGGATGGTATTTTCTTTTTAAGAGCATACCACACAAATGTTTGAACACTCAGGGGGGCAACCCCAGACCAAGCTGAAAGGCCAGGACAATACTCATTCAGATGTCCATTGAGGGCCAGGTCAATCCCTACCTTGACTGAAAATAAACCTAGCGAGTCACCACGCCAAATACATTTGTTATCCTCTTCTCAGCTCATCCCAACTCTCCTATTCAAAAGCCCTGAGATTTCTTCTATAAACAACCTCCCATTTTGTGACTCTCGCTTCCACCACATAAAAATCTGAAACCTTAGCATGCCTATTGCTAGCAATCCTATATAGTATAGGAAATATGTCTTTGAGAGGTATCTCTCTGAACCAGAGATCAGTCCAAATAAGGGTTATATTCCCTTTCCCAACTAACACTCTCAACATCTCCTTGTATAAGCTCCCCACCTTTCCTTTTCCTTTGCCAATTCTCCACCAAGCCTTGACAAGCGATGAGCCCTGCTTCTTAGCCTTATCCCCTAGTCTCCATCCTCCTATATCTTCCACTCCATACCTAGCAACTAAAATCTTCCTCCACAAGGCCTCCCTTTCCCTACCCATTCTCCAACTCTATTTACATAACAAAGCTTGACTTCTAATCTCCAAAGGAACCACCTCTAACCTCCCTACGGATTTAGGTTTGATAACTTCTAACCAACCTACAAGGTGCACTTTTTTCCTATTTTCCTTGTCCCCCAATAAGAAATTCTTGAAAGTTGTTCCAATCTATTGACAAACTCCCCTTGGCATTTCATATATGGACATAGAGTACAAAGGGGGATTAGCCAAAACTGATTTAATGAGGGTCATCCTACCACCTAAGAAAAGATAATTTCTCCCCCAACCCACAAGCCTTTTCTCCACTTTTTCTAAAACTGGGGCCCAAAATCGCTTAGGCCTAGGATTCCTTCCAATTGGTAATATCAGGTAATTGAATGGGAGTTTTCCAACTCGAGAACCCATTCTGATTGCTAAGCTCGCAAGCAAATCTTCCTGCACCCTTATCCCAATCAGGGTACTCTTACCTAGGTTAATTCTTAATCCAAAAACCAACTCAAAACACCTCATCACCACCTTATACCCTGAAACTTCTTTCCTAGAAGCCTCACATAAGAAGAGGATGTCATCTGTAAATGGCAAATGGGAAACCACTGGTTCATTTTCTGAGATTAAAAATCCTCGAATGATGCCCAAATCCCTAGCCTTCTCCACTAGTTTGTTTAGGCCTTCTCTCACCAAAGTAAAGATGAAAAGGGATAGAGGATCACCTTTGTAAGTCCTCTATGAGCCACAATAGGGTCAATAGAAAGACCCATTTACTAATACTGAGTAGGATGTGTCCTCTACACATCCTTTTATCCATTTCTTCCATCATAATCTAAATCCCATCTTATCAAACATGATTTAATGAATCTAAAATTAAAATTGTCTGGCCCCAATGCCTTATCCTCCTTTGTAACTTTATTTTTGGAGAGAATTTTTGCAGATTATGCAATTACTGAATGCTACTTTAGCACATACTTATATCGTTTCTTCTTCAGATATTGGACTTCCATCAGGGAAATCATTGTTTCAACTTCAAGCCGAGCGAATATTATGTCTTCAAAGACTTGCAGCACAGTCTGTGAGTGATGGTAAGTTTATTTGTGCTACTTTATACGATAGGTTCATCAAATATGCTAGTGTAACTCTTTTTCTATTTGTAGGTACACTTGCTCCAATACACTGGTATATAATGACTAGCCCATTTACTGATGAAGCTACCCACAAGTTCTTTGAAAGTCATAAATATTTCGGCTTGGAAGCTGATCAAGTAATGTCATCTAATATTTTTGCCTCCCTTTCTTTTTTGTTTTTGTTTTTGATGCCTTTTAACTTTACTTGATTTATTTTCTTTAAAACAGGTCACTTTCTTCCAACAAGGTACAATACCTTGCGTTTCGAAGGACGGTAGGTTTATCATGGAGACTTCATACAGAGTAGGATAACCTTTCCTTCCATCTCTTTGTGACATGGTTTTCTATTTGTTTCGCAAAATTGATAAAATTGACTATATTGTCTGACCATATTTGGGCTTAAATTTTTCACATGGTGTTTGATATACCTTCTTAATTTTTTTTAAGAAAATGTAGTTTTATAATTTCTCTTTGTACTTGTAGTGAGTGCAAAGTGATAACATCATTATACAAATGGATTTGTATTATAAATGTCTGCTTTCCATGGAAGTTGGATACAATTTGTGAGATTTTCAGGCCTGAGATGAACTTATATACATGGACGCAGCTTGCTGAGAACTATCATGTGACAAAGTCTAGTATAGCCTTCTCCATGAAGGCCCTATCCTTTTTCAAGATGTTTGTTGAACCTTTTATTTGATTGGAAGCCACAAACTCTAATCTGACTTTAGTAAAGGTGTTATATTGCCATCTTAGGGCCATTATTAGCGTGGTTCATAATCAAGTCAACTTTAAAATTTTAAAGATCTTTCTTCGTGTGAGTAAATTATGACGACATATCCATTTAAGAAAGAAGGTTTTAACCGAAGTTTCATGAGTTCAGTTTTGCATGTTGAAACTTTTTAGTAGTATGCGTGGTGCAATATTCATCAATTCATGAGCTATAGGTTTTGTCAATTTGTCATAATGTTTATATAAATCTTAATTTTTTTTTGTCTTCAAAGTTAAAAAAAAAAAATGAAAATATCACCATTAAAATTGATGTACAAATCGTCAAGTCTTGCTTTAATGCATCAAGTAATTGGCATGGTGAGGTCTATAAAACCACTGGGCTTTAAGTTTGGATTCTTTCCTAGGGAACATTCCTATCCCCATAGATGAAGATGATGATCGTATATGGATAGGTGATCCATCAGAGGATATTTGGTCAAGGTAGGGGTGAATTTGGCAATAAGAAATCTTAGCAATGTATCTGAGGTTAGTTTTTTAGCTTGGATGGGGGTCCCCCTTGTGTTCAGACTCGTATGGTGTGTTTTGAAGGGTAAAGTTCTCACTAGGTTTGGGCTTAGGCACAGAGGCATCGTAAGTGGTGATGATGATCTATCCTGTGTTTTATTTGAGGCCCAAGGAAAGGATTTCAATCATTGTTTTAATAATGTCCCATGGACAGTGCTCTTTGGTATAAGTTTGCGCACCTGATGGGGTTCTGTTGGGTGATTGGGAAGTTACGCAATTGCTCTTTGGTCAATTGGCATATTCAGAAGGTAGGGAGGAGGACAAAAGTCGCTTTAAATACCATTCATGCGGCAACTTTTTTGGTCCATTTGGAAATAAAGAAATATTAGGTTGTATGATGACATGATTAATAATGTGGAGGAGGTCCTTGACTGGCTAAATGGAGATTATTTACAGGATTGTCAGTTAGCAAGGATTTCAACGGTATTTCAATGTCAGATCTCTATAGGTCCTGGGTGGAGTGTATGTCTAGGAGGCCTAAGAAGGAATCGATAAGGGAAGTTTGGTGTTTGCCCCCTCAATAGGGGCTTTTAAGTTCAATGTAGAAGGAGTGGCAAGAGGCAAATCTCGACCAACTTGAATTGGGGGTGTTCTATGCAGTTCGAACAGTGCAATACTCTTGTTTTTCATGGAGTCAATAGGTGTCAAAGAGTCGAATGAGGCAGAATTGGTAGAATTAGGAGAGCATTGGGTTTGTCGGTTCATTTTGGTCAAAGTAAATTGATAATTGAAGGATTTTTGTGAATTCCATTAAGTGGGCAAGAGGAAGCAAAAGACCGCCCTTAAATTATTATCATTGGTTAGGGAAATCAAAGCTTTAGCATCGAAGGTGGATGTTTCCTTTCAACATGTGAGACGATCGACGAACAGTGTAGCAGACTTCCTTGCTGAATTGGGGGTGGACATGATAGTGTTGTGTTTATTAAAGCATTGGTTTATTTCACCTCTTTGTAATTGACGTTGGGGATGGGAGGGTGGTTTTGGAGATCTTTTGTATTTGTTGTATTTGTGGGTGGGTATAAGTATTTTATACCTTGGTGCCTTGCATCTCCTTTTCAATATATCTATTTTTTGTGACTGTTCAAAAAAAAAAAATATTGGATTGTTTGACTTTCCATGTCATAGGGTTGGCCACTTGGCCCTATGATCAATATGGAAGCACGTAGGTTATTAGATTGTCAAAAGTGAGGTGCATCAGATGATTCCGACCTTTAATTTTTTGTCACCAAAGTTAAACCCTTGGATATCTTATACTTTGGTATTTGACCTAATGGAGAAGATGAATTACTGGCCATCAACATAAGGCAAAGTTGAATTTAGAGGGTTGAGTGTTGTGTACCACTGTTTGGATTGATCTTTTTGGCCCAACGTAGGGACCGTCTACTTAGGAGGGAATCCCACCCAAGTTTTCTGTAGTTCTATCCACCAAGTCTATCCATGTTTTAGTGAGACAAGAAATTAGCTAAACAATAAGTTGAAATGTGGAGGGCAACATTTTAGACAAAGATTTGCATAGTAGTAGAAGGACAATGTACATGGAGTGTAAGTTTAATGAATCTAAAAGTACGGAGGATGAATTACTTGAAATTTAAAATGATTTTTTTTGAAACGGTATTAAATGTATTAAAAATGAAAGAAAGTATACAAATGCACAATATAAGAGGTATAGAATGAAGCTAGTACAAAAATCAATAAGCAGTAGAATTATAAAAGAAGAGAAAAGAAAAACTAAAATTTGTATGTCTCTTGACTCCTGCTTAAGTAAAAAAAAACCCTAATCTCAGTGGCTGATTTTTTCACATGTCTCTAAGAAATATCCAATCCCCTCCCCAAGTTATTGATCTCCTGAACAATTGTTAGTAGTCTCCATGGTGGTTTCTTCTTGCATGTTACCCACCTGACAGCATTTCCCGAGTCACTTTCAATAATTGACTTCACCATTCTCCTTCCACATCACCACAACTTATTTACCGGCGTCGAGAAATGCATTTTCATTGCCCTACTTCATCATGTAGTACTCATATCCTTGTTGGCCCCTATTTTCCCCTAGCTGTACCATCAATGTTAACTTTAACAATGCTCTCTGGAGGACACTTCCATTTTTGCACAACCTTTTGTTTTGAACATTACCATGAATATATTCCATCCACCTTCTTACAAAGTCATCATAGGAGTAACCCTTCAAAATGACTTATGTACACAATGTTGAGAAATTGTGGTACTTAAGTGGAGATGTAAAACTAAAAAGAGAACCTAGTTTGGATATATCTAGTAGGATGGTGTAGGGTGGACCATCTAGGAAGGTTAGTGTAATGTTGTGCAGTAGAAGAGTGTCATGTTTATTTAAGGGGTGTTTCTACAAGACAACAATGAGACTTGTAATGTTATATGGAGTCAACTGTTAGACAATGAAGAAAGGGCAAGTAGATAAAATCATGGAGATGGATTTGCATATGTTATGATGGATGTGTGTCATAACAATAAAAGATAAAACTAGAAGATGTTTAGAGTAGAAGTAAATGTATTAGGTATGTTTCAAACATGCCAACTTGCCATAGGAAGATTAACCGTGTCTGTGATATCTTTTTGTTTTTAAATTACTTTCTATCTTCCAAGTTTCATTTTTTCCCCATCAAGTGGAAACGTATTTTTGACTCATGGTACAAATCACAACTTTAATAACTCAAGTACTTGAGCAATTTGTAAATATCTCATATTCTTATAGAAGGGGATCATAGTGTCATTTTGCCATTCTTCATGCATCCCTCTTGTAAATAGGGTTTTCTTAATAATTTGGTTAACCTTCCAACCCTAATTTCTCCTAGTAAAACCCATACTTAGATATGTATACTTTATGGTCTTAATACTTTGTGAATGTGCATGTGTGCATATGATCACACTCATATTAGCTAAAGCTATATCTTCTTGTATTATTTGTTTTGGGAACCATTCTTCATTTGCTTCTACTTCAAGAGTGATTCCATTCGCATGTTCAAGCAATCAATAAGTCTTTAGAATACGTCCTTGGATATCCTTTTTTGGTTTTTGTTCTTTTGTTATATGTCACAAAGACCCTCAAATCTTTGTCTTTAATACGCCTTTCATAATCAATGTCCAGTAATATTAGTTATCTTAGAAAGCTTATTTATACGCTTTTCCATCTCCTTTTCCCAATTGGGATATAAATTATCACATGCGTCTGTTGTTTTCAATTGATAATTTGAAAATTAGCAGAAGTTTGAATATCTAGCTTGCAACAGTGTAATTAAAGCTAAGAACAAAAAATATGAAAATTTGTGTAGTCAATTTTTTTTTTTTTGAGGTCCGGAGGTGTCCAAGCGTCGCACCCCACACCCGACTAGTCCCCTGGGGTGTGTGAAAACCCCCCTATCTGCACACATTGGGTAATTTGATGGGACCTTACTCGATACATATTCCCATGGGAAGTGGCCCTTCATTGGGACTCCGATGGTTTGAACCCAAGACCTCCCTCTAGAGATCTTGCTCCCAAATCAATTGGGATGATCCCTTGGGGTTATTTGTGTAGTCAATTATGAACATAGGAATGGCAAAAGAGTATTTACAAGCTTGCTAAAACAAGTGACAAGTTCTAGAGACCTTGATCATGTAAAATGTGTTAAAGATGAAAAATCAATAGCCCTCGGTGAATGAAAGAAATAAAGGATTTAGAGATAGATAAATTATGGAATATGTGTGACAATATGGAAGCAAAAGAAAATGAGGATGGCGATATGGATTATTGGGTACATGTCTCTTGTGCTCCTTTTTGTACTGTTTTTTCTTTTGATAATATATTTATTCTTGTGTTTGCTCAAAATTTAAAATTAATAAAATATCCTATACAAAAGTAGCCTAGCCCAAGTGAAGAAAGAGAAGGCATTAGTACTAGATGGTATCCTGATAGAAGTATAGATATTCCCATAAGAAAAAGAAGGGTGTCATTTGTACTTTTTTGGTTCAATAAAATTTGCTTCCATAATCTCCAAAGATGCTTGCCCAACATAGCAATATTGATATCTTCGATGGGTTTGAAGCTCAAGACACCCTTCATAAGCTTACAAACCTTTACCCATTCACCAAATGAAACCTCCTATTCTGAGGACACTGATACCAAGAAAAGTGCATTCAATCATACCCAACTTTTTAAGCACTTCCATTGGGCACTTGAACACAAATATAAATTATATTGGAAGACTTTGCATATTGATTTGATTAGGGTAATTCTTCCTCCTAAATAGATTTGAACTCTTCCAAGTAGAAAGTCTACTTTCAAACCTTTCAATGATCGTATCCCACATAGATTTCCTCGGTTAAGGAGAAGGCCTAGATTTCTTTTCCCTTTTTTTGTCTTCTATAGTCTTGCAATGAACAAAACTAACCCCCATTTCCTATTGCCCTGTTGGTAGGAGTCTAGCAGTCGAATACCACGCCAGCAATGCTAAAGTCCCAAACCAAGTGTCCAATTCCTCATTGTGGAATTTTCCACAAACAGTAAGAGGCTCTTCTTCCACCAAATTCTATATCCCCTTTTTAGAATCTTAGGCATTTTTTGAAAATTTATGAGTAATTTACTATTAGAAGTTACCTAGGAGTAGGTAGAATGCTTCTGTTTTTAACTTTTGGGATGAGGTAAGGAGGGACGTCATAAATTGTGATGGAGAATATGATTTTTTTATTAGGTGGATGGAAATGAAAAACTCAAAAATGTGACCTTGGATAGATGGTACAATGGTTGATATGATTTAATTTTATTATTATGAAAGATACCACAATGCTTGTCCACCGTTCTTAAACATTCTTTCTGTAAGGAAGATCTTGTTAAACCATTCATCTATGAAATTATAACATGACTCATGCCCACAACATTTTTGGTTGGAACTATGAGCGGTCACCAATTGTGCTATAGGCTCTTAGTTTTTTTTTTTTTTTTTTAATTTTTTTTTGAAAGGATAGGCTTGTGTTAGATCTTGTTAAATAATCAGCGTTTTCAATTTTTTTTTTAAAATGCTTGTAAATAGTCTAGTTAATCAACGAATCCAATTTCACCCATCAAAACCTAAACCGTCTACAAGTTAACATTAAACTTGTTCTGGATTTAAGTTCAGTAGTTGTTAAGCTTGTTGTTGTATTTACCATCAATATAATGCATAGACCTAAATCCTAATTTTGTAAAACCAGGTAGCAAAGGCTCCAGATGGAAATGGAGGTGTTTATTCAGGTAAATTTTTAATTATGTTAAAATAGAAGTAGCAATAACTGTGTTAGACTTCATCATTCGAAAAAAAGAACTGTGTTAGAGTTTATTTTCGTTTTGAAGATAATACTTGCTCTTATTCAACTTACTTTTTCTTTTTATATCAGCTTTGAAAGCTTCAAGATTATTGGAAGATATGGCCATGAGAGGTGTGAGATATTTGGATGTTTATGGAGTTGATAATGCTCTGGTAAGGATTTTCTTTTCCCCTTAACTATTTTCTGACTTCCTCCCATTTCGTTTATAGCTATTTATCTCTTGAAAGCAGGTCCGTGTTGCAGATCCAAGTTTCTTGGGATTTTTTATTGATAAAGGTGTAGTTGCTGCAGCAAAAGTTGTTCGTAAGGTGAAAATAATCGAACAACACTTTGTCACTTCATATTATGTTACACTTCGTTGTTTTCATTCCAAATTGTGTTTTGCTCTGCTGCTAGGGTAGAGAATGGCGGCATTATTGTGCTCAATAGATTCCTTAAGGCTTTCTCCATCTTTTAGATCCTTCTTATTTCCTTGAAGGCTTCTATTAAAGGATGGTGTTCAGGGCCATTCCCTAAGAAGGTCCAAATTCTATGAAAAATGGAACCTCAGGCAATCAGGGGATAGTTTGAAGGACTGTAAAGATGTTTTTGAAGATAAATCTTTTTTGGAAGATGAATCTCTTTTGGAAGATAAATCTTTATTTTGCTGGTCAACTATTGAGCATTTTAAAGTTTGTATTATTCCATGGGCTTCAATAACAAATGACTTTGTGGGGCATTCGTGTTTCACCTTCGGGAAGAGTTATCTGTCTAGGCTGCAAGTGGTTGTTATAGTGTGTTTTTATTTTTTTGACAGTAACAAAAGTCATTAAAATTTATAATAACGGAAAGACATGGGAGAGAATAAGGGGGCATAAGAGGCTTATACCACTGTACAAAGAGATACATACAAAACCATCCCTAAAAAGAAAACCAAGCAATACCACCCATACAAAAAAGAAGCCTCGAACAATCAGAAGTCAACCATAGCGAAATTCCTGTTTACTCCTGTCTTTGACAAGAAAATAGCCACTCCATTAGGAGACCTCCTGACGTGATGAAGACCGCATTTTTCAAAGAACATAAATCCCAAATCTCCTTTACCATGGGTATCATCCTCCAAGGACTCCCAGCTTACCAACACTGCCCCATCCACATTAAACTTAAAAACTCCCTTAGGAGGGTAGAGGGGAGGGGGAGAGAGGGGCGAAACTACCTTAGAATTATTCTCCTTGTAACCATCTTTCATGTAAACAAACCCCCCCCCCCAACCCCCTCCCCAACCCCCTCTCTGGGCCCACGCTAGAAAAGATCTGCCAAGGACACTCTGCTAAAGACTTTATTCACTTGCAACCAAGTAAAAAGCCATTGCAGTACAACCAAGTTTTTAATGGTCTGGTCGTTGTTGGTGGCCGTTTTGTTCTCTCAGGTCGCATATTTGCTCAATCCCTTTTGGGCTATCTCTTCCTTTGTATCTTTTGTACCTTGATAAAATTGTTACCCCTTAGGAGGGGAGAGAAGCCAAACTACCTTAGAATTATTCTCCTTGTAACCTTCTCTCATGCAACCCTCCCATGACAGAAAATCTGCCAATGACACTTTGCTAAAGACTTTATTCACTTGCAACCAAGTAAAAAGTCGTCGCAATCCAACCAAGTTTTCAATGGTCTGGTTTTAGTTGGTGGCCATTTTGTTCTCTCAGGTCACAGATTTGCCCAATCCCTTTTTGAGCCAATTCTCCCTTTTGTGTCTTTTATGCCTTAATAAAAAAAAAAAAAAAAATTGAAATGGTTCATATATAATAAAAGATAGAGAGCACCAGAGGTGCAAAACAACATACAAAAGAAAGTCTGAAAAAGGAAAAATTGTCCAAAGGTTGTTGAATATATCGGGGGAAGGGGATATGTGCATTGCTATATAGGCACAATAATATGAATCACGATATGATTTCATGGGTCAATCTAGTGGAGTGTCGGTGGGGGACCCATTTCTTCTCATACCTTGTTCATTATACTGCTTTATTCCATGTATCTTGGATGTGTGTTCTGAATTCTTTGTTTCCACTCATTCTTATTAAAACCCATGTTCTCTAAAGTTCTCTCTGTTTTTTTTTTTTTTTTTGAATGGATACAATCCCCCCCACTTATTGGATAACACTTAAAACAACCTTGTGAATTCAATCCGTAGGAAGCCCACGCCCAATAAACAACTCTTGCTCCTTCCGTTTTTCTTTTCCTTTTTAAACCCTTTCTCTTTAAAATTAAAGAAGAAACCTACATCCTTCCTTGCCCAAAATTCCTCTTATAAAGATGGAAAAGAGTTCATCTTTCTTAGGCTTAAAATATCTACACCCATTTTTTCTCATACCTTGTTCATTATACTGCTTTTTCCTATGTATCTTGGATGTGTGTTCTGAATTCTTTGTTTCCACTCATTCTTATTAATACCCATGTTCTCTAAAATTCTCTGTTTTTTTTTTCTTTTTTCTTTTTTTGAATGGATACAATCCCCCCCACTTATTGGATAACACTTAAAACAACCTTGTGAATTCAATCCCTAGAAAATCCACACCACAATAAACAACCCTTACTCCTTCCTTTTTTCTTTTCCTTTTTAGACCCTTTCCCATTAAAATTAAAGAAGAAACCTACATCCTTCCTCACCCAAAATTCCTCTTATAAAGATGGAAAAGAGTTCATCTTGCTTAGGCTTAAAATATCTGCTTTTTTGTTTTATAGCGCCCCTTTTCTCCTGGAGGCCAAAGCCCTTTATGTTCCAAATTAAAGTCTTCATTTACAACCCTTATACGCCCGAGGACACCTCCCCAATCCTCTCTTCCACCTGCATTGAATTTTGAAGAATCTACCTCTTCCCATCAACAATGAAGGGGCAGTACCTCTTCGGAATCCATGAGATGAGGATCTATCCCTTTCCTCGACCCACTTCAAGGCTGCTTCAACTCTATCCCCATTGTAAAACTGCATACCAAGGACCTTTCATATTCTCGAGATTTCTTCCCGTCTTCCTTAGAGTAACCGCATCTACACAGAGCTTCCAGTCTACATGTAGCAGGAATTTCCTTGCCACCATTGTCAACCACACACCCTCCATCCTCTGCCAAACGCTAACTTGCCCTTGACAACCCTGAGACCCATCCCTCTCTGTTGCTTCTTCGATAATACTATTGTCTTCAAATTCATATTTTAGGGATGCAGAAGCAAAAACAGATTTCTTTTTCTCCGTTATCCCACCAGTGACAGCCTCAACATGATTGAAGTGGTCTACGCCTTCATCGTCGTTGTCAGAAGCCCTCTCTAATGTCTCAACACTTGGGAGGTTTTCTTTACTGTTTTCGTCAATCTCACAACCACCATTTCCTTTTCCTTCTTCCGCCTCATTGATGTTGCCTTCTTTCTCTCCCTTTGCTAAATGCGCAAGTCCCGTGCAGGCATTAATAAGCCCCTACGAGGATGACCGAAGGTCGTATCCTGGGCTTGGGTGTTAAATGGAACTCCAAGTCCACCCTTTTGATTGCCAGTCTTGTGACATGGCATGCCTAAGGTTTGCTGGTTTATTTGAGTGGTTGGACCAAGCTCGGGTCTATGTTGTCCAGATCCTGTCACGCCCCACCCTTTTTCACTTGTCACAATATATATATATAATTTTTTTTTAAGTGAGAGAGAACGGGTCATCACGACGCGAGTCAAGTCTGAGTTTCCAAACCCGACCCTTAACTGGCCACTATTACGTGTGCGTGGACTAAGTCACTAAAACATTTACACACGCTTATCTCATTGCTTGCAGAATAATTTATATGAATGAGATGCTAATCATTCTCTTAACATCGTTAGGCAAGGAAGCCAATCACCATAAAATTTCAATAAAAACTTAAGTATTATCAAACCATAGCAAATAAGTTCTAAGGTGTCCCAAAAATAGTCTAAGTTATTACAATCCAAAATGCAAGTCCCCAAATACATCATTAAAATCAAAACTAAGTAATTTAAACTTCAATCTCCCAAGCTCCTATGCTTGGCTCCTTTCCAGTTCTACATCCTTCTCCTTGGCATTTCCTGTTCCATCATCTATAGGGTAGAAGTAGGGCGTTAGTCAACATGCCCAATAGGTATTCCAATTAGGGTTAGGGTACCCATAGGAGTAATATTAGCATATCATATATCAAGGGTTTAAACATCATTAATGGTATATTTGTAAATACATCTTGTAAGTAATAAAAACAATGCATGATGTCCATATCATAATCATGCTAAAATGAGTGTCATGTCATGGGTGTCAATGCCAAATGAGATCCCACCCAATGTCTATACCCAATCACACCATACATCAATCAATGGTTTCCTTGGCCAATTATGTCTACAGTGTTTGAGGCGGCAACCACCGGGGCACTGTATACCCATCCACAAATTAGCCGAGATTACCGATGGACTGTGGACTCCTCCTTCTGCGCAGGGTTTCGGGGCTAACTACCCAGGAGCTCTTTGGCCCAATAAGCCGTACTTTTCTATCAATTGGACGCGGCCATAACTCAACAATTCATATAGCTTCACATAAGCTAATCTCAAGCCCAAGTTATGTTCAGACCGCTCAGAACTTGGCTTGCTGGTCATATATGTTCCCTCCCATGTCATGCATGAGGTAATGTATGTAATAATGCCATATCATTTAAAATACATCATATCATATGAAAATCAGTTCATAATCATACACAATTTGTTTAACCAAAGTAATCATCATATTTTGAATATAAACCAGTGTCATAATTATACTCATAGTGTTCTCAACGAGGTAGGAATCCTACTAATGTATGATATACTATCTTGCAAGGATAATGCTAACGGTCACGTGAGACGAATCACAATCCTTTTACGAACCTCTTTACCATATCAAATTCAAACATGCATATTAGTTTGATTTTCCATTTCAATTTCATCATCCCTATCTCCATCTAAGTTTCATGTTCATTTCCCAATGCATTTATGCATTCCTTGTCCTTAACGCGTTTAAGACCTTCAATGAGGTTTGGCCATTTAACATGGCCGAACCCTATTGTCCCATTTCCCTTTAAATGTATTCATGTTCAACAAAAATCCCTCAATGGGGTTCGGCCATGTTGCCCATTTCCCTTTAAAGGTATTCATGTTCAACAAAAATCCCTCAATGGGGTTCGGCCATACAACATGGCCGAACCCTATTGTCTCATTTCCCTTTAAAGGTATTCATGTTCAACAAAAAATCCCTCAATGGGGTTCGGCCACATTGTCCCATTTCTTTCCTTTAAATGTGTTACATATCCATAGAAAACCATCAATGGGGTTCGGCCATACAATATGGCTGAACCTTATCTTTTGGTTTTTGACCCTCTTTTTAATCCTTATGTTATTTTAAACAAAGTGATCCATAGAAATCATCCATGAGGTTTGGCCATACAACATGGCCGAACCCATTGTTCTTCCTTATTTCATCTCCTTTCCATCCCATATTACTTTTAGGATGGGCTCTTCTTTAAAAATATTCATCAACCATGTTTTAGGTCACTTGATGGGTTTCGGCCATACAACGTGGCTGAACCTCATCTAGTACCATTTTTAGTCCTCAAATGGTCTCCATACAAAATTAGGGTTCAGCCATACAACATGGGCGAACCTTGTTCTTTGATTCTTTCTCCTTGAAATCCATCCTTAATCATATTTAACATGGATTCCATCCTTAATACTCAACCTAATAAATTTATCCTACCCACTAACCAAGGCTAGGGTTCGGCCATACAACATGGCCAAACCACCATGGTGGGTTTTTCATGATCCATTCAATCATATATCATCATAGCATGGGTTCTTTTGTTTCAATCCCATAACCATCCTTTGGATGGATTTTCCAACTCCATGGCCTTATAACATTTTTGGCCACTCAATCCAACCAACATGGAACCCATGGGTTTGGCCATACCATGGCCGAACCTATGGTTCCCTAGATTAATCCCCATTGATTCTTTATTAAGTTTAGGCATACCTTTCTTCCAATAAGTTGCTCCTCCTCTTTTCTTTTGATTTTCCCCTTCTTCTTTATTTCTTCTTCTCCTTTCTTTGTTCTTCAAAAGCTTTAAGTGTATGGAGGTAGAGATGGGAGAGAGGAGAGGAGTGGAGAGAAATCTCTTGTTCAAGAGAGGAGGGATAGGCCAAGGGCTTTGGAGTGCCCCTTGGTTTGGGTTTTTATGTTTAAGACTAAAATTATTCCTTTCCTCTCATTATGGTTTGTCTTAACCAATGAGGCCCCTTGGCTTCCCTAGTGTCTAAGTACAATGTACATAGACAAGCCAACCATCTCATCCCTTCACCTTCTCAACTCATGTAAAACTTAACTCAAGATTTGAACTCACTAGTGGTTGACCAAGTCAACCCATGACATGGTCGGCCATGCATGTGGTGACTTGGTCGCCAGGGTCCCACTTGGCCATGTCACTTGATGATGTGGCATTCTTACTTAGTTGGCTTTCATGTGATGACATGTATGCCACTTGGCAATGCCACATCACTCACATGCCACCTCACTTGATAAGGTGGACCTTAATGCATTAAATGCATTAATTTATCCAATTCAACTAATTTAATTAAACTTACCCAATTACTTTAAAATCCAGCTCACCCATGACCCATTGGTCATAATTGGGTAATTGACCCATTTCCTTGCCCATCTAGTGCTCATTTCAACTTTTAATTTCAAATTCCATTAAATCGCATTCCAAATGGACCAATCCAATATATTTATAATCTAAGGAAAATCCGGGATGTTACAGATCCAGATCCAGGTGGCTCATTATCAAAAGCAGCCCACCAATCCATGCTCGTATGCTTCTCACGTGCAAACATTTGATAAGAGGGTTTCTCTGGAGACGCTGGTTCAAATCGATGCCCCTTCCCAAAGTCGTCTTCATTTGTGTTTCCTTTTCCACTTCCTTTCCTTCCCTATCCTTCTCTGCCACGCCAACCAAGCAGTGGCCCTCTCCTCTTCCACCATTGACAGTCTTGCCAACAGCTGCATGTTTGCTACGTGTATTCGTCTCCAGTGGTTGTGAGGAATCCTCCTTCGAGGGAAAGGTTTGATTTTCAGACGAGGATTCCAATGGGAAAACGAATCTGGTGAAGAGTTGACCGGCGAGGCTTCCTTGATTAGCTCCCTAAAAACTTCGCCGTTGAGGCTCAGAGCTACTACTGACGAAATGTGTTCAGTAGCCCTAATTTCCAGCAATATCTTCAATACCGAGCAGTCCGTCCTCGTGAGGTTCCTTTTGTCTATCTCCACACACACACACATTCTGCTGCTGAAGGTTCTAAGCAATTACTTCGTCCAGCTTTGGAGTGAAAAGCCATAGCAATGGATCCACACCCTTCTCGTGTATTGGAATAGATTTGGACGCCATCTCCCCAAAAACTGTAGCTTTTCAGTAGCTAGGTTGGAATCCTTGAGCTTCTTTGCCTCGTCCGGTGTTTTCACAGTCACTAGGTAATAGTTGTCAACGATGAGACAAACCTGTGAATCTGAAAAGCCAGCTTCCTTAAGGATTTTTTCCTGAGACAAACGCCCCAACGGGCACACCACCAGAGAGCAAAAGAGCCAAGTTCTGATCCCATTCTCCTCTTCTGTGCTTTTTTTAACAGTAACAAAGGCTTATTATAGACTTAAATCCAACACAAAGTTAAACAAATGAAAGAAATACATCCACAAAACTAAAAGAAAAATACATCTGAGTAGCATCCAATAAGACAAAGATGGAAGACCGCCGCTCCCCAGATCATCCAATCACTGCCTCAGTGATAGAAAACGCCTGTCGTTGAGGAGTCTACTCCACTTTTAGCAAAAAAGTTTTGTCACTCCATTAGCAAATCTTCTGACTAGAGCGAAGGAAATCTCATGACACGAACAGAGCCCTTATCTCCCTTACGTCAATAATCAGTCTCCAAGGAGGCCAATTCAACCCCTTAGCCCAACTGCTTGCATTTGTTGAATCTCCTTCAATGACTAGTTTCCCTCGCATAACTGAGTTCCAGATGGTCAAGGCTCTTGTAACGACCCGACTCCCCCAGCAAGATATTGTCCGCTTTGGGCCCACCTGACCCGCACTGTTTTGTATTTGGGCCCGGCTCACTTCCAAACCCAAAAGGCCTCTTACTTGGGAGAGGGGCTCTCCCCTCTTAAATCCACCGACACACCCTCCTCCCTAGGCGATGTGGGACACTTTCGCACATGCCTAGGTGAGCAGGGGCGTTACAATCCACCCCTCTTAAGCCCAGAACCGTCCTCGGCTCCGCCGCAACACAAAGGCAGAGGGCCCACACAGGCAGAGGGTTAAACCTGTCTCTGATACCATTTATAATGACATATCCTTCTAGCACAATGTTTTCCGCTTTGGGCCCTACGGACCCCCACAGCTTTGCGACTTGGGCCCAAAAGGCCTTGTGCTTAGATGGGAGGGAGTACCCTCTTAAATCTCTCTTCTAATTGAAGCTCTTGGGCGTTGTGGGACTTCTCCCACATGCCCAGGTGGTGGGTATTACAATTCTCCTAATACTAAGAAGTTCTGCCTCGTTTGAGTCTCTTTGCCCTTCCGGCTTGGAAAAGACTATAGAACTTTTTCCGTTATGATCTCGAAGAACACCTCTTATTCCTGTCGGTCCCAGTTTTCCCCTTATTGCCCCGTCAACATTGAATTTATGGACACCTAGCTATGGAGGAGACCAAATAACTAGGGTTTTTGTCTTTCTTGGATTCCCACTCAAACAACCCTCCCATGAGTAATAGAAATCAGTTATTTTCTTGGATTCTCCTCTTCTTTGCTGACCATAATTTCAATCAACTTGACACACATATCCGAGCAATTACATCTATGGTCGTTCAAACTTACTTACTTCCTTGAGGTCTCTCCCACAACATCTGTTCATGTTCTTCCAACCATCATCTTTTCCTTACCCTTAGACACAGGTATGTTTCTGAGATTATTATTTATTTGATTTGTGGGAATATCCTTTCTTGGGGAAAGAAGCTTCTGATTTCTTCTGAAGTGGGCGCGATTCACATTCAGTCTACATACTGCCTTCAAGCATGGTCCCATTGAGGTCTCTGATAACTCTTTCTGCTTGTAGACCATTCATCATCCTGATGAAGCTGAAGACCCTCCCTTCAGCATCCTTCTTCCTTGGAATGAAGACATCAGTTACCATCCGCCATCGCTTGAAAAACCCCTGTGACCAGCTTCTTGTCTTTGGCGCCAGTAAGTTAGCAACAAATGAGGTAATTGAGGCTATGCCCATCAGAGAATGTCACCTTCTTCTTGTCAACTGTTGCCATCTCCCTTCCTTGCCCTTCTCCCACGTCCCTTGCTTGTCCCATCACTCGTCTGCGCCTCCTCCCAGGTTTCCTTCTCCTCAGTCATCGCCTCCCAATGGATTTACACTAAAATTCTCATGTAATTCAAACTTGAAATCCTATAGTTCTTCATACAGGATATTGTATGTTTATCTTATTCTCATACAATATTTGGGTAAGTGACTGGATGAGTATGAGCTCACATTGGCAATTTCTTTTCAACTGCAGCACAATTGATCATTTTTCAAACTTAAAGAAAAGAAAAGTATTACTTTTCAAAAAAAAAAAGCAACAGAAAAGTAAAGAAATTGCAATATTGTAACTGTTTATTGGATGATATGGTCATCAACGAAGTGCACCTAGTTGGTGCCATTCACTAATGTGGCAACCATTAAGGAGCAACTCAGTATACACTTAAACTCCTAGTCTAAATACGAATGAAGGTTGTCATTTTATTGGCCCAGTCTATTAATCATATGGGTTGATTTAGATTTTTGTATTTCCCTTATTTCCTTGAATGTATTGTAAGATTGTAAGATTCTTTGGTTTTGTTGTCTACCACTAATAGCTAGGTACTTTTACCTTTAACTTCATTTCTATCCTTGGATACAGGCATATCCTCAAGAGAAGGTTGGTGTGTTTGTCCGTCGGGGAAAAGGTGGGCCTCTTTCTGTATTAGAATACAGTGAAATGGATCCATCAATGACTTCTGTTATCAATCAGGAGACTGGACGCCTTCGCTTTTGTTGGAGTAATGTATTGTTTACTGAACCTTCATTTATTTTCATCTTCACCTAATGTAATATCTCCATCTACCAAAATTTATTAAAAGAAAAAGTTGTTATTGCAGCCTGAGACTGTTAAACCAATGCGCTCCTTGTTGAATGATGTTGTCTTTTACTTGTTTCAAGAGCAATGCTCAAACCACCTGTCATATCACTTGTCTACAGCACTGTTTATTAATCCATTTATTAAGAAGATCTGATTAGATATAATAGGGTCATTTCCTGACTAGGTTAATATGTTCCATTTTAGGAGCTAAAAGCATTTTCTCATCATTTTGGGAAATCAACCAGTTGAGGGAAGCCCAAAACATCTAGATAGAGTTTCCTTTTTTTCTGGAAAAATGGAAGAATTCCATTAGTTACTAAAATAGGAAGAGCTAAACACGCCCTTAAACAAT
This sequence comes from Chimonanthus praecox, assembly GCA_022113865.1. Taxonomy (NCBI): domain Eukaryota; kingdom Viridiplantae; phylum Streptophyta; class Magnoliopsida; order Laurales; family Calycanthaceae; genus Chimonanthus; species Chimonanthus praecox. The sequence goes on along the minus strand of CM039092.1, from coordinate 50,282,596 downwards.
ATCTGATTTTTGCTTTTTATTTTATCTATCATTTGGATTTTAAGGCATACATTTGAGTTTTTAGTTAAAGCTATCTTTTTAGTTTCCTTGTATTCAAACACACACAAATCTGGCAGTGTCCTTGCAACTTCTGGAGTTCTAGTATGTGTTAGTTGGCTGTTAATTTTTTATTTTTGAAAATTAGTTGGCTGTTTATTTTGTTGTGCTCTTAAATGTCACTTTCTCCATATTCATCCCTTGTGTTCTTCTTGGGATTCAAATTACTTTCGTTTTCTTGCTGCCAAAGTGTTGCAATAAATGCTCTGATCTATTTCTCTTCAAACATTTCCTCTTTCAATCATTCTCTTTCTTTTTAAAGTCTCTTTAAACATTTCATGCCCATGACTTGTTACTTCTCCATGATTCATCATGGCTAACTCTGATGCAAATAAAACCTTAACTCAAAAGACCAACATGAAACAATACAAGCTCAATTACGTCATCATCATCACCATCACCATCATTGCCGTCTTCATCATCAGCAAAGCTTTATCCCACAAATGTTGGGTTGACTTGAAAGCTTTACTTTACCATGCATCCCTACTCAGGTTACATTCTATAGATTTGTTTTTCCAGTCTATTGTTAGTGGAAACCATATTCTTCAACTTTTCTCCTGCTACTTTTCACAGATTTGTTTTCCAGATTGTTTTTCAGTGACTTAATTATGCTTTTATTCTCATGTTCTCTAGTTTGTTTCTTTCAGGTATGTTTACATATGTTCACCCTGGATTTCTTGAATCAAGTGGCAAATGGCCTTGAAAAGGACAGCATGTTAGTAAACATCCTCTTTTTTAATCTTTTTTCTTTCCTGTTTTGGGAAAATGTGAACAAAATATTTAAACAATTTATTCACTTTTTGTCATATAACTATTGTGTCACTACATATTCATGGTTTGTTGCGATGGAAATGTGTCGAATTTATTTTGGAATTACTGCAATTTGCACCTCTTTTGCATTATCTACTTCATTCAGATCTCATATTACATACAAAATATGGCTGCTATCCAAAATCATGAAAATTGACCTATATCTAAAATTATGGCCCATTGCTTGTAGACTGTGGTAGCTCCTTCATCAGTTTCTCATACATTTGGGTTCATGTGCTAAACCTAGAAAAAAAAATGCTCATGAGGATTTTGCCTGAGTTTGCAACCTTTAGGTAGTTGACCTGTGGTTGATTCAAGCCCATTGCACTAACCTCACCCTGGATACAAATCCTGCGTGGTCCAACACTCTTTCTTAAGAGACAATCGTACTAATCCTACTTGTTGGAATGACAATGAATAAGTTCTATGTCAACCTTTAGACACCAAGAACAAGTGACTTGATTGCCAATTTGGGCATCCCCTTAGTCCTTATACTGTGTCAGTCCCTCCAATCTGGTATGGTAAAATGGTAGACTGCATTGACACTCCTTGTTAGAAGAATTAGTTGAACTGTACCCATGCCCGATGAGGACATCATGGGACGCCAATGAAGAAAGATGCATCGGAATCAAGAGTTTTCCTAAACATGTTTGGATGATGATTTTTTGCTTATTTCTAATATATTTGACCATGGATAAAGACAGATCCAGCCATGGATAGCCCAGATTGTACGTTGATCAAGTAGGGATTTGAAGATTTGCTTGACATACATTTACATCATTTGAGGTGTTCATATATGGATTGGACCGATCTGACCGTTGATCCAGCACCATCTAGGCATTTGTTTTTATTATATTCTATTAGTGTCATATAATTTTAATTTATGTGTTTCAAGATTGTTATTGAAAGTTCCCGGTGTGCTAGAACACGATTGTCTTAGAGAGAGAGAGAGAGAGGTGGTGAATAGGACAATCCCAATTTTACGGTACTTTGCAAATATCTTGATTAATAGAAATCAAAAGTGGAATAACACTATTAATCAAATTGCAAAGGTGTTGTGTGAAAAGAGAGTGCACAAGTTAAAGTACCAATCGCACAAGCAAAGACCAAAACACCCACAACACCTGATGTATAGTGGTTCGGTTTAAACAAACATACATCCACTTATAGACTCACCTAACCTTGGGCTATCCCAAATTCACTATGTGGGGAATTACGTCATCACTAATAGAGAAGGAATTACACCTTACTTAAATAGAGTGGGACTTTCACCCAACTCAAATCCTAGTTTTGAATGGTTCGACCCACCCCAATCTACTTCTTATCCCTCTATTTTTTATATCGGTTCAAGTACTTTGCTTTAATCCACTGTACAATGATGGTTTAAATAAAAATCAAACACTAAGAAGCACTTGCCTTTTGAAAGCTCTCTTGATGTAGATGTTGTGCTTCCTGAAGATTCTCCCTACTTGACTTTTGTCGATGACGAAGATGTACCACACTCTATGCTCAATCGCAAGCTTGGGAGGGTTCTAGGATTATAGATTTGCCAATGGAATCCTAGACTAGTTTTCTCTCTCTTTCTATCCCAATCAAAAGATTGGATCTCAAATTATTCACCAATATTTAGTGCATAGAGAGAAATTGGGATCTCTGGGAATACCTTGGCTGCGTTTGGATGGGGGGTAAGAGGGGGTAACCCCCCGTTACCCCTTGTTACCCTCGTTTGGTAACAACGGGGTAAGGGTAAAAATTCAAATTTTTACCCCTCTTGTCACCATTTTGAATACCCCCATGGGGCTTGGGGTATTCATTCTTGAATACCCCTCCTTACCCTCCCTTTTGCTCTTTTATTAGATTTTTTTTTTTTACATTTTATTTATTTATTTATTTTGGTGAGTACTTGGCTTTTATTTTTTTTTAAAAGCACTCCATTATTTCTTTTTGATAAATTTCATATCACCGAACAACAAATTATATTTTTTTATGAAGAGATATATAGAATTTTTTTATTCATTTATTGAAATTTAAAATACTAATAGTGGTTTTTTATTTATTTTTTATTTTTTTAAGAAAACCTTTCCCCTATTTATCCCGTGCCTTCCTTTATTTTTCAATTATATATTATATAATTGAAAATTTAATAGATTGCAAATAATTTTTTATATTATATAGATTTTCAACATGATGCATATGGATGAGGAGTAATTTTTTACAGGGGTTACTCCAGGTTACCCTTGAGTAGGGCTAACCTGACATATTAACAATTTTAGAATAATTAATAATTTTATTTAATCCATATGATATAAAAATAAAAATAAAATTTTCTTAAACGTATTTGTCAAAATATTCTATTTTTAAGGGGTGATTCTATCGAAATTTCGATAGGGTCTCAAAACTCTGAAAAAGTTTGAGGTTCATGATAATCTCTTTCAGGATAATTAACAATTTATACTGTTAGAAGATTATTTTAAAAATGTGTCAACATTTTCAACGTGATGCATTTGGGTGGGGTAAATTTTTACAGGGGTTACCCTTGAGTAGGGGTAATTGTAAGTAGGGGAAAAATTACATATTAACAATTTTATGAGAATTAATAATTTTATTAAATCTATATAATATAAAAAAAAAATCTGCTGCATTTTCAACGTGATGCATTTGGGTGATGGGTAAATTTTTACAGGGGTTACCCTTGAGTAGGGGTAATGGTAAGTAGGGGTAAACTGACATATTAACAATTTTATGAGAATTAATAATTTTATTAAATCTATATAATATAAAAATAAAATTTCTGCACCATGTTCAACGTGATGCATTTGGGTGGGGGGTAAATTTTTATATGGGTTACTCTTGAGTAGGGGTAATTGTAAGTAGGGATAAACTGACATAGTAACAATTTTATGAGAATTAATAATTTTATTAAATCTATATAATATAAAAAAAAAAATTCTGCACCATTTTCAACGTGATGCATTTGGGTGAGGGGTAAATTTTTACAGGGATTACCCTTTAGTAGGGGTAATTGTAAATAGGGGTAAACTGACATATTAACAATTTTATGAGAATTAATAATTTTATTAAATCTATATAATATAAAAAAAAAAAAAAACTGCAGCATTTCAACGTGATGCATTTGGGTGAGGGGTAAATTTTTACAAGGGTTACCCTTAAGTAGGGGTAATTGTAAGTACGGGTAAAGTGACATATTACCAATTTTATGAGAATTAATAATTTTATTATATCTATATAATATAAAAATAAAAATAAAATTTTCTTAAACATATTTGTCAAAATATTCTATTTTTACGGAGTTCACCCGTGACAATTTTTAATATTAATTTTATATTTGTTGTGATTTATTAAACTATTATAATAGTTTATTATATTATATATTTCATGTTACCAATGAACAAATTATATTTTTTTATAAAGAAATATGTTGATTTTTTTTATTCATTTATTGGAATTTAAAATAATAACATCTATTTTTTTCTTTATTTATTTTTTTACTGTTAGAATGCAAGTGTTCATTTTAAATTATAGTTGTAAAAAAGAATCTATAAAAATTAGATAATATTAGATTTACTTAATGAATATTATTTAATAATTATGTTTTATAAAATTTCTTATAAAATTGTTAATATATCAGGTTATCCCTGTTAATAGGTACCAAATAAGATTTTTTACCCTTAGGGTAAGTTCTTTCTTTACCACTGCAATTACCAAACAAGATAAGGGTAACTCCTACTCAAGGGTGACCCCTACTCAAGGGTGACCCCTACTCAGGGGTAACCCCTATAAAAATTACCCCCCATCCATACGCAGCCCTTAGGATTTTCCTGTGTGTAATGGTTCCTAGGTGTCCAACCAATTATAGGCATCCAGAAAAATCCAACTCGAGGTCACTGATGGGTCAATACTTGAATAATGTTGTTGCATTGTGATCGGTAATAATTTAATGCACTTCCACCGGATATAAAACGCTCACTACTGATAGGTCGTTGAACCCATTGTCGATGTGTCGACACTGACAATGTATCGCCCTGAGGCTAACTCAAACATACAGAGTTTCATATCCAAAAACATGTCTGACCCTGATATACATACCCTGATATACATATCGATCTAACCAATGAGTCGGTTCTATTATTCTCGATGGGTCGATGGCCACAATCGTATTGATCAGAGAGTAACACCAAAATACAGAGTCTTCCCAACCAGTACTCTGTAAACCCAAGTCAACATGTCGTGCTCACCTATGGGTCTATAATGTCCATATCGATGGGTCGGTGTGCACGATACTATCAATCTGAGAAAGACCTAATATGACAGTGTCTTCCAACCAGAACCTTCATCATTCCGGTCGATGTATCGAAGACCTCGATGGGTCTGTTCTGTCTGCACCGATAGGTCGGGAAACTCGATGCATCGACCTGACGGATTTACAAGTTAAGATACATTTTGGTTCTGATCACTATCAAAGCTCACTTAGGCTAGATTATAATTTACCAATGTGATATCTAAGCCTAGACAAGGTCCACCTAAGGGTGTGGGTTCCAACCTAAAGTCATCTATGGCCAATTTACCTTTGGTGATTGTCATACACTTGGTGATGCTTGAATCTTCAACTTGATCTTCCATCTTGAGGTCTTCATTCAATCTTCACACCACTCTTTAGTCTTGTTCATTGCTTCATTCTTTTAAGGCAATGCTCATCTAGGTTATGGAATTGACAAACAGGTGACTTGATCAAACAGGGGCACTAACAGTTATAAACTTGTATTTTTTTTTTTTTTAAATTGTTTTAGATCATCTACTTGTGTGCCTCAAGTCACATGTGTTTAGGGTTTTACGAGTCTCCATTTTTTTATAATAGTTGTAAGAGGCACTTTTGAGGAATGAATGAAGAAATCCAAATTTTTCCTATCTGTAGATCTAGTATGACTCCTTCTGCCTCATTGGTCTGAGATCGAGGAACCTTTTGTGACTCAAGGTACAAATCTTTCTTATTCTGCTACTTCTTCTCTATCTCTTTTTCTTTCATTTCCTTTTCTTCTCTTTTTCCCCACTTTTTCCTCTTTCTACAGCTTATTTTTGTCCCTTTTTTCATCCAAACCTTAACCAAACCAGGACGCAACCCCACCATCGGCCACCAAATACCATTTAGGATCCACCAGTCTGTACTGACGCCATATATGTCAATACGACTTGACGGACAGGCTCGTTTTGGGCATGTTTTACATTCCAACCTCTGAATCTGATGTAGGACACGCAGCAGAGACCCAATTAGTATTTCCTATTTTCTTATTTTCGCATATTTTTATTTTTAGAATTCTTGTTTAGCAAGGAAGCTAGGCTGGTGGCTTTCCTAGTTTGTTTAGGAGTCTAAGATGAGTTTAGAAGTTGTAAACGAATTGGAAACCACTCACGTGGCCTTCCAAATTCGTCTAGGAAAGTCAGTTCTAGAGTCTTATGCTATTTTGAGTTATTTGTTTTTCTATATAAACGATGCATGTAACAGAGGAACCTCACCTTTTTTGAAATTATGAAATAAACAAGATTTGATTCTCCCTTTTTGCCTTCGAGCACTTATCCTCCATCTTTTGCCTTAGTTGCAGACAAATATCCTTTGTTGGCTCGTTCCAATCTTCACATCATCGGATCTTGGGCTTCATCCCAAGAGAAATCACCACTGCAAGCAAAACTTGGGCTTTATCCCAAACTATCACCATTGCCTCCATCTTCTTCTCGCCACTACTACTCAAAGTCTTCCCCTAATCACAACAGATTCGCCTCATCTCCTTCACTAACCCAAGTACCATCCTTTAAGCCAAGCCGCAACCTTCCTCTGCATCCTTCCTTTAGCCTTCTTCTTCGATCTCTCCTCCAGCTCCTCTTCCTCTCCACCCTATTCCTGCTTCTGCCGCAGCCTCTCTTTCGTTTCCCCTTTTTTTTTTCTATCCCAATCGTATTTTACCATAAGTTAACCCTAAAGCCCATTGCATCACCCATGCCACACCCAACCATGTAAGTTATTGTCCACACGTGTGATGAGTTTAAGTGAGTGGTCCGACTTTCGTCGAGACTGACTTGTTTTGATTTCTTCCCCGCTTCCGCTACATCAAAATCCCTATCTTAGACTCGTAGATCCAATCCTAACCTATTGTTTCTCCCTATTTGAGACCTAGTTTTTCCCAAGAATTGATAAAAAAATAACAAACCTTAATTCCTTTGGCAAACCCTAGGTGATCCCATAGCCCTACTTCATCCCTTGGGTGACTGATTTTTAAATCTAGAAGACCTAGGACAAGGTTTGGTATGATTTAATTAGTCTTTTGAGGGATTTTGCATTGAAAGCAGCAATACAACCTTGAGAGCTTTAAGTGTATATGTCATTCTTCTTTTTGAATCTCTTTGGTTAATTGCGAGTGTGAATTTGCCTTAACATTTGATTTATTCTTTGTTTGATATTAATATTTCTCTAACATGTAGCCAATGTCCTAGCTGAGAGACTTGACTCTACCATTGGGAGATAATTGGAGAGTCTCAGGCGGCATTCATAGAGGGGAGACAAATTCTTGTTGGGGTGCTGATAGCCAATGAGATAATTAATGCTTGACGTAAGGAGACATCCAAAGCACCTCCCCGTGCAATCTGTTTCCTTTGGACAACGGGAATGAATAAAATTCTGACTCAGGACAACTTACAGAAAAGAGAAAGAATCATTGTTAGTGCTTGTCCTTTTTGTCTCCAAGCTTCGGAAGGGACGAACCACCTCATTATTGATTGCCCTTTCTCCTATTCAGTATGGAATTATGTGCTGGAAAAGTTTGGTGTTCACTGGGTTATGTCTTCTACGGTGGCTGAGTTATCTTATTCTTGGAACATTGCTTCAGTCTCCCCAAAATGCTCCTCTTTATGGCACTTGGCATGTTTATCCATTGTTTGGAGTTTGTAGGGGGAACACAACAACAAAATTTTCAAATATAGTGACGAATCTTCTGATGTTGTTTCCATTAGAGTTTTTGCCAAATGTGCATCTTGGGCCTCTTTGTTAGAATATATTTAGATTATCTTCTTAATTAATAGTTTCCAATATTGTATTTGCCTAATTTATTTGATTTTATCTTCCATATTTGTATTACAATTTCTCCATAAATAATATTTCTGAGTCTCTCCTTAATTTACAAGGAAGACACACCCTAAATTCTATCTTATTTTCACATGGTATCAAAGCTAAATCTCGATCTAATTTAAGCCGTTCATAGAGTCTTTTTCTCTCCCTCTGTCGGAGGAGACCTATCCACGGCAGAGGGAGGTACCAGCTTCAGTACCCTCCGGTCCCATCTCTAAAACAAAAAAATAAAAATAAAATTCTCCCATCCCTGTTTTCTTCTCCGTAGATTCTTATAAGTAAAAAATGTTAATAACATCCCTCTAAGATCTAGTTCTCTCAGGGCAGTGATGCCTCCCCAGATCTGCTTTCTTCCATGCGCCGGTTCCACCCCTGATCTCGTCCAACCCATTTGGCCAAGATCTACAGCGTCTGCATCTCTGCATCATCTTTCTGTAGCACCCAACGCAGCGCCACTTAGCATTACAGATTTCTTACCACAACGAGCAGTAGATGTTGTGGCTTGTGTAATCTTTGCTCACCCCTGATTCAGTTTCAACGTCAGATCTGCAAGCACCCACTAGTTCAAACGCTCCCTACTGCTCCACCTAGATCTCTTTCTTCTCTAGCGTTCACAGCCCCGATCCGACTTCATCTACCAGATCTGGACAGCTGTTTCGCCCGATCAGATTTGCTGCTGTTATGCCGTTTGCCGTTTCTTAGATATGAGACGGACGGTTTTGGACACATGTCAATTTGTTGTGGAATTCATCCACTCCTTTTATTTGGAGGACTCTAATATTTCCTCCCTCTTTGATGGCCTTTATGGCTTCAGCCTTTTTGCTGGCATTTCCAATCGGATTGATCGATCTGATGGCTTCAGCCTTTTTTGGCATGGACTATGCCCTTATTTTTTCAGGCTGCCATTTGTGTTCGCGGCCTATCATTTTGCAACCAATCAATGCGCTGCCTTTTCAACAAATTTTGTAGCCAGTCAGTGTGCTACTAGTTAGCAGTCAACCAGTTTACTGCTTCTTCAACAAATCTTCGTGGCTAGTTGGTGTACCATTGGTGCAGTTCACCTGCCGTTTCTTCACGTTCCAAGCTTCGCGTTCATCCACGCTTCAGCTTGCGGGGGCGTATTAGAATATATTTATATTATCTTCTTAATTAATAGTTTCCAATATTGTATTTGCCTAGTTTATTTGATTTTATCTTCCATATTTGTATTACAATTTCTCTATAAATAATATTTCTGAGTCTCTCCTTAATTTACAAGGAAGACACACCCTAAATTCTGTGTCTTATTTTCACACTCTTCTCTTGAGCAATTCAAGAATATCTCTACGAATGACATTTTGCGTACTTGAAAAGAAAGCATTGATTTAGCCTAGGTGTTTCATTCTGTTGGGCTTTTCGTGGATTTTCTCGGGATGTGGGCTGATTGCAACGTTGTTTTGTTTATTTTAATTTTGTTGCATTTGCACCTCTGGTGCCTTTTTTTTTCCTAATATATTAACCTTTAAAAAAAAAAATGCTAGACGTAAGGATGGCCTGAGTGGTGTGTTACTGAAACTTGACATAGAGAAGGCTTATGACCCCATTAGGTGGGAATTCTTGGATTACCTATTTTTGGGAATGGGTTTCGGCCCCAAGTGAAGGGGTTGGTTAATGCATGTGTCCAAGGCTCCTCCTATTCCATCATGGTGAATGGTTCACCAACTGACCCAATTACAGCTACTAGGGGTTTAAGGCAGGGTGATCCACTACCCCCATCCCTCATCACCATGGTAGTTGAGGCCCTTAATGGCCTAACGTTGAGAGCCAAGGAGTTAGAATTTATTAAAGGCCTTGACCTCTACATGAGCAACCTTTCAATTAGCCACCTTCAGTTTGCAGATGATACTCTTCTATTTTATGAACCTTCTAGAGAGCAGCTATTTGGGGTGAAAGTTGTTTTGAGGTGTTTCGAGTTAGTATCGGGACTTTAGGATAAACTTGGGTAAAAGCAGCATAATCGGTTTGGGCTTGGAAACTAATGAGGTGGATTTGTTAGCAAGGGAAATGGGTTGTGGGAGTGGGTAAAATCCCATTCACTTATCTGGGTTTGTCGGTTGGTGGCAATCTAGATCCAAATCCTTTTGGAATCCTATCATAGAAAGGGTAGCCAAGAGGCTGAATGCTTGGAGAAAATCCTACCTCTTTTGTCGGAGGTAGGTTGACTCTAATCAAATCAATCTTTGTGATCCTTCCCACATATTTCCTATCCTTGTTTGAAATCCCCAAGGGCGTAGTGAAGAATATAGAAAAACTTCAGAGAGATTTTCTATGGGAGGGTAAGGGAGAGCTTAGGAGAATCCATTTGGTGATGTGGGAAGAGGTCAGGGATATTAAGGAGTAAGGTGGGCTGGGGACATATAGCATCAGAGATAGGAATCATGCTTTGTTATGCAGGCTATGGAGATTCTTATTAAAAAAGGACGCCTTGTGGAGAAAGGTACTGGTAGCTTGGGAAGGTGAGGAAGATTTGGGGAGATGGAGATTAAGCCATAGGGGCAGCTAGTGAAGGCTCCTCGGTGGTGAAAGTCTTTGTTAGGTTAGAGAATGGGGAGGGAAGGATAGGTGAGGCCTTCCAGAACAGGATTCAGATTTTGGTGGGTAGAGAAGATAGAATTTCCTTTTGGGAAGGCATCTGGGCAAGGGAGAGACCCCTTATGGAAGTGTTCCCTAGGTTCTATAGAGCAACTTAGAATCAGGACGCCCTAGTTAATGAATACTATAATGAGATCAATAGTGTGCTGCAATGGTCCATCTCTTTCAGAAGGACCTTAAGGGATTTTGAAGAGGACCTCCACCGAACTAAGACTCCCAGGGGACAATCATATGTGGCTTGAGGAGGAAGACAAATGGATTTGGTCAAAGGATTTGTCAGGGTCCTTTTTCGGTAAAATTTATTCTTAAAACAATATATTCTTCAGCCAATTCCCCCATCTGCATGTAATTTCACCTAGAACAATAAGATTCCCCCTAGGATTTAGTTCTTTGTGTGGGCAGCTTTGAAAGAGAAGATTTCAGTGAGACATAATCTCCGGAGTTTCGGAAGTGTGTCCCCTATCTGAGGAAAAAGTTGAAACTGTAGACCACTTGTTATGTAGATGCCGGTTTACGATGGATGTTTGCCGTCGTTTCCTGAACCTATTTGGTTGCTCGTGGGCCCTGGGGAGTGGCATGGGGGATGTTTTTTCAAAGTGGTGTGGGGGCTCCTTTAGAGGTAGGCATAGGGTGGCGTTGAGACTGATTCCAACTGCTGTCCTTTGGGCAGTTTTGAAAGAGAGAGATGAGAGAATTTTTAAAGGTAAGGCGGGGCCTATTGGAGAATTTTTTGAAAAGGCTAACGTTATCTCCTACGCAGGTAATAGACACCCCACCACACCCCACCCCCAGACAAATTGGTAAATATTGTTATGGACAACCATCATCATCTTGGACTGTCTCCCGTCTATTTGGTGTAGGTTTTCGGTTCTATATTTTCATGCTAGCGTGATTATCCATCATCATCATCTTATTATCCATGGTTCCACAATATATCATGTGTAATATTGTATGATATAATATTATGTGTAATATTGTATGATATAATGTAATATAATTCTCATATAGGCAACTGCTTCTTATATAAACATGGCTGCAATCTCCTGGGTCCCATAGGCCTACTATAGCCCATTTATCCTCATGCCTGTTGGCCCTATGAACTGGATTCCTTGCCAGCTTGATCCCCATGCATAATCATTTGAGTTAATAATAATGTTCATCCTTTTTTTGGGAAGACACGTGATACCTGCTGAAGAAGTTCAAATTGAATAGCTTAAATTCCTATACTTACCTGTTTTAACCTTTCTATTTATGAATTCAGTAGTTAATCATGAAATGATTATGTAATATGAGTGCAGTTACCACCTTGCTGAGAAGAAAATCCCCTCTATTCATGGGTACACCATGGGCTTCAAGTTGGAACAGTTCATATTTGATGCCTTCCCTTATGCGCCATCTACTGCTCTCTATGAGGTTTGTATCTCGATCTTCTAATTACTGGTAAAATGAAAAAGTGGTCCAGTTATTTTATAGGTCAAACTTTCTCCATTTTTTTGTTAATTAGGAGAAGAGTTCTCATAAATTGTTTCATTGAAGCTTCTCTTGTGTATGATTCTGATTAGGCTCTGCGTGAAGAGGAGTTTGCACCAGTTAAAAATGCAAATGGTTCAAATTTTGACACCCCTGACAGTGCTCGTCTTCTTGTTCTACGCCTGCACTCTCGTTGGGTGGTTGCTGCAGGCGGCTTCATCACACATTCAGTGCCATTGTACTTAACTGGTAATCTTCTTTGTCTGCATTAGTAAAATACTAGTAATGAGGCATGGAACCAATTTCAGCTCGACATTTATTTCTGAATTGGTTTCATGATGCACATGATCATTCCCATCTCTTGATGGTGCAGTGCAGAAAACAGAAATCACATAACATGGATAACATTTTTAACACTATGCTGCCCATAATCAACAATGATTCCGAAAACTACATCCAGCTAATGTGATTTCTATTTTCTGCATTGTCCTGGACCTGTGAAGTAGTTTAGTTACCCATGCAATCACCGTCTAAAGAATTTATCATCTTGTGGATCAATCCTAACATCATTTTGGGGTTTTGGACCAAATATTTATTTCAGGTGTTGAGATCTCACCACTTTGTTCTTATGCTGGTGAAAATCTGGAAGCTATATGTCGTGGAAGAACTTTTCATGCACCATGTGAAATTAGTTTCTAATTTAAACAAATCAATCACCATTTTGGGTGTCTTCTAGTGTTAGTAAATCCATCAACAATCTTGTTTACTGGTGTGTGTTATCTTTTGCTTTTTAAGATGATTTGGGTGTAATTTTGTAACCCCTTCGATTTCACCCCATTTGCATTCCAATATTTTATTGCAAACACTGCATTATATTGTTAATTTAACCCATATTGTTACTTAAAAATGTAGTATCATGTTGAGGTTGTGACTGAGGCATTCCCTCTTTTATAGTAGATGCTCCTTGTATTATTCTTCACCGTTTAAATTATTAGTCAAGCACCTCTGCTTGATGAGCTCCACTTTAATAGCAATGTTCGAATCAACAAGGATGTATTTACCTCGTGGCTGGCTGTGCTATGGTGTGCAAATTTTGGTAGGCAGTTATTTCCTTAACACAAAATATAAAGAGATTTTAAAATCATCACTTTTGAAATTGGGATTGAGCCATAGTAGGTTGATCAAAAAGTTCGATAGGTCAACCCGAAGGGGTTAGAGTGATGGTCAGGAATTCATTTCAAAAGTGGAAATTTTGAATTTAATTCACTCCACTCTAAAAGGCCATTCCCGGTAGAATTATTCAGTGTATGAGTAGGAAATTTTGTATCTGTTTTGAGAATTAGTCAGATGTTTTAAGAGATTTGAACACCTTGATCATAAAAAGGTTAGATGTGTTCAAATTTTTATTTTATTTTTTGACTGGAGCTTGGTAAATCATTGGGTTGGTTAACCAGCCAACTTTAGTTCAATTCATATAATAGATTAATCAAATCTATATACAAATAAGGTACTAAATCTGAAATCTATAAAACATTACCATGAAGCCATTACACCTAGAAATTGCGAAATTTCAAACTACACTATAATTAATTAGTCAAAACATCATAAGTCCAGGCAAATGTTAACACTAGCATCTCAAGTTCTGACAAGTAGCTGTTCTGTTTCTTCTATGATTATCAATTAATTCAAATGATTCAATCAGCACGAGACATCGAAATCCGCTTGAAGAGACTGAAGTGGACTTCTACCCAAGAACTCGGTTTAATCAAGATCTCCTATGACCCAGTATATGATTGGCTTGGGTAGATATGAATCAAAATTAAATTTCTTCTAGTCGAGACAGGTTCACCCACGTGCATGCTTGACATGGCACAGGTAGATCTGTGGGGCTCACTTAGGTGAGGGCCCAAGACATAGGTTAGGCCGATTCCAAAAATATGTTGCTCATAAAATATTAGGTCCATTGAATATCAGAAGTACTAAAATAACTCTAAAAATTGAGAGAGTTTTATATGGATTTTAATCTAATAGTGAGATTAACTGAAAAAGGTTTCTAAAGGTAGGGATCGAGTTCACAAGATAGAGTAGGGTGTAAGAGGGGGTAAAGGGTTCAAGAGGGGCCTAGGTGGCCCACATGGGGGTAAAAGAATTTTGTTGCCTATGTGCAATGTTGTGCGAGTGAAGTTGAGGGTTCATTTATACAAAAAAATTATGCTTAAAATAAAAATCTCTTACAAGAGGATGTCAATGGAAGAGAGTCCATTTTGCACTTCAAATATAATGTATCTAAATTTAATGGTCAGAACCCTTATTAAGAAGTAGAAGTCTTGATTTCGATTCCTATTCTATCTTAAAAGGTTAGTAGAGAGGTTGACATGTATTTTAAAGATTTGTCGAGTATTCTGAGAGGCTTAAACAGTTTAATCATTAAAAAAAATCTAATTTATCTAGGAACCTTGTAAGCCTGTATAACTGAGTTGCAAGAACTTTGTGACTCAAATTGAATTACATTACATCTGATGATGATAAGGTGAAGTTCAATTACTCTACAAACTCAAATTAACAATTGTTTATATAAGAATAAAATATATTAATTTCATTAAATATATATACTATCCACTTTATATTAGATGAAATATACAGCTGGGGTGGAACTACCCACCAACTTTGCATTTCATGTACTAAATAAAATAAACAAAATATACTTAAATAAAATTTATTTCTCATCGTTTCTATATTTGTAGTTCCATCAATAATCTTAGTTGATATATGCTATCAAATTAAAATTAGATCATAGAAATCCATTTATTTATTTTTAAACCTTGATGATTTAATTTATTAAAAAACAAAGAGAAGGTATAAAGAGAGTACAAAAGGAGGATCCAAGTATAGGAGAGATATAACTAGATCTAAAAAGAAGAAAAATAGGTAAAAAATAGGAAAAACCATAAAGTAAAAGAAAAGATGCAACAATACATCCCTCCCCATACAAAAAGTGTGAGTCCCCAACTCTCCAAACTCCCGATACAAAAATGCATTTATTTTGATGATTCAATTATTATGTCCTAGTTTGTTTATCTTATTCCCACTTCACAATAGTCAAACTTATTAAAGATAGAATATTTTAAGATCATGGGCACATGAATGTCAGTTACAAACCCACTAAAGCACTAAGCCACTAACTTGTTGGTGACTTGTGACGCATGATGAGGGGAAAAAAATTCTAAAATAACATTGCCGAGTCATGAGCAGTTGTAATTCAGTTTTATTAAACAAAAATATAAATCGTTAATATATTAATTATAAAAATAACTTTTATTCATTTGATTTAACTAAATAAAATAGATAATTTATCAGAAAATTCCACTTTAGTTAATCCATTGGAGTTGAAGTGATTGCTAGAAATCCATCTTAAGAAGCGATTGTCACCTCACTTTAAATTCTAAAGGGCCTAGAATTACTCAATGTATGTAGATAGGAAGGCTTGCCACTTGCCCTGAGAATTAGTGTAGCGCTCTAAGAGTCTTGAACACCTTGATCATAAAAAGATTATACATTTTATTTATTTTGAATCAAATGGCCATGTATTTTATTTATATCTTTCCCCAATTTTTTAGATGCAACTATTTATTTGATTACAGTAAAACCCCTATAAAATAAGACTCTTGGGACCAAGAGAAAATATTATCTGAGCGGGGTTATTGATTTATCGATAAATGAATAATTTATTAATTTATCGATAAATGAATATTTATTAATTTAGAGAGAGCATTATGTTCCTATTATTTGTACATGTATGGCTTATAAATACAAAAACAATGGATGTGGTCAAAAGTTAATACATAGATGCCCAAAAAACTCCAAAAAAGAAGAGATGGTTATTAATTGTAAAACATAGAAATGATAGAAACTGAGAAATGTATTCAATAAAGAGTATTACACAACTATATATAGCCTCTAGCAGACCCTAGGACTGTTACACTTCTAATCTAATCTTAACTCAAATACATCTCTTAATAAAGATTAACCCAAACTAGAATCATAATTCTAATATATTCAACATTCCCCCTTAAATTCAAGTGGTTCACCACTTTGAGTTTACAATTATTGAACTAAAACAAAAAACAAATAACTAGATAATCTAATTGCCGAAGGACGCCATTAGGTAGAGTGAAAGCAAATCAATGGTAAAGACGAGACAACGAAGCCAACCAAAACTGAACCAATATTCCACGTGTGCTGCAAGTTATAATATCGAAGCCAAACTTACTCCAACTCTCCCTCTTTCCACATGTTGCGTCCTAAAGAAAATGCCCAAAGTTACTTGCAAAATCAATGCCAATGCCGATGTCAATGCCAAGAACCAATACCAATGCCGCCAATACTAATGCCACTTCCAATTCCAAAGAACAAAATGTAAAAGTGCGAGAAGGCTGCGAACTCCAAAGAAAATAAGAAACCAAATCCTCCAAACTGTGGTTGCAAACGGAGGAGACAAAGTGCCAAATGGTACCAAACAAATGCAAAGGGTACCAACGAAATATGCATGAAAAGAGAGAGACAAATGCAGATGCAAAACTGGACTACAAATGGGCTGGGTCATAGTCCAGATACAAAAGGAAGAAAAGAGGGAAACAAATGCAAATTGATCGAATGAGATGATGCAAATCAAGATCGATCAAGATCCAGGAAGAAGACAGAGAGCAAGAGAAACAGAAGAAGAATCAAAGGCATTCTCACAAACTGAACTCAGATGTAGGGACAAACTAATCAAAACTACTTTTTTTTTTTTTCCGAGCTGAATCAAAGAAAGACTTGAGAACCAAAATGGTAAAAGTAGGCAAGTGCAGCAAAAAAAGGCATGGTTACAATGGATCTCAATAGCAGAGGAAGCTACTAGCCACTGTCAAATTTTGATGATGCTAGGAAAATCAATGTGTTTTATGTTATCCCTGAAGTCCTTCATATCATCATCTGCATTGTTGTTGACGAAACCAGATATATGATGATTACAACAGATCCAAATCTGGGTGGTGTGGGGGCACATTCACAGGTCTGCAAAGGCAATCGCAGGATTCCCAGATCTGGACAGAGATGTGTCGAAGCAGATGATTCGAAAACAAGTTGCAAATCTGGACAGGGGTCTTGCAAAATCTGGGTGGAGGAAGCTGCTATGGGCGGGGCGAACAGGTCTAGATGCAATCGAGATCACTGTTTTTTCTTTTTTTCCAGAAACAGGTTCCCTACGATTTGGAGTGTCAAACGAAGAAAGGCGAACAAGAGAGGGTCTGTGAACAGGGAAGGCGCTGCAAATAGGATGTTGCTACAATGACGGTGCAAACAGGAACGCAGGCAAGGCTGCATGCGAAGCAGAAGGATGGAGTTAAGATCTAGGAATGGGTGATGGTGGATCTAGCAAATCTGCTGATCTGGGTCAAATTTGTTTCTACGAGGAGGACAATGGAGGCTGAGATTGCGGTCGATGCAACGAAAACGGTAAAAGATTGCCTGCATTTCAAAGACAAAGGAAAGCAGGTGGCTAAGAACATGGCAGAGGGAGAGAAGCAGGTCTTGGCCAAACGGAAGCATATGCAGCAGATCTGGGCACACGCTTCACTCCATTGTGCAGGATGCTAAGTGACGAACGATTGGGTGTCCCCTCTCCCTCTGCCAGACGAGATTCCTCAGGCAAAGGGAGAGAAGAGGATCTCTCAAACGGTGGTCTTCTCTTTAGTCAGGATCGGGGTTTGACTGATACCATGATAAAAACTGAGAAACTGTATTCAATAAAGACTATTACACAACTATATATAGCCTCTAGCCGACCCTAAGGCTATTACACTTCTAATCTAATCTTAACTAAAATACATCTCTTAATAGAGATTAACCCAAACTAGAATCTAATTCTAATATATTCAACAATAAAGACTCCAAAAAAGAAGAGATGTGATGTCAAAACTTAATGCCCTAGGAGATGAAGAGGTTTCAAGTATAAGTGACGAAGGACAAGACAAAGGGTAACCCTAAATGCCTAAATGCGATTATGATGTAATAATAAATCAATATGAACAAAAAATATGAAGCTGAAATTAAATCTAAATTAATAATTGTAATTCAAAATAATAAAATCCATCACACATAATCAAGAAATTCAAGGAATTCAATGTAAATGATTATATCACAACTCAAATCAAGTTATAATTCAAAATAGAAGGCCTTTAAGAACGAAGGGGCTTATCAGATCTTACCAACACATAGAACCAACATCAAATAGAGGTAAGTCTGACAATTAGGCTTCAAGTTCATAACAAACAAGCAAGGGAACAACAGTATGTAGGTGAAAGGTGCAAAACAACAGTAATATGGGCTAAGGAGATGGCTAGATCAGAATGACAACCGCAAGAATGAGGAAAAACAGGTTGGTCTAGCTGTATGGGTTAAAGGAAAGGTGCAGCAAGGATTGTTTGGTTAGGTAAAGGGTGCCAAAGAGTTTAGGACAGAAGTATGGTGGTCTGTTTCAACTGTATTTGGATATAGGAAAGTCAAATAGGTCTTGGGACAGAATTGGGAAGGCTATGATCGGGCTGGAAACACATGACAGATGTAAATGACGGCCAAGGAAGGCCAAGGAAAACAATACATGTGGAATTTAGGGTATGTATAGGAGGAACAAACTGGTAAGAATGGGTTTTGGAACAGTTCAAAAACCTAGATAGGGTTAGCATGGGGAAACTAAAACAATAGATGGGAGTTTTGTGTTTTAAGGCAGATTTGGAGGGTTTAAAGAGGTGCAAGGCAACAAGAGAATTCAATTTTAGGTGGGGTGAAACTGGTTTGGAGTGCTGTAAGGAGTGGCGACACTAATAGGAGGGGTTTTAAGGGTGGGCGAAAGTAAAGGAAGGGATCTGGAGAGGGGGCGAAGGTTTGGGATGTAGTTTGGGAGAGCGGAATGTCAGAAAAGGGTTCTGGTTGACTGCTGCAGCAGGGTAAAGGAAAAATAAACAAAGAAGAAGAGGAGAAGAGATAAAATTCAGAATAGATGAATTTTGATATTTTATTTGAAGAAATTAGTTGAGAAACGTGTTCGTTTGAAAATCTCACTCCACAACCTAATTCGTTCGAACAAATTCAAAAATTCATTCGAACGAATTTTTTCATTCGGTTGATCACTCTTTCGGAAGATGCGACGTTTTTTAAGTGGAAGAGCACACCGGTAATTCCCATCAATTT
This sequence comes from Chimonanthus praecox, assembly GCA_022113865.1. Lineage (NCBI taxonomy): Eukaryota > Viridiplantae > Streptophyta > Magnoliopsida > Laurales > Calycanthaceae > Chimonanthus > Chimonanthus praecox. The sequence continues at coordinate 50,263,224 of CM039092.1, read as the reverse complement.
TTGGAAAATGTGTGTATGGAAAAAGATTTTTCAAGTGTCTACATTGCTCCCTGACAAAATAATCTCATCTTGTCAACATAGTAATGCTCAAGCCATTATCAAAAGTAAAAACAGTCACACCAATCTTGCTGATACCCATTTAGTTCAAAAATTAATTATAAAGAATAAGTGGCAGAGAAGAATGAGAGCATGCATTGTATTTGTCCCGAGGGTGCACTGAAACTATGCCAAATAAGGAATATATGCCTTTATTGCATTTTTCGTTGTCTGACACGTGCAAACCAACTCACATGCGCTTTTAATGTATTATTATCCGGAGCCGTTTTCGCCTTCGCAGCCTCGCACTTACCACAATCTCACTCCAAATTTGTCCTCTTCCACGTACACTTCGACACCACTTAATTTTATGTTACCTTCGTTCTAATGGGGCTCAATTATAAATTTCGATCGAAATTTAAAAATATGAATTAAATTAAAATATATACTTTTTGAAAACATCAGTGAATACATGCATACCCTTTTTTTTTTTAGGCCCCACATTTTTCACTCATTCGAACAAACTGCCGGCTCATTCGACATTCATCTGGATGAATCATTCATTCGAATGAATGCCGAAGTTCATTTGAACGATGTTACAATAGTGCATTCATCCGAACGAATGGCGAATTTTATTCGTAATTCATTCTAACTTGCTACAGTATTATATTATTTAAATAATAAAATCTCCTTTAAAACTTTAAAGTTATTTTTTAAGCACTATTTATTTACAAAATTTCTAAAATTGAATATTCGGACTAATTAAAATAACCTGATAAAAATACTTTAAAACTTAAAGGTCTTTTGACACTCCTAAATGCTTAAAACACAGTGTTTTACAAATAAGGGTATCCCTCAGCTGTGCTGAAAATATATTTGGGAGTGTCAAAAGACCTTAAAGTCTTAAAATATTTTTATCAGGTTATCGTAATTCATCCAGATATTTAATTTGAGAAATTTTGGAAATACACAGTGCTTCAAAAATAACTTTAAAGTTTTAAAGGAGATTTTATTATTTAACTAATGTACTGTGCATTAGTGTAACATATGGAAGATAGACCGTTATTTTTTAAGAACGGTATACTACTGTAGCATCGTTCGAATGAATTACGAATACACTTCGTCATTTGTTCGGATGAATGCACTATTCTAGCATCGTTCGAATGAACTTGGCCATTCATTCGAATGAATGATTCATCCGAACGAATGTCGAAATGAACTGGCAGTTCGTTCGAATGAGTGAAAAATGTGGGGGCAGAAAGATAATTTTACCCTAAATTACAAATATGGTGTGTAGAGGCAAAAAAATCGAGTGTCTGTAAGTCGTGCCTACATATAATATTATTAACATTTTTAAATATTCAGTTCAAATAGAAAATAAAAATTTTCTCACATATTTTGCTTAATAGAGAAATAAATTATAAAGGCAAACATTTTGTGTTTTATTTTCACAAGAATTCAAGTTGAACTCAATTAATTACAATTTATACTGTTAATTGGAGACTGATTTACTATGTGACACGTAAATAAGTGTTAGTCTATTTTAATTAGAGGAAATTTTTTGAAGTACAAATATTCTTTGTTATAGTTTTCTTTAGCGATCAAGATGCTCTCACCTTCATACAAAGGAGTTAGAAAATTAATTTTAGTATTTGTCGAAAATTTATTTGTATATTATTAGTTATTACAACAGATTGTCTATGTGGAATTAATGGAGTCTTTTATGAATGTTTTAAAGATTTCTATTTTTGAATATGAGACTCATAATTATATTTCTTAAATTTTTTAAATTAAAATTTTATAAAGTTTAAATTTATTTCTATCAAAATAATTTAGTACTAATAAAAACTTTTCGATAAAATTATTGATATGGAAATATGTGGATCATGCCACGGTGTGTGAACAGAGGAGGAAATCAATTTTATATTTATCTTAACAAAAATTCGAATGTCTATTTTATCCACTGATATTCTATAAAGCTAAATGCATTTGCTGCAGGTCTGGGCTGTGTATAAAGATCGTACAAACAATTGCTACAAATTTGAACAGATTTTTCTCCTGTACATGCTCAGACATGGCCACTGCTCTCCTGCAGCTTCCAGCGGTCGTTAATGGCGAATTTTCTAGGAGTCGTTTTCCCCTATTCGGTACTCCAAAAAGTCGAAAGTCACGCTCCGCTAACATTCACACCTCCATTTTTCCAAAGAAATCGACTCGAACGAGGTTGGTTTTTCTCAAGTTCCCCCACTGTTTTTTTCATTCTCTCTCTCTCTCTTTCCTGATTTCAATTCTTTCTTTCGGGAATGAAGAGAATACGAGTTCCTATGTAAGAAGATTTATTTGAAATGGGTAGTGTCTTGTTTCCCCTCCTCCTGTCAAATGAGCTGTTATACATTCCTAGAATAGAACTTTCCCTATCTTCAATATTATTGGGGTTACCTTGTAATTAAATTGACTTCCTTATTTGTAATTCGTCTTTTCCTATATATACAGTGAATCAGAGTCTCTCTCCCCATTACATTGAGAGAACATATTTGTCTCTATTTTCATATCTGACATGGCATCAAGAGCCTAGTTCGATCATCATCAATTTTATTTACATTAGTATTTCTTATTTTTTTTTTTCCTCTCCTGCACATCAGTAGCCTTCGAAAAAAAAAAAATAATAAAAAAAAAATAACCAAAACAAAACCCACAGAAACCAGCGTCATCGGCTTGCCCATTTTCTTCCTCTCTGTTTCCCTTCCCTGCGGATCCACTGTTGCACGTTTCCGATCTGCACTCAGATCTGACCCGCGGCATCGGCGTGACCGGCACCGGCGAACTGCGCTCATACCATCCTCCTCGCCGTGGAGATTCAGCCGGACACCAGCAGACACCGGCGACAGATCTGAATCCCCATCGCCGTTCACCGTCCCAGATCCGCCAGCAGCGATGTCCCGATCAGCCAGCCGGCGCCCGATTCTGCCGCGCCTCTGCCCACATACAACCTCAGTCCCTTCAAACCCAGATCAGTGACGGGATTCCCTTCAATCCCGATCTGAACCCAGATCCAGTTCTTCTCAGTGCGCCCCATCGCCGTTCCCAGCTCTGCCAGCAGAACTCCGCCGGACGTGGCGCCGCAGCAGCCGACCCGAACGGGGATTTCTTGGCTTCCGTGTCTCTCGGTTCCGAGTTCCCTTCAATCCATCGGTTGCACACCAGATCGGACATCAGCAGAGGAACCAGAGCTGGCGGCCAGAGGCCGAACCCCGATCTGATTTCTCAGATCTGCACAGAGGAAACAGCCAGCTCAGTGCCGGCCGAGCGGCGCACATAGCTGCCGTTCGGAGACGCCGGACACCGCAGCAGCCGCCGGCAAAAGCAGCACCGTTTGACGCCGGCATCATCAGCAGCGCCGATTCTCTCTCCAGCCCGCCTGGCCCAGTTCTACAGGCCCGTCTGTCGGCCCAGTTTGGTACAGGCCCGCCCCGCAAGCCCAGTTTGACACAGGCCCGTCCGCACAGCCCAGCCACAACAGGCCCAACCAACCGCTCCAATGACAACTGCGGCCGACTCCAAAGGTGCTGGTGGATCCAATCCTCTTCCTCACATTGTCACTGTTCACGGAGACACTACCACCTTCTCTAATGGAATCAAACTGGACGACCACAATTATTCCCTATGGCACCAAGTTATGAAGATGAAAGTTGCCGGACGAGAGAAACATGGTCACTTGACCGGTGATATGACCAAGCCTGCAGCCACAGACCCGACATACAACAAATGGCGTGCATCGGACTGTCAAGTCAAAAGTTGGTTATTCGATGCTATGCAACCCATTCAGATGAAACGGTTTATCCGTTATGACACCGCACAGTAGGTCTGGGATGCCATCAAGAAAACATATTCTGATGGTTCCGATGAGGCGAAGATTTTTGATCTCCACAGGCGGTCATTCAAGACGACACAGAATGGAGCGCCTGTTACCGCTTATTACAGTGAGCTCACTGAGATATTTCAGGAGTTTGACCAATTATGCCCCAGCCATATACAGCATCCGGCTGACATTGAAACTAGACGCATGGAGATTGACCGTCTCCGCGTTTATATTTTCCTTGCCGGTTTGGACACGAACTTTGATAAAATTAGAGGAGAGATTTTGAGGATGGACCCTAAACCTGAACTTGAGGCCGTGTATGCACATATTAAACGAGAGAGTAACCGACAGGGAACAATGTCTGACGTTGGTGTTTCATCTGATGCCACCGCCTTGGCTGCCGCACGGTTCAAGCCATCTCGGCCACCCCCTTTGAACTCCGCCTCTACTCGTAATCGGCCTCCAATGAAGTGTACCAAATGTGGTTTAGCTAACCATACCATTAAAGGTTGTTATGAGATCATTGGTTATCTAGCAGGGTGGGTTCACAACGGGCCAAAGAGAGAGCCGAGCAGAGCATCAGTCGCATCCGCTGCGTTATCCCAGGAGCTTACGTCCGAACTTCCACCAGGTACATCCGGCTCCACGGCCTTGGCTACCTCAGGTATCTCCCCTTGCACATCTTCCATTACTGGTAATAGATCATGGATTATTGACACTGGCGCTACTGATCACATGACCTCTAGTTTTACTGGGTTACACTCTCCCAAACCCTCAAACCAAACACATGTCACCAGTGCCAATGGAACCACCTCTCCCGTTCTGGGAGAAGGGTCCCTATCTCTTACATCATCATTAAGTCTATCTCATGTCTTGGTTGTCCCATCACTCGATTATGACTTATTATCTGTCCCTCAAATCATTGATTCCCTTAATTGTATTGTGTGTTTTTGGCCCTTGTATTGTCTGTTTCAGGACCTTCTCACCAGGGCCGTGATTGGATGTGGTACTAGGAGGGGCAAGTTGTACTATCTGGACTTGACAGAAGACTGCAGTAAGAGATTGGGTCAAGCACATCATGTTCGAGGAGATGAGTCCGTCCGGATGAAAACAATTTGGTTGTGGCATAGACGATTAGGGCATGCTTCTTTTGGTTATCTAAAACTTTTATTTCCAGATTTATTTTCCAATTTTGCTGAATCAGACTTTCATTGTGACACTTGTATTTTGGCAAAAAGTCATCGCATTTCTTATCCATTAAGATTGAATAAAAGTTCTATGCCTCTTATGCTTGTCCATTCTGATGTTTGGGGACCATCACGAGTTTCTACAATTAGTGGTTTTAAGTGGTTTGTGACATTTATAGATGATTGCACCAGGATGACATGGGTTTTTCCCATAAAGCAGAAAAGCGACGACCTTATGAAATTCAAACAATTTCATCAATATGTTGCTACTCAGTTTGATAAGAAGATCATAACTCTTCGGTCTGACAATGGCGGCGAGTTCGTCAACAATGACCTCCGCAATTTTTTGAGCTCTCATGGTATTGTTCATCAAACCACATGTGCCTATACGCCACAACAGAATGGTGTCGCAGAACGTAAGAACCGTCATATTCTTGAAGTTGTTCGTGCCTCTTTATTTGAGGCCCATATGCCCCATCATTTTTGGGGGGAGGATCTTTGTTCGGCTGCTTATCTCATCAATAGAACACCATCCAGTACCCTTCAGTATCAGACTCCATTCCAAACACTGACCACTCTCCTCACCTTACCGTCCACACCAAATCTCGAACCACGTGTCTTTGGCTGCGTTGCTTATGTTCAAGTCTATCCGCACCAGCGTGGTAAACTTGATCCGTGTGCCCTTCGTTGTGTCTTTGTGGGGTATGCTGCCACTCAGAAGGGTTATAAGTGTTTCCATCCCCTACTCAGACTTTGCATGTTACAGCAGATGTTATTTTTCACGAGAGTGAATTCTATTACTCAGGGGGAGATTCTGAGCATCCCCTGCAGGGGGAGCGCTCTATATTTGCAGAAGGTACTCAGAATCAGATCATTCACGTTTCACAGACTGTGTCAGACCAGCATCAGCCAACACCTGAGGATGTGGTGATGACTACTGACCCACCAACTACAGTGATGCAACAAGAGCAAGAGACGCATTCAGATCATCTCCCTCCTACAGTACCACCACCTCTCATCCAATCAGGTCCTGAAGATCGTCCTGAAGATCCGACACAGGTACCTGAACCCTCAAACTCAATCACTTTACCTGAGTCGAGTCATACAGGAAATGCAGGTTATCAGTTACCCCCTCGTACGACTAGAGGTATCCCTAGACAACAATATGACCCTGACCCTAAAGCAAAGGTTAAATACCCTATTGCTAATCATGTGTCTCTACATAGGTTGTCTCCGTCATGTGTATCATTTGTTTGTCAATTATCCACTGTATCTATTCCCAGTAATGTGCAGGAAGCTCTAACTCATCCCAAGTGGACCCAAGCAATGAATGAAGAAATGGAGGCCCTCCAGAAAAATTCCACCTGGGAGATGACTACCCTTCCTAAAGGGAAGAAAACAGTAGGTTGGCAGATGGATATATACAGTAAAGTTCAAGGCAGATGGCACCATTGAACGATACAAAGCAAGACTAGTGGCGAAAGGCTACACTCAAACTTATGGGATTGACTATGGGGAGACCTTTGCTCCTGTAGCCAAGATCAACACAATTCGAGTGCTCCTTTCTCTTGCAGCAAACCTTGACTGACCATTACACCAGTTTGATGTAAAAAATGCATTCCTACATGGCGACCTAGAAGAAGAAGTTTATATGGATCCCCCTCTAGGCTGTAAGATGGGGTTCAGTCAGAGTAACATGGTGTGTAAACTGAGAAAGTCTCTTTATGGATTGAAACAATCACCCAGAGCGTGGTTTGGACGGTTTAGCAAATCAATGAAGAATTTCGGCTACAAGCAAAGTAACTCAGATCATACTCTTTTCCTGAAACATAAGAAAGGTAAGGTCACTGCCCTTATTGTATATGTTGATGACATGGTAGTTACAGGGAATGACCCAGAGGAAAAGGCAGCATTACAGCGCCATTTGGAAAGTGAGTTTGAAATGAAAAATCTTGGTGCTCTGAAGTATTTCTTAGGCATTGAAGTGGCTCGCTCAGAACAAGGAATATTTCTATCACAACGGAAATACATTCTTGACATCTTGACTGAAACTGGAATGTTAGCCAGCAAGCCAGCAGATACTCCAATGGAGTTGAGTCATCAGCTTGGTGAATATCCTGATCAGGTACCCACCAACAAAGAAAGATATCAACGCTTTGTGGGTAAGTTAATCTACCTAGCTCACACCAGACCTGACATAGCATATGCAGTAAGTGTGGTGAGTCAGTTCATGCATGCACCAAGTGAAGCCCATATGGAGGCTGTAACCCGAATTCTGAGATACTTGAAGTCAGCTCCTGGAAAAGGTTTGATGTTCTCACGACATGGTCACCAAGATGTTGAGGGTTACACTGATGCAGATTGGGCTGGTTCTATTACTGATAGACGATCTACTTCTGGATACTTTACCTTTGTGGGAGGCAATCTGGTCTCTTGGCGAAGTAAGAAGCAGAAATGGTCTCAAGATCAAGTGCTGAAGCAGAATATAGGGGTATGGCGCACGGAGTATATGAGCTACTCTGGATAAAAGAGTTGTTGGGTGAATTGGGATTCAAACCCCAACTTGCCATGCAACTGCATTGTGATAACAAGGCCGCAATAGACATTGCACATAATCCAGTGCAACATGATAGAACCAAGCATGTTGAAATTGACAGACATTTCATCAAAGAGAAACTCGAGGAGAAGATCATTGATGTACCATTCGTTAAATCCGAAGATCGACTTGCAGATGTTCTCACCAAAGCAGTTACAGGCAGAGTTTTTCACAGCTCACTTAGCAAGTTGGGCATAAACGACATATATGCTCCAACTTGAGGGGGAGTGTCAAATGAGCTGTTATACATTCCTAGAATAGAACTTTCCCCATCTTCAATATTGGGGTTACCTTGTAATTAAATTGACTTCCTTATTTGTAATTCGTCTTTTCCTATATATACAGTGAATCAGGGTCTCTCTCCCCATTACATTGAGAGAACATATTTGTCTCTATTTTCATATCTGACACTCCCCCCTTCTCTCTTCTCTGAAACAGATAAAGAGTTGAAATGGGCAGTCTCTCATTTGTAAAGAGATAGAGAACATGGTCTGAGTTTATCCAGGATACCGAGTCTATCTCGGTGGGATGATGACTCTGCTCTAGCTTAGTGAAGAATAATGTGTGGTGGATGAGCTGCATTTATAATTATAAAATTTGATTGGGGAGCTATGATGAACGAAGTATCAGTCGATATGTATGTGAAACCTTGTTTGAGCTACATCACTAGAGTTATTGCTTAACTTGCTTTGGCGAAATATTTTGGACCCATTAAGCTAGGAACTTCATCGGAGATGAGAATCGGGGATGACTCTAAAATTAAATTTCTTGGTTATTTTTTCAGATTGCTATTTTTGGACATTTTTTTTTTTGGGTAAGTGTCTTTGATGGCCCATGATGAAGATAAAGCAACAGACTGTTTTTGATCATTCTCTTCCACCACAGGATCCTCAATTTTGATATGTGGATCGTCATACATTTATGTTCATGTCATGATTGAGATAATTCCTCTGCTTGTATAATTGTCTAGTTCATACTGTGGGTCAGTTTTTTGGAAGGCACGAGTTTACATACAAACCTTTTCTTATGCTATCTATTAGCGCGAATGAAGATTTAAGGGTCGTGTTCAATCTTTTAAATGTAGATACTCATTTACGACAAATGATCTTGAACTGATGACAAATCATTTTATGGTTTGATGTTGTGCTATTGGGTCATGTGAGACACCAAATTGTTTTCACTTGAATCTGTTACCAACCATCATCATCCTATATAAATTGGTATATAATCCTCATCCAAGGAGGAAGCCATTCTTAAAGTTAAAATTTTATACCGCATAAAAAATTATTTAATGGTGGGGTTTGCAGCTGAATGGTGCCCAACACTGGGGCATGTGCCAATCCAGAGGAGAGATGGTTACTAAAGGGTTTGTATTTACAAAAGGTTGGGCTCACATGACCCTACCATTGAGATCTGAACCATAAAATGGTTTTGTCAAAATTTATTATTACTTCCCACCAGGTGTTCATATCATATGAAATGTATTTTATATAAGATCCTATAAGATAGGTGTTCATTGTTGCAACAATAAATGTTGTGGGTAGGCATTGCCCATGGAAAACAATTTACCAAATCCAGTTGTTAGTCCCAATCCCAGATGATTGGGTAAATGGCTTTGACGGTGATGATGAAGAAAATATGTTACATATAACCATATTGGAATTTTCTATTGCAAGGAGTTTACAAATAAGCCTGGTTCCATCATTGGTAGAACTTTGTTCTCAATAAAATTTTACACTTGCACATGTTTAGTATGGATTGCAATTGACATTCTATAAAACATCATCATCATCTTCAAGCCATTTATTCAATGAATACGGGGTTGGCATTTATATATAAATTTCACCAATTGTTTTCCATGGGACGTCTACCTATCTGTTGTACTAATCCCACTTGAACCTACAACCTTTAGGATGCAACAATGAGCCCTTACCAGTTTTGCTACATTCTACAGTACATGTTTATATAAAATGAATTTGGTTCCTTCTATCTTCTTTGAATCTATTGCCTCCTTCCACATATTTATTATCAATTAGGAATTCAAATATGGTTATTGAAACTCTAGAATTCGTTTATGTGAAGATTGTGAGTCCAACCTTATCATGTTCAACTTAATCTAATTCTAGAAATGCAATGGCCTTTTTCCTAGTTTGTGTCACAACTTATTTGTTTTATTTTTATTTTTGGAAAATTTTGGTGCTGCTCACATAATCGATCTTTTTTATTTTTGGGATGAGTTCAGCCATTGACTGTTCTGATTGAAATATTTAAACTTCTTTTATAATGGCAGATTTATCAATTCTATAGTACATCTAATTAATAATCAAATTTTTTATTTTAACTTAGATTTTTAATGTACTATAAGTAGTAAGTTTTATTTTTTATATCTCATTTTTATTTTGAGCACTATTGGTGCTTTTACAGATGTCAATCTACTAGTACAGAAGAGTCAAAAACTAGAAGAAATCTAGTTGATAACGCAAGCAACCTTCTTACTAATTTGTTAAGTGGAGGAACCTTGGGATCAATGCCAATTGCCGAAGGTGCTGTCTCTGATCTATTTGGGCGGCCGCTTTTCTTTTCTCTTTATGATTGGTTCTTAGAGGTGGATACTCCATTCCTTTATTTTGTTTCAATAGTCTAGTTGTTTTTTTCTTTTAATTCTTATTTTTGGTGTGTCGAATGATTTTTATATTTGTTGTGGCAATTAAAATTGTTTTTATGGAGGCATCTGTTGTATACATATTTTTAGAACTTTTTCATTTGATAGTTGGGCCATTTGCCAGAATATGGTTGGGAACTCTTCTCATGCTCAATCAAGGGTGAGCTCCATGAGGGAGCTTCCTTCCATGAATAGAATCCTTAAATCATAAGAACTCTTAACTCTAAAAATTTTGTACACAGAACAAAATCCTTACAATATATTACTCTTTTCAAACCCCTTCAATCATGCCTAGTGTGCCCTGCCAAAAAGAGAAATCATACAGTAGGGACATGTCTGCAAGAATCTTTACTTGATACCCTATCAGGGAAAGAGACTTAGCTGCAAGTTTACAGTTGCAACTCAGTAAGCCATAGAACCCTCATTACATTCTCATATTCCTTCATCTCAATTTATATGATCCTATGGTAAGATGAAAAATTAAACTTTTCTCATGGGCATACATGATAGGTGGATGTAAATGCTGATATTGGGGCCTTCAATACTGTATGGTACTCAAAGGAACTAGTGTTTAAACAATATATTCATGTGGTTGTTACTGGAACAAAGGTTTCTAGCTTTGTAATCATGAGCAAATGGGAAATGATAGAAATGGGTTGAACAATGGAAAGGAAATCAATAATTATATTTTCTCCATTCGTTGTATCTTGCATTAAATCATCCAGGCTCTAGAGTTCTCTCCCTTTTGTTTGTCTCCTAATCCAATTTGAGATGTATATGCATCTATATTGTTTAAGGTCTCTTTATGTAATATTATCTTTACTTTTCAACTCACTTATCAATATTTTCCCATAGTGTATTTTTCTTTTCTTCGTAGTGTCAACTTACTCTATGTTCTTCCCTGTTGAAGTGTTTGGGCTCCCTTTATATAATTTATTTGCCTTTAATGCCCATTATTTTTTTTGAGCGTTAAACAAGAGAATAGATTAGAAATAAAAGAGTACAAATACAAGAAGGAAAATGTCTAAAAGAATTAGATCCAAAGAAGAAGGTCGGTGACTCCAAGTTTGGTAAAATAATCTGCCACTCCATTCGCTGGTCGGCCGATCTGGACAAAGGATACATCTATCCCCGAAGCTAGCTCCCTAATCTCCCTAACCAAAGTGATCAGTTTCCAGGGCGGACATGTTTGTCCCTTAGCCCACTTAATTGCATTTGTTGAATTCCCCTCAATAATGAGTTTTCCTTGTCCATATGTTTTCCAGTTTAATGCCCATTATTTAATGTAATTTGGTATTTTAATGTGTCAGACACTTCCCATACATCTTGATCCTAGCTTTTTTTTTTTGTTATTATTACCATGATCGTGATGAGAGTAAAACAAATCATGTGGGGTTCCCTAAATAAGCTAATCATGACATGCTTTGAAGGTTTCTCATTTTCATTTTTTTTTGAGAGAGAGAGAACAATTATTAAAGAAAAATGGTATACAGTTAGAGGGCATCTGAAGAGATAATGACTACCAATTATACTCAGTTATTTACAATTGGAATAAACAACATACATAATATATGTGCGGTACAAAATTTGCTAAAATAATTTTCTATCTAAAGAATGGTTCATCCACCTTTTGTGAATATCTTGGGTTGACGGTCAACCTTCTCCTTATACTGTGAAGGCTCCATTAGATGTTGGAGGAGATTAAAGAAGTTATTAATGTTGAAAGATGCTTTGTCTTGAAACATCTTTTTTATTTCTCTCATTCCATACTTCCAAGTGATTAGCAACAGTAAACTAGGGATTCCTAGCTAAACTAGGGGTGGACAGGACTCAGGATTTATTGGTTTCTTTTTAATGTACATTTGTGTTTTCTTAGAGTTGCAATTCTACCCTATTGTCAACGTTTGGGTTTTTTGGGGAGAATTGTATTCTTAGAGTTGTCATTTTATATTTGTTCTTAGTGTTGTATTTGCTTCTTGTTGGGTATTAGGCTTGTATGCCCTTGTACTATTTTTTTATCAATGAATTTCTTTTTTGTGACTGCTCAAAAAATAAGTGATTACCAGCAGTTAACACTATCTGCAACACATTGCCTTTCCCATAAAGGGCCCTGAGCCTCATCCTCTCATAAGCAGGCACTAGAGCAGAATGATCTTGGGATGACCCAAGAAGTCGAAAATGTGCCTAAGAAAAATGACCAAGAAAGGACATTGTCGAAATGGGTTATTGATAGATTCTTTGTGGACTGACAAAGGTTGCAAACATTTTGAATAGCAAAGTTTTGGGCATGGAGTACGTCCAAGTTAAGTATTTTTGTAGACACAATAGTTAAAAAAAAAAAAGGCTTGAAGTCTTTAACTAAGGATCAGTCATGCATTTCTACATTGACTTGAAAGGGAAAGAAGCAAATAAGTGTGGTATAATTATGAAGGAAGCAATTTGCTTGAAAAGAAACTTGAGGGATCCTTCACCCAAATTCTTCTATATTCTCCTTCCATTGATGGCATAAGTTTGTTGATTTTCCTCAATTGTTCTAGTTGTTTTTCCACCTCATATTCGATTAAGTACCTGTTGAATGCCATCAGCATGCCCATTTTCCCTTTCTTCTTCTTGCTCCTCATTGAGGCTATAGTTTTGCATTGGTGTGGAATACATGTGGAGACCATCTTTTAATGGTTGATCCCCATCCATTTGTCATCCCAACATGCTATTTTCCCCATTATCAATAAAAAATGGACTCCCTTCAAAATCATTACCACCTTATTTCCTTTTTTCCTCAACTTGAAAACATATATAATTTTGAGTGTCCTTTCCAGAAACCACTTTTGGGTCACACGCTTCCAGGAATTGGTAATCTAAATCTAGGGTTTTGTGTTGGGGAAAAATGCCCAAACCAAATAAAATAATCACAAGGTTTGGTCGTCTGTCCTTATGTCTTGATAGTTACGACGTTTCAATGCAAAAGAAGAATTAATCACAATCCAAACTTTTAATCCAACTTAATATTTGAGTTTATGTTGTTATCTTTCCTACTCAAATGTTAAATGGAAGTAAATTTATTAAACAGCCTTTTACTTAAGTTTCTAGCTAACACCAAATTAAGACTAGCAAATTCCTAAAAATTAAGCTTGCGGCATCTAACATGTTCTACTGGTGCTGCATATCCGTGCTTATGGATCCTATGGGCATGAACAGGGAGACAATGCCTCATTTGTCAAGATCTAGGACATGGATATGGATATGAGTGCTATTCAAAATATTGTTTTTAGTTTTGTTATTTTTCTTGAAATATTTTGCTCATGAATTTGTTTCTTTTCTTTTTTCTTAAATGCATTACTCTTTCAAGCGTGCTAATTGTCTCATGAAAGTCTATTGTATGAAGTTTATATGATAGTGAAAAATCATTTTATACCCTTTATCATCTTCAAAGCCTTTGTCCCATCTACCTTTTATGGGTTTTTGAAGTCCTATTTCTCCACACAACTCTATTGACAATTAATATTCTCCTTCACCTCTTGCCTTGTCTTACCACATTAATTGATGTTTTTAATAGTCTTTCCCTTCAATACCTTCTATTTCTAACCTTTAACTCTTTGGATTTGGTAAATGCTCATTGTTCCGATCATAAAGGCTGTAGGTTGAAGTCATATGACATTAGATAGGAAATTGTCCCATGGAAAAGAACTTGCTAAATCCAATTACATCTTCATAAGTGCTGAGCATTAGTAGGTTGAAGTCATATGACATTAGATAGGCAATTGTCCAATGGAAAAAGAACTTGCTAAATCCAATTACAACTTCATAAGTGCTGAGCATTAGTGATGATGATGATGATACAAGTGCCCAAGCATCTTAATATAGATCCTTCCTTAGATCCACCACCACAAATTTGTAATTGATGTGCCTCAGACCCAATTTGAAGAACTTTGGATTTGGATCTCTCAAACTGCTTTGGATAGTCAAGTGCCATCTCTTGGATGGGATTTCATCATTTGCTCCATGATCACGTCTGTTGCTAATGCTCATGCCAATCATTGGGGGTCTTTGGCCTTTATGTGGTAATCAATCTTTAGATAGTTGGAAAGTGTGAATTTTTTTTAGATCTATTTTGCCAATGAAAGAGATGCTATTGAAACATTTTAATTTCTATGGTTTATTTTAATTGTATGGATGCTTTATTTGAATTCCTGTTGACTGGGATAAAAAAATTATTTAGGTGATACACCATTAATCATTTTTTTTGGCAATGTTGGCAGCATGGTTTTGAATTCCTGTTGACTGGGATAAAAAAATTATTTAGGTGATACACCATTAATCATTTTTTTTTTTTTGGCAATGTTGGCAGCATGGTTCGGTTTATAAGCTTGCATTTGGGCCAAAAGCATTTGTTGTTGTATCAGATCCCATTGTTGCACGGCACATTCTTCGTGAAAATGCATTTTCTTATGACAAGGTAATATATCATATATCCAATTCACTGCCTTGTCTCATTGATTTTAGCTGTTTGAGTATTGCTCATGAAGGCTCAGTTTTGTATTGCTTCAACATGTAACAAGTGGAATATAGTTCCAAAAACGTTGGTCCCAGTATTTTGCTCTGGTTTTTGCATGAAATGAATTATTTTTGGTCTATGTTATTGAGATCTTCTTGGTATTTATATCATGTTGAATTAGTTGTTCAAAACAGATCTTTAAGGAATCTCTCTTTGCTTCTCTATGGAAGATTTCAGCTACATTGTCTACATTCTCAATTCATGTGAAAGCGATATATCCAATCTGCCACCTTGTGGCTCCAAATAGGGTGAAATGCCTGATTTTCAACCTTCTCCATCTTTGTTTCCTGATTTCTGAAGGCAAACAATGTCAATTTGAAGCTGATGCAAAAGGGCTTTAAGAAGTTAGCTATTAGATTGACCTCCACCCTTAAATATTTAGGAGAATCTTCGTGGGACTACAAAAAAAGGAACTTACAACTTGTTCCAGCAGCATACTAAATAAATGGCCATATTAAAGGCGCGCTGTTCTTGATTAGTACACCTCAACTGTAGTGTGCAGTATTTATTTAACTTATGACATGTAAGATAAGGATGGGTGGGTTAGGATGCGATGCAGATGACTTGGATTGGGTTGTTTAGGTTCAGGTGGGATTTTACTCGGACAAAATAGCATAGTGTCATCATGTAGTGGCAGGGCGTATCTAGGAATTCTATTTTGTAGGGGCCAAGGTAAATTTTTTGTCAAGTCATTGACAATTGGATGGATTTAGAACAAAATATTGACTAAGCTAAATCTATTGTTTCATTTACCAAATCTTAAAGTTAAATAATAAAAAATAAAAATATGAATTTTAATATAAAAATAAAAATATGAATTTTAATATAAACAATAAAAATTTAAGTTGTACTTGGCTATCCCTCACTAAATCAAAATCATCAATCATTGTTTCATATGTAAAATATTGTTCATTCATTAAATAGCATTGACTAAATGTGAAAACAGTGCATTCATTCATTAATTAATAATGATTTATAATGAAATAGGTAATTTAAAATTTGAAAAGAAGAAAAACTTAATTTCAAATTATTACTTTTTATTTTAAACACAATCTGATAACTTGAGCACTTCTCTTTAGTATTTGTCTTTTCTTTTTCTTCCATTTTCTTTGGAGAGAGATACAGACTAGAGAGACCATGAAGGGACGGAGAGAGTGTTATAAGTGGGAGTTGAGAGAGAATGGATGGTTTGAGTAGCCGACAATTAGCAACTTAAAAGTGTCTGGGAAAGGGAGAAAGAGAGGAAGAGGCACTTTGTGGATTCTCTGAGTTGGGTAAAAATGATAAAAACAAGAAATCTCTAAAATTTGTGGTGGAACGAGGAAAAATGTCAGGATAGCAGTGGAAAAGAGCAATATTAGGAAGTTGAGTAGCAAAATCTTAGGATGTTGAGTAGGATTGCTATCATAAGAATTTTTAAATTTTTTTAAGGGGGCCATGGCCAAAAAAAATCTGCCCATCTAGTGGGCTGGTGAGGACACTACTAATTGGGTGTCTACCCTGGACGTGATTGACTCGATGCATTGGCTTCATAGAGAGAGGATAGCTGGAGTATAAATAGATAGATTTCTGCAATTTGTGTTTAAAAAGTATCACTGAAATATATTGGCACAATATTTGTGCCCATGCATGTGCATCAACAAACCTACTCTTTTTTTTTTTTTTTTGAGCGGTAACAAAGAGAAATATATTAAAAAGAAAGGGTACAGGAACAAGAGAAGACGGTTAGACCCTAACAAAAGGGAAAAACAAAAAATACAAAGAGAACAAAAGAAAACTCCTCTAATTAGAAAGGAGGAAGACTCCTGAAAAGAGATCCGTAACTCCAAGCTTGGCAAAATAATCTACCACTCCATTCGTTGCTTTATCGATCTTGTTGAAGGAAACCACCAACCCCTCAGCTAGCAACCTAATCTCCCTAACCACAACGATCAATCTCTAGGGCGTTCTTCTTTGACCCTTTGGCCATTTAATTGCATTTGCCGAATCCCCCTCAGTAATGAGTTTTCCTTGACCATATGACTTCTAGATGTGCAGAGCTTTCTTAATGCTAAGAATTTCCGCCTTATTGGATTCTTTAGTCCCCACAGACTCATTGAAAACAATAGACGTGATACCGTCATGATTTCTAAGCACCCCACCAATCCCTGCCGGTCCAGGCTTCCCTCTTGCTGCCATGTCTACATTAAACTTCAAAACATTCTGTTGTGGAGGAATCCATTTATCTTTGAGCTTTGTCTTTCTATTAAAACCGTCCATACATTTGTACCAAGAAGAGATGAGATCCGTAACATTAAGGCCACTAAATTCTTTGTTCGAAAGAAGCCAAACACAAAGCTTCTGCTTAACTGATTGAATGAGCTCATTGATGTTTGCTGTTTTTCCTTCAAAGACTTTTGAGTTTCTTTCTTTTCAATGGTCCATAAGATGGCAGCTGGGAGAGTATTCTATGCAAGTTTCCACCTTGGAGTTATGTAACGACCCGTCCCGCTAGCACAATATTGTCCGCTTTGGGCCTACACACGGACCCGCACGGCTTTGCTTTGGCGAGCTAATCTACTGTTGCTCCCAAAAGGCCTTGTGCTAGAAGGAGGAAGGCCACTACTTATATACCAGGGAACTTCCAATGCCACTAACAATGTGGAACTTTTTGGAGTAAGGTATTATAAGTTAAATCTCCGAGTCCAAACTCAACACATTTTAGCTGTTACATGTCACTGCAATGAATAATTTTTATTTGGTTTAATTAAATCATAACCTTAGAGGATGTGATTTCATGTATAATCACATAGAACAGTGTACAGTCTTCTACTTCCATCTATTAAGCCTTTTCAGTAAGCTAAAAGTATGTCATTTACACTACTTTAGTTTCTTGCTTTGCACCACTTCCAATTCTGATCACTGTATGATAAAATGGTGGTTTGATTTAGGGAGTTCTTGCTGATATCTTGGAGCCAATAATGGGGAAAGGGCTTATACCTGCGGATCTTGACACTTGGAAGCAGAGACGAAGAGGTGCTAGCATAAGTTTTGTGTATTAGAGATATTAATTATTTGGTTAGATCTTTCTCAGAGAACCATTTGTTCCTTTTAAACACATAGAATCCTAGTTGCCAGCTTCATTTAAGGAAAACGATTTTATTTTTTTATATTTCTGAATTGTTTATTGATGTAATTACAGAATGGTTATTATTCAGAACTGACATCTCAGTTTCCTTACCATATTGTAATTTCTGTTGCTATATCATATTCTGTTTTTGCCATGTTCTTTTTTAAGGTATTTCTTTTGTGTAAATCCCATCTTGGTTTGCCCAGAAGTTTGGTTAGATCATTCTCAGAGAACCATTCGTTCCTTTTAAACACAAAGAATCCTAGTTGCCAGCTTCTTTTAAGGGAAAAGATATTATTTTTGATATTTGTGCATTGTTTAATGATGTAATTACAGAATGGTTATTATTCAGAACTGACACCTCAGTTTCCCTATCATATTGTAGTTTCTGTTGCAATATCATATTCTGTTTTTGCCATGTTCTATTTTAAGGTATTTCTGTCATGTAAATCCCATAAAATAAATTTCACTTTTTTGACTGGGAGGAAATATCCCATACTGGGATGAGCAAAGATTGTCTTGGTTTGCTTAGAAGTACTGGTGACCCTCACTCATCCTGACTTCATCTAGTAGGCTCCATCACAAGTCCCACCCACATCTGATTCATAGTAGTTGTTTCTTTCAAATATTGATATTGTCAAAAACTGTACATTTACAGGCAACTATCTTGCAACTAAGATTTTCCATGGAACAAAAACTTCTCAGTTTTCACCATGACTCTTCAAAAACAAGGCTTATGAGATCAATATGTCGAAAAAATAGAATAGAGAAAAGAGATTAGGGAAGAAATTCTCTGAATATTGTATTGATTCTTTGTCCTTTACACTGAATGGATACATGTATATATAAAAGAATGAGAGCTAATCTAGGGATCTATATTAGGAAACAATAACCCAATGGTTATCTACAATCAATTACAATCAATTACTCCACTAATGGGATTTCGTCAACTGTGCTCCGATGTGGGGCCCACAACCGTTATGTGTTCTAACATGGGTCCCACAACACTCTCCCTCAAGCTGATTCAAAGATGTCAAGTAAATCCAACTTGCTAACAACCGAATCGAGCTGAGTTCGAGGAACGGACTTGGTGAAAATGTCTACCAGTTGATTCTTGTACTTCAGAGGAGGAATAAAAAGTCGGCCTTCTGAAATATGTTGACGAATAAAGTGACATTCAACTTCAATATGCTTAGTTCGCTTATGAAATACTGAATTGGAGGCAATGTTGATGGCCACCTGATGGTCAGAGAATATGACGAGTGGATCGGTAGGAGCAAAGTCCAGTTCAGTAAGGAATTGTTGAAACCACAACAATTTATAAGCAGTATTAGCCATGATACGATATTCGGCCTCAGCACTGGAACGAGCAACAATGGATTGCTTCTTGCTTCGTCAAGCAACTAAATGAGAGCCCAAGAAAATATAATAACCAGTAGTAGAGTGGCGATCATCTGGAGAGCCGACCCAATCAGCATTAGAATAACCGCGAACTGGAGAAATAGGCTGGTGTGCATAAAACAAGCTGTGGCCAGGATGAGCCTTAATATATCGAAGGATGCAGAACACAACATGATGTGAGTGTCCCGTGGTTCATGCATGAACTAGCTGACAACATAAGATAAGTCCGGTCTCGTGATGGTGAGATAAATTAGCTTGCCGACAAGTTTCTGATAGAAACTTGGTATATCAAGAAGAGTTCCATCAAAGACAGATAATTTGGTATTCTCATCCAACAGCGTATCCGCGGGTTTGCAGCCAGAATAGCCAACTTCCTGGAGGAGATCTAGGGCATACTTTCGCTAAGAAAGATAGAGGCCACGAGAGGATTGAGCAACTTCAATGCCAAAAAAGTGCCTGAAAGGCCCAAGTCCTTAATATCAAAGTCCGTTGAAGATACTGTTTGAAGGAAGAAATGACTTCATTATTGTTACCGGTGAGTACAATATCATCAACATAGACAACCAAAATCATCACAATGGAGTGGAGATGGTAGATGAAGATTGAGTGATCCGACTGACAACGGGTAAAACCATAAGGTAGCACGGCACTGCTAAACTTCTCAAACCATGCATGAGGAGACTGCTTAAGGCCATAGAGAGCCTTCTTGAATTGACAGACAGAGTGAGGCTCCCCCTGCTGGACAAACCCCGGATGAGGAAGATATAGACTTCTTATTGAATATCACCACGGAGAAAATCATTCCTTACATCTAACTGGTGTAGGGGCCAGGTATAAGTGCTTGCAAGGGAAAACAAAATGCGCACAAAGCTAATCTTGGTGACAAGTGAAAATGTGTTCTGGTAGTCAACTCCATAAGTCTGCGTGAATGTTCTATCTACGAGGCGTGCCTTATAGCGTACAATAGATCCATCTGGATTATGCAATATTTTAAAAACCGACTCGTCTTGGACGAAGGATGGGTTAAATAAGGTTCAACCGGGTTGACCTGTAGTCAAATGCGGTTAAACCCGTGCCATCAATATAATATTATAAATAATATTAAATTATTAACTAAATTTATATTTCATAAAAAATATATTCTTACTCTCACAAACATAATTATAAATACTTTAATAATCTAAAATTCATGCTCTAATATCATTCCAACAAAATATCATCTAACAACTCATTGTTAATTAATATCCAAAACACATCAAGATATTGGATATTAGATAAAAAATTCAAAACAATTTTTTTTCTTCAAATTTCTATCAAAATAAAAATATTACACAAATATCAATTGAAGTTTAATACCTTTATCAAATAATAAAAATAAATATATAATGAAATGATATGTTGTTGACTAGACTCTATAAATATTGTCCCATAATCCAATGCTAACTTAGAACTCCTTTACACATTTGAAAACAATTGTAAAACATTGTAGTTGGACTACTCTAAGAAAGCCTTCATCCTCAAATAAATGAAATGACAGACTAAGGAGAGAGAAGAGAAGAAATCCATAGACAAGCCTTGGAAAATGGAAACCCCTTCTGCACGTGATTTGACTCCCATTAGGAGTCTGTCTAATCCATTCCAGATTTTCAGGGTTTAAAATTATTATTTTTTATATTTAAAAACGGGTCTTAAGTGGAAACGGGTCACGAGTTTAAATCAAAAACCTGGTTGAACCACGGGTTGAGAAGGTTTTTTATGGGTTTTAAACCGACCCGACCCTTCTAGTAGATGGGTCTCGGTTGAACCCGGTTCAACCCGCGGGTCGGGTCGTGTTTGATAACATTGGGATTATGCTTTAAAGCAAAGATCCATTTGCACCCAACTAGAGTTTTGCCTGGTGGTAGAGACTATCTCTCATGTGGTGTTCTTCTCAGGGACAGCTAATTCTTCATCCATGACTTTTTTCCAGGAGGGATTTTTCAAGGTCGTGTTGATCCTCTTGGGTATCTTAATGTTGTCCAATGCTGTGAGAAAACTATGATAAGAGGGTGAAACAGCATGATATGAGATAAAACGATCAATGTGATGGTTAGTACAAGAATGCTTACTTTTGCGACTCGCAATAGGAAGATCAGACGGGTCAGAGATCGGTGGATCTAAATCATTGGCAGATGGATGGGTGGAGTTAGCCGCAAATGGCAGTCAAGACTTACCCTTATGTGGTCGGTGTGGGGCCCACAACGCAATCTGGGTTACTGATTAAAGACCCGCAACAGCTGAGTTGTTGACTCAATGAAACACACCATTTTGATGGGCCTGTTCGTTAGGTAGCCAGGCCAGCATGCATTCTCCATATCATTCTCTCGACTTTCTCAACTAAGTGGCCCCTTAGTGTCCCGCAATACTTATTTCATACATGCGTAAAATATACTCCTTTATGCATTTACTAATGAACACTTGGTTCTTTGTGATTAGGGACGCAATTTGGACAAATGGATCAGGTTGAGAGCCAAATTTTAGTCCGCCCGGTCACGTTTTTTCAATCCAACCCATGCTTGGGTCTCCTCCAATCCACCCATAACCAACCTATTTTTATGACCCCAAGTCCCCAACCTATTTTAAATTTGGGTCAAGTTAAATCGAGTCACAAGTCAATCCATACAATTAAATAGATAATTTGGTCTATATATATTGTATTTGATGTAGGACACGCAGCTCATAGGCCCAATTTTAGTATTTATTATTTTTGTATTTTCTCATTATTTTATTTTTAGAATTCTTATTTCGCAAAGAAGCCAGATCGGCGGCTTTCCCAATTTATTTAGGAGTCTAGGATAAAATTAGAAGTTCTATTTGCGTTTTAGAATAATTATAAAGTTTCCTACTTTGATTAAGAGTGCTTTTCTATTTTTATCTCTTTGTTTTCTTATAAATATGATAGATGTAAGAGAGGGATACACCTCTATTCGAATAATTAATTAAAGATTCAGATTTATTTGGTTGATTTTTGTCTTCACCTACTTCTGCCCAAGTTGCAGACGTTTCTATCTTCTTCATGCCTAGTTGCAGGCGATGCTCCCGCATCAAGTGGATCAGAGCCAAGGGTTTTCTGTATCTCTGTTATACAGAGACATTCCTATCTTATTCGGAGACAGCCCCCTGCATTATCAGGGACGATCGTGGTCTCTATTTATCGGGGAAAAAAAAAACAAAAAAAAAAAGAGGGTTTTGAAGGACCTATGCCCCTGCTGCATCGTCTTCAGCCATCCTCCATCCCCTCCTCCACCAGCTTCCACCTTTGCTCACTCATTCGCCGCAAAACAACCGCCCTTCTGCCTCTCGGTTTTGTCTTTGCAGCCACCAGATTCGCCTCTTTTCCAACCAGGTACTGCTATAGACTTATTCTTCCCTTCCTTCTATCTTCTTCTTCGATTTCTTCTCCTTCTCTCATCTCTGCTTCCGCCGCTACAAGCCCTTTCATCGCTCCTTATTTTCCACCGCTTACTGCTTCCGCCGCTCCACACCTCTTCCATTTTTTATCTTTTCTTCCTTCCACTGCCCATCGATTTCAAACTCTTTTCATCCTCCATGTGGCCAACCCACTTTACCCATCTCCTTTCATAAGTCTCATCCCACACTTACCCAATAAACCATCGGTTCCCCATACCTTTTCTTGTCCTTTCATCCATGCATTTACTGCCATCAAAAGCATCAATTTCTCTTTACCAAAATACCCCTTACCTTCCTTCTATTTACCCACTTATACCATTTTCCACCTTATTTTATTCCATTAACAATCCAAACCATCCTATACCAGTTGTTTCACTCTCTTACTCCCTTCACTAAAGCCATCCCACCTCCCAAGACAATTCATGCATTGTCTCCTTTGCTTTTTCATCTACCTTTAAGGCCCTTCACCTTTTCTCCAATTAACAAACCACTCCTTTAACTTATTTACCAAACCACCCTATTCCCATGTTCTTTACCACCTTTGACCAAACTCATACCTTAAACAATGGGACCCACCCATCTTTGACCAGATTGACCTGTGTTGATCAAGTTTGACCAGGCATTTTAAGTCCGCAATGCTTCTGCTACATCAAATGGTATCACTATGATTTCCTATTGTGCCTACTCAAGCGACGGCGACAAGGCCTACGTCCCACCTTTTTGTGGTTAGTGGCGCAATGAATACTTCCTCGATTGGCTCGTAAAAGTCGAACGCTTCTTCTTTTACACGAAGATTGAGGAAACGAGAAAGGTAGATTTTGTTGCATCTCATCTCGAATATGAAGCGTCTGCATGGTGGACAGAGTTGCAAATCAACCTCAGGTATTACAAACAACCTCCTATTAGATCATGGACATTGATGAAAAGGTTGCTACGTAATCATTTCCATTTGGTCGACTATAAGCAATTTATATTCGAGCAATACCAAAATTGTTGGCAAAGAGATCGGACTGTTCGAGATTCTGTAGTTGAGTTCTTCTATCTTTCCGCGAGACACGCTGAGATTGAGTCTCAACAGATCTCTAGAGCCCTCGGAGGACTACATCCTGTGCTCTATGACTGCATCGTCTTCCACGACATCGTCACTTTAAGAGATGCGTTCCGAATGGCCATACGAATCAAGGTTGTCAAAAACGAATCGTAACGTGAATCGGTCTAGGGGTTTGAACCGTAAATCGTGAATCGTAAATCGTAAAATCGTAAGATTCATAACATTTTCTTCAATTTTCATAATATATAAGTAAATATACACACATATAAATATATGACAAAATGTACCAACTCAAAATGATTTTAAATGCATTAAAAGTGAAGTTTTTACATTCCAAAATACAAAACATCTAATATTCTAAAGAATGTCATTGTCATCAATATCATCTAAAACATCTAAGTAGGATGAAGATAAATTGTCTCTTCCATCTTCCACATCTCCCTCACTAATTTCTTCAACGCTTTCCTCCTCTCTTTCAACTCTCTTTCGTTTTCTTGAATAAACCCCTGTTAATAGAAAAATCAAATATTTTATAAATTTTGTATTCTAAAATCTAACTATAAATTGCCTATCTTCAAGAGTTTAAAAGGCTTACTCATTTCATCATTAAACATCTCGTCGGCTTGCAACCAAGAATTGTCTTCTGGAAGAGCTGGATTTTCTTTTTCAGTTATCCATTCATCATCAGATTCCACATCCGATAGGCAAATAGAATCATAATATTTCTTTGAATCTCTTAAAGTTTGTCTCACTTGTAATTGTAAATTGTATTTTACAAATACAAGGACATTCATCCTTTTTGCCTCTAACCTATTCCTCCTCTTCGTATGAATCTAAAAAACAATCAAAGTATCAAACATACAAGATTATTATCTCCACTTCTTAAACAAATGTTAAAAAATTGTATTTATTTAATTAAAGCTAGAAATAAAACATACTTGGTCGAACACACTCCAGTTCTGCTTACACCCAGTTGCACTGCAAGTTAAACTCAAAATCCTTATCGCAACACGTTGCAATTCTTTATTTTCATCACCATAATCATCCCACCAAATGGCTATAAAATATGAGATAAAAAATCAAATTCCAAATTTAAATAATAAATGAGTAAATAGTAAATAACTAAATACTAAATACCAAATACCTGGTTGTTTTCTCTTCCTTGTTGCTATGGCCATCCTATCCCTAAATTATGCAATTGTTCATTAAGGCATTGATACAACTCCCTTTTAATTTCAACATCTGGGTTAAATGATTCATCGTAGTGGAAAGAATGATTCAAATAATAAGCAGTTGCATGCAAAGGATGGTGGAGTTGTTGATTCCAACGAGCATCTATCAAGGCCCATTATGGCTCGTATTTCTTTTCATCATTGTTCAATCTCTTTGCAATCTTCTCCTTGGCTCGATCCATGCCCTCATATATATATATATATATCCCATTGCCGGTTTTTCATCTCCATCAACTAATCGAAGCAATTTTATAAGAGGCATTCCAACCTTGGTGCAAAATTTAACACGATTCCAAAACTTACTATCAAAAATCAAATCATTTACCTTTTTCCCCCCTTCAGTCTTGGACAGAGGCATTAAATCCCATTCATCCGAGCTAAACATTTTTCGTAGGCCAGATTTGCATTTTAGTATGTTCTTCAATGTAAGATAGCTTGTTGCAAATCTTGTTATTGCTGGCCTAACTAACTTACGATTCTTCGTGAAATGTCCCATTAAATTTAGTACCAAACCATGACCATAAATGAATTTTGCAATTGATTTTGCATCAGAAATAGTAGAAAACTCCAACTTCCGCTTCCCTATATCTTCTAGCATAAGATCAATGTAATGTGTTGCACATGGAGCTCAAAATAATTGTTTCCTTCTGTCCAGCAAAATTTCACCGGCCCTTACATATGGTGCTGCATTATCGGTGACAAGTTGCACAACATTTTCCTTGCCCACCTCTTCTATGACTGAATCTATGAGGTTGGATAAGTTCTCTGCATTCTTGGAAATTGAAGAGGTGTCAACACTTCTCAAAAACAAGCTCCCCATTGGACTATTGACAAGGAAATTAGTAATAGACCGATTCTTCCCATCAGTCCAACCATCCGTCATAATTGTGCACCCTTTTTTTGCCCATTCCTTTATATGATTTTCCAACATTTTCTCTTCATTTTCAACTTCGATTTTGAGATAAGTATTTCTTATCTCATGATATGTTGGGGGTTTCAAACCCTTTCCAAAGCTCCCAATTGATTCACACATGGGTTCAAAAAATGGACTCTTTACCAAATTAAAGGGGAGAGCATTTGCATAGAAGAACCGACAAATATTAAGGCAAGCATTTGTTCTATCTTCTTTTTTCCAAACTCTATTAAGAGTTGTTTGCTTCTTGTCATCTTCCAAATTCACAAAGTTTTCCATCAGTCCTTTCCCTTTTGTTGTGTCCTTATCATCAAAGTAAAATTCAGATCTTCCAGCCTTCATTTGAGCCTCTCTTTTTCTCCTTTTTGTGTCCACATTGTGCCCCATTAACTCAAGACATTTTTGGGTCACCGATTCTGGACATTTGTGACATACCGATACGTCCTTCTTTGTTTTTCCTAAATGATTTTTCATCCGATATATACCATCATATATTTTTTTTTTTACAAAAATTGCATTGCACATGCAAATGATTGCCCGATTCTACCCTAGTACAAAACTGCCATGTTTCATCTTGTCCGTCATTCCCACTGCCACTTCGTTGACCTTGGACCATTTTAACGGTTTTTAGTCTCTACAAATTTGTAAAGCTGCATCCAAAACAATATCATAAAAAAAAAGGCATAAAAATATGTTAGTATGATATTAAAATATATTTACAACATTATGTAAATGCTAAATAATAAAAACAGAGATATAAAACAGCAATTATAAAACACAAAAAAAGAAAGAACGAAAAATAGAAAAGAGAAAGAAGAAAAAGAAAAGGAAGAGAAGAAGATGAAGAAGAGAAGATGAAGAGAAACAAAAACAGAAGAAGAAGTAGAAGACGAAGAGAAAAAGAAGAAACCATGCAGAAGAAGAAGAAGAAGCATGTAGCAGCAGCAAAGAAACGAAAAGAACAGTAGAAGAAGAAGAGAAGAAAGAAGAAAAGAGGAAGAAGAAAGAATGAAAAACAGAGGAAGA
This sequence comes from Chimonanthus praecox, assembly GCA_022113865.1. Classification (NCBI taxonomy): domain Eukaryota; kingdom Viridiplantae; phylum Streptophyta; class Magnoliopsida; order Laurales; family Calycanthaceae; genus Chimonanthus; species Chimonanthus praecox. Next base: position 50,236,150 of record CM039092.1, on the reverse strand, counting down.
AGAAGAAGAGAAGAAAGAAGAAAAGAGGAAGAGAAGAAGATGAAGAAGAGAAGATGAAGAGAAACTATGCAGCAGCATCAACGAAAATAATGAAAAACAGAGGAAGAAGAAGAAGAGAAGAAAGAAGAAAAGAGGAAGAAGAAAGAAAGAAAAACAGAGGAAGAGAAGATGACGAGGAGAAAAACGAAAATCAGAGCAAGAAGAAGAAGAGAAAAACGAATAGAAAAACGAAAATCAAAGAAAGAAGAAGAAGAGAAAAACGAAAATCAGAGGAAGAAGAAGAAAGAAAAAGAAAAGAAAAACGAAAAAAGGAGGAAGAATAAGAAGTAGAAGATAAACATACCTTTCACTTGCGAAGGGTTGCAGACGGAAATGGAGTTTTCGTTTCGGAAAGCTTGGAGATCCAGAAAACCAGCGACGAGCGCAGAAGAGGGAAGGAAGCAACGATTGCAGCAGAGGAGGGAAGGCAATTTTCGTTGCAGTTTTCGTTTCAGTTTTCCTTGTAGCCGAAGACATGCAGAGGGAGGGGTAGGTGAAAGGTCTTTTCGAGACCATTTAAATATTATAATATTTCCATTTTTTTTTTTAAAAACAGAATCCCATTTCCCAGGTCTTTCGCGAATCGCACGATTTTGCGATTGACTCGCACGATTCGCGATTCATATACAAATTGTAATTTTTTTAATTATTTCTGATTTTCTACCGATTCGAACTGTAAAACCTTCCGACTCGATACGAATCGTGCGATTCGACTCACGAATTGCACGATTTTGACAACCTTGATACGAATAGAACGTGAGTTAGAACGACCTACGGTAATTCATGCTCCTACAACTACTGATTTTGAACCAGATTCAAGTCCAAAGTCATCCTCAGAGTTCGTGCGTACTGCTCCCCAGTTAGACTCCAAGTTAATGCCGGCTTCTCCAGACATCGTGACCCCTCAGACGGTGCCTATCTTGGAGAATGAACCAGTTGTGTTGCCAGCACCACAGTCGATGCAACCGACGAGGGTCAATCCACCACCACCACTACCTACACCTCCATCACCTTCCCCACCGCCACCGCAACTTACCCAATCTTCTCCATTACCCAAGCCTGATCCCATTATGGATACCAAGAATTCCTCTTTGGTTATTCGTCCACTCTCATGCCCGCCTCCTATCCTCTCATTGGAGCCTCGTCCTACAGGCCATCGAGACCGTGTGCTTACTCCAGTGCCATATGAAGACCCCTTGGCTATCAGCTTGGTTCGTCCATGCCTGAGCCCGTTTGCAGTCCTTGGCTTCTTCGCTCCACTGAAGGAAAGCTCTCATCGTCCGTGCATTGAAGTTTGTACAGTTTACAGCTTCATCATTCACATCTTCGGCCTTGGACTTCATCTTTGTTTGGTGCGTTGTGATTTTGCTGATTTCAACTCGAGGATGAGTTCTTTTCAAGAGAGGGGGGATGATGTAGGACATGCAGCTCATAGGCCCAATTTTAGTATTTATTATTTTTGTATTTTTGCATTATTTTATTTTTAGAATTCTTATTTAGCAAGGAAGCCAGGTCGGTGGCTTTCCCAATTTATTTAGGAGTTTAGGATAAGATTAAAAGTTCTATTTTCGTTTTTAGAATAATTAGGAAGTTTCTTACTTTGATTAGGAGTGCTTTTCTATTTTTATCACTTTGTTTTCTTATAAATATGATAGATGTAAGAGAGGGATATACCTCTATTCGAATAATGAGTTAAAGATTCAGATTTATGTGGTGGTTTTTTGTCTTCTCCTACTTCTGCCCAAGTTGCAGACATTTCTATCTTCTTCCTGCCCAGTTGCAGGCTGTGCTCCCGCATCAATATTGATATACTTTAAGTGAAGAGGCATCCATAAAAATTAGTCTTTACCACTAAAACATAATCATTGTAGAGAGTTAATTCTAAAAAAATCATCAAGTAATGATATAAAATAAGAAGTGTGCTTATATATATATAAACGCACTTCTTATTTTATATATATATAATTTAGGTAATTCGAGCAGCCGGGTTATACAAAGCATAACCTTAGCCTAACCCAAATTAAAAATAGGTCAAACTTTCTCGGCCCGTGCCAATCCATATTTTAAATGGGTTGGGTTAGCCCACCCATATTTTTGGGTTGGGTCTACCGAGTTTGGGTTGACCCTAACTCAAGTTGCACCCCTATTTGTGACATATTTCCTACATGATGAAAATGTTCTTTGACACATTGTACTGTGTAAATAACTTTGAGGCATTGAGTGATGCCATCAATGCTTCGGGTTAATTGTTCCAATGGTGGTGGTTCAAAAATTTTATAAGAAAAAAATATTCATACAAATCTCATCCCACACACATGACACCTTCTGGAAGGGAGGTCTCATTATAGGCCAAATCAGTTTATATGATTCGTCAGTGAATAATGAGTTATGACTTCAAAAATCAAACCATGAGCTGGTGTCATGTGTACTATCAATATAAATTTTCTTGAATGATATGGTACATAAATGCCTAATATGTCAATGGTATAGATCTTGAGTGACAGATTAAATAAGCAACTTGGAATGGATGCCATTATGAAATTACTAGTTGTAGGTCTCATTAATATGCATGCATAGAGGCAGCCAAACCTCCAATCATATGGTAACGTTGTAGCTTGAATCTCACAGAAAATCACTAATAGATGGTTATGGGAAGGTTCTGAATCTTTGATTTACTTGTTAATTGTAGCTTTCACATTTTGCAATGTAGATCGATTGGTAAACCCACGGTAACTAGTTTCAAGATCATGAGATCTAGGTTCTGAATCCCACCAAATAACAAGAAGACTGTAACGACCCGACCCGACCCAACCCGAGATTTCGGGATTTTAGGGAGATCTACAGATCTCCAAGACATTTTCAGGGGTTTGGTAATAGTAGGTATCGTGTGGACTCCCTGATGAGCCCCGGTTGCCTAGTTTCAAGCTCGGGAGCTCGAAGGACATTTTGATAATTTTGACTTATTTAATGATCTGTCATGAAAAGTGTTTGAAAAATCACACAGATTTTCCCACTCGATGTTTGGTATTCGATTTCTTCATAGGTTTTAAATTGGATTTGAAAACACTTCGGAAAATCAAGTTTCAAAATTGAAAACGGTCGGAGATCCGTAAATCTCCCTAAAATCCCAAAATCTCGAAATCTCAGGTCGGGTCATTACAATGAAAATCTGGGTGATTTTTCAAATACTTTGCATGACGGATAATTAAATAAGTCAAAATTATCAAAATGCCCTTCGAGCTCCCGAGCTCGAAACTAGGCAACTGGGGCTCATCAGGGAGCCCACATGCTACCCACTGTTACCAAATCCCTAAAACGTCTTGGAGATCAGTAAATCTCCCTAAAATCCTGAAATCTCGGGTTGGGTCGTTACAAAGACAACCTTCTCAATGTTCTTTTCTTTAAAGAAATCCCAAAACTCTACTAAAGTTCTTCTCTTGCTTGCTTTAAATGCAGAACTGAAACTCCTTAAAACCTAGCACGTATTAAGCAAAGTTATTTATAAATGAGACTCTTAACTCTTCAAATGATTATAGATTAAGAGATTTACTTGAACAAATAGGATTGGCTAAAACCCCAAGGGGTTATCCCAATTGGTTTGGGAGCAAGATCTCTAGAGGGAGGTCTTGGTTTCAAACCATGGGAGCCCCAATGAGGCACTTCCTGTGGGAATATGTATAGAGTAAGGTCCCATCGACTTACCCGGTGTGTGCGGATATGGGGGTTTTCACACACCCCGGAGGACTAGTTGGGTGTGACGCCTGGACACCTCCGGATCTCAAAAAAGAAAAAAGAAAAAAGGATTGGCTAGAACATGAGACAAGACCTGAATTTGGGCCCTATCAAGGTTGGGGCTTATCTGTCACTTGTATGGGCTTGGTCAGACTTGGGCCAACTTCTAGGCTTCATATGAGCAGTCCTTGCATCAGTAAGCCTATCTGCGTTATAAGTCCTAAAGCAAATATATCTTTCATATCATAATCCGAGTGATTTATATATATATATATCTCTTGACAGATTATTGCATCAATAAATGATTTACTTTTTTCAATCTGGAATGATAAGATAGGAAGTCACGGGCGCTTTTGCTCATAATGTTGAGTCAGCTGCCACAAACCGATTAATTTGTTCAGCTAGTCTTTAGCAAAATAAAACAACTTATTTCTTCGTAGCTATATTTATCCAAAGAAACCAAAAAATAGCTAAATTTTAAGTTGTGTGGAACCTGTTGATACCTAATTCATATAGCTGAAGTGAAATACCTATTAAAAGCCTAAAATACTAATTATCTGTGTTTTTTTTTATAACATAGTTATCCCACACCCCACATTGGAGGTGAAACTAATCACACGTGCATGTGTGAACCTCCCAATCCACACACACCAGTTAAATCTACGGGGAGTGGCCCGTTGGAGTTGAGCATGAATCGAACTCAAGACCCCGCTTCATGAGGCGGGCTTCTTGTCCGTCAGGCTAACCTCTTGGGATTAAATATCTATGTTACTTATGTGATAACTAATGTTTCTTGGTTGAAGCCATTGATGACTCAAACTCATTATCTCACATAGTTGACCTAGAACACTAACCAAACTGTTAATGACCAAGAGTAAGTAATTAGGTTTGATGCTAAGCAATACCTTGGAACTAGTAAATCTTTCTAAAAAGTTACAGGCTGTAAGTGGTTCTTAATGAAAAATTCCATAGTTAATGGAATCGTAGACAAGCATAATGCTTATTTAGTTGTTACAACCCTAACCCGACTCCCCGTGCATATATTGTCCTCTTTGGGCTCTCAGTCCAACCCATTACTCGTTGACCGAGTCAACCCTCAAGGTTTTGCTTTGGGCCCACCCACTTGACCAGGCTAAAAAAGCCTCATGATAGGGAGAGGGGGCTCCTCTCATAAATCCACCCACACCTCCATCTCCCTGGGCGATGTGGGACAATTCCCACACGCCCAGGTGGGTACTGGGCGTCACATTAGTAGCAAAGGTTTTGCTTAGAAAGAGGGCATGAACAAATCACCTCCTATTGTGAAATTCTGATTCATGGGGATTTTGGAATTACACCAAAGGAATGTCTTGTTGAATGATGATTTGGATTGAAGGATAATTTAATGAATAACCAAGGGATTTTGCCATTAAGAGGTCAAGAAGGAGAAGTGTTCAAGTTATATAAAATTCTATAAGGTAAAATTGTGGACTTCAAATTAGGAGGTTATAATTGTGATTGGTAGTTTCCCAATGAAACGAGACATTTGTTGAAACTGTGACAGTCATGAATTTTGTTGCTAATACGCCGATAACATTTGGCATGCTACTATGGCTGTTCAAGATCAAAAGCATCTCTAATGGTATCTTATATGATAATCCTGATCTATGTTGCACAGACACTTCAATATAGGCAGCGTGTCTGTGTCAGCCACTTACATATCCATGTTAGACACTTCATTTTATGTGTAAAATCCATGTTCTTGCCGTATCAATGACGTGTCCTTCCGTGTCCATGCTGTGTCTGTGCATCATAGATCCTGATCAGGATCAAGTGTCGGAAGTTCTCATTTATGTGAACCTTTTAGGTGATTATTTTCATGTAAAACCTATTCACTTTTTTTAATTTTTCTTTTGCTATGCTTTTCATGATATGAATGGGTTGCAGTTATTGCTCCTGGATTTCATTCTTTGTTCTTGGAAGCTATGGCTAGAGTATTTAATGATTGTTCAGAAAGAACAATATCAAAATTTGAGAAGTTATTCAAAAATGAAAGCTTTGGCAAGACAAAAGAAATTGAGTTGGATCTTGAAGCAGAGTTTTCAAGTTTGGCACTTGATATTATTGGGCTCAGTGTATTCAACTATGACTTTGGTTCTGTCACTAAAGAATCTCCTGTGATTAAGGTATGGAAATATGAACCTTTGTTCGATTTATGTTACATGAAGCCATTACTTTATGCATCAGTATTTGATCTATTTATCCTTCTTTCTAGTGATATGGTTATCGATTTGTGAGCCTTTTACTTTTCTAGCTTTTATTGTTTAAAACCAATCTTCATAAGGTTTAGTTCAACCTTATATGTGAAACACTACACTAGTCCCACTAGGCCCATTGTTGGTCAGAGGAGGGAGATGAAAGTCTATATATGGATTGGGATGCCTCATATATTAACTTGATGATCATAGTTATCAGTCTTAGGCCCTAGATATGAAAGTGAGAAAGCAAGATGATGTTCTAATCCAATAGTGATTGTAACTCCAATCCAAATCAAAGTTGGTACATTCTCAATTGTATGAGGGCAGTCTTTGTGAGGGGGGATGGTTGCAAGTGCTCCATGTTGGGTCACGAGTGTTGACTTAGAGACTTGGTTGTGCCTCTCTTAGAGATGATATGTGAATTGCTAGGAATTGGGAGGGACTTAGAGTTATGGTGTAGACATGGTTGTAGTAGTTTGGTGGTTGAGGGAGTAGTTGACTTTTTGGTGAAAGCTAGTGCAGGGAGACATGACGCTTTTGTTGAGTTGATGTAATTTCGTACATGGGGTTTGAGGTTGTTCAATATTGGCGTCTATGTTAGCCATTTTTTTTCTCTTTCCTTTTTTTTTTTCCTTTTGTCATAGTATAGTTCTCCTATACTATTTTGACTTATTCTAGGTTTTTTTTTTTAAATTTCTTTGTACCTCTATTTCTCCTTAATACATTTTTTTTTTGAACAGTAACAAGTGAGAATTGTATTAACGAAGAGAGAATGTACAATAGGGTCGACAAGGATTATACCCTAGAAAAATACATGTAGAAATATACAAGAAAGAAGAAATCAAAGAACAATAAAAAAGTAAGTTACAAATCGATAAAATTTGAACATCCTGGTGATACTGTTCTCTATAAGCAATTAGTTGATCTATGACAGACATTTGATTTATTGGCCTGACTAAACTCGGAATTTGAGCCTATAGGCCCAACTGCTTGGACAATGACCTCTCTCCTCTTTAGATGATGTTTACTCTGCCTTACTTCGGGATGAAAGGCGTTGCCTTGTTATTAATCCTTCTATGCCGGATGGACGCTCCGTATTGGTAATGGCTCACACTTCCGTTCCTCCTACTTCTCATGGGTGTCCTTCCCGTGGAAAGGATCCATCTTCTGACACTCGCAGGGACACCAGAGGCCCACGAAAGAAAGGTAACCATTTTTGCACTTATTGTAAGACGACCAATCATTATGTTGATTCGTGCTACAAGCTTCATAGTCGACCGAAGCAAGCTCATCTCACAGATGCCCCTCCTGGTACTTCCTTTGATGCGACTAGTGCCAATGCCCAGTGACTCGACAGGAGTTTGCCTTATTGCAACAACTGCAACGCCTTCAATCTTCTGAGGTTTCTAATGTTGTCTCCTCCCTATCAGTTACTAAGCACCTTTCACATCATATCTTTCATCATTCTTGGATTATCGATTCTGGTGCTACTGACCGTATGGCTGGTATATCCACCCTCTTTTCTTCTCTTTCACCTGTTTCATGTGTAAGGTTAAATTAGCTAATGGATCATCTACTGATATTGTTGTGAAAGGGACAATTCCAATTTCTCTTAGTTTGGACCTATCTTCTGTTTTGCATGTTCCCAAGTTAACCCGCAATTTATTATCTGTTAGTGCCTTGTTACCATATATTTTTCTCATTGTCAGGCAAATCATTCAATATTTATCTATAGGCTCAACTCTGTTCTGATGATTTTGGTGGTATATGTTGATGGTATTGTCCTTATAGTTAATAATGATGCTTTCATTTCTACCTTCAAACATTATCTTCGATGCACATTTTTCATTTTATTTTTGAGCGGTAACAGAAAAGATTAAAATAAAAAGCACCAGTTCAAAAGATACAAAAGGCCTATGAGGATTAGGCCACAACACCAAATAAAGAGAAAAATCTAAAATACATCAAAGCATCCACTAAATAGCAAAAGAACTAATCTCCAGGAATGGAAAGACTCCGGTAATCATCCCTGCGACTCCATTTTTAGCAAAGAAGTCTGCCACTCTGTTAGCTGTCCTGCTAATGTGCATAAAGGAGATCTCCCTACTCGAAACCAGTTCCTTAATCTCCCTTGCTAAGGTGATAAATCCATGGAGGACGCTTCACTCCCTTGCCCATTTAATGGCATTAGAAGAATCACTTTCGATAACTAATTTGGTTCCCCCAAGACTCGCTCCTATAGTCAAGGCTCTCCTAATACTTAACAGTTCCGCCTCATTGGAATCCTTTATTTCCACAAACTCCAAAAAAACGACCCTTATGACTCCCCAGTCATCCCAAAGAACACCCCCTATCCCAGCTGGACCAGATTTACCCCTTGACGCTCCGTCTACGTTAAATTTCAAACAACCGTTAGGGGGAGGGAGCCACCCTACCCAATTCTTCCGCTTCGGGGGAGAGACATTCATACAACCCTCCAAAGACTGTAAGAGGTCTCCAGCTTTTAAATCTAAGAAATCCTTGCTTGTGCAGAGCCAAACACAAAGGCTCCATTAGCTTTATCCAGAATCTCACTAAACTCTAGAGAAGTCCCCTCAAAGATTCTAGCATTCCTCTCCTTCCAAATGGCCCAAATGATCGCTGCTGGAATCGTTATCCAAGCTAACCTCCTTCTTGCACCAATGCAGGGAAACCTCCAAGACTCCATTAACGCATCCCATGAGTTGGGGCAAACCCAGGAGACTCCCATTAGGTTCAAGAAATAGCTCCAAAGTTTCCAAGATATGGGGCAGGAGACCAAGAGGTGGTCAATTGTTTCATCGGCCAACCCACAAAGGGGCAGCTAGAGTCTCCATCCAAACTGAACAAACCTTTTCTCGTAAGATCCATCCGAGTCAAGATCTTCCTTTTAGCACAACACCACAAAAACAATTGGACTCTAGGAGGGGTGAGATTCTTCCAAATGATAGCCTGGAACCCAGAAGAGCCCAAGTCATCCTGCGTTGCAACCTCAATTATGGATTTAATCGAGAATATCCCAAAAGATCACCCGTTCACACCATCTCGTCTTCACCTTCTAGATCCAATGGGAACTTCCCGAGTTGTGCTAGAAGATCATTTAAACTAACCTCTTCAAAAGACCTCAAAGTTCTTCTAAAATCGATATGCCAAGATATGCGCCAATCTACTTCTGAGTAGACATCTTGAATTAAAGCTAGTTTGTTCCTGGATGCTCTGAATAACCTTGGGTATTTCTCACAAAGAGGGTTGTCCCCCAGCCACAAGTCCTTCCAGAAAAAGTCCGACTACCTTTCCCTACCAGCATGCGAAGCCCCACTCTATAAAGCTCTCCAACCCTTGGACTACCCTGACAGATCCTCCACCAAGCTTTTATAACAACATGAACCAGATTTATCAACTTCCCCGCCCAAACTCCACCTGTTAGCATTTGAAGTTCCATATATAACGGTCAGCACACGTACCTAGAAAACATATACTTCTCTTCCAAAATGCCATCTCCACTTGCATAATAGAGCCTCATTTCTTAGTCTGATCGGGACCAAACCTAAACCACCTTTGGCTTTGGCTTTGGCGACCTCGGACCAAGCCACTAGGTGAACTTTCATCTTATCCTCCTGGTCTCCCCATTAAAACCTCCTAAAATGTTTTTCCATAGTATTTGCCACTCCCTTCAGTATCTCAAAGAGAGACATGAAGTAAGTGGGAAGGTTGATCAAGACCTATTTGATCAAAGTCACCCTACCCCCAAGGACAAATACTTCTTACCCTACCCAGCCAGTCTCTTTCTATCTTTTCCACTACCGGGGTCCAGAGCTTCTTAAATTTGGGGTTCCCACCAACTGGGAGACCAAGGTACATAAAATGTAGCTTCCCCACTCCACACCCTAACATAACAAGCCCATTCTTTGATCTCCAAGCTCTCCCCCTTAACCACAATGATGGTACTTTTACCCAAATTGATCCGCAACCCTATACCAGTTCGAAGCATCTAAGGATCGCACGGAAACCTAAGACCTCCGATCTACTATGGTCATAGAAGAACAAGGTGTCATTTGCAAATTGCAAATGGGTGACCACTGGGCCGCTAGGCCGCTAGGGCCTTTGACAATACCCAAGTAGGCTGAACTGAGGTTGTAGAAAAGAGAGCCAAGACTATAAGAAAAAGAATGGAGAGAGAAAAGATATCAAAGAGAACCAACCCAACATATACACCAAAGAGAGGAAGGATCACCCCATAGAGAAACGCCCACAGAGGAAGAAAAAAGAGAAGAAAGGAAGATAGTACCTCAGAAATAACCTCCTGCACAACCATAGCCATTGCCGAAGACGTCAAGCGTTTCCACTGCAAAGGAGTCCAACCACCCGCCACCAAGATCTGAGAAGACAAGGAGACTTCTCAGCAAGCTAATGTCGAAGATGCCTCCGAAAGGAACTCGATTAGAGAAAGCAGGAGCTGCCTCCACGAACGTAGGCTGACCAAGAAACGCTTGAAGACCGACTCCACAAGGCGAATCTAGAACTGGTGAGCCCGGAGATCTCCAAGATAGACCCCAGTCAAGCCACCAAACATCCCAAGGTGCTGCAACAACACACGATAGAAGCAAAGTCGACGAGGATCACATTTGATATTAATGATCTGGGGCCCCTTCATCATTTTCGTGGCATTGAGGTTGCTCGGTTTTCACAAGGAATTTCTCTATCTCAACGGAAGTATGCCCTCGATTTCCTACATGATGCCGAATATTCTAGATGCAAACCTGCTGATACTCTGTCGGATGTTAACGCCAAGTTATCAGCTTCAGTAGGGACCGTACCTTTTATCAGAAACTAGTGGACAAACTCATTTAGCTCACCATCACTAGACCGGATTTATCTTATGCAGTTGGTGTCGTAAGCCAGTTCATGCATGGTCCATGGGACACACCTACATGTTGTATTACGTATTCTTCGGTATCTTAAGGCTCATCCTGGCCGCAACTTGTTCTATGCACATCAGACTACATGTCCGGTTCGTGGTTATTCAGATGCTGATTGGATCGGGTCTCCTGACGATCGTCATTTTACTACCGGCTATTGTGTCTTTTTGGGATCATATTTAGTTTCCTGGTGAAGCAAAAGCAGTCCATTGTTGCTCGGTCTAGAGTTGAGGCCGAATATCGTGCTATGGCTAATACTACATCCGAGGAGTTGTGGTTTTGACATTCTCAGTAAGTTAGGGTTTTCTCCCACTGACCATTCATTATGTTCTGTGAGAATCAGGTGGCTATAAACATCGCCTCCAACCTAGTCTCTCATGAGAGGACTAAGCACATTAAAGTCGATTATCACTTCATTCGTTAGCGTATTTTTGAAGGTTGGCTATTTGCTTTTATCTACACTCTAAAGACCAACTTGTGGATATGCTGATAAATGCAGTTCCTTGGAATCAACTCACTTCGGTTGTTAGCAAGTTGGGCTTATTAGATTTTTTTTGAACTGGCTTGAGGGGGAGTGTTGTGGGACCTACTTCTGCTATTGTAGGACCCACTTTTGCAAGAAGTTGATTAGAATCATCTAATTCTGGAAAGTCAACTCAATTTATGTATGATTGATTGTAATTAGCCATTCTTTTATTTCTTACCAAAATCAGCCACCTTGATTGGCTCCTTGTTTATTATTTATACATGTAATCTTTTACGGTTTAAGACAATTCAATATACTATATAGAGAAATTATTCTTCTCCATTATTCTCCAAATTATTTTCTACACTATCAAAGACTTAAGGAATATCAACGAGGTTCGCAAAGATTAACCACAAATTTCGAGCGAAAGGGAAACTCACGAAAATATATACTACATCTTCCTTCGGAAAACCACAAAGAGAGCAACTAAATGTCTCCTCTTATCTCAACAACCCTCTCCTCCTAAGATCCATTTTGGTGAGTGTCTTACCCTTAGGAGGACACTACACAAAAGTTTGAACTCAAGGTGGAGCTAGACCTTTCCATGCTAAGCTAGAGGTAGAGTCCAAATTATGTTGTTGTTGAAGGAACAATTCTACCATTGACTTAACCAAGTAGGGGCCAAAAGAATCGCCCATCCAAATTAGTTCATCTTCATCACCTAAGGACAAAGGAAACTCCCCTAGTTGAGTTAACAAATCAGCCCTACTCCCACTCTCAAAAGATCTCAACTCTTGCCTAAAGTCGAAGTGCCAGAGGATCTGTTGGCCCTCAACCGTATAACAATCCTGCACTAAGGCACACTTGTTCGTAGAAATTCTGAAAAGCCTTAGGAACAATTCCTTTAAAGGCCTATCTCTCATCTAGAGGTCCTTCCAAAAGAAAGTCCTATCGCCTCTACCAACCAATAACCGAGTGTTTCCTTTGTACAAACTCCCCACCACAAACCTGCCTAAATTTAACCTCCACCAGGCCCTGACTATCAGAGACCCGAATGTTTCAACGTGTTTATCTAAAGCCCACCCACTACTATCCTCCAATCCATATCTCCTGGTCAAGCTAATTCACTCTTATATTCACTTCATTTTCTTAATAATAACACAATTGTAATCAGACATATCCCATAATCTCTCACTCGTATCTAATCACTTACTAATCCAAGCTAATATAGGATTCCTTTGTTACGGTACTCATGAGTACATTGTTACACTACCAGCCATGTGTGACATGTAAAATGGATTTAATACATGTTTATCTCTCTAGACATTCATGTTTCTGTTGTTATTGTATACTGGTTGATGAACTCTACTACAACAATATTGAGTTCAAAGGCAGATTGGTGACTATTATTAACAATGGAATCCTTAAAAGTCAGACATTTTGAGCACCTGGTCACTTTAGGGATTGTATTATGGATTGTATTATGGTAACTCATGAATGGCTTTACAGACAACATGCTATCTGAAGTGTCTTGGCTTTTATGTTTGACAGCCACAATAATCACTGCAATGTAGCAATTCGCCGTGTCTAAGTGGTCGCTCTTATATGTAGTCTGGTGTCAAAGATGGCCTAATTTGGTATAGGTGCAGGTTGGGCATATGTCAATCTTCACAGCTTAACTCAAGACATTGATGTTACATATCACGATGAATATTGTTAATCAATTACTGTTAAGAAGCAACTGGTATATTACATGTACTGATCTTTGTGTAAAAGTTTTTTGATTGCTCAAAGAAATGGTAGAGAAACAGCTCAAAAAGTAGAATCAATTAATTTTCTTCAACTTCTTACCGCTGACCCATTTATGAGGTGATATATTTGGTTGATCTACTATGAATGACATATGTGAAGCCCAGAAATTATAGAGTTGATCATTTAGGAGATGGTACTCAAAGTGCACAGTTTAGCTTCATATTTCTATATTTATAGGTATAGTTTTTTAATAAAATTGCCATATGGTGTTTAAACTTTATTTTGTGTTTGAAATTTGACAAATTGATGTCAATTTTTAGTTGGGAGAGTGATTACAATTTCAACTTGCTCCTGATTGATATATTACTTAAGATTTCAAGGCTGATTTTTACTAACTTGATATATTTTTTCTAGTAGTTTTTCATGCTAAGTGCCATCATAACAATGCCAGACATTTGATGTATTTGTTGTTAAAATACAATGCAGGCAGTATATGGAACTCTTTTTGAAGCTGAGCATAGATCAACTTTCTATATTCCATATTGGAAGCTGCCTTTTGCAAGATGGGTTGTTCCCAGGCAGCGGAAGTTTCACAATGACCTCAAGGTTATCAATGATTGTCTTGATGGACTTATTAGAAATGCCAAAGAGACTAGGGAGGTGAGGAGTAACATATATTGACTGGATGGTATATATGAACATTGTATAGTCTCTCTTTCCACTTTTCTTATCACTTCCACCCTAGCTAATTAAAACATCAATTATTTCAAAATTTGTTAATCTATTTACCTTTATAGGATTATCGGGTGGTTATTTATGATTCTTGGTACTTGCATAGATACCTTTTTTTGGAACATTGATGACTTAATACCATTAAAATAAGAAGGAAGTACAAGAGAACGGGTCCGAGTATAGGAGATATATACTCCGAGCCAATGAGAAGGGGTCCGAGTACTTGCATAGATACTTGTTGGTTCAACTAAAAATTTGTGAACATGTATGTACTTTCAAAGTGGTATATGTAGCTGATGAGTGATTTAGTTAGTTTATTTTACACTGTTATTTTTATTATCGTAATCATTATCATCATCATCATTTTGTAATTCACAGTGCAAATTCACATAAATTTGGACTCCTTAGACCTTTATTAGTAAAAAAAATTTGTTTGATATGATTTTCATCGAAGAGGATACAAGGGTAGAGAAGAAAGAAGAAATGGAACTAAGTTGAGGTGGTTGACCATAATGTCTTCCTCTCATTTTATTGGCATGGAGCTGCTTTATTTAAGGGAGAGAAATCTTCAATGACAATTATCAATGATAGCCAATTAGAGGCTAATCACATCTATTCATATTCTAATTACAATGACATTTTTTTAGAGTTGTGTTGGCTGTATTAGGTGCTTTGGGAATGGATGTTTCTCTTTTTTACTTTTTTACCTTTTTTGTGCACCTCTTTATGAAGTTACCATTTCAAAAAAAAAAAAACCCTACCAAATATAATAATAAATTGTGCTCCTCATGAGTACTTGAGAGATAAAGCCCCTATGGTAATGTTGTTAGCTTGTATGCTAGAGTGTGCTGAAATGAAACACACAGAAGTAAAGATGAATTATGTTAACTGCTTAATTTCATTATGAGATCAGCAGGTCATTTCAAAGAAATAATGAAGGGGTTTTATGTGTGAATACATTCAATCATATTCCCTAATTTTTTCAACACTATCAAATATATATGAGGCAAAGATGTATGTTAACTATATGGCCACAAGAATATTTTAAAATAGTACTCTCTCTATAAAACCCCTAAAGCTTGTACATAGACATCAATCATGCCAAGCTTGTATTTAGTAGATTGTAGCTGAGCTTGCATTAACTCTGAAGAGTAGGAGAAGACACATGCAACAAAGAAGAAACCTTGAAGGCTGAGAAGGCAAGACCTGAATTGGCCAAAAAATGGGTCTAAAAAGAAGTTGAGCTATCTCCAGTGATCATTAATATGATTGTGAAATTAAATAAGTTCGCAAAAAGGTCCCAATCCCAACCCTACTTGTCTGTATTTATTGGCTAGAGAAGGACCTAAAAAACATCCTATTACCAAAGTACAAACCCAAGTTGGTGCACCTCCAATCGCAACACCACCTTCTAAACTAGTCTCATTTGATTAATGTTGAGATGATGATGGCGTTGAACAACTCAAGCTCTTGGCCTACCCGAATCATCTCGTCATTTGATTCAAGAGATATATTTGCCTACATGGTTGGTCATTCATTACAAATTCAACAACAATTGGATGAAATCTATAGGAAGATGGATGAATGCGAGTAGCAAACGCCAAAGCTTCAGGCAACTTGAAAGACCTTGTAAAAAAAATGATGAAAGCAAAACTGAGGAAGATGGTAGGTCTGTACAAGGTGAGAGCCCAAAAGTAGATGCCGTAAAGAACATGGCCCTAAAATGATGGAAGAAGTACAATAAACCAAGCATTTACCAATTTCTTCTCCTTATTCATTATCAACAAACTCAGTGTAATATTCACGCAATTTCAGGTATGCCACAATTCACTATGATGGCATTCTGTCATTGAGACAATCTCGTCCATTTCAAGGCTATCATTTTTTACCAAGTGGAGGATGACACCCTCAAAGTAAAGTTGTTTGTCCCTATATTCAAGAGAGTGAACTTCAAATAGTGGCATCAATTTCTAATAGGTCCAACAAGTGGGAAGAATTGGACGCAAAGTTCCCATATAATTTCTTTGATGATGATGGAACTATTATACTTCAAATTTTCATGGGTGAAGTATCAAAGGAGAATCAATTAGTGAAATACTACATAACATACTTAAAAAACTAGGTCATACAACTTAGACAACCTCTCCCACATGAGGCATTGATTTTTTTGAGCAATAATAAGAAGAATTATATTAATAAGGACAGATAAAAGTACAAGTGATGGGTATAAGAGACTTGGACCCCAAAAACAATAGTAAGAAATTTACAACATAAACCCTCAAATTCCAAAAGGATAATGATGCAGAGTCAGGCCCAGCAGCGAGGCCCAGCTTTGAAGGCCCAACTTCACCCTTTTGTTTTAAAAGGGGTCTCAACCCTAAGGCAGAGAAGAATGATAGAATGACATGAAAGAAAGCTTGAAGCCTCAGCCTCCATGATGTGCATGGTGATGATTTCCCCTTGAGGGTTTGGTGTGACGCCAATGGGAGCTCTTCCTTATCTTCTCCTTTTTCCACATCTTCTTCAAGTATTCCTCTTCTACTTCTCTCTTTCTTCTTCTTCTTCTCTTCCTATCTCCTTTCTTCTATCTTCTCTTTTTTTCTTTAATCTATTTTCTCCCATAACCATGACCAAAACTTATACTATCCAAATCGCTTCCTACTACTTTCGTTTCCTCCAAATATCCCTCTAAGCCTTGCCGCCACCACTGCTATACACCCCACCAGCCATCGCCATCCTTCCCAACACCTTTCTGAACTTTCACCCCTCATATACCCTTCCTACTGTAGCCATATACCCTCTTGGTTCCTCCCCAAGCCATCCGCCCTTTCATACAGCCCCTACTGCCTCCAGATTTGCTGCCGCCCTTCCTTAGACTCCATTGTGGTGTCGCCATCTCCAGATAATCCTCCCTGTGCCTTCGTTTCCCCGCCACGGTTCCCCTCCTTGCTGCCGTTTTCTTCCCAAGGTCCCTTCCTTGTTGCCGTGTCCTCCAAATAACCCTTCATTGCTGCCGTAATACGTATCCCATCCTTTATGCCTTCCGTGACCCTACAAACCATTTCATACCTATCGTCCCAACCAACCATTAACTTATTTTGTTATTTAAAACTATAGGTTCCTTCCATTTAAAGCTACATGCCTTTCACTTAAGTTCAAGTTCATGTACACACATGCCATTTAAAAATCTATTGACCCTTTTATTAGATCTTTCATGTATTTGTTTA
Organism: Chimonanthus praecox; assembly: GCA_022113865.1. Classification (NCBI taxonomy): domain Eukaryota; kingdom Viridiplantae; phylum Streptophyta; class Magnoliopsida; order Laurales; family Calycanthaceae; genus Chimonanthus; species Chimonanthus praecox. Next base: position 50,219,028 of record CM039092.1, on the reverse strand, counting down.
CTTCATATTCCAGGATATATATATATATATATATTTTTTTTTTTTTAGGTACAGAGGTGTCCAGGCGTCGCACTCGACTAGTCCTCCGGGGTGTGTGAAAACCCCCCTATCCGCACACACCTGGTAAGTCGATGGGACTTTACTCTATACATATTCCCATGGGAAGTGGCCCTTCATTGGGGCTCCCATGGTTTGAACCCAAGACCTTCCCCTTGGGGTTAATTCCAGGGATATTTTGCATGATTATTTTGTGTCAATTTTATATTATTCATTGTTTATGTTAATTGATTAATTAATTTCAGCCCATTTTAGATTTAGGGTTCATTATTTTCATCCCTTTAACTTTAGGGAACCACATTTAGGCATTTAGGGTTACCCTATTCCATTTTTCCTGCATCAGATAAGACATCAACCAACACCAACAAAAAGTCCCAACACAATATTTCCATATTTCACTTCCCAAGATTAAAGGAGAAACCACCTCGTGCTCCATATCCACCCCGTACTTTGCTAAGAAGTCTGCCACACCATTTGCTGACCTCCTAACAAGCTCTAAAGAAACCTCCTGACCCAAGCACAATGCCCTGATCACCCTGGCCACTGAATCCAATTTCTTAGGAGGACGCTTAACCCATTGATCACATTCGCTGAATCCCCCTCAATTATAGGTTTCCCCTTAGCAAAACTCACCCACAAGGGCAATGCTCTCCTAATCCCTGGAAACATTGATTAAGGTCTAATGGGGGAACTTGCTCCAAAAAATTTGGTTCACAATCATGTCAGTAAAGGCAAGAACTTGAACAATTGTGGAAATGGCTAAAAAAGCAGAATTAGTCCTAAATGCCCAGAAAGAATAGAGCCAACCGAAAGTGAACTTTTCAAACAAGGCAGGGGCAAGAAAAAAGGAAGTGAGTATTGCATATGTATCTCCTTGCCCCAAGAACGACACAAGCAGATTGCCATTAGCACAAAGGATTATAGTATCCATTCAATGGAGATCAATGCAAAACTGATGTAGGCTAAGTCTCCAAAGAATGAATTCTTGGACCACAACTTGAAGAACTGAAATTGAAGACCATCAATCACTGGATCTAAGGTTAATTTCAAACTCAGGCTCAAATTGAGCAAACCCCAAATTCAAAATTCACTCAGGATTTGAATATGAAATCCTCAGATCTCACTCAAATCTCACTCACTCCAATCGAATTTCACTCCTATGTAGAAAACTGAAATTCAAATTGGCGACACCTAAGATCGGTTCTCTCAACGAAGAATTAATCTAAGGCTCAATTCTCATAGGGTGTTAAATCCAAACCGAAATTGAAAACATTATGCAATAATTTATAAACTAGAAATAAAATTGCAAAATTAAAACTAGAACATAAAACGAAAGGATAAAACTCACCAAGAGGAGAGAATAACTTGAACTTCAATTGATAACTGGGATGATTACAATGGGTGCCCAACGCCTTTATTAGTAGTGTTTGTTGTGGAATAAAAATAATAATAAAATCCCTACAATAGGGGTACACGCCCACCTCCTTCCCCAATTGGTATGTGTGAAAGGGATCTTAAATGTAGGTGGAGTCAAAGCAATCACTAAGATCTGTCCCTAGAAGATGGACCTTCTAAGTGGACTACAACAAGCCCGAAACACTTCTAACTAGGTCCTAACCCATATAAATATCATAAGAGCCTCTTATTTCAACATGTTTGGTCCCTTTGGACTCAAAGGGCCCCGCTTGTGTCTTCAAATTTCTCATGCATCTTGAGAGCAAGTTGGACAATCTTATCTTCTAAATCTTCATCATCTTGGGCCATGATGTCCACATCAAAAACAATCTTTTGCCATGGTTTAGGAGAAGGGTTTGATCGAGCCTTTGACTCAAGAAACCAGAAGAAGAGGAATGGACTTCCAAGTCCAAATTACTTTATTTTTCATTACTTTGTCAGCTATCCAATCAACAAATTTGGATGTTCAAAGACAATGTGGAGAAATTATTGAAAAATGAAGTCCTTACTCATCTGACAATAAAGAACTACAACTAACTGAAGAACTGCAATCACCAAGTGAGGGATTGGCCCCATATTGACTAACTCTTTGATGGAAAGGCCGTCTAGGTTCACCACAACCCTGGGGACTTCCATTTTCTACTTCTTCTTATACATGTTTGCATGACTAGAAAATGGAAACTACTTGCCGAGTAATGACACCAAAATAATAATAATCTCTCTCCTTCTTTGGGACCTTGTACAAGTGATAGGTATCCATGGGTAGCCATAGAGTATAGAGAAGTGCTTAACATTTTGAGATTCTCCATATGCATAGTGAGTGTTAAAAGATCCATATTGGATTTTTTTAGGGTCTTTTGAGTGAGAAATTCCAAGTTTGGCTGGGGGTTTTCTTTGTAATTATCATTATTTTGTTCGTGAAACCGTCTTCTCTTGAATTGGTGGATGTAGGTGGCATTATTGAGTCACATAAATTGCTATTGCTTTTTTTGGAATATGATTTTATCACATTTTTCTTTTAAATTTTTTGAGTGAGTGATAATCTTTTGAAAATATCACGATAAACTCAAAATGCACTCCCCCGCTCCGCCCACCCACACCAAAAAAAGGGAGAAAAAAGGAGGAGGAGGAGCAGAAGAAAAGAGTAACAATGAATGTAGCATTGTGTACTGGATGATGTTTGTAACTCCTGGGATCTCAACAAGACACTTCCAAGTTCTATTTATACTTATTTAACTGAAATTGGATAACATAAAATAGCATAAAGGTTGCATTGATTGTAAATTTATATACTACCCTTAAAAAAAAACCCTCATTATGGAGGTGGTGGATCAGGAGGGTGGGATATGCATGAGTGAGCTGGCAAAAAAGCATAAAGTGTGGTGAGGGTAACTGTTAAATTGGGGTAGGATCAGAAAGAGATTAAGGAGTTATGCAAAAGGGGTTTTAGATTTATTATGAGAGGGGGAGGATATGGTTTCGAGAAGATTCATGGATAGGCGATAGAAGTTTGAAGGATGTTTTCCATGGTTGTTTAGGGTGGCAGTAGATAAGAGAGCCAGAATATCAGATAATTATCACATTATTGGTGGTAACTGTTTGTGAGACTTTGAAGAACAATAAGATAATTGGAGATTGGGGAGTTTGAAAGCATGTTACTACTACTTAATGAGGTGTCTGTTTGTTGTGAGGACAAGGACATTAGGATGAGAAAAGGTGATCCTACAAGAGAGTTCAGTGTCAAATCATGTATTAAGACTGAACAACATAGGTTTAGCACCCCATCCTTGTGTCTTGGTGTTGAAAGAAAAGGTAATACCTGGGAGTCCAAACATTTTTTTGGGTGTTCAATTAAGTGAGATTTAAACTAGAGGTCACCTACAGTGGAGAAATATCATTCATGGAGGCAAATATCTCATGTATTGTGTTGGGTGGATGAAGAAGATGTTCATCCTTTATTTTTTTCCGGGTGCAAATTTGTAGCTAAATTGTGGTATTGCTTTATGGACATGTTGGTTGCATGGTTGTCGAATGGTGTAATTGAGGCAGTTGCATGGAGTTGAGAGGCAGGATTACTTAGAAGTAATGAAGTGGCTTGGTTATCCCCAATGGCTGTGATGTGGGCTGTGATGACCTGACCCCCATCACAATATTGTCCACTTTGGGCCCCACCTAGACTTGCACGGCGTTGGGCCCGACCCACTAGGCCAGGCCCAAAAGGCCTCGTGATGGGTGAGGGGCTGCCCCCTCTTATAATCCTTCTTATATGAGGGGGCTACCTCTCACCCATCACGAGGCCTTTTGGACCTGTCACCCCCCGAACCCGGAAGTGGGCCTGGAACCCGACTAATTTTTTTTTTTTTTTGAATACTTCATTAAGCATCCATAGTCCTACCTCCTCTTGGACCTTGGGCCTTTAGGTGGATCTAAACCGAGCCCAGAGGAGTAAAGTCTACTTCACTCGGGAATGGAGGGACTCAAACATGTACTATAAGTCCCCTCCCTCCAAACCATCCATCCACTCATAAAGTAGACCAAGGATAGATATCTCAATTTGGAAAACACTCCTCCTACCGATTCAGTTGACTGATAGTCGATTGATAGGTCGACCGAATGGAACTTACATGTACTGAGAACAGTCGACTAATGGGTCGACCTAGTGGATTTATCGGTTGTGTATCAGTCGACTGATACTTTCAGAGACTAGATTATTTTGCAGACAGTCATCAGTTGATGCAATCGGTCACTGATGGTCGTCTGATACTTTCAGAGACCAGAGTGTATTTTCATATAGTCATTGATCGATACAATCAGTCGACTGATGGTCGACTAATACCTTTTATCAGTCGACTGATAAGGCCCAAAGCAAAACCGTGCGGGTCTAGGTGGGGCCCAAAGAGGACAATATCGTGATGGGGGTCGGGTCGGGTTGTCACATGGCCAATTTGGAAAAAAAATGCTAGAATATTCAAGTCAAAGGAATGATTGGAGGAAGTCTTTGAAATTGCTAAAGCAAGGTTAATGAGATGGATGGTGGAAACTAGAAGTTTTGATGGCTTTTTATGATTTCACAAGAAAGTGGAAAGAGAGTGTATTTAGGCTACGTTTGGATGAGAGGTAAATTCTGGAGTTTTTTTTATGCAGGGGTTTCCCTTAAATAGATTTCCCTTGACCAGAGGTTTCCCTTGAACGTGTGTTTCTCTTATCTTGTTTGGTAATTACAATGAAAAAGGTATAAGAGGAAAAAAAAACTTACCCTAAGGAAGAGGTAAAGTGATTATCTCTTACAGCGAAGGGGTTTTTGGGGATTTTTCTCGCCCCTCCCCTCGTTACCTAACGGGGATAAACAAGGGTTACCCTTGTTTTCACCCTTCTACTAGATGCAGCCTTAGAATAATTGCGAAGAAATAGACTAGTCAAATTGGATTGCACCAACAAAGGAAGGATATTTTAAGTTAAATATGGATGGTGGATCCAGTGGAAAACCAGAATTGGCTAGTATACGGGGTGTGCTCCATAATGATAAAGATGATATGAAACTTCTTTCTGAACATCAATCATGGATATAGTTTCGGACCAGCATGGATCGAGAAGGTTGATTATAGAGAGTGACTAGGCTTATGCTTTTGCTTGGACCAAGGGGAGGGGGAGAAAGCCCCTTGAAGATTGATGTCAATTGTTAGAGAGTTGCATTGTTGAGTAGGGATAGAGATTGTACATGTAAATGTGCTCCACTAATGGAGTAGCTGATTTTTTGGTTAAAATAGGGGTGGAATTAGATGATGACTATTTTTATTTTTTGTGGTGAATAAATGTTGTTTCTCGTCTTTCATAAGAGATTCATATGCCCTGTTTTATTGTATATTGCTTTCATTTAATACAGTTCTAAATGTTTCAAAAAAATATGTTTTTCAATAGAGAAATTATTTTCTTAAGGAAATTATATGATTTAACCATTTTAACTATGTATGATTCAGTGTAGATGCCACTGTAAAAATCATTATTGTTGAAAGATTTTCTAATAACACCAATCTCTACCATTATCACTTGGTGATTGCATACTTTGTTACTGTCATCAACTCAAAGCTCTCATTTTTATTTGTAACCTACATAACACTTGTTAGTAGTTTTTCAAATCTGTAACTGTATTCTTCGTTCTGCCGAATACCATTTGTATATTGCAGCAAACTTGTCTGCAGTTTTTTCCTTTTAGTTAGGACGTGCTTATTTTGTTGTTTATTGGAATGTGTCCTGAAGCAAATACGAGATATGCCAGGTGACTAGCACATGTACATTGCAGCTACCTTTTCTGGCAGTTTTTATCTTTTTAGTCAATATGTGCTTATTTTAATGGTCATTGGAATGTGTATTGGAAGCAAATATGAGATATGCCAACTATGATTATCTTTGCTTCCTCTCCTTTTTGCGTATTGCAGGAAACTGATGTTGAGAAACTACAACAAAGAGATTATTCAACTTTGAAGGTGGGTATAGATGGATATCTTAAGAAATGTTCTTACTAAGTTCTTGCTAAGTTTTAAATATGCTACTTTCAAGAACAAACCCTCCGTCCCCTCTCCTGAATAAATAGATAAATGAAGGAAATGTTCTAAACGGGTAGCTAGTTTATCTGTTTATAAAGAGAGTCATGGGTAAATTGGAACCATATGTGCTGATTAATTTTGCAGGATACGAGTTTGCTGCGGTTTCTTGTCGATATGCGAGGTGCTGATGTCAATGATCGTCAAGTGAGTTTGATTACAAAGATTCTCATTAGTGATATTTAACGATCAAATGAATTTCTCAGAAGAACCTTCTCCATGCCTATGTACTTGCGTCATCTGGTGGTTTGATGGAACATCTTAATACAAATTGATTTTGGTTTTGTTCCAGCTTAGGGATGACCTGATGACAATGCTTATAGCTGGGCATGAAACAACAGCAGCTGTTCTTACTTGGGCTGTTTTCCTACTTTCCCAAGTATGCTTCTACAAAACTTGACATTCTGAAGTTTCTCAGATCGATCTGGCTTATCTTACTGTCTTTCAGTGCATATGTTCCAATAATTACTAAATCCTAAATACTTTTTTTTTTTTCCTTTTTGGGGCAGAATCCTTCGAAAATGAAGAAAGCTCAAGCAGAGATTGATTCTGTACTTGGGCAGGGGAGAATAACTTTTGAATGTCTTAAGAAATTGGAGTAAGCCACAAACATGATCATATTTCATGAAATTATGTCATTGTTTGTACAAATAATTGATCACACAAATGCGTGTTTGAAAATTTTATTTCTATATCTGCTGCATGTTTATAAATGTTCCCTTGACTAATTGATAGTTCATTCACTGTAGGTGTATGGTGGATGATATGGTTGCCTACATTTTACACTATAAATCGTTTTTGTATGTTATCATTTCTCATTACAAGTCTTGACATCTTTCAACCTGTGCCATGTCTAGTGCAGTTTCTTATCACAATTTACTCTAGGTCCTTGCCTATGTTGATGAGAAGCTCTCTGTTAGTATGGAGTTCGTTCATTACATCATTTGTCACCATTTGATTTGTTTGTGATCCACCTTTCCCTATACATTGTGGGACCACTAGGATCCATATATGCCATCTTTTAACTATTTCCAGTGTATGGTAACATAATTCCATGTTGATGGCAGGTTTCCAAATAGACTATTTTCTCCATCTTAACAAACAGAAATATTTGTGTTGTGTGATCATTGTAAAATTTCGCAAGGTATTTTCTGGGTTATGTGCCTTTGTATGCATGCTTGTATATACCCTAAATAAATAATATACACAAGCACAACTATAGGGCTTCCAACTGCCAGAATGTAATCAATGAAAATGTATTCCTTGTGTGGACTCATGAGGGATCTAATGCACAGAAATGAGGGATGTGCATGGATTCATTTGAATTGGAGAGGGTAAATTTTGGGTACCCATCCTAACACAGGAAATATCTTTTAGCAGACACGGATAAAGTGGAATTCCCACCTTACCCTCCCCGTTCCGTACAAAAATTTCAAAAAAATGAATGTCAGAAATAGGTGAACCGGCTCAGTACCGGTGTACCAATCTGTGTATACAAACATTATGCAGCGGCGTACCAATATACGTTCTCTCTTCTGTCAAAATCTTCTTACATATGGTCTTCTGTCACACCATTTTCAGTTCTGCCATGCCATTAAACAGCTCACCTTTTACCCTTTCCCTTTTCATCTCCCCTTCGACTTAATTCCCTAAGTAAAGGATGAGGTTCAAGTAAGGGTAAAAGGTCAGACAATTGGTGGAGGTTCAGGCATGGCCGAGAAGGTGAGATGGTCTGTGGCTGAATTTAGGCGTGAATGGTAATAGGTTGGCTGGGATTGGAACGATGAAAGGACAGAGAAATGGGTTTTGTTGGTAGGAACTGGGCCTCAGGCAGTGGTCTGGCGATGGGGACGCAGGCAGCAAGTGGCAGGCGTTTCTGGGAAACGGAATGGTGGAGCTTGACTGAGCAGGGTGGTGCTTCAATAGACTCGGTCGTGCCTTGCCTGAACCTCCACCACTTGTCTGACCTGCCCAAAACGTCCCTGTCCAGATCCCTTTTCCTTACTTCCTTTCCTTTCCTTAACAATCGGTTCACCGCTTGTCTGACCTGCCCAAAACGTCCCTGTCCAGATCCCTTTTCCTTACTTCCTTTCCTTTCCTTAACAATCGGTTCACTGCACAATCGACTCGCCTCTGCTTTTCATCTTTTTAGCCTTAAGGCCAAAATGGCGAAGAATCGGTTCACCGCTCTCACGTTCCTCTTTTAAAGGGGATATGGAAGGATGAAGGGTAAGCTGGGAATTCCACTTTATCCCATGTCTGTTAAAAGAAAAATCCTGTGTTAGGATGGGCACCCTAAATTTTACTGAATTAGATCACTTTGATCCTTGATTTAGTTTCCCAAAGTTCTGATGGGCTTAAGTTCCAATCTCTATCCTCTACTTTTTTTTTTATATCCAGTGTACTGGCAAAGGTCCAAATATTTCTCCACTGTGAACCGGTAGCAGCAAATTTAATAAAAGAAATGAAATGATGAGGATATCCTCTTGCTTTTAGAAGAACTAAAAGAAAATAAAGGAGAAATGGGAGATTAAGAGAGAATAATAAAATGAAAAAAAAGACAGCTTAGATCATAGGAGGTTGTCAATCTTCTCTTATAGACTTCATTAGCATATATCTTGCCTTAACTACAGCTAAATAAAATGTCTTAATCAATCAAGTGCTAAAGGTTATATGCCTAAAAAGAAATAAGGGCACTAGTCCTTAGATCACACTCTACATTTTATGATGCTCTTCAGGAGTAACTGCAAAGATGTCTTTCATTCTTTAGATTCCCCTCAAGTTGGAGCACAAGTGTCTAACATGCATTACTTGCCAAGTGTTGCATTGAAAATCAAACAATTAGTGGCTTTAACCAAGATGTTATTCAGATGATCATCGGAGTCAACATATGGAGTAGCTAATTCCTTGGAATTCATCTTTTCTTGTACAAATAAGTACTCAAGCTAAATATGTTTAGTCCTTTCATGAAAACTAGATAGGAGGCAATGCCAATGATTGTCACGCCCCGCCTTCCAACACCTGGACGGGCGTGATCTGACTGTACAAAAATAAATCACCTGCTGCCCTAAACGGGTCTTACATAAAAAATCTGTGGCTAAATTCAAAATAAACATAATTACATTCACAAGCCACCAAGATTTCTCAAGTCCACAACCTGCTTGAAAACATAACATCTCATTTGAGCTTCCAAATAACTTAAAGGGATAAATATCACTCACATAAGGATTTCTAAACGCATCACTTACTCACATTCCCATAACAATCACAATAAAGCGTTCTCAAAATTAATACATACTTGAATTCATTAACCAAATTTCCACAAATTAAAAATAAAAGAATAAACAACTTTCTCAAAGTCTCAAATCAAATAAACAACCAACTTAAAATCTAAATAATAACTTCTGCACTAACTAAGCGTTTCTACGAATTCTTCATCGACTCCTCGCCTTCTAAGCTCAATTGTGATTATCGTTCAGACCCAAGTCTAAGGGATTGCCTGCAATGTAAGGGATGGGCTCCATGCCCAGTGAAGAAAACAATAACACAAACATAGCATATGATATCCCTACTTCCTCAATGATATTTCAAATAAGCAAGAATAATAATTTATTTCATGCTCATGCCTTTGCAAAATGTAATGCTCAATGCCAATGCCATATTCTAACCCATTATTACATCTACTGATATTTGGTGGCCTTCCCGACGAATCGAGGATAACACAAGATCGCCTTAATGGCCTTCCCATATAAAGTGAGGATAACACAACCTACCACCAAATAACAGCCCTCATGACTTGTCACGGATATCACATCTCATCTACCATAATGGTCTTCCCACTTAAAGTGAGGCTAACAATACTACCACCGTCGTGGTCTTCGTGACAATCATAGATCGCACCCTCATACCCAATGCTATGAATATGAGAATGCTATGCTCAATGCCAACAAACATGCTTACTTAGTCATGACATACTTATAGAATTATAAGTTCCATTCTAAGCAGATTCTCACAACATAATCGATGTCTCACTTGCTATAGCATGCATATACCTTGAAATAAACATAGCAATAATTCAAGCATCATAATGATTTGAATCATATAGACCAACATTCAAACATGCACCATCAAGATTGAAATTCAACACTACCATACAATTAATCTTTAATCTACGAATATAAAATCATTGGATCGTTCAATACATTAATGGTTAGATTTCACAATCCGGGCGGACTGGATCTCCTCACGGCCAATAGAATATTTAGCCAAAATCTCCCTTACATTACTGTGAGTGAGCACCGGATTATAACCATCATTAACATGCATCCAGTCTTTTCTAGATCCAACAATTATATTCATAACATACAAACAATGCATTATTTTTCATTACACAACAATAAATAGAAGATTATATGAATACATGGTATGTAGTGAATTGTTTCCCTCACCTAGAAGTTTGTGAAGTGCCAACAATGAACTCAAATGCTTTCCAAGAGATAACTAACCTTGAGAACCCAAGTTTGTTGCGTATACAATTTAAAGGTTCCAAGTATTAATAATATGTGGATTATTAACCGTGCGAGCTGGGTGCTGCCCTCACCTATGTATGCTGAAAATACAAGGTTAAGAGGCTATGTATGAAATGGTTTCCTATCTCCAATTTGAGTTGGACAATAACAAGGATGGTTTGAACATCCAGTTTTAGGTGGGAAGAGGATGAGTTTCACTAACCAGTTCTGAGCAAAATTCTGGGTCCAAACAGTCCTTAATATCAATGTTTTTGGGGCTGAAAATCAGTCCCATTAATTGGCCGATCTGGGGTTAGAAATCAGTCCCCAACTTAGGATGTTTTTATTAGAGAAAGACTGAGTGATTACTGTTCACAGATAAGAAATTGGGGACAGATTTGAGTCACCAATTTATTTGATCCTACAGCTGAATGAAGAAGGGAAAAATCATCACCATCCAACAAGGATTGGCTGGTTGGTTGGCTCGAAATTTACAAAGGGGAGAAGAGGAAGAAGAAACCCATGGGAGAAGAAGAACATAGAGGAAATTAGAGAGACATACCTGTTACTTGCTGTAATTTGGGAACAAAGACGACAAAAGCTGGTCACACGGTGGTCCCGAACTCTGCTGCTTGAACCGAAACTTGGTCTTCAAAGAGGAGAGGAGGAATAAGAACTCAAGAAAGATTTGGGTTTTTTCTTTCCCTTCTTCCGCTGAGGTTTCCGCTGCGATTCCGTTGAGATTTGGTTGCTGTTTCGAAAAAGGTAAAAGAAGGGAAGGGTTCGCAGGTCTCTTAAAGGAAGGAGAGTCCTATTGGTAAAGGAATCCCATCGGTGAAAGGATTTTGGACAGTTTCCATTTAGGTAGGGATTTGAGTCCCAAACGAATAAGGAAGAAGACTTTAATCTGAACAAGGAATCCCATCGGTGAAAGGATTTTGGACAATTTCCATTTAGGTAGGGATTTGAGTCCCAAACGAATAAGGAAGAAGAAGAACCCAATCTGAACAAGGAATCCCAACGGTGAAAGGATTTTGGACAATTAAATTCGACCAGCGAAGGTGGATCCCTTTAAATTATTGATTTTAATAAATTGTCCTTTATTTCTCTTTTATTAATTTTGTCAATCATCGATTAAATTGTAGACACTTAAAATTGGAACTTATTTATTGATTTCACATTCTTAATTGAATATTTCCAATTGGGATTCTAACTTAGGAGAATTAAAATCTAAGTTGATAATTTATTTTCCATTCCCTTAATTTAATTCGAAGGGGATAACTTTGTAAATTCTTATTGGGGAGAAAGTGTGAAATCGGGGTCTAATATTAAATCCCTAAATTCAATTGTGTTTTTCCCAAATAAAATTATCAAATTAAACTAACAAATCAATTTAAACTACAATCATTTTCTAAATTAATTTTACCCGTCACAACTGACCCGTTACCCCAGGTTAGGTCATTACAATGATTATTTGATTGTCATAATGAAGGGACATAGGACTTGAAACGCAAAACCCTAGTCACTAGAAAGGAAAAGAAAGGTATATCATTTTACATGTGGCATGGGCCATAAAGCGGTTTTAAGCCTTGATGCTTGAGGGAACTGCCACCAATTGTTTCTTGCTCCTCTAGATGACAGGATTGCCACCAACAAAAGTACAGAAACTACTAGCGGATTGATGATCATTGAAAGAAGTCAAGAACTAGCCTAATCAACATGACAGTGGCCAACAATATCTGGAGAACCATTCTTTGTGTAAATAGGACCTTATCTTAGAGATGATTTAAGATGCCAAAGAATATGATGAATTACACCTGAATGAAGTTCACATGGAGCATGCATGATCTGGCTAGCTATAGAAATTAGCTTAGGCAATATGAGGTCATGTAATTGTTAGCTAGACATTTTTTCCTACAAGCTTCTAATACATGATGAAGATGACTATGACTTCCATGGGAGTATGAATAGGACTTCCTCTAAGTGATGAAGAGACCATGTATAGATTGATCAACCTTAGTGCACAAGAAAATACTTCAATTGCCCAAGATCCTTAAGCTCAATGACTTCACTCAACTATTTCATTGTAGTAGAAATCTAGCATAGTTGTTAAGTTCTCATGGTTGCGTTAGGTTTTTGACTCAAGTCCTATGGGCATAGCTAGGCAGCCAATCCATAGAAGAAAAAAAATTGCCAAATCCAATTGTAGATGCCAACCGCAAATTGATGGAATAAATGACTTCAATGATGACGATGATGATACCTATAGCTCTTTTCTACTTTCTCCAGTGTGGACAATATCATCAATCTAGACAACCAAGATAGTGGTGGAATTAGCAATTTGCTCATTGAAAACAGAATGATGAGAGTGACTTCATTAAATTCAATATTGGAGATTGTTCAAGCCGATAAAACAAAGCACTAGGAGATTGCTTCAAGCCATAGATGGCATTTGTGAAAAAACTATATAGTAAGGACATATAAACCTTTTTCCATGCAGCACCTATCTTATTTTGTTATTTTTCTTTCCGTCTTGTTTGGGTCTAATTCTGTTAGCCCCCTTTTCTTTCCTCTTGTATTTGTTGTTCTCTTTTAATAAAATCTTTCAGTTACTGCTAAAAAAAAACACATTTCCCATGCATCACCATGTAGAAAAATGTTCTTCACATTAAATTGATATAGAGGCCAAGACATGTTTGTAGCAATTCAGAGAAAAATGGAATTTAATTTTGTTTTGATAATGAACTCCATGTAATTGAGTAAATCCTTTTACAACAAGGCTAGTTTTGTATCATGCAATGGTTCCATCAGACTTGTGTTTTAGGGTGAAAATCCACTTGTAACCAACAATATTTTCACTAGGAAGCAGCTCAGCTAGATCCCAAGTGTTTTTTTTTCCCTTTTAAATTAAAGCATCCATCTACAAAGTCATGGCCTCTTTCTTTCCACTTAGGATGCTTTATAGGATCTGAAACTTTAATAAGAATGGGAACAAAATAAAAAAGGACAAGAAGGCATAAATGAAGGACAGACAGATGCATAGGAAATGAAATGACTACTGGGATGATCGGTATATGTATCTGGGCTTTTGTAGAGCAATAAGAATATCAATAGAAGAAGAAAGAGTACCTATTGAATCAAAGGTAGATGATGATTATCATGATGCTGTCACGCCCCTCCTTCCAACACCTAAACGGGTGTGATTTGGCTACACAATTTTAGATCACCTGCTGCCCTAAACGGTTTTTACATCATAAATCGGTGGCTATATTTTTTTCCTTCAAACAAACATAACTACATTCACAAGCCACCAAACTCCTCATGTCCACAAATAACTTAAAGAGATAAAATATCAATCACATAAAGATTTCTAAATGCACCAACTTACTCATATTCCCATATCAATTAAATCATAGTGTTCTCAAATTTAATCCATACTTGAATTTATTATCCAAGTTTCCACAAACTAAAAAAAAACGAATAAACAAATTCCTCAAAGTCTCAAATCAAATGAAAAACTAACTTATAATCTAAATGCTAAATTCTTCAATAAACTATGCGTTTCCAAGTATTCTTCATCGACTCCTCGCCTTCTAAGCTTAGTTTTGATTATCGTCCAGACCCAAGTTCAAGGGATTATCTGCAATGTAAGAGATGAGCTCCATGCCTAGTGAAGAAAACAATAACACAAACATAGCATATGATATCCCTACTTCCTCACATGATATTTCAAATAAACATAAACAACAATTTATTTCATGCTCATGCCTTTGCAAAAATGTAATGCTCAATGCAAAATGCTATATTCCAACCCATTATTCACATCTACTGATATTTGGTGGCCTTCCCGACGAATCGAGGATAACACAACATCGCCTTAGTGGCCTTCCCACCTAAAGTGAGGATAACACAACCTACCACCAAATAACAACCCTCATGATTTGTCACGGATATCACATCTCTTCACCGTAATGGTCTTCCCACTTAAAGTGAGGCTAACAACACTACCACCATCGTGGTCTTCGTGACAATCATGGATTGCACCCTCATACCCAATGCTATGCTCAATGCCAATCAACATGCTTTAATTAATTATAACATGCTTATACAATTGTAACTTCCATTCTAAGCAGATTATTACATCACAATCAATATCTCATTTGCCATAGCATGCATATACCTTGAAATATACGTAGCAATAGTCCAAGTATCATAATTATTTGAATTATATAAACCAACATTCAAACATGCCCAATCAAGATTGAAATTCAACAATACCATACAAATAATCATCAATTTATGAATATAAAATCATTGGATCTTTCAACAACATTAATGGTTAGATTCCACAATCTGGACGGACTGAGTCTCCTCACGGCCAATAGAATATTTAGCCAAAATCTCCCTTACACTACTATGAGTGAACACCGGATGTCTATCATTATTAACATACACTCAGTCTATTCTAGATGTAGGGCTGTCTAGACATAAGTTGAGGCCTAAGGCAAAAAATCTAAATGGGGCCTTTTTAATATTTAATACATTATTATAAATAATATTTAATTAAAATTTTAATTATATATATAAAAAAATTTATCTAAAATCTACTTTTCTTGCTTTTTGAGATGCAAAATTACTAATTAAATTTTTGTATTCAAGTTTTGCTAAAATATCATTTTCAATTGATAATATGGCTAATTCACTTAATCTTTCTTGTGACATTGTTGATCGTAGATAAGATTTTATTAATTTTAGTTTTGAAAAACTTCTTTCTGCAGAAGCAACTGTTACAGGTATTGTCAATAATATTCGGTATGCAATATCAGTATTTGCAAACGAATCTAGTTTTTTAATATAATTCAAAATTTCAATTGGAGTTATTTCTGTTTGTAAAATTTCTCTTAAGACTTTTAACTTTGAAAATAAATCTAAACCATCTATATCAGAAACCTCATTATATTTCAAAAGATATTCAAGATTAAGACAATATTTTTTCAAACTATCATTTAATGATTTTAATTTTTTGAAATCAAATAAAAACAAAAAATATCTTCATATTTTTTAAATTGTTCAAACCTACTTTGAATTGAGGAAATCACTTGATCTACTATATATAAAAAATAACTAACTTTAAAAGATTCTTTGGCTGATTGTGTTGACTCATCATCGACATTTTCATCAAACTGTTTTTTTCTACGAATTTTACGCCTTTCATTAAATACAGGTTCTATATCCATTTTAGTTGCAATCTCTTTCGCTGCAGTCATAGCTGATGTAAATCCATTTTCTCTATACTTAATAAAAAAACTAATGAGACCTTCTAAGTGATCTATAACAATATCGATATGCATATTTTTAGATTGTAAAGTTTTACTAAGTTAACAGCAAATAATATATCATACCAAATAGTCATAGCTACTAAAAATTCAAAATTTCCGATCTCATAAATAGCTAAACTTTCAGCTTCACTTCTTGTTTTTGGGTCTTCACTAGTTTCTGTTAATTGAAGTAGAACATCTCCAATTTCTAGAGCTTGATATTTTATCGCTTTAACACTTTCAATACGACTTTCCCAACGTGTTTGTGACACTGACTTTATAGTTAATATAGATACATTATCTTAAAAAAATTTCCACCGCTTTGTAGAAGAAGAAAATAATGTATATATACGTTGTACTACTCCGAAAAAAGATATAGCTTTAGGACACGAGTTTGTCAAATCACAAAGTACTAAATTTAAATTATGAGAACCACATGATGTATAGAAAGCTCTAGGATTTGTATCTAATAGTCTTTTTTGTACACCTTGTTGTTTTCCGTTCATATTTGATCCATTATCATACCCTTGTCCTCTTATATCATTAGTATCAAGTCCTAAATTTTTTATTGCATTTAAAAGTTCATTAAAAAGCCCTTTTCCAGATGTATCGTCTACTTTTAGAAATTCTAAAAAATATTCTTCAATTTTTATTGGATCTATTGAAACATTCACACAACGCAATATTAGAGTCATTTGTTCTTGATGATTTGCATCCGGAGTACAATCAAGTATAATTGAATAATATTTTGCCTCTTTAATTTTTTTAATAATTGTACTTTTAATTTCACATGCTAAAATATGTATTAATTCATTTTGTATATTATGTCCAAGATAATGATTATGGATTTCACCATTTTTAATACGACGAAGATGTTCTTGCATTATTTGATCAAATTTTGCAATCATTTCAATTAAACCTAGAAAATTCCTATTATTTTCTTCATATATCTTGTCATTATTTCCATGAAATGGTATGTTATTTTTAGCAAGAGCTTCCACAACAACAATAATTCTTAAGAGTACTTTTTTCCAATGTTCTTTCTTTTTGTTAATCTGTTCTTGAATATTTTTATCAATTGCTTATTTTTTAACAATCTTGATTCTAAATCAATCCAACTTTTCATATTCATAATATGCTCATTTGTTAGTTCGGGATGTTTAAGTTTAGAATTAAGATTTTTCCAATATCTAGTTCCATTTGTAACTAACACACTTGTACTCGGTTTTGAATTAAACAATTTGCAACAAAAACAAAATACCAAATCCATCTCTTTTGAATATAATAGCCATTTTCTATTTTTCTTTTCTCCATGTGATAATACTCTAATATAATAGTTAGTAGAGAAATGCCTAGAGTCGTTATCCATAGGAAATTTTATATTTTTATCTCTAGTATGACCTCTTTCTACTAATAAATCTCTTATTTTGGTATCTATAGTTTCCCATCGTTCTGGATCATAACTAATTGTAGAAATAGAATCGATTATTTCATTTTCTTTTCTTATTTCTTTTTCTTCTAAATTTTTTTGAGTATCATTATGAATCTATTCGTTGTCATTCTTTTCTACCGTTAGTTCATCATCTTCTAAATCTATTAAATGAATTGGTTGTTCATTTTTTAAATCTTCATTCAAATTACTTGTTAAATTTTGTTTATTGCCATTAATAAATTTATCAAGAGTCCCTCTTTGAGATTGAACTAGTTTTTCTATTCTTTTCTTTTTTTGAAGTTTTTAAAATCCAGATTCATATTTTCTAATAGACATATTTATGATTAAAACACAATTATAAATAAGACAAAAACTTATAAGATTACAAATAACTAAAATGAACTAAAATTGAAAGGTTAAAGAACAATAGAACCTGGCACCGTGAAAATACGATAATTGCAAGGTCTTTTATAGCTCTATTACTCTACCAATTCACTAAAGATCTCTAAATTAAACGTCATAACTTTATCTGTATGAAAAAACAAAGGAAAAAATAAAAGGTTTAGATTCAATAAGAATAAGGGTTTTGTCGTTTAGATTCAATAATACATAAATGTAAGTGGAGAAGATCAAAGAAAAAAGTATCCACTCTATAGAAGACTTGCTTATCCAAAGAAGTAATCAATCATCATGACCCAAATAAAGTAGTAAAGAACCAATCTGAAGGTCAAGAAGGGATTTTTTGAATTTGATTCACGTTCAAACCCCTCTGGCCACTTCTCATGGGGTTACTCTTCGTCAATTTAATTAGTGTGCATAGATTGGGAGGTTTACACCTGCTCGTGGGATTAGTCACAGATACCCATGTTAAAAAAATCGGAAAATAAAGAAGATGGATAAGAAGAATGGAAAGAATAGAGGAATCTGCCAGTTGGACGTTGGGAGTCAGTTCCCCATGGATGTAGAGATAAAGATGGAATGAACACACTGATATTCTTGCTCAGCTCATCTGTTGCCTTCAATTCAAAAAGCCCTAGCATAATCCATGTTCCAATCCCATTTAGGGAATAAGGTTTTATCTTCTAAGTTCTAATCACCTGTCACAAGCATGCCACTTGTGAGAAACAGAGCAATCATAGAGATTGAAAGATCCAGCTGGCCAGAGGGGCCTCTTCTCTCAATGGAGGATTTGCTTCCTCTTTTGTTCATCTCTACGGTATCTATTATCATGTCTTTTGCAATGGAGTCGAGCATCATTCAATATATCAAGTTCCAAACTCAGTCCTCACGGGAAGGCCTTGATTTACCCTTTCCAGAGTACTGACATTTTTCACTCCAGGCTCCAGTTTAACTGCAGCAGTTCAGCTTTCAACTGTGGTTGGCTTGCGTTTCACAGCCACAAAGGGATGAAAAAGTTCAATGGTTTTGGTAAAATCTGAGCAACATTCTAGATCTAGTTTTGACGCCACAAGTTTTTTTTTTTCAGATCTGAAAACCCATCTCAAATCTGAGAAAAACTGAAATAAAAAATCAGCCCAAATAATTCTCAAACTGAATTATTTTTTGTCCTTTTGATGTAAAGGCACAAAATAAAATTTTCAATTCAAGTTTTCCAAAATAATTTCCAGAACACTATTAATCTATACTAATTGATTCAATTAATCCCTAACTTAAGATGGAAATATGGAATTAGGAATACCTAGGCTCCAAGTAGAGGGGCAGTCGGGCAGATCGACGTTCATCAAGAGAGAGCACTGAGAGAGGAGAGCGAGAGAGAACCAGAGAGATGCAGTCAGAGAGCGAGACCGAGAGAGAGAGAGAGAGAGAGCAGTGTCGTGAGAGTCTTGAGGGAGCAAGAGAAGAGAGAAGAGAGAGCAGAGAGCCGCATAAGGTATGCTGCGGAAGGTTTTATCGAGGCTTTTTTTTTTTTGTTTCCATTGCCTATTTTGTAGGGTTTGTACTGCACAGCTCACCAGTGGGCCCCTAATTCGAGTGACTTTTTTTTTTTTTTACGAGGCCTAACGCTAATGGTGTTTTTATGGGAGGCCTAAGGCGACCTCGGTCGCCTTATGGTGCAGACGGCACTGTATAGATCCAACGATTATATTCCAAACATACAACACATTGCAATATTTTCATTGCTTAAACACATAATATAAAGAATCTTGTTCAAAAAGTATGTAGTGAATTATTTCCCTCACCTAGAATCGCATAAAATGTATGTGCTAGCAAGGAATCCAAAGCTTTCAAAAATACGCCTTTTTTAATGCAAGGTTGCTGCAGATCAAATTAAATGTTTTAAGCAAATAGCATTTGTTTATTGTTAACTCCCTTTAAATTAATCTTGTTTAAATGGTTTACTGGCTCACTAAGGTCTTGTTTTTATGAAGTTCTCGGACTGAAATCAGTCTTATTATCTGATCGATCTGGGATTAGAAATCAGTCCCTACTACTAATAATCTGGGCTGGCTTGCAAGCTTAATTTAGAGGAGTTCAAACCTGGTTCTGCTGGCTCAACCAGGAAGGGTTTCTTGGTCCACAGCATATCCAATAGGTATGAAATTTGGGATTGGTATCAGTCCAATTATTTGGCCGATCTTGGGACTGAAAATCAATCTCCTCTCTCAATGGTTGGAATTTGGTTATTCTTGAACAGTCCCATAAAAGATAACAGTTTTGGCCTAGGTTAAAGGCCCAATTTGATAGTGTTTTGAACTGAATTTTGGACCCTAGTTCAGACCCAAATAAGGATTGTTCCACAGTCCTAGTGGCACCCAGTTTTGGTTGGGTGATTGCCCATCTCAGCTGGAGTTCTAGCCAAATAAAATTTCAGCATGGCTTTATTAACTTAAGTAGAGGTAGATAGAAAATTGATAGAGGAAGGGAAATAGGGGAATAATTAAATAAAAACGGGTAAGATAACCAACTATCTCCAAAAATCAACAATCTGAAGACTGAAAAATCAGTCCCAGATATCACCAGCTACATCAATGGTTTGGCTAGTCTCTCGTGGTCTATTTGTAACGCCCCGCCCTTTTTCACTCGTAAAAAATCAGAGTTTATTATTATTATTTTTTTTTATAAATAAAGCGAGAGAGAGAGAGGGGAAACGTCACAACGCGAGTCAAGTCCAAGTTTCCAAAACCCGACCCTTAACTGGCCACCTTTAGCTGTGCATGGACCAAGTCCACCAAAACATTTCACACACTAAAGGATATTTGCGGAATTATTATATGAATAAAATACTATTCATATCTATGTCATTAATAAGTAAAGAAGCCAATCACCATATAATTAACTGAAACTTAAATATCTAAAATATCATCAAACCATAGCAAAATAATCTAAGTTATTACAATCCCAAAATTAACAGTTCTCCCAATACATCAATTCAAAATCAATTAAGTAAAATAAGCATAAACTGCCCAATCTCCTATGCTTGGCTTTCTTCACGTCCCATGTTCTTTTCATTCCCTGTTCCATCATCTATAGGGTAGAAGTAGGGCGTTCGTCAACGCGCCTAGTAGGAATTCCAAATAGGGTTATGTACACATAAGATCAATATAAAATCAATATAGAAAACATCATATCATTTTTGTAAACCATTTCATAAGTAACAAAATACAAGGCATGATTTCCAAAACATAATCATGCTTATTTATGCATCATGCCATGGGTGTCAATGCCAAATGATCTCTCACCCAATTCCATATCCAGCCACATCATATACAGATAGTCTCCTTGATAAATCACCATATCAAGGTGTTCCCTTGGCCAATTACTTCCACAATGTTTTGTGATGTACCACTAGGTCACTGTTATATCTCCCCACATATGTTAATAGGAATCACCGAATGGAGTGTGGACTCCTCCCCACATATGTTAATCGGAATCATCGAATGGAGTGTGGACTCCTCCCCACATATGTTAATCGGAATCACCGAATGGAGTGTAGACTCCTCCCTTGTGTTCCCTCCCATGCCATGCATGAGATAATGAGTGCAAAATGCCATTTCATGTCAAGTTACATGTATCATTGAAACTTTGTTCATAAAACATAACCATATGTTTAATCAAAGTGAATCATCATATTTAAGATAAAAACCAGTAACATAAATATAATCCACAATGTCTCAATAAGGTAGGAATCCTACCAATGTACGATATACTATCTTGCAAGGATAACGCCAATGGTCAAGTGAGACGAATCGCGATCATTTTGCGAACCTCTTTACCTTATCAAGTTCAAACATACATATTAGTTTGATTTTCCATCTCCATTTCATCATCCCTATCTCTATCTAAGTTCCATGTTCGTTTCCCAACGCATTTATGCATTCCTTGTCCTTAACCCGTTTAAGATCCTCAATGGGGTTTTTACTAGCCCAAAACAGTCCCCAAATTCAACCATTTAGAGACTGAAAAATCATTCCCACTGTGGCAGATTTTACTAGCCAAATCAGTCCCCAAATTCAACTATTTAAAGACTGAAAAATCAGTCCCAACTGTGGCAGATTTACTAGCGAAAACAGTTCCCAAATTCAATGATTTAAAAACTGAAAAATCAGTCCCAACTGTGGCAGATTTACAAGCTAAAACAGTCCCCGAATTTAACCATTTAAAGACTAAAATCAGTCCCAAAAACCAGCCATTAATTGATCCAAAATCAGCTAGCATCTGTTTTAAAATCAGACACCAAAATTAATAGTTTGAAGGCTGAAAACCAGTCCCAATACCAACCATCAACTAGTTCTAAAACTGATCCAAAATCACTCCTAAGATTCACTGGTTTGAAACCTTAAAATCAGTCCTAAGATTCACTGATTTGAAACCTTAAAATCAGTCCTAAGATTCACTGAATTAAAACTTTAAAATCAGTCTTAAGATTCACTGATTTGAAACCTTAACATTAGTCCTAAGATTTTAACAATTTTAAACCTTAAAATCAGTCCTAAGACTTGCTGATTTTGAAACCTAAAATCAGTCCCAAGGTTTACTGATTTTTTAACCTTAAAAACAGTCCCAACTGATCTTGGAACCTTAAAAACAGTCCCAAGGTTTACTGATTTTGAAACTTTAAAATCAGTCCCAACTTTATTCTATTTAATCATATTATTATCATCGCATGTGTTCTTTTGTTTAAATCCCATAACCATTCCTTGAATGGATTTCCATTTCCATGGCCTCAATACAATTTGGCCATTCCATTCCATCAATTATGGAATCCATAGATTTGGCCACACCATGGCCAAATCTATAGTTCACCCTTAATCTTAATCCTATATTGTTAAACTCATACATACCTTCTTTCCTGTCTCCTTCGTTTCTTTTTTATCTAAATTCCCTCCTTAATCCTTCTTTCTTTTCTTTGTTCTTCAGCAATTTTCCAAGTGTAGTGGTGTAGAGAGGGAGAAGAGGAGAGAAAAAAAAGAGGAGAAATCCTTTGCTCTCAATGGAGAATTCGGCCAAGGGGTGTGAGCAGCCCCTTGGTTTGTGTCTCTTTGTAATCAGCCCAAGCCTTTTCAAACTCCCTCATTAAGGTTTTGTCTAAATCAAGGTGTCCCTTGGTTTAATCAAGGCACCCCTTTGATTCCCAACGTGTGCATGGGTTTCTTGTCCATTGCGATGGAAACCCTCCATCTTCCCACTCAACTCACTTTGAGATGGAAGTCTCCTCAACTTCCATCTTAACTCATCTCCAACTCAAACATTATTTAACTCAATTGAACTCATTCATGTAACTCTTAAACTCAAGACTTGAATTCACCTCTTAATTAAATAAATCCTTAACTCAACTCAAATGAATTCACTTATGGTTGACCAAGTCAGCCATGACATAGCCGGACATGCATGTGGTGACCACATGGCATGTGGTGACCACATGGCACGTGGTCCCATCCTTGCCATGTCACTTACATGTCACCTCACTTGATGAGGTGGATTAATGCATTGGGTCTTAATTGGATAGTTGACCCAATTAAATTAACCTTACCCATTTACCTTAAAATTAGCTCATCTATGAGTCATTGGGTCCCAATTGGGTAATTGACCCATTTAATTACATTTACCCAATTACTTTCAAAACAAATCCTATCCATGATCCATTGGGTCTTAATTGGGTTATTGACCCAACTCCTTACCCATCTAAGGTTCATTTCAACCATTAATCTTAAATTCAATCAATTTGTAATTCAAAATAGACCAAATCCAATATATTGTAAGTGATGAAAATCCGGGGTGTTACAATATTACCCTCTTTTGAAATTTTTGTCCCGAAAATCGAGCGAAGTAGGGTTTCAAACAACTTATACAAAAAGCTCAGGATGAGCTGCTCTCATTTCTGATTCAAGTTCCCAGGTGGCTTCCTCATTACCATGCCGGTCCCATACCACCTTGACGAATTGAATTGCTCGGTTTGGTAACACCCTTTGTTCCGTCTCAATCACTCTGACATGCCTTTCGACGTAGGTCACGTCGCTTTGCACTTCTATATCTTGTACGTTCAACACATGCGAGGGGTCAGGATTGTACTTCCTCAACGTGGAAACATGGAACACATCGTGCAGTGATGACAATTATGGAGGGAGTATCAGACAATAAGCTACTTCCCCCACCCTCTTTTGGATTGGAAAGGGTCCCACAAATCTGGGTGACAGCTTCCCTTTCTTTCCAAATCGCATGTGTCCCTTTCGTGGCGAGACCTTCAAGAACACTAAGTTTCCTACTTTAAACTCAAGGAATCTCTTTGTCTTGTCCTCGTAGCTCTTCTGACGACTCTGTGCAGTGAGCAGATGTTGTCGTATCACCTTAATTTGTTCCGTGGTCTCTGCAACTAGTTCAGGCCCAATAAGAGCAGGCTCACCGGCCTCTGTCCAACACACTGGAGTTCTGCACGGTCTACCATACAATTCCTCAAATGGAGCCATCTTGAAGCTTGCTTGGTAACTGTTGTTGTATGAGAACTCAACCAGTGGTAGATGATCTTCCCAACCACCCTTGAAGTTTAATATGCAAGCTCTCAGCATATCCTCCAAGGTTTGTATTGTGCGTTCCGACTGCCCGTCAGTCTGTGGATGGAAAGCTGTGCTGATTAATAAACTTGTTCCCATGGCCGACTGCATGCTTTGCCACTCTGCCAGTGAATCGGCCATCTCTTTTGGACACAACAGTCCTGGGGATACCATGTAGCCTAATGATATCCTTGATATACCGCCGTCCCAAGATCTCTCACGAGTTTGTCATCTTGATTGGGAGAAAATGTGCAGACTTGATTAGATGATCTACCACAACCCATATTGCATCGTTATCTTTTTTAAGACCTTGGCAACCCTGTCACAAAATCCATGGAAATATGTTCCCATTTCCATTCATGCACAGGTAGAGGTTTGAGCAGTTCTAGCGGCTTCTGATATTCGGTCTTGATGTGCTGACAAGTAAGACAATGAGAGACAAAGTCATTTACGTCTCTTTTAAGTCCATGCCACCAATAATGTCTTTTCAAATCATGGTACATTTTGGTGCTACCCGGATGAGTAGAGAGTTTTGTTTGATGAGTTTCGATCAACAACTCTCTTCTGCAGCTTTGAGGCACATATGTCCTGCCTCGGAATGAGAGATCTTGTCCAGGTCGTAATTCCCATTCAGGTATGACCTCACTAGTAGACATCTTAGCCCATATTTCTTCCACTTCCGGATCTCTCCGCTGTTGTTGCTCAATCTTGGTAACCATAATAGACCGTACCATTAGATTACACATGCTCCTACGGTCCTTGATGTACAAATTGAATTCCCAAATGGTTGTCAACATTTCCCATTCCTTCATGATCAAATTGGCCACCGTTGCATGTGACATGCGGCTGAGGGCATCTGCCACTTTGTTCGCCTTGCTAGGATGATATCGTAATGCAAACTCATAATCTTGCAGATATTTCATCCATCTGCGCTGCCTCATGTTGAGTTCCTTTTGATCAAACAGATACTTTAAACTCTTATGGTCAGAAAATACTTCAAATTTCTCACCATATAGATAGTGTCTCCAGCTTTTGAGAGTGAAAACCACTGCAACTAATTCCAGATCATGAGTGGGATAGTTGCGTTCATGAATTTTCGTTGCCTTGAACCGTATGGCACTACATGATCACTTTGAGTAAGAGAGCACCCAAGTCCTCCTGAAGCATCACAATATACTTCATATCCCTTGCATCTTTCCGGCAAAGCCAAAATAGGAGCAGTCGTAAGCTTCTGTTCCGGTCTTCGAACCTTCGGTTGCACACATTAGACCATTCAAATTTGACTCCTTTTTTAGTGAGTCGGGTGAGTGGAGCTGCAATCTTGGAGAAGTCCATAATAAACTTCCAATAGTAGCTAGCCAGTCCCAGAAAGCTACAGATTTCGGTCACATTCTTCGGAGTTTTCCAGTCTCTAACTGCTGCCACTTTAGTCGGGTCCACGGCTATTCCTTCTACTGATATAACATGTCCTAAGAAGTTAACCTCAGATAGTCAGAACTCGCACTTGCTTGCTTTAGCATATAATTGATTCTTCTTTAGAGTGTCCAGAACTATCCGCAAGTGTTCAGCATGCTCCTCCCGACTGTTGGAATAAATCAGGATATCGTCAATGAAGACAATTACAAACTTGTCCAAATAAGGACGGAATATTTTGTTCATCAGATCCATGAACACAGCTGGTGTATTGGTGAGTCCAAAAGGCATGACCACATATTCATATAGTCCATACTGAGTTCTGAAAGCCGTCTTTTCTATGTCCTCATCTCTGACACGGATTTGATGGTAGCCTGACATCAGATCAATTTTGGAGAAATGGCTGAAGCCTCTGAATTGATCAAACAGATCATTAATTCTGAGTAGAGGGTACTTGTTCCTGACCGTCAGCTGATTCAACTTCCTGTAATCTACACACATCCGAAGAGTACCATCCTTCTTCTTCACAAATAATACTGGTGCTCCCAAGGATGAAGTGTTGTTCCGGATGCATCCTAGTCTGAGCAACTCATTAATTTGTTTCTTCAGCTCAGATATTTCTGCTGGGGCCATCCCGTAATGCTGTAATGATACAGGAGTAGTGCCAAGATAAAGTTTGATCTCGAAGTCAATCTCCCTTCTTGGAGGCAAACGAGGGAGTTCTGTCGGAAATACCTTTGCGTAGTCTTTCACTACCGCAGGTAGTTCAGCCATCGGTGCCTTGTCTAGTCTGATGTTGTTCAATACAAGATGGTTCAATTCTTCATATAGTCTCCTGGTCATAGGGATGCTCTGTCTGTTGGCATGTACTACAAACAGTTTTCCCTCGGGTGACCAAAATATCACCCTGCGAAGATTACAGTCAATGCCGGCCTGGAAGGTAGCCAACCAATCCATGCCAAATATGATGTCATACTCTGTCATCTCGAGTACCAGATAGTTGAACTCAAATTTGAACCCAACAAGTTCAGTATTTACGGAGGTGTAGATTAGACCCACTGATGTGTTTCTAATAGGGGATACAATAGTAAGTGCAATGGACAATTGTTGTACTAAGGTGCCAGTAGCAGATATAAAGGAGTGTGATGCTCCTGAATCAAATAATGCAAAGACATAAGAATTACCAACTACTGCCATACCTTGAATCACCGAGTGATCCACTGTCTCTGGAGGAGGAGCCAAAGTATACAGTCGTCCAAATCCTGTTGGAATAGGTGCCCGTCCTGTCTGGTTATGTGCTCTGGATGCTTGTGACTGAGCTTGTCGAGCTGGAGGACGGAAAGAACCCCTGGAGTGTGAAGGTCTACTGTTCTGCGGACACTCCCTCTTGAAATGGCCCTGTTGGGCACATTGGAAACAGGTGCTTACACCTCGAGGAACCTGAGAGACTGGTCCTGATATGGAGGGCTGATTGGGACGAAAACCTCCAGTAGATCCAGTAGAAGGTGAGGGTCTCCCAAAGTTGAGTCTGAATCTCTTGTTAGGGCGAAAAGTACTTCCCCCATTCTGACCTCATCGGTTATCCACAAATCTAACTGTCTCCACCAGCTCTTGTTCAGCTATGCTGGCTTGATTGACCACTTCTGCCAAAGTAGCTGCTTTGAAAATTGTGACTTTGGTCCTGATGCTTGGTCGTAAACCTCGCTCAAACTTTCGAGCCTTCTTATAATCCGTGTCCACCATATATAGTGCATAACATGATAGACGGAGGAATTCTTGATAATATTCGGCAACAGTCATGGTGCCCTGGACCAAAGATATGAATGCTTGGGTCTGACGTTCTTTCTCTTCCTCTGGAAAGTAATGGTCCAGAAACATCCTGGCAAACTGGTCCCAGGTCATCTCTGTCCTATCTGTCGCTGGAATCTGTGCTTGTTGAAGTTCTATGACTGTCCACCATTTACCGGCATCGTCTACCAATTGTGAAGTAGCCAGCAGTATTCTGTCCTCATCAATGGTGATCTTAAGTAGCTTCAAGATCTTTGTGATATTTTCTATCCAATTCTCTGCTCCTGCAGGTCCCTCCTTCCCCTTGAAATATGGGGGACGCTGTTGTTGGAAGTCTCTGACCATTGTTCGGTCCTGGGATTCATTGGTAGTAATAGTAGTGCCTCCGTTGCCGTTCTGATGTTGCTGTAAGACGGAGGTGACTACTGCCTGCACTAAGTTCTGCAACTCGGGAGGTACCACAGGAATATTCACGCTGTTCTCTCCATCTTCCCGATTCGGGTTCCGTCGGACACTTCTCTTTCTTCGTGGAGGCATTTTCCTAAGTCATCAAAACATTGGTTGACTTAGTTTTCTACTAAGGATTTGTGTTCAAATATTTTGAAATTAAAATTGATTCGATCATCATAGGGAGGGGAAGGTTCTGTTTAATTCTCCTATATGTCACTTTGTGTTTCTTTCATGGGGAAATTGCTTAAGTATTATCTTATACTTCTTGTTTTGGAGAGATTTTCCAGATATCACATGATGTTTCTTGTTTGGGGGAGGGACAACCTATTTCGTTATATTTGATAAATCTACAATTTATGGTGATTGTCCTTGCCTTGCTGTTGTTTTCCTCATCAATGGTTGTTCTCAGATTGAATGCTTACAGTCTGATTCTCATCAAAGTGAATTAATTCGTCCCCCGTGCAGCAGACTCCGAAGAGGCGATCAGTTGGGATTCTTATCTGTCAGTGAGACATGATACCGTATTAATCTTACTTTGTGAGACTCAACACTTCTGATTTCGCTCTGATACCAACTGTAACGCCCTGCCTTTTTTCACTCACCAAAAATCAGAGTTTATTTATTTTTTTATAAATAGAGAGAGAGAGAGAGAGAGAGAGGGGGGAAACGTCACAATAATCCAAGTTTCCAAAACCCGACCCTTAACTGGCCACCTTTACGTGTGCGTACCAAGTCCACCAAAACATTTCACACACTAAAGGATATTTGCGGAATTATTATATGAATAAAATACTATTCATATCCATGTCATTAATAAGCAAGGAAGCCAATCACCATATAATTAACTGAAACTTAAATATCCAAAATATCATCAAACCATAGCAAAATAATCTAAGTTATTATAATCCCAAAATTAACAGTTCTTCGAATACATCAATTCAAAATCAATTAAGTAAAATAAGCATAAACTGCCCAAGCTCCTATGCTTGGCTTTCTTCACGTCCCATGTTCTTTCCATTCCCTGTTCCATCATCTATAGGGTAGAAGTAGGGCGTTAGTCAACTTGCCCAGTAGGAATTCCAAATAGGGTTATGTACACATAAGATCAATATAAAGTCAATATAGAAAACATCACATCATGTTTGTAAACCATTTCATAAGTAACAAAATACAAGGCATGATTTCCAAAACGTAATATGCTTACTTATGCATCATGGCATGGGTGTCAATGCCAAATGATCCCTCACCCAATTCCATATCCAGCCACATCATATACAAATAATCTCCTTGATAAATCACCATATCAAGGTGTTCCCTTGGCCAATTACTTCCACAGTGTTTTGTGATATACCACCAGGTTACTGTTATACCTCCCCACATATGTTAATCGGAATTACCGAATGGAGTGTGGACTCCTCTCCACATATGTTAATCGAAATCACCGAATGGAGTGTGGACTCCTCCCCACATATGTTAATCGGAATTACCGAATAGAGTGTGGACTCCTCTCTTGTGTTCCCTCCCATGCCATGCATGAGATAATGAGTGCAAAATGCCATTTCATGTCAAGTTACATATATCATTGAAATTCTGTTCATAAAACATAACCATATGTTTAACCAAAGTAAATCATCATATTTAAGATAAAAACCAGTAACATAAATATAATCCACAGTGTCTCAATAAGGTAGGAATTCTACCAATGTACGATATACTATCTTGCATGGGTAACGCCAATGGTCACGTGAGACGAATCACGATCATTTTGCAAACCTCTTTACCTTATCAAGTTCAAACATACATATTAGTTTGATTTTCCATCTCCATTTCATCATCCCTCCCTATCTCTATCTAAGTTCCATGTTCGTTTCCCAACGCATTTATGCATTCCTTGTCTTTAACCCGTTTAAGATCCTCAATGGGGTTTTTACTAGCACAAAATAGTCCCCAAATTCAACCATTTAGAGACTGAAAAATCAGTCCCACTGTGGCAGATTTTACTAGCCAAATCAGTCCCCAAATTCAACCATTTAAGGACTGAAAAATCAGTCCCAACTGTGGCAGATTTACTAGCCAAAACAGTTCCCAAATTCAATCATTTAAAGACTGAAAAATCAGTCCCAACTGTGGCAGATTTACAAGCCAAAACAGTCCCCGAATTATGGAAAGTTATCAAGGCCCTACATTGCACATATTGGGCAATCTTGATTTATCATACATTTTATAATAGTTCAACACATCACAAATCTATGAATTCTCAATTATAGTAAACATCTAATCATAGGGAACTTAGGAAACTCATACATATGTATCTGATACAATATATTCACATCAATCACACATAGGCATAAGGAGGTCAAACCATAATCTTACCCAACTATGCATTGGAATGTGCAGAAGGCAACATTCACTCAAACATATTATCACAGCATGAAATTTTACAAATATTCTCAATGCTCTAAGTATATGACATTCTCCAATTTTACCCAATGTTATCAAACTCGAATTGTATTGAAATTGGTCTAGGGGTGTGAATCGTGAATCTAAAATCGTAAAATCATATGGTTCATATATCTTCTTATTCCCATAATCATTTTATTGACCTGAGCCATTAAACCAACCTTAAAATGTAGACAAGATCCTCTGGATATTTATACTAAATCACCAGCTCAAGGAAGTGATCTAGTTTTTGTTACATTTCTTTGTTTTCTGACATGGGCATCACCATTAAACCATTTCCTGCTCTTATTGCAACTTATTCATAATCTTGGTTGTTAATTTTGGGGATTCCAATCATATCACTTGTTTAACATCATTTACAAGCACCAAAGTCCTTCCATGGTGGCAAACAATTTTTTGCTACAAATGGTGAGAAACACCTATCTGAAGAATTGGCTCTATCCTTTTTTCTACCTATCAAAATAATTATTCCTCCATTCTTCCCAACATGGAAGCTACATGCCAATTTCATTAGTGTTGGTCAATTAGCTGTTTTTTTCTGACCTTTGCAAACCTCATAATAGTGGTTCATCATTTTTTGAGATATCTTTGGGACTTTACGTCGGAGTCTGTTTTACTCTTCGTTATCACCTTAACTTCAGTTGGGCATACTGATGCTGATTGTGCAGATTGTCCCACTCCACTTGAATAGTGTATGTTTTTAGGCACTTCATCATTTCATAAAGAAGAAGAAAGCAATTGTGAAATTATCAGCTGAAGCATGTTATTCTTATGTCCACTGTGAGAGAAATTTGGCTTCATTACATTCTTGAACAATTTGGTGTTTCCTCTCCAAATACCGCCCATCATATGTACACACCACAAGTGCTATCCAAATAACCTTTAATTCAATCTTTCTTGAGCACAAGAAGCAAATCAAAGTGGATTGTCATTTGATACGAGATCATTTCACCAGTAGGAATATCAAGCTACCTCATGTATCCTTCAATTCCAGTTAGTGGGCATTCTAACCAATGCCATGCCAACGCCTTGCCATGATTTTATTTTTTTGAGCAAATTGATGTCACATGATGCTCCACATCAATTAGAGGGAACATTGATGGAATCAGTTCATCTAATTCAAATGGTCATGGGGACTGTAGGATCTAATTCAAAGTTACACCACTTTGTGTGCTCCTTCATTGTACTTGGTACAATGTGCACATTTGTTAGGGATTTTACTTTCAATGCTAGAGATTGTGATTCGGATCAAAGTCTCGCAGTTAATTTCCTCATGAGAATTTTAATAATGCATGTTGTTCGGACCTAGGTATCCATCCCAAAAGCCTAGCCTGTTAGGTGGAGTGATCTAAGTCCTTTATAAATCCCTAAATCTCCTTCTGGACTTCCAATGTAGGACTCGTTCTCAGACAGTCCCAACAATCCCCCCTCGAACGAGGCTAACCAATTCATCTGCCTAGAGGATCTCCTGAGTCCACATGAGGTAGCTGGAGACCTGGCTCTGATAGCACTCGTTAGGACCTGAGTCTCTATCCCAAAAGACTAGCTTGTTAGGTGGAGTGACTCAAGTCCTTTATAAATCCTCAGATCTCCCTCTACACTTCCAATGTGGGACTCGTTCGTCTCCAGTCCCAACACATGCAATAGTGCTCTTGATATTATATTGATATTGTATATTTGACCAATCTACCAGAGGATCATTGAGTCTTCTCCTTTACTTGCATTCCATATATCTGTACATTTGTAAGACTTCTTTATCTTTATCACAATTTACATAAATGCAATTTGTCAAATTTTTAGGTATGTGCGACTAATTGTTGTTGAAGCTCTACGTCTCTATCCTCAACCCCCACTACTCATCAGACGCTCTCTCACGCCAGATGTGTTGCCAGGTATTCAATATCTTCATTGAAACCACTTGGATTTTTTTTAAGTGATAAATCACTTGGCTTGACTCAATATGTTATGCTGAATGTGTTCATAGGAACCAAAATTGTAATGGCCCGTCCCGCTAGCACAATATTATTCGCTTTAGGTCTACATACAGACCCGCACAGCTTTGCTTTGACGAGTCAACCCACTATTGCTCCCAAAAGGCCCTGTGCTAGAAGGAGGAAGGCTACTACTTATATACCAGGGAAATTCCAATGCCAGTAGCAATGTGGGACTTTTTGGGGCAGGTTATTACAATCTACTCCCCTTAAAGCCAGAGCCGTCCCTGGCTCTGTATACACAACAACCAAGCCCACACCCTCAAACAGAGAGTTGAACCATGCTCTGATACCATTTGTAACGACCCGTCCCGCTAGCACAATATTGTCTGCTTTGAGCCTACACACGGACCCGCACTGCTTTTCTTTGGCGAGCCAACCCACTGTTGGTCCCAAAAGGCCTTGTCTGGGTATCAAAGTACACAGCGGCACAATATTGTCCTCTTTGGGCCCTCGGGGAGAGCCTCGCTCCATACCCGGCAACCCTCAAGGTTTTGTTCCTAGCACATGACTTATACACACCCATTCTCAACTAGGAGGCCTTGTGTTAAGGAGAGGGGAGTACCCTCTTTATAACCCCCACACCCCCTTCCCTCATGGGCGATGTGGGACTTTTTTTCCACACCCCCCATGTGGGTGAGGTGTTACAAAAATCCTATGGTGCAGTTGCTCCAGAGAAATCCTTGTGGTACCAAACAAATGCTGCCACGTAGGGCAGATTTAAGGGCATTCATGTCATTTTAAAAGATTTGGAATCTTCTAGATTTTTAAAGTTATATGAACACCCCACATTATGCTTATGTGGCAACATTTAATTGATCCCACCAGGATTTTTCTGGTGCACGCTCACCAGAGGGTCATTGCATGAATTAAAACAGCAGTTATGCTTATCTTCTGATTTTGCAGTATCTATGAGTAAATCAATCCATTGACAGAAAAAATCTTCTATGTTGACAGATATATGCCATTGAGTTTGTATCTAATTATGTTACTACATATTTCTTTTATGGGTGAGGATGTGATATCATTCGCTGTTTAAAAATGCATGAAAATGATGCTTTTATAAAACTACTTTGCTTTCATGTCACGGTTGAAAAAATAAAAGAATGGTTGCTTTGAATTGAGAAAATGGAAAAGGTGGCAATAGGAAAAACAATCAAGGCAAATTTTCAAATTACAGTAAAACATTATGTTCAGAAAGCTATATTGTACCTCATTATCGATTAATTTCTATGTAATTTGGAAACTCTTAATAGGTTGATGCAAGAAAAAGAGAAGAGATGGGAACTATTTTTCTTAGTGAGATTTTTTCATCATAAAATAGAGGAATCGATACATGCTCAGGTTGTCAGAGAGACACTTACAATTGGTTTCTTTCACACACAGAGTCAAGGTGAGCGTGGATGCAAGAATTTACTAAACATTACTTGATAAACTGAGCCCTTGATTAAGAAGTAAACATTATATCACAAGGATAAATGTGAAGACGTTTCATTTGAAATGTTGGACACGTGAATTGTGCAATGGGTTGATTATTATTATTTCTTTTGCATGTGCTCTTGAGGTTAAAATGTTAAATAATGATTTCAGTGGATCTTAGCTCTTCCAAGTATTATTACTGCTGTTTCTATATTGGCATCAAGTTATTTCTTTTATACATGCTCTGGCGGTGACTAATGATTGCATTTTATCTTAGCTCTCAGTTGTTAATGCTGTGAAATTATGTTAAACTTTGACTGTTAGTTCTGCATTGTATAATATTCATTTGAAATTTGTGCAACTGTTCATGTTGAACTCCCTCATGTAGGAGGATACAAAGGTTCCGATAATGGATATGCAATTCCTGCTGGGACTGACATCTTCATTTCTGTGAGTATTACTTGTTTTATGATTACTCTCTCTCTTTGGGGGGGAGGGGGGTGGGACACTGAAAATTGTAAGACCATTGTTTTATTCATGGCAGAAAATAAGAAAAGAGAAATTATATGGAACATTTCAATGCTACCAACATGGAAATTTTTATAACAGATGCCAAAGCATTCTAGAATTGAAGATCCAGTCATCCATTCTTTTGCCTTTCCTAACTACTGGCACCAAACTTTTCTATAAGAGTCTGCTTTTGGGTAGAAGGCTAAACACAAGGTTCTTCCAACGTTAAAAACTACTGTAAAGGTTCTTGGTGATAGTTATGAGGTTGACAAACGGATAGAGGAAATTACACAAAGAAAAAAAGAACCCCCTGATTTTGTAGTGTTAATATAATAATATAGAAGAGTATAACGACTCGTCCCGCTAGCACAATATTGTCCGCGTTGGGACTACATACTGACCCGCACAGCTTTACTTTGGCGAGTCAATCCACTGTTTCTCCCAAAAGGCCTTTTGCTAGAAGGAGGAATGCTACTACTTTTATACCAGGGAATTTCCAATGCGATTAGCAATGTGGAACTTTTTAGGGCAGGGTATTACAATCTACCTCCCTTAAAGCCAGAGCCGTCCCCAGATCTGCACACACAACAACCAAGCCCACACCCTCAGATAGAGAGTTGAACCATGCTCTGATACCATTTGTAACGACCCGTCCCGCTAGCACAATATTGTCCGCTTTGGGCGTACACACGGACCCGCACGGCTTTGATTTGGCGAGCCAACCCACTGTTGCTCCCACAAGGCTGAAGCAACAGTGGATTGGCTCGCCAAAGCAAAGCCGTACGGTTCCGTGTATAGGCCCAAAGCGGACAATATTGTGCTAACGGGACGGGTCATTAAAACAACTCTGACTACAATCCTATGAATCCTTTTCTTCAAATGTAGAAAACGCCTTGAACAGAACCCTCTACACCAATTTTGGAATTTTGAGGCCTTAATTGTGTATTTTCTTATTGTAATCCTATTCAGGTGTTTGTTGGATGTTTCTAGATTTATGCATGTGGCATGTGTTCATATTCCCTAAAGTGGAATTATCATATTATGCTCATAATAAATGAAAGTGGGTTGTTTCTAAGTCATGCAGAAATGTAGATCATATTATATAATTGGTCTATTTCCAGGTGTACAATCTTCACAGATCTCCATATTTCTGGGATCGGCCTCATGAATTTGAACCAGAGAGGTTTTTAGTTGCAAAACAAAGCGAAGGAATCCTAGGATGGAGTGGTTTCGATCCATCCCGAAGTCCTGGAGCAATGTATCCAAATGAGGTGATCCTCTATTGTTTGTTGCCAACCATTTACACACTTTCTTTTGCACTGCTTTTAATGATTAACACTTCTTTTTCCAGATAATTTCAGATTTTGCTTTTCTACCATTTGGTGGGGGGCCACGTAAGTGTGTGGGAGACCAATTTGCACTTATGGAATCAACTGTAGTTTTAGCAATGCTATTACAGAAGTTTGACGTGAAGTTGAAAGGATCACCAGATTCAGTAGAACTTGTTACTGGTGCTACAATCCATACAAAAAATGGTCTATGGTGCAGACTAACAAAGAGATCTTCATTGAGCTAAAGATTGGATTGCTTCTCCTTAATTGAAGCCCGAAAGTTGAGGACAATGAATGCTGAAACTGCCTGCTTGTTTTTTCTATCGAGACCGAGTTATTTTAATTTAACATGCAACCAATTTACAGGTGCCGGCATTGCGGTAAAATGGTAAATGGGATTATGATTAAATGACTACAGCATATCACCAGAGTTATTATTGAATGATTTGGTAAAGGGGCCTTTAAAGTTTAAATGAAAGATATAAAAAAGGTATTTCGCAACTTTGTAATTATTGTTTTGAGTATTAGTCTATAGTTGTTAGAAAATCATCACTTGATAACATTCATGACATAGAACTCACTCTTAAAAATTAGTCGTTGAGAGAAGGGTGCTTCAAGTGTTATATAGTCATTGGTTTCATAAAATAATTGATGTGAGACTTTTTGTCACTTCACACCCGCTCTCATTTGTAGCTGCACTGCTACACGTGGAAACTTCACACACGTGCAGTTGTGCCTTTCGGCTGCACGTGAAAACTTCATATCCACCCTCATGTGGAACCTGTTCTGATATCATGTTAAAAAATCATGACTTGATAACATTTTTTAAATAGAACTCATTCTAAAAAACTAGTCATTAAGAGAATGGTGCTTCAACTGCTATATAGAGTTATTGTTTTCACAAATTAACCGATGTAAGATTTTTTGTCACGGCAGAATAGTCAACTTGGTTAAACTTGTACTTCGAAATATGCAGTGTTGGATGAAATATATTTGCATTTTCTTCTAACATAAAATGGTTGAAGTCTAACTATGCTTTTCATTTACTTTTGTATCTGAGGCATGAAGCTTTGAGGGGAAATGATGATTCAGTGTTGGGTAGCTAAGAGTCCATGTAGTCTCCTGGTACGAACCTAGAGAGAAAAAAAAACACATTAATGGAAGTGATTTTCATTTCAATTAAGCTTATAAATAGAATTAGCATATAAGTTAAATGGAAGTTACAAATAAAAAAATAAATCTCAAGATCTCTCTAAAATGTTTTATTGATTAGAATCCTATCAGCCTACTTCGTAAGTTCGAACTCTCCCTCAATCACTCACTTTTTAACTGTATGATCTTTTACTGCGTTCTGTGTGGGCTGCACTGTTGAATTGATCATCTATGAAATTAAGAAGGTTAAACATAAGAATGCCCTAAAATCTGAAACACCAATGGTAGGGCCCACAGGTGAATGGGATCCAGTAAAAGATCATATCTACTAATTTACAAAGGAAATGATTGATCAAGGGTTCAGCCAAAAGAAGATCGACAAACATGTACTCCAAAACTGATTCAGATTGGATATGTGCTCGTTTCCCTACTAGTGTTCCTTAGGGTTTGCAAATTTCTGGAATTACCTCTTCAACAAGTGTTCTTTTGAGACAATCCATGTTGTTCGGCACATGTTATAAACTCTGACATCGTTTTGAGCTATAAAAATCTAATATTTATTTTTTTGCGTAAAAGATCTTATTTTTATTAAAAAAAAAATGAAATGATTTCTTTTTAAGTGATGATTTTTTTCTCTTATTCTTGTTAAATTTTTTTTATCTCCACTCACATGAAATTGATTCTTTGTAAGAAGAGAAAATATCTCATGTTGGTATGGTAGCATGGTAGTGATGATAATTGAGACTCCGACTTCATGAGCTGCTGTTCGGCTTTTGCGAGCCAAGAACGTTGACTCCATCTTCGTAAAATACATAGAATGAATTTTCTTTCATTGACAAGACGAGGGGAGCTTCGTTACACAAATCAAGGAGGGAGACAAAAAGGAGTAGAGAAAGTAGTAGAGCAGCGAGCGGTATATACATTTTCTTGCCAAAGAGACTTTGTTGTATGGAAAAAGAGAAAACACTCAGCGAAAGCAATAGAGTAGCAAGCAGTATATGCATTCTCTTGGCAAAGAGTCTGGTGTGACCCCATCAAGAATTCAATCCTGGATTGATGATTGGGGATGCCTTGGCAAAGTATCTATGAGCATAATTGACTCCCAGCTTGTCCTTCTTTCCTTTGAGGTGGTTGAAGAAGCAGCCAGATTACTCCATGAGCTACCTATCTTTCATGATGCTCCTTTTTCCAACCTGTGCTTTTGGTCTGAAGATTGGGACATAAGAGCTGTTGGGTTCGGATCACGGGCATTCCCCTCCGTGCTTGGTTTCCAGAAGCCATCTTCGCTATTGGGGAGTTTCTCGGTACAGTTATTGAAGTCGACCCATGCACTCTGGCTGGCAGTGATTTCCGGTGTGCAAGGTACCGAGTCTCTTGGTCACCGACGATCAAACAGATCAAAAGGATCCCTCTCAAAGTGGGAGATTGCTGGATGGAGCTGGGAGTAGAGATTGAAGGTGGATCGCCCTATCTTGAACCCCCTCTGAATACTCCGACGACTTCTGTTGTCGTTCCCGCTGCTCCACTACTTCCGACGACAAATCTGAGTGCTGCTGATGGTCAAAGTTTCTCCATGCCTCTCGCCACGTGGAAGAATCCTGGCCGCCAATCCTCTGTGCAGTTGCCGTCCTCTGGGCCAATCACTGTTCAGTAGGTTTTCCAGGCATTTTCTCATCTCGAGCACGCCTCCCCACTGAATTCTCCACTGAATCACGCCTCCTTGCACCTACTTTCTGACTTGCCCTTGCATCAGCTAAACCCTCAACCAACCTCCTGCTCAAAGAGTGCTCCTACTGCAACCAACTCTACTGGCCCACCTGTACAAGGTATTAGTGGAGAACCCATTATAACTGATAACCCTAATCCCTATTACCCCTCTTCTAGCCAAACTTTTCCCCCTTTTTGTGCTCGTGGGAGTGGGTTGGGTCCCTTTTCTGGACCTGGGCATGTTTTAGCTTTTTTGGGCTCGAGCAATCAAGATCAGCCCTTGGCCCAAAACACCATGTGCCAGACCCAGCCTCTGACCTCTTTCTCTTCGACCCATGTCCATCCTATCTATTCCCTGTCCCAGTCCCAACCCTCTTACCCCAATGGATCTTGCCCAACCCTTACTGACCCAGCCTCTAAACCTGTTTTTTCTTCCACCACAAACCCAATTGTTTCGTTGCAGGACTCTCCCTTAGTCCATCTCATCCAACCTTCCTCCAATCTTGATCCACCTCCGTCCCCTCTGAGGCCAGCTTCTCCTTCTTCGCAGACCCTCCAGCTTTCGCCAACCTTGAGAAAGTCACGACATCAATCGTTGGGACATGCTGCTGTTTCACCTGTTTCAGACGGACTCTCTTTGACTGTCAAAGCGCTGCTGCTGCCCGAGATAGTCCCTTTGGAGACTCATATTTTGGACTTTAAGGAGATGGATCAACTTGATCCTCCCAGCAATTCTTGTCCCGATGAGGTTCATTCTCCCTCCCTAGCTCAGCTATCCACTTTGAATGACCATCAGAAGCAATATGAGACCAGTTTGAAAAGAATTTTAGAAGCGGATATCCAGCAGTGCAATGTAAGAATTCCTATTGCCTTGGGAGACCAACGGGATCAACTTTCACCTGATTGGATCAACGATCGAATGCTTTTGGTTGGCAGGACTCTTGGTCTCTATCTTGGATGGGCAGGAAGATAAATTTCTTTCGTTCCTTGCCGCTTTCAAGAATAATCCCCCCTCAAGCTCCAGCAAAAAAGATAAAACTGCTAGAGAACTTCACCGTCTAAGTTCCTCTGTCAACTACAATCGTAGGAAAAAGGTTTCACTGGGTGATGTGTCAACTGAAGCCACCACCAACCGGGTTAGCCTCTCGGTTTCCCCATGAAGATCATTTCTTGGAATGTTAGGGGTCTTTGAGATCCAAGGAAGCGAGCTACGCTGAAAAACTTCATCATGTCAATTAAACCAACCATTTTTTGTCTTCAAGAGTCTAAATTGGAAGAACCGTCAGATTCAATCATCCGGTCTTGTGGTTGTGGTAGCCGTTTTCAGTGGGCTGCTAAACCTTCTGTTGGGGCTTCTGGAGGCATTATCATTTGTTGGGATTCTAGTATCTTCACCATGCTGGACTCTTTCATTGGTGAGTTCTCTCTTTCAGTTTTATTTCAAGATCGTGTCTCCGGATTGACTTGGACTTTAACCTGTGTCTATGGACCTTGTGATGATGCTAGAAAGATTGGGTTTCTTAACGAGATTGATTCTCTCAATGGTCGGTGGAGCAATCGTTGGTGTATTTGTGGGGATTTCAATCTCATCAGATTTCCCCATGAGAAGACTGGGGTGACCAGGCTCACACCCATTATGAGCCGATTCTCTGATTGCATCTCCTCCCTTGACCTAGTGGACTTACCAATTTCTGGTGCGGAATTTACCTGGTCCAATAGGCAAGAGAAGCCTATTCTCTCTGGGATTGATAGGTTCTTGGTTTCGATTGAGTGGATGGATTTGTTCCCGGACTCGCACCTCTCTGCCTGCCCTCGTCCCTTCTCTGATCATTGGCCTTTGATTCTCGACACCTTTGATGAGTCTTGGGGACCTTCTCCCTTCAAGTTTGACCTTTGTTGGACTAAGGAAATCGGGTTCAAGGATCTCATTGCAAATTGGTGGAACGAATTCACTCTCTCCGGCAACAGATCCTTCATCCTTCATCGCAAATTGAAATTATTGAAGTCCAAGCTGAAAGTTGGAGTGTATCTACCTATGGGTCCTTTTCGGAATCTCTTTCGTCTCTTCTTAATGGCATTGAGTTTATTGATCTTAGCGAGCTAGATGGGTCCATTTCTGAGGATGACTTGATTCTTCGTCAAACCTTCAGGATCAGTATCGCTCTAATTGCATTCAGGAGGAGATCAAGTGGCGACAGAGGTCAAGAGAAAAGTGGATCAAGGAAGGGGATAAAAATACCAAGTTTTTCCATGCCATGGCTTCTGCTCACAGAAGAATTAATAGAATCAGATCCCTTTCAGTTGATGGTTCGAATGTGACGGATAAGGAGGAGATCATTGCCACCATTCTCAATCACTTCAATCAGTTGTATTCTACCAATCCGGTTGACAGATTGCCGATCTCTGGGCTTCCTTTTCAGTCCATCTCTCCTTCAGAGGCGTCCTCTTTAGAGCGTCCTTTCTCTGTGGATGAAATTCGGAAGGCTGTGTGGGACTTGGGTGAGGATAAGGCCCCTGGGCCTGATGGTTTTCCCATTGCTTTCTTTATGATCTTTTGGGACATCGTGAAATTTGACCTCATTGCTTTCATTGAGGAATTCCACCAAAGAGGACAAATTTCAAAGGAAATTGGGGCAACTTTTCTTGTTTTGGTGCCTAAGAAAGACGGTTCTTTTGCTCTTTCGGACTTCCGGCCAATCAGTCTTCTTGGTAGCCCGTAGAAGATTTTGTCCAAGATTATTGCCAATAGATTAAAGCACTTCCTTCACAAGATTATTTCTCCCTACCAGTCTGCTGTTGTTGTGGGCCGGCAAATTATGGACGCGGTCATTACTGTGCATGAGTGTATTGACTCCCAGCACAAGTCTCGACAGAAAGGAATTATTTGTAAACTTGACTTGGAAAAAGTGTATGATATGGTGGATTGGCACTTCCTTCATTTTGTTCTTTCAAGCATGGGCTTCAGTCGAAGATGGTGTTTATGGATTCATAAGTGCATGTCCTCCGCCCACTTCTCTATCCTCATCAACGGATCTCCTAAAGGTTTTTTCAAGAGCTCGCGGGGAATTCGTCAGGGTGACTCTCTCTCTCCTGCCATTTTCATCATGGTTGCCGAGACTCTTAGCCTTCTGCTTTCCAAAGCGGCTGACTTCTCCCTGATTCATGGCTTCAGAACTGGTTCTTCTTTGCTTCAGATTAACCACTTATAGTTTGTGGATGATACTATTATTTTTTGTGAAGCTAATATGGAGTCCGCTATGAACCTCCGCTCTCTGCTCAGATGGTTTGAATTTTCATCCTCCCTCCGCATCAACTATCAAAAAAGTGAAACCTATGGAATCAATTTGACTGATAATGAGCTCGGTTCTCTTTCAGCAATTTTGGGTTGTGTTTCATCTGCTCTTCCCTCCACTTATCTGGGGCTTCCTCTTTGCATTTGGTCTCCGGGCTTGTACCAGTGGGAGTCCATCATTCATAAGTTCAGTAAGCGTCTTGCATCGTGGAAAGGAAAATATTTGTCTTTTGGTGGCAGTGTCACTCTCCTCAAGGCAGTTCTTGCAGCTCTCCCTATCTATATCCGCCTTCAGATGTCCAAGTAAAGTTATCAAGTCGTTGGAGAAAATCATGAGGAACCTCCTTTGGGGTGATCAAGATGATAGAAGAAAATACCATTTAGTGAAGTGGGAGCAAGTCTGTCTTCCAGTTAGTGCGGGGGGGTCTTGGAGTGCGGCCTATTAAGGAGGTTAATGTCGCTTTGCTGTCTAAGTGGCTTTGGCGGCTTGGGACTGAGGGTGATTTTCCTTGGAAGAACATCCTTATCCAAAAATATCGTGTGGGTAATCTGGGTTGGGACGTTCATCCTTCCCTTCGTAGTGCTTCTGGTATGTGGAGAGCTATTGCTAGCTTGTTGACAAATTTAAAGACAAAATCAGATTTAAGGTGGGGCGTGGCAATAGGGTTAAGTTTTGGACTGATCTTTGGTGTAACAACACTACTTTGGTTGTTCAGTTTCCATCGATTTA
Organism: Chimonanthus praecox; assembly: GCA_022113865.1. NCBI lineage: Eukaryota > Viridiplantae > Streptophyta > Magnoliopsida > Laurales > Calycanthaceae > Chimonanthus > Chimonanthus praecox. The sequence goes on along the minus strand of CM039092.1, from coordinate 50,176,404 downwards.
TCGTCTCTCCCATCTGTTGACAGAGACCGTGTCTGATTTCTACTCCATCCACAATGGCCAGACCGTTTGGGATCTTCACATCCAGAGCAATCTTTCGGACCTAGAGTTTGATGAGATTTTCGAGCTTCTCCACTTGATATCTCCTCTTACCGGATTCGATGCTCTACTGCGGACAGTTCCTTTGGGTGTACAACACAAGTGGTTGTTTTTCTGTCAAATCTTTCTTCATTGGCAACAATCAAGAGGCTCGGCCTGTCGCTGTCAACCCAAATATTTGGGTCTCCAAAGCTCCACCTAGGGTCATTTGCTTCTTATGGACAGCTGGCCTGGGGAAAATTTTGACTCAAGACAACTTGCGCAATAGAGGAAAAATCATTGTCAGTGCTTGCCCTCTCTGCCTTTGGGCTTCTGAAGAGACAAGCCACCTTCTTCTCCATTGCCCTTTTTCTTCTGCAATTTGGAACTCTGTGTTGGATAAGTTTGGCGTGCTTTGGGTTATGCCTTCTTTAGTAGCCGAGCTATCTTATGCTTGGAACATATCTTTGGTCTCCACAAAATGCTCTTCTTTATAGCGTCTCTCTCCTTCTTCGCCACTGTGTGGAGTTTATGGTGGGAACGCAACAATAGAATCTTTAAAGATTGTGCTGAGCCGAGTGATGCAGTTTCGAGAAGAATTTTTTCCATGTGTGCCTCTTGGGCTTCTCCTCTTGCTGAATTCAGGAACATCTCTGCGAACGACATCCTCCGTACTTGGAAAGAATGTATTGAATTAGCATAGTTTTATCTTTGTCAGTGATTGGTTGTCTCGGGTGTGTGTTTTTTCTTTGTCATGGAATTTTTTCCCTCCCTTTGTATTTGCACTTCTGGTGCCTTTCTCTTTCTTAATATATTAACCTTTAAAAAAAAAATATTGAAGAAGTGAAAAACACTCATTTTCTTTACCTTCACATTCCATAAGCTGGAAAAATGCAAAGAACCTTTAGGTATTGAAATTATCGATTTAGTTTAGTTACAACTTATGTTATTTAATGTGTAAGTTATCTGGGTTTCTGCTGTATAAATACATGAGAAATTGCATATGGATAGATTTCAAATGTTCTTGCACATGCCTATGTCCATATACAAATCTTTATTCTTGGGTGCTAATATTTCGTGTATGGCATTTTGTAAATATGTTAAATTTGAAAGTGCTAATGGAAGCACATCATTTAAGTTATTTTTTTTTATAATTGAATTTGATAAATTGTATAATATTTAATAGAATGTAAACTATTAACTATTGGGTTATACAAAATTGTTAGAAATTGAAAACACAGCATCACCATTGGTTACCATTATTTGTCACAAAAAATAAAAAAAGGCCACGAGTATGATTATTCTATAATACAGTTAAATCTCTATAAAATAATACTCTTGGGACCAAAAGTAATTGTTATCTTAGCAGGATTATTGATTTATCGATAAATGGATAATTATTAATTTAGAGAGAGTATTATGTTTCTACTATTTGTACATGTATAGCTTATAAATTTAAAAACAATGAATGTGGTCAAAAATTAATATATAGAAGCCCAAGAGACTCTAAAAAAGAAGAGATGATATTTGTGTTTTACCAACTGTTTCTTCAAAAGAGGTCTTTCAAGCACTAGTAACTTTAAATAACTACTTGTTACCACATGAGAAAAATATACCAGAGGTGGTGTATGCATTGCAAAAAATTAAGGAAGAGGTTGAGTTCAGTTTAGGTATAAAGAAAAGGCAGACAACTTTAGATGCATATTTTGAGAAAGAGTTGAATTAAGAAAATAGAAGTTGTCAAGTAAAAAGTTACTCAATACTGTATTATGAATTTTTGTTTGTTATTTTTTTATGTACTTCATCAATTATTAATTTATATTTCGTTGGGCCCTTAAGGATTTTTAAAAAATTATTATCTTATGCATTTAGCGAGGTCATTAATTTAGTACACTGGCCCGAGTTGGACTCAAAAGATTTTATTATTTAAGAGAGGTTATTAATTTATCGAGGTTTTAATGTATATTAATCTTACTGTGGAGTGTGACTGTTCATATTCTTAATATTGCTTTATTCGCCTTCGATGAGCTTGACTATGGGATATGGTCCATGTCATCCCCTATTGGACATTGTAGCCTAATCACCTGGGACTTCACTGTCTGAGACTGGTTCTTGGCCTTCATTATTGAGACCTTCAATTTTTCACCTGCTGCAAATAGGCTTTTTAACCTTAAAAGGGGATTTCTTATTATCCGAGATTTGATCGTGTTTGAGCTTGTGATGAACCAGTTGATGAATTAATTTGCTTGATCATTTTCCCTTGGGCTGTGTTTGGATAGAGATATGAGGAGACTTCTCTTGATTTCTCCTGCGTTGTTCTATTTGAATCTCTTTTGTAGGAGAAAGTGAGGCTACAAGATGTCATACTTCTCATCATCTATTCTAGGAGAAGAGAAGATGGTGTTCTCCAGGAGTACATCCTCTCTAAGAGGAGAAGATTGTGTTACCTTTTTAGTGGTTAGGATCACAAGACAAAAAATCTTAAAAACCTGATTCTAACCCATCGAACAAAAAATATTTGTCGAAATCTGTGTATTTAAATTGAGCTCAGACAAATGAACACATCTTAATTATTATTCTTTTGGAAAAAAAATATCAACAAGAATCAAACCCAAGTCACTTATACGAGAAACAAGTATATTTACTAAAAGAGTACAATAGCTTTCATATCTTTATTTATATATAGCGTTCGCATATAATTGTTGTGCCTCGCCCTTTTCCCAATATTTAAAATCAGAGTATAATTTTTTTTTTTGAATAATACAATAAAGAAAAAGGGACGGAGAAGACCACGACACGAGTTGATCCCGAAATCAAAGACTCAGACTTCGACTGGCCCAACACAGTGTGTACATGGATTAACACCCATGATAATTTTTACACACATACTTAGAACATTCAACAGAAATCAAATCATATTTATCCTAGATCTATATGAAAAACAAAGTATGGAGTCCCCATGAGTCAACATATCAAACCATCAACAACATAGATGAAATCTAGGAATTATAATTATTAAATTCCCAAAATAATGCTCTTATGAATTCATCTCATCTAATATCAACATTAGCAAAATCAAAACATCATCACTTTTCATCCAAACTGCTCATACTCTGCTGCTACTTGGTTCGACTCTGTTCCCTTGTGTTGCACCTTTATCTAGAGGGGGAATTATAGGTTTAGTCGACGCACCCAGTAGATAATTCCGATCAAGGGGAAAGGTGGGGGAGGGGGGTCACATATTCATGCATTTTCCATGGTTATAAGTCCACATTATATACAATGGTGCAATTCTAAATTCTTAATCAATATTGACAACTCATACTCATATTTAATTACAAAATTTAGACATTTCATACTCAAATCATAATAAACATGTATGTCATGCCATGAATGTCATGATCAATGCAACCATCTCCATCTTTGATTCTCAACTATAGTACCTGTCACATCAATGGTTTATATTCTGGCCAAACATGAGTCCGCAGCATTTCCGGAGGCAATCGATAGGGTGTTGTACCCTATACTGACATTTAACTAGGACAAACTGGAGGAGTGCCAATATCCCATACGCTTGCGTAGGTTTTGAGACTTCTTCTGACCCTAGAGTTCTTATGGCCCAAATCAATACCCATATTTTCTGAAACAGTGGATGCGGCCAATATACAACAGTTTGTTCAATTTCATCAATTTCCTTCATTATTTCATACCAAAGTCCAAAGCTTGGTTCCTACTAATGCAAATCCTACCCCATGTCACATGCATGAGGTATATGAATGTAGGTGCCATTTTCATTTCATTTATACATCCTCAATTCTTTCCAAAACATATATCATATGTTCAAAGGTAATTAAATCAAAATCATATGACATTTGGATGATCTCACTTATTAATACATCACTAGCACAGAATAGTCTACATTCCCAAGTATCACATTTAACCATAACTCTTCATATCATGGTCAAGTTCTTTCAAAGTAAATCAGTAATTCACATATTCCACATGCCTTCATTTCATAAAATATATTGATCATCCAAATCATTATTCAGCATGCTCCAATAACACAGAAGAATCTACTCATACAATTTCAAAGATTCCACTGCAATTCATAATTTTAAAGTATATCTATTGGCCATTCATAATAATAGAGGAAGTACACATAATATCACTCTAGTGCATTCAACAATGTAGGAACACCCACTTGATTCACGAAAATCAGTGAAGGGGTGGTTTACGAAATGGCACGTACAACGCTTAATCACCCTCGAATCCTTCGGTCATTTTCATGTATGACAAAACATCACAACACTATTATTAAACTTAATTAAATCAATTGCACTTAGTTTCTAGATCTAATGTCGTTACTTCCATCAATGGGGTCTTGTTCAAAATCCAAAATTAGCTACTAAGTGATTAAAACTAAGTGTATCAGTCTTTCCATTGTAACTTGAACAACATTCCTAAAATCAATGGTTTTGAACTTGAAAAACAGCCTTCAAATCAATGGTTTTTGAGACGGAAAACCAGTCCCAAAAAAAAAAAAAAAAACAGCCAGCTATTGGTCTTATGTTCAACCAACAAAGAGTCTTAATTTCAGCCAGCAATTGATCTTAAGTTCAGCCAACAAACAGTCCTACCATGGCTCCTTTCTTAGACATCAAGACAGCTTTATCATGATTGGTTTTGTAAAAATCATTCCAGGTTCCACCGATATCGGATTGACTCGAGTAGTACTCTTTGGAAAGCTCTCTCATAGTAGAAGAACTTAAAAATATTTATAAATATCCAGAAAATCATTTTGAAGCAATTACAAGTCCAACTTCAGGACTGTTGTGTAAAGACAATTTTCTGTCTTAAAACTGTATTGTACCATTCTTACAAAAATTTCTGGTATCAGACCAGATTAAATGAAGGTTCCATATTCATACATTGGCTAGGTCTCAGAATAAGGATTCCAACGATATATGGTTCGACCCAAGCGGACGTTCCTAACCCGAGTTATGGTCAAAATACTCAGACATATTCACCGCTCAACAATTTGCAATGTTAATAGAGATTCTGGTTTACAAACTATAAGATTCTTAAATAATTCAAGGAGATAGATATCTTCATGAGCTCTAATTTAGGTACAAATTTTACATCATTCTGATCTCCAGAGGTCAAGATAAAAATTATACACCGAACTGCTGCAGAATTTCTATACAGTGACAGAACGAGTAGTCTGTCTTAATATTGTTTAGGCTTAATATTTTAACTAGAGAAAGATAACTCTGTCTAGATGGAAATAGACATAAATTTTACAGAAATACAATATCGGAAGATCAACTTGTGGATCTTTTAGTGAAAGCAAACTTGTCTCCAAACCTAAACCAGATATTTCGTCCGACTTTTAGGTTTTATTTGAGGCATCAAACTATACTCTTTTGCTTTCAAATTCGGATAGAAATTAGATCAATGAGTATATCTTCCAGCGAAACAATTTTGTCGAAAACGACAACTGGAAACTCTAGTTATAATTTTTGTTACGACAATGTGCAAAAAATCATTAATCTGTCCAGAAATCCAAATTTTCTCAAACTTAAGTTTTATTTACCTATTTTCATTCTAGATTTAAATCTCTCCTAAACCTTCAATCATAATAAAAGGATTAGTTACATACCTCTACTTGAAATCTTTGAATCTTCTTTCTTCAACACTTTTCAATGGAGAAAATTTGATAGAAGAATATGAAGTTTAGAGGAGAGGCTTTGATGCTTGTTTTCCTTAATGGACTTAGATGGAGATGAGAGATAGACTTGAGAGAAAGTATTGCTTCATATGTCAATGGGAGAGAAGAAATAAGAAGAACAATGCAGGATGGGTTCTTGCTGATTTCCAGCACCAAAAGTATGGACTTCCTGCCATTTTCAGAGAAGATGGGTTTTCCCTCTTTTTAGCTGAGAAAGCCACTGTTGCAGTGGTTTCCCATCCCCTCTCAGCATGAAAAAGGAATCTTGTCTTTGTTTTTCAGTGGATTCACACAAGGGTTGGGTCAGCTGATAAGTTACACATGGGTGTTGTCCCTCTTTGTTAACTCATGTGGCCTAGTCACCACTTGATGGGGCCCTATTGTCACCTCATCAGCTGAGGTGTACTAAATTAATTTAGTTAATCAAACAATAATAATTCCATTAACTTAATTAATTTATCAAATTATTAAAATTCTCAATTAAATGCCAATGGTTCTCATAAATCTCATTAATTTTACTTAATAATAAAATTTCCATTAATGACATTTAACATCAACATTCACATCAATTTTTTTTCAATAATTTTCAATTTGGATTTAAAATTCAAAATTCATTCAAAATACAATCAGAAAATACATCGAGCATCGGGGTCGAATTCTCGGGCCATTACAATAGTACCATCTTTTTGGAATTTTCGTCCCGAAAATTAGACGAAGTTGGGCCTAAAAACAAAGATCACACAAATAATTCTAGATAATAAGTCCTCATCTCTGACTCTAATTCCCAAGTAGACTCCTCATTATTCATGCATTTTCGATGGTTATAAGTCCACATTATATACAATGGTGCAATTCTCAATTCTTAATCAACATTGGCAACTCATACTCATGTTTAATTACGAAATTTTGACATTTCATACACAAACCATAATAAACATGTATGTCATGCCACGAATGTCATGATCAATGCAACCATCTCCATCTTCCATTCTCAACTATAGTTCCTATCACATCAATGGGTTATATTCTGGCCAAACATAAGTCCTCAGCATTTCCAGGGGCAACCGATAGGGTGTTGTACCCTATACTGACATTTAACTGGGACTAACCGGAGGAGTGCCAATATCCCATACGCCTGCGCAGGTTTCGAGATTTCTTCTGACCCTAGAGCTCTTATGGCCCAAATCAATACCCATATTTTCTGAAACAGTGGACGCAACCAATATATAACAGTTTGTTCAATTTCATCAATTTCCATCATTATTTCATACCCAAGTCCAAAGCTTGGTTCCTATTAATGCAAATCCTACCCCATGTCACATGCATGAGGTATATGAATGTAGGTGCCATTTTCATTTCATTTATACATCCTCAATTCTTTCCAAAACATATATCATATGCTCAAAGGTAATTAAATCAAAATCACATGACATTTGCATGATCTCACTTATTAATACATCACTAGCACAGAATTGTCTACATTCCCAAATATCACATTTAACCATAACTCTTCATATCATGGTCAAGTTCTTTCAAAGTAAATCAGTAATTCACATATTCCACATGCCATCATTTCATAAAATATATTGATCATCCAAATCATTATTCAGCATGCTCCAATAACACAGAAGAATCTACTCATACAATTTCAAAGATTCCATTGCAATTCATAATTTTAAAGTATATCTATCGGCCATTCATAATAATAGAGGAAGTACACATAATATCACTCTAGTGCATTCAACAATGTAGGAACACCCACTTGATTCACGAAAATCAGTGAAGGGGTGGTTTACGAAATGGCACGTACAACGCTTAAGTCACTCTCGAATCCTTCGGTCATTTTCATGTATGACAAAACATCACAACACTATTATTAAACTTAATTAAATCAATTGCACTTAGTTTCTAGATCTAATGTCGTTACTTCCATCAATGGGGTCTTGTTCAAAATCCAAAATTAACTACAAAGTGATTAAAACTAAGTGTATCAGTCTTTCCATTGTAACTTGAAAAACATTCCTAAAATCAATGGTTTTCAACTTGAAAAACAGCCCTCAAATCAATGGTTTTTGAGACGGAAAACCAGTCCAAAAAAAAAAAACAGCCAGCTATTGGTCTTATGTTCAACGAACAAAGAGTCTTAATTTCAGCCAGCAATTGGTCTTAAGTTCAGCCAACAAACAGTCCTACCATGGCTCGTTTTTTAGACAGCAAGACAGCTTTATCATGATTGGTTTTGTAAAAATCATTCCGGGTTCCACCGATATCGGATTGACTCGAGTAATACTCTTTGGAAAGATCTCTCATAGTAGAAGAACTTAAAAATATTTATAAATATCCAGAAAATCATTTTGAAGCAATTACAAGTCCAACTTCAGGACTATTATGTAAAGACAATTTTCTGTCTTAAAATTGTATTGTACCATTCTTGCAAAAAAATTTGGTATCAGACCAGATTAAATGAAGATTCCATATTCATACATTGGATAGGTCTCAAAATAAGGATTCCAACGATATATGATTCGACCCAAACGGACATTCCTAACCCGAGTTATGGTCAAAATACTCAGACATATTCATCGCTCAACAATTTGCAATGTTAATAGAGATTCTGGTTTACAGACTATAAAATTCTTAAATAATTCAAGGAGATAGATATCTTCATGAGCTCTAATTTAGGTACAAATTTTACATTATTCTGATCTCCAGATGTCAAGATAAAAATTATACACCGAACTGCTGCAGAATTTCTATACCGTGACAGAACGAGTAGTCTTTCTTAATATTGTTTAGGCTTAATATTTTAACTGGATATAGATAACTTTGTCTAGATGGAAATAGGCATAAATTTTACAAAAATACAATATCGGAAGATCAACTTATGGATCTTTTAGTGAAGAGAGCAAACTTGTCTCCAAACCTGAACCAGATATTTGGTCCGAATTTTAGGTTTTATTTGAGGCATCAAACTATACTCTTTTGCTTTCAAATTCGGATAGAAATTAGATCAATGAGTATATCTTCCAGCGAAACAAATTTTGTCGAAAACGACAACTGGAAACTCTAGTTATAATTTTTGTTACGACAACGTGCAAAAAATCATTAATCTGTCCAGAAATCCAAATTTTCTCAAACTTAAGTTTTATTTACCTATTTTCATTCTAGATTTAAATCTCTCATAAACCTTCAATCATAATAAAATGATTAGTTACATACCTCTACTTGAAATCTTTGAATCTTCTTTCTTCAACACTTTTCAATGGAGAAAATTTGATAGAAGAATATGAAGTTTGGAGGAGAGGCCTTGATGCTTGCTTTCCTTAATGGACTTAGATGGAGATGAGAGATAGACTTGAGAGAAAGAGTTGCTTCATATGTCAATGGGAGAAAAGAAATAAGAAGAACAATGCAGGATGGGTTCTTGCTGATTTCCAGCACCAAAAGTATGGACTTCCTGCTATTTTCAGAGAAGATGGGTTTTCCCTCTTTTCAGCTGAGAAAGCCACTGTTGCAGAGGTTTCCCATCCCCTCTCAGCATGAAAAAGGAATCTTGTCTTTGTTTTTCAGTGGATTCACACAAGGGTTGGGTCAACTGATAACTTACACATGGGTATTGTCCTAGTCACCACTTGATGGGGCCCTATTGTCACCTAATCAGCTGAGGTGTACTAAATTAATTTAGTTAATCAAACAATAATAATTCCATTAACTTAATTAATTTATCAAATTATTAAAATTCTCAATTAAATGCCAATGGTTCTCATAAATCTCATTAATTTTACTTAATAATAAAATTCCCATTAATGCCATTTAACATCAACATTCACATCAATTTTTTTTCAATAATTTTCAATTTGGATTTAAAATTCCAAACTCACTCAAAATACAATCAGAAAATACATCGAGCATCAGGGTCGAATTCTCGGGTCGTTACAATAGTACCATCTTTTTGGAATTTTCGTCCCGAAAATTAGACGAAGTTGGGTCTAAAAACAAAGATCACACAAATAATTCTGGATAATCAGTTCTCATCTCTGACTCTAATTCCCAAGTAGGCTCCTCGCTGCCATGTCTTTCCCATACCACTTTAACAAATGGTATTACTCTGTTTTTCAGAAATTTCTGTTGTGAAACCGTTATCCTGATGGGTCTCTCGACATATGACACGTTGGTTGTACATAAAGTTTTTTCACTTCCAAGGCATGTCATGGATCAAGGTTATACTTCCGCTACATGGAGACATGAAAAACATTGTGCATACTAGACAATTGTGCAGGAAGTACTATCCGATATGCAACCTCTCCAATCTTCTCGAGGATCGGAAACGGTCCAACAAATCTTGGAGACAAATTTCCCTTCTTTCCGAACCTCATTTGACCTTTATGCGGTGATACCTTCAGAAGCACTAGGTTATCCACCTCAAACTCCAAAGGTCTTCTTCTCTTGTGTCCGTAGCTCTTCTATCGGATTTGGATAGTTAGTAGTAGATGTTGTCGAATGGTCTTGATCTGCTCTGCGGTCTCTGCCACTAACTCTGATTCCAATCAGTGCAGCCTCTCCTGCATCAGTCCAACAAATTGGAGATCTGCAAAGTCTACCGCACAACACTTCGAATGGAGCCATCTGAATAGCTATTATTGTACGAGAACTCTACCAATGGAAGGTACTCTTCCCAGCTACCCTGGAAATCCAACATACAAGCCCTCAACATATCCTCCAATGTCTGTATGGTCCTTTCTGACTGTCCATCAGTCTGCAAATGAAATGTTGTGCTATACAGTAGGTTTGTACGGGCCATTTGTAAACTCTGTCACACCCTTCCAGTGAATCTTCCATCACGATCTGACAATCGTCTTAGGTATCCCATGTAGTCTAACAATATCCTTGATATACCGCCTGCCCAACTTCTCAGATGAATTTGTCATCTTCATAGGCATGAAGTGTGCTAACTTGTTAAGACGGTCAATCACGACCTAAATAATATCATTGCCTTTAGATGATCTAGGCAATCCCGTCACAAAATCCATCTCAATGTGTTCCCACTTCCATTCTGGTACGGAAAGGGGCTTAAGCAAACCAGGGGGATTTTGATCTTCTGCTTTGACTCGTTGACATGTTAGACAGTTGGAGACGTAATCTGCACGTCTTTCTTGAGTCCACACCACCAATACTGACGCTTGAGATCTCTATACATCTTTGTGCTTACAGGGTGTATTGAAAATTTCGATTGGTGTGCTTCTGTCAATATCTCTTTTCTGCATTCTTCTGGTACGTATACCCTGCCTTTGAACATGAGTCCTTGTCTAGGTTGCAATTGCCAATCTTGGACTGTCTCTACTGCAGATAACTTGGCCAAAATTTCTGACATTCCCAGATCTGTCTTTTGTGCCTGCTCTATTTTTTATGTCAACGTCGAATGTACCACCAAATTTCATATACATCCTCTGTTGGACATGTGCAAGTTCAATTCCGCAATGGCTGAGCACATCTTCCACTCTTGCCTGATTAGGCTTGTTATGGTTCCATAAGGTTTGTAGCTAAGTGCATCCGTAACTTTGTTTGCCTTACCTGGAAGATAGTGAATAGCAAAATCATACTCTTGGAGATACTCCATCCATATCCTCTGCCTCATGTTAAGTTCTTTCTGTTCGAATAGGTATTTCAAACTTTTTTGGTCAGAATAGACTTCGAACTTTTCTCCAAAGAGATAGTGCCTCCAACTTTTGAGTGCAAACACTACAGCTACCAACTCCAAGTCATGAACGGAATAATCCCGCTTGTGTACTTTCAACTATCAGGAGCCGTAAGCTACTGGTCATCTCTCTTGGGTGAGAACACATCTCAGTCTTTCACCTAAAGTGTCACAGTATACTGCATAGCCTGTACCTCTTTTTGGAAGAATTAGGATAAGGACTAATATAAGTCTTCGCTTCAGTTCTTCAAACCTCTCATTACACTTTTCTCACCATTCATACTTGACTCATTTCTAAGTCAGACGGGTGAGTGGGCCTGCAATCTTGGAGAAGTCCACAATGAATTTGAGGATAATGCCCAGCTAATCCCAGAAAACTTCTGATTTCTATAACATTCCGAGGGGGTTTCCAATTCTAAACTACTTCTATATTTTCCGGATCCACAGTTATTCCTCCTGCTGCTACTATGTGTCCAAGAAAATTCACTTTTCATGGCCAGAATTCACATTTACTGGCTTTAGCAAACAACTTGTTGCAGAATTTCTATACAGTCTGAGATAGAACGAGTAGTTTGTCTTACAGATATGTTTTGGGGCATCAAATCACTTTTTTTAGCCTTGATATTTTAATTGGAGATAGATCACTCTGTCTATATGGAAATAGACATAAATTTTACAGAAACACAATATCGGAAGATCAACTTATGGATCTTTTAGTAAAGAGCAGAAAACCTGTCCCCAAACCTGAACCAGATATTTGGTCCAACTTTTAGGTTTTATTTGGCGCATCAAACTATTTTTTTTTACTTTCAAATTCGGATAGCAACTAGATCTATCGGTGTAGCTTCCAACAAAACAAATTTCGTCGAAAATGACATCTAGAAACTCTAGTTATGATTTTTGTTGCAACAATGCATAGAAAATCATTGATCTGTCCAGAAATTCTAATTTTCTCAAACTTAAGTTTTATTTTCCTATTTTCATTCTAGATTTAAATCTCTCCTAAACCTTCTTTGGATCTTCTTTATTCAACACGTTCTAATGGAGAAGATTTGATAGAAGAATATGATGTTTGCACATGGGTATGGTCCCTCTTTGCTAACTGATGTGGCCTAGTCACCACTTGATGGGGCCCTCTTGTCACCTCATCAGCTGAGGTGTACTAAATTAATTTAGTTAATTAAACTATAATAATTCCATTAACTTAATTAATTTATCAAATTATTAAAATTCTCAATTAAATACCAATGGTTTTCATAAATCTCATTAATTTTATTTAATACTAAAATTCCCATTAATGCCATTATTTAACATCAACATTCACATCAAATTTTTTTCAATGATTTTCAACTTGGATTTAAAATTCCAAATTCATTCAACATACAAACAGAAAATACTTCGGGCATCGAGGTCGAATTCTCAGGTCGTTACAATAAGCTCGTTTTTACCAGTGCTACATATACGCACTGGTAAACCTAACACCTTGTGTTGTGCATAGTTGATGAACACTGAAATATGATAACTTTACCCTTGAATATTTGATTAGTTAGTTCTTAAATTTTGTTTATTTTATATTATTATTGTAATATATTATATATTCTAAAATTATATTTGTTAATATATTATATTAATTAATTTATCTAATTAATGTGTTTTTTTAGAGACAATGTTAATTCACGCTGAAAGTGGGTCCACATGGTGAGGGTTTTGCAGGAAGCAAAAGAAGAGAGAAGCAGCCAATAGAAGGAAAAATAAGAAGAGGAAACCCACGCATGAAAGGGTGTTGTGATTGCTAGAAAAAGGAAAGAAGAAAATTAGAAAGATAAAAAAATAAAATAAGGAGGAAGGTGGCTGATTTATTATTCCAAGTTTCCAACGAAGACTGATTTGTCAGAATGGAAAGATAAAGAAAGAAGACTAAAAAAGCAAGGAGGGATTGAAATAATAGAAAGAAGGAGTCGGCTGTGTACCTGAAGGATCGGTTGAAATTTAGTGGTCCCACTTTGCCTTGCTTTATTTATCCCCTCCAAACCCTTATAAAAGGAGGCTTTGGGCTACATTAACATTCGAACTTGGCACTGTATTTTTGGAGGCTTAGAGAGAGGAGAATAAGAGAGAGAAAAGGAGAGAGAGCAAGTTTCGACCATAAGGTTGGATTTTTTTTTTTCATTCTTTTGTCTTGTATTTTTTTATTTTATTCCTTTGGTTTGTAATTTTGATTTCAATTTTTATTAATGAAATTAAAGCATTCTATTTAGATCTATGGTTTTCCACTTAATGTAAATTAATTGTGATAATTTTTTTTAATTCATTTATGAATGCATGTTTGATTTAATCTTAAAATTTTCATCTTAAACATCTAATTTTTGGGGGTTTAGAACCTTAATATCCATTCTAAGGCTCTTGTTAAGAGTAGATGAAGAATTTAGATTTGGAATTTTAATATCCATTCTAAGGCTCTTGTTAAGAGTAGATGAAGAATTTAGATTTGGAATTTATGTTGAATTCTTTCCATGCCCAAGGTTTATTTGAAAATTGCAAAATTAATGAGATTCATGGTTTTCTTAAATGGAATTAATGATTTGAATTAATGTGCATTAATAAATGTGAGCTCCATGTTCTAGGTTTAAATTTTATTTTCAAAATATTGAATATCATGCCTCCATAATTATAAGTCCAAGATTCCACTGTACATATGTATATATGTTCTTTTTAAATTTTATTTTTGTCTATAAAAACTCAAATCTTTGAAAGTGATGAATTAGGTTGGAAATAATTTAATTGCATCTTAATTTTGTTTTCTAAATTAGATTAAGATTGTTTATAATTTTTATATTAATTCCACCATTTTAATTAAAATTAGTTAAATTGTTAGATTCTATGTTTAAATCTAGAATGTTTCTAAATTAATATTAAAACTCATAGATTAGATAAATTATTTCATATTTATGATTTATCTCCATATTTCTCAAAGTTCTTAAAATACTTAATTCAATGGTCTATTTTCATGGATATATTTTCCTAAGTTCCGGTGGGTTCGACCTCGCAATTAATCGCTATACTATCAAAATAGTTCGTACACTTGCGAGTTATAAATTTAAAATTTGCACAATAATAGTTATACTCATGAAAGGGCAGTCGCAACTGTTATATGCATGGTTGTACTTGTGATTCTGAAAATGTAGCAGTTGTCCTCTGTCACTTGGAGCATTTGGACCAAAAAATGGTTGACTGGGCGTAGGAGGCACCCTTATCCAATATTTTTTTTTAAAGGTATACTGACGTAAAATCGCAACATTTGAGGTATTTCCATACACAAATCCATAAAATATAACAAAATATATAATTCATTTATTTAAATTTTCATATTTATTTCACATCACTTTTTTTCACATGTGCAGACAAACATAAAAAATTCAATTTTATAGAAAATTATTTCTCATCTCAATTTTTTAAGAAACCTTTTCTTATAAAATTGACATTTTCTTTTCTAATGTGAAAATAAACAAACGCACCCCAAGTGAGGGCTCTTTCACTGATAAGTGTTGATTTGTACTTCCATCAAAGTTTAGATTTTCCTCTACAACGTAAAACCCAAACTTCAGAGTGTTTGCCTGTGTTCTAAGGTTGTGTTTGGATGAAGGGGGTTACCCCCTATTTGTAAGGGTAACAGGGGGTTACCCCTTATTATCCTTGTTTGGTAATCAAAGGGTAAGAGTAAAAATTCAAACTTTTATCTCTCCTTTCTCACTTTTGAAAATCCTTTCCTTTCAAGAGATTTTCATATTACTTAGGGTAACCCCGATCAATAATAACCCCAAATAACCCCTACAAAATTTATCCCTCATCCAAACATAGCCTAAAGTTCTAAATCAATTAACTATATAGAATTAGAATATGTTGTGGTTCTAAATTTATTCTTTTCTATTGGACGTGTAGAGGTTCAATGATTGTTTTTAGACACATAAAGGTCTAAAGAAGATTTAGGAAATGTACAAGGATTTTCATTTTTTTTTCTTTTCAACGGACACGTTACGGCCTAAGTTTTGTAGAACAAACGATGTTTCTAAAGATTCGATTTTTAAGTATTCAAGAGTTTCTATAGATATACAAGTGTCAATATTCATCATTATCAAAATAATTTATTTCATTATGTATGTTAACACTCATGATAACAAAAAAATTAAACAATTTCTTATCTAAATGTATAAGACTTAAAAACATAATCTACTAATTGCTACAATATATTTTTCATTTACGCTACAAGTTCTTGTCAATTTTTGTTGTCAAAAAAGGGTCATTGCAGGATCAAACCCTTGTGACATCTTCATCCATTGAGGAAGTTTGCATGAGACTTTCTTTTCATTTTATTTTTGAATAATGAAATATACTAAAAAAATTGAAATATGAATTTTAGAAAAAAAAAAGGATAATGGTCATCATGTGTGATTGAATCTGTAACTCCTTATTTGGACTAAAGCTTATTTCATGCACCTCCTTAAAATCATCCTTTTCTTCACATAATTTCTGCTGCGAAGTCACAAGTACACCTTTTGTCAGATATCTCCCCCATAACTTGGCATCCTTTTATAGGAACTGCATGAAACGGGTAATATAAAGTTGGGATCAAGTCCTACTCAATATAAAAAGGATCACTCTCTATTATTCTATATTTGACATCTGTAGATTGAGAGATTTACGCGTGCCTTAAGGATCAATCAGGTGAGATACTTGAATACCTTGATCTTCTTAGAAAAAAAAAACAAAAAACAAATAAAGATTTTATCTATTGCCATTAGTTCCATCTTGGAGGACTAGATAGGCAGATTTGACCCAAATGTCATAGAGAAAAAATGGGATTTTCTTGCAATTGTTTTAGAGATGGATAAGAATATAAGATGATCGAATCTAGAATTGTTGGAAAGGGCGACAAGAACATTGCCTTGTCAACTAGGTTTTTGCACATGTTTTGTATGTTAGGGCAATTAGCTTAGAATATACTCCGTCCGTCCTATTTTAGTTGTCTCATTTGAAATATTTGTGTTTTTTTATGAAACTCTCTATACAAAGCTAGCACTCCATGTGATCTCATCCATTTTCAAGACACTTTATACTACTCTAATATAAATGAGACAATTATTTTAGAACAAATTTAAAATCCATATAGGACAAGTAATTTGGACAGAGGGAGTAATTAAGAAGATTTGAGAGCTAATGTGGAGACCTTGGATGGATTACTCACAAGTCCATTTCGACCCATTACACGCACGATCCTAACCCAAGTTAATGGATCAAGTGGCCTATCTTTGAATTTTAAGTTGATTTTTGAGTTTCGATTTCCATTCCACTTCAAAAGACCACTTTCTATAAAGTTACTCAGTGTGTGTGGATAGGGAGACTTGCACATGCTTCAGAAATTAGTCAGGTTCTCTAAAAAGTTTAAACACTTTGATCATAAAAAAACAGAAAATTGATCTTTGGGTTTTGGTATATTAAGTTCCTCTATAATCCAACCTTCAAGTGACCCATATACATCAACAACTTTGGTCCGCCCTTGAAATTATTCTTTCTAAATGGAACGAGTGTAATGAAAGAGGATAAAATAATATAACTAATAAAAAATTGGAATATTTAAAGAGATTATCATCAAAATCATCATTACCACTTAAGGATGTAAGGAACAAAATTGGTATCTTCATATGTAAAAAGCAAAAATTCCCCAATTTGTCTAGATTATCATTCTAAAGCACTTAAGAGAGATTTGAAGCAAACTTTGTTTTGTTGCGAGTTAAACAAAGAAACAGTAAATTTGTTAACATTGAGAATGTTGTCCTATCTTAGTTAGGATTTGACTTAGATTACAAGGCTAAAGCCTAAAACTACTCAACAAGTTTACAAACTTCATGTAAGTTCTATCTTAGTGGGTCCATAAAATTTTCTTTGACAAGGCAGAAGTACTATAAAAATAGGTTGCCAATTGATGAAGAAACACCAAAGCTTTACAGAAACATTTACAAACAATCTCAAAGAATTATTGAATGGATATTTTCAATTCAGAAATACAATGTTAAACTAATGCACCAACATATAATAAATATGTCACCCTTCACATTAGAGAAGGTTTATTGGCTATTCTTTCTTTACAATTGTAAGAATGAATATTTACAATTAGCTGAGTCTCATATAGTATGAATACTTGTGTAATCTTTCAGTATAATCTTGTCAAGGGTAAATTCTTAAGATGAGAACAATTAGTAGGGTTGCAACCATTGCTCGCCTTCAATGTAAGAAATATTGAGGAATGGAGAAGCTTGGGTTTCATTCAGTCTCTGAGCATAGGGCACTCTCATTGTTAGATTTGCTCCTCCACCAAAGCAGTTGTACTCGCCATAGAATATAGTCCTGAATAAGGAACCATCATTGTTATTAATTCTCTTAACTCCAAACTATGCTAATGACTAGGGGTGAAATTTGGGTCAGATTTTAACCCGATTTGTATAATTTGACCCAAGAAATCAGTGGGTTTGAGTTATGTATTTGTATATTTTGGGTCGGGTCGAATTGAGAAAAAAACCAGAATAAAATTTGGATTGAGTTGGATTGAGAAATTTAAAATCAACTCGACTTCAGTGTACCAAATTATAAAGCAGTAACTATTAGGGCTGAAACTCGGGTCAGAACGGGTCGGCCCAGCACTTGGGATGAGTCGGGTCATCAATTCAGGTTGGTTCGAATTAAGTAATTCGGATCAACAATTTGAATCAGGTTCAGTAAGTTTTAACATGGGTTGAATTAGATTTATTAACATCAGACCCGACAAGCCCGAATTTCAGCCCTACTAATGACCAAACAAAAGTTCAAATTTCAAGATATTTTAAATTTTAAAACTTGAGTTTCACTTGGACTATAATTTAGTCATAATTTTTTATCGGCGATTTCAGAATGGTCGAGCCTTGTCCAAGCTGAGTCTCTCCTCTCATTTTGTACTGTATCAAGTCGGGTCAGCTTGCCGAGTCGAATTGAATCTAATTGAGTTTTTGAGCTATGGAATTACCAAAACTATTTAAGTACGAGAGAGAATAATAAGAAGAAAAAGAGGGTGGAGAGTGTGGATTGGTACTGGTCTCTTGTTGGATCATTGAAGTCATTCCATCCCTCGGGGGATATGATCTCAGTCATGGAAACATAAGCAAAGATAACTCGTGAGAAGGGTCTCCAAGCTCGACCCAACCATATCCTTCCAGTCCCTCCTATGCTGCAGTTCATAAACACAAAACCAGTGTTCTCATTAGCAGCAGATCTCCCATGTGCTGTCACTGCCCCAGTTATCAACTTTGACCCTGTTGGTACCGAATTGGCGATTGAGATCAACTGACAGCTCTGAAATCAAAAATATGTTAGTGTTGTCAGCATCATGGGCAACCTTTGCTTTTATTTATATTTCTATCTTTTAATGTACTCTATTTACCCATCAATTCGGGAGAGTTCTTAGTAACCCAATTTATGCTCTAAATTTAAAGGGGTTGAAGTGATGGTCAAGAACTGTTTTAGGAAGCTGGACTATTGAGTTTAATTTCCACTCTATCTCAAAGGGTCACTCCTTGTTGAATTACTCGGTATGTATGGATAAGAGGTTTGTACATGCCCCTAAGAATTAGTCGGGTGCTCTAAGAGACCTCGAAACCTTGATCATCTGAAAAAACCCAATTTATGCTCTAGCTCATAAATTTTATTTATAGAATGCGGAAGGTTATAAAAATGAGAAATATACTATTTTGACACAATATCATTTTAATTAGGTAAATAAGGAATTGAACTATCATGAGATAGGGTGGTTAGTGGAATCTACTACGCTTAATGTTGGAATGTCCTGCGACTAAAAATTAAATTTAAAATCATTGCTGATCATATGGTCAATATACAATGAACTATCATGGATTGAAATTGGATCACCTGGTACAAGGACCTTGCATTGCCAAAGATGAAATCAATAGAGCCCTGGATGAAGCATTCTCTGAAGTAATGCCGACCTCTATCATCATGAAGTGTATCTTGTGCTCCAAAGAATCCACAGCCCCAGAAAGCAGCTTGATCTCCGGCAATTCTCATGGCCACTGCCTGACCTCCGATATCGCCTGGGTTTGCAATTGGAGCTACATTCTGTTACAAACTAAAATATTGGTATATACTTTCGACATAACCTATACAATGTGAAGAAAATTATGTTAAAATTCTCAAAAGATAGTCATTGAGAGAAGAGTGTCTCAAGTGTTATATAGTCATTAGATTTTCAGTCTAGGCAATATGGGACTATTGTCAACTTCACACCCTTCTTCACGTGCAACTGAGCTACTCACCTCCCTTACGTGCAAATGTTATATGTGTCTATACCATACATTCTTGAGAAGAACTTACTCTCAAAAACTAGCTATTGAGAGGAGAATACCTCCAATCTTACATAGAGTTGTTGGGTTTTCAGTCTAGACGATGTGGGCATATTCTCAACTTCACACTGAAATATCCCTTGAACTGCTTTTTAAATATCCGGCAATGGTCAAAAAACCCATAGTTATTGAAATTATACAAGTTTAATATGTGCTTCAGCTTTAAAACAAGCTAGAAAACCTAACAAGAATCTTTTATAATTTTTATTTTACTTGAATTTTGGTTAAAGGGGAGCATCATCATTATTAACACAGTATTTTGCAAGAGAAAAATTAAGAAAAAAAAGACTTTGATTACTCTCATCTTACCATGAAGCTGACATTCTTAGCAACGAAGTTGGAAGAGAAAACTTGAATTGTGGCACAGAAGAATGTTCCATGAGAAGAGTTGGCAGTGTCGTTCCACACAATTGATGTAGACTCCATCCCTTGCCCTTGAAGTGTTATATTGGGTTTTGTCCTTGGAATAATAACCTTCTCACTAATTTAAAGAACATTAATCAATAATCAAGTGGGAGCCTGTGTCTAATGTTAATATAAATAAAAGGAGAAAATATGGGTTTAAGCCTCCATAAAGAGAAACTCAATAGTTTTCTAGGGTAGGGCCAATTTATACTTTTCTTTCAAGCGAAGGAAATTAGAAATTATTAAATGGACAATTTGCATATGTTTCTATGTTTTATTTTAATTGTAAATATATCTTAAGGTATTCAATAATTGTAATTCATTTTTAACATTTTCAAGTCATTTACAATTAAGTTCTTGTTGTGTCAATACATAAGTAATATTTAGGAATAATGAAAATTTGATTTACTATAGGGCCACTTTTGCTAATACTATGAGAATGAGTTGGATGTCTAGATAGCCACACGAATAAGAATTAATTTAGCTTTATCTTTATTTAATCATATTATTGTTTTGATTATTTTATAAAAATAAAGTTTTTATACCATTAATATTTATGATTCTTTTGACAAGACTATGAAGAGAAAATAAAGGCAAAACTATACCCATCGCCTATCCACATTTTCTTCAACATGTCTATTACATTTTCATATATTGGCATTGGCCAAAGTGAACTTAATAGAAGTCATTGATTTATCTACTAAAACACCAGTCATACAATCGCATTATAAGAACTTAATTGCAAACAATCACTAAATGTAAAGAACAAATTGCAATAACCAAAATTACAAGGATCTTTCTATAATTAGCCAACCATATAGGAATTTAATTATAAAATACCCTTCTTAAATTTAGCTTTCCAAAGAGCTAAGTATCATTATCATGAGTGTTACTCTTCCATTTATTTAGAGTTGAAATTCATAATCGACTTAGAATATTGATTTTTATGAGTTAGACTGAATATTTCTTAGCTACATGACACAAACCTATAGTCTATTATTTAATAATAAATACTTAGTTGTGTTATACACTCTTTCTAAATATGAGTTTTAATACCAAATGGGACAACACATATGTTTAAATTTCTAGGAGGGCTTTTCTACATAATTTTGGTCAAGCCATTCC
Organism: Chimonanthus praecox; assembly: GCA_022113865.1. Classification (NCBI taxonomy): domain Eukaryota; kingdom Viridiplantae; phylum Streptophyta; class Magnoliopsida; order Laurales; family Calycanthaceae; genus Chimonanthus; species Chimonanthus praecox. The sequence goes on along the minus strand of CM039092.1, from coordinate 50,154,932 downwards.
CCATTTTGGTGGGCCTTTTTCCAGCTTAAGTAAACTTAGCATTCATGTTTAAAATTTAAATGGAAAACAGTACTAAAGATTTTTTTAGCGAGACTCTTTAATGAGATATGCTACTAAATGTTTCTTGGAGTCCACATAATTGAGTGTGATGTAAAGAGAAGAGTATGTTGTGTATAAAGTTTCACTTCTATTTGATCGGCTAATCTCTTGATTTTAAACGTTTAAAAATCAATGGTCTATAATCATCAAAATTTAAAAGCCAAGATTATATGATTTGAGATAGCAATTGATAATGAAACTTTATTTACTTCATATCCATGTAGTAGCCTATCAAATAAATCCAATTATATAAGATTCATCATCCATGTGCCCACATATATGTGCCCACATATCTTGTTAGAGCATCCCACTTGGTGTGTCTTGCTAGCGTAACTCAATTTAAATCCAGCCGAATGGTACCAAAGTTAGAATGTTGGGCCAGGCCTATCTAGTTGCTTTTAAAGAACACAAACAAAGGTTAGTCCATTTTACTTCCAGAATAGAAGATTAGAGCAATAGAACCACAGGCCCAAAAACTCAGCCCAAAATAAGCTTGGTCCAACCCATAGCCACCTCAAATAACAAGGAAATTATGGTAAAATGCCGGCTTACTAGTAAATGCCTGAAGTGATCCATATAATGGTCCTCTTCTGACTAGCAGCTCCAACTGCATCGATGGCTGATTGCACCGTCGTAAAATTACAGCACCCATTTTGATTGACACAAAGATTGGTGGTTGTGTTAGTGTCTGGAGGAGGAAAATAGGGAGGAAAGTCGTCGCAGATCGACTCCGAATTCTGACCTTTCTGGTGGTTGTCGTAATGGTTATGATGTCCAAAATAATTGAATATGGTTAACATTGACATGATAGTGGATGAAGAACTAGTGAATGGTAGATTGATGAAGTCATTGGGGAATGATGTGTTGGGGACTAGAAGATGTGTAGATAGTAGAGCTGCAAGAATGGCAGACAGAAGTGTAAGAGAGAATCTTTTGGAAACCATGTTTGCTGTTGGAGAGAGCACAAGCTGAGCTAGGAAAGAAGAGGGATTAAATTCAAATTAGTAATTGAGATGCACTTAAAGCACAAGGCTGAATTGCATGTCTTGCAAATCACCCTTTCTCCAATCTTTGATAGGTTTTGTCAACCTACCAATCTTAACATGGGAGTTGCTTCAAGTAGGAAAGGCCATCTTAATCAGTCAAATGCCCCTCTTTACATTTCCTATGTTTAAAACCTGAAATTTACAGGTAACTTTCACATAAGTCCAGCCATTTCCATGTGATCATGATAGCCCTTTTTCAAAGATCAGTACCAAAAGAACAATTTTGCCTAGTAATCCCATCTTCTTCAAGGAATTAATGTCATCTTCACTTTCAATTTTATTTTAGATGATGATCGGGATGGAAATCTCATGATGGCGTATTTAAGAAGCTGAAACTAAATTCAAAACTCAGTCAAGTCTAATAATTTGAGCAACCCTTTTTATTCTTTTAGCGATTTTTTTCAAATATTTAAGAAAATGAAACATAAGTGACATCAAGGACTGTATCAATCAGAGGGATAGGGATTTGGATGACTAGTAGATGAAAGTGCTCTGCACATTTTAACATTATCAAGATTTATATGTGATGAGAAAAATAGTAGTCAAATTATTAGATGCCAGCATCGTTGTGCCCCTCTTTTTGCTTTCTTTGTCCGGATTGGCAAATGGGTCTTCTTCGAACATGGGCAATTCAAATAATAGTAAGGTGTTGGAGTGATGGCTAGGAACCTCTCAGGAAGCGAGAGTTCTAAGTTCGATTTCTACTCTACTCCAAAGGACCATACCCCATAGAGTTACCCCGATGTGTATGGATAGAGAAGCTTGCACATGGCCCGAGTGTTAGCCGGGTGCTCTAAAAGACTTGGACACCTTATTCTAAAAAACAAAAAGGGTGTTGGTATGAGGGTTCCAGATACTCTCTCATGCAAGATAACATGACTGAGTCTTTCATTGGGCATTCTGTCTTCACCCCCAATCTGATCTCAATGTCCTCCAATCTCTTCTTGAAGGTCACATTGTCTTTCATCCTCAACACCCATGACTTCCAGTCGAAGTCGTCCATTTTCTCAAGTAGCTCTATTTGTCAGTGATGGTGCATCTGATGCAAAGCAATTTCATGAAAAAAAAAAATCTAGGTAGAAGAATAGGCCCATCCAAAAGGTTTTTGTCTCAAGAATGCATAAATATGTGGCTTAAAGGGTACATATATATGATTCAGGCTCTTATTCACTCAATTTGAGCTTGAAGATATCCATTTATGACTCTCATATATAAGGTGCAAGAAAAGTGATGAGATTGAATTTTCATCTTCTTAGAAGATTTCTTCTCCACCTCTTTTCTAAATTAAAAAAAAAAAAAAAAACACAAGATCAGAAGAAGATCTCTCTAAGCTCTGGGAGCCACTTCATTTCCCTTTTCTTTTTTCTTATTTTGTTTTTAAGATAGGATACATGACACTTTAAAATTTATTAAAAAATTATGTAACTTTGAAAACTTATTTAATGTATCAAACAATATTGGATTTGAATGAAGTTAGATTTAGGCCTCAGGTTAATTCTTTGTTTGTGAGAGCTATCTTTGATGTCACCAATTGAATTTTCTTTTTTTTTCCATTGGAGTGAAAATTTGTTGGATGTGTATTTGATTTGAGCGTCATTCGAGTATTTCACATCAAACCTTTGAATTTGAGAGCAAATCTGAATTTGTCCTCAGATTTGGTATATTGACGGGTCTAAAATTCATATCTTAAGTTGTGGATTAAGAATTCAATCCTTTAGACTTAGCTTCCATCAGCATTTGATACCCAATGGTATTGTTGTTCAATGGTGAATATTACCCCTCCATTGAAGTGATATTATGTAAATAGTAGGGTTATTCTCAGACCTATCCTTTTGAGACAAGGTATCCAAGGTTGGACCAAAATAGACAACACCCCGAAAGGATGTCATTTGCAAGAATGTAAAAACAATGAAAAGGAAGTAAGGGAAAGAAAATTCAAAAAACTTGCAACAGAAGTAAAGGTAGTAGAGGGATGTTTAAGTGAAAAATAAGGAAAGTGAAAATTTGTGTCAAAATGACAACATTCAATTTGGATGAGATGTTTTTATGTTATTTTTTAATGACCCGACCCAAGGTTTTGCATTTTTTGAGGAAATTGGACTTCAAATTTGATAAAATTTCTTGTATGATAGGATAGCTTAGTCAAAGAGCTTTCCAACGATTCTAAGTTTACCCAAATATGAGCTTTGTAGCTGAAGTTATGGCCCTTTTTGTAAAAAGGTGCAAAACTGGAATTTAAGCAATCGGTCCTACTGATACATCGGTCTGACCAGAGATCAGTTTGACCAATACTTCGTCGGTGCAAAAACCAGAGGCCGTAAGTTTACAAAAACTTTACTGACTCTAAAGGTTCGACCGACAGTGTGCATCTATCCGACTGAAGGGGCCACCGAGAGTTTTTTCGAGCTTATCTTGCTCGTCCAATCAAATCCTTTCATTTCTTTATAAAGCCTTCGGCCCTAGGGTTTTGAAAAAGGGTTTTCTCTGTTCTTTTTGTTAGTGTTCCTGCTTGTCGAGTCACCTATTTATCAATTCCGCGACTTAAGTGAAACATTGCCTTGAAGGTTGACGCTTAAGAATCAAGACTCAAGTGTTGGTTGAATCAAGTTCAAGATTGAAGATTTGATGGATCAACATGTGTATGGCAATCACGGAAGGTAATTAGTCATAGATGACTTTAGGATAGACCTCACACCTAAGGATGACCATGCCTAGGCTTAGATATCACATCTGGTTAATTAACAAAGCTTAGTTGATTGTTTAACACCAAATCAGAGCCAATGAACTTAATGCTCAAACCATTAAATTTGTTGTTATGGCGACATATCGTGTCAGCCACCTATCGCAATGACAGAGGACTATCAATCGTGGTATAGTGATACGTCGTCCTGGAAAACTAAGGTTCTGGTTGGAATGGTCAGTCAAACAACTCTAGTCTCAGAACGATACTATCATTGTCACGATCTATAGCTGAGACAAGGCCGATCAATCGCGCACAAGATCAATAGGCTGGACTTAACCTTGTTCTGGTTTGAACAATCTGTTCTCAGGACTATACAATCATCAGGCGGAGACCCATCGTGAGGAACTTATCACGATCTATTGGACGCACGACCAATTGCTAGAGATAGGGCCGATACATCGGCACCACGACCCGTCACCCTAGGAAATATTTGATGTTTATCTTGACGAGCACAGTCAAGACAAGATAACCTTAGGCTGATACAATCGCCAACCCACTCGCCTATGGATGTTCACAATCAATCGTGTGGCACGATCATTCATGCGTGAACGTTTTTGTGTCGTTATTATGCATTCAATCATGTGGCACGATCATTCGTGAGTGATCGTTTTTGTGCCATTATTGTGCATTTAATGCACAAAGTTCAGGTTGGTGGAAAGCAGTTTAAAACACAGACGATCAATCGCCAGTGCACGATCAATCGTGCGTTAGTATGTTTCGAAAAAAATTTGTTTGCCTCTATAAATGTTTCACTACTTGGATAGTTCAAATAGACCTTGGAAAGCATTTATGAGCCTCATCTACCAGTGTTAAACTCTCAAACACCAAAGGCAAATTAGTGGTTATTCTCTCTTGGCATTACATTTGCAAATCATTCAAGTATCCAATATTTAATTGAATGAGATTAAGAGAGAAGGAAAAACCATTTTATACGATAAAACATTGGACCTCCAATTTCCTAGATACCCTCCCAAGGATTGTGATCACTCTACACTCCGCGCATCTACGTCTACAACCAAGATCACATTGGGAGAAAGACATCAGAAACACATCATCACATTTGAAAAGCTTTAAAGGCAAGTGCTTCTAGTTTGATTTTACTTTTAAAATCATCTTGTATAGTGGACTAGATCGTTGGATCGAACCACTCTAAAAAATAGAGGGATAAGGATTAGACTTGGGAGGTCGAACCTTTCAAAATCTAGGGATTGGGTGAAATTCTCAGTCAATTGAGTAAGTGGACGTCCTATTCTATTTGTGATGGTGTAATTCCTCACTTAGTGAATTTAGGATAGCCCAAGATTGGGTGAGTCTATCAGTGGATGTAGGTTTGTTCAAACCGAACCACTATATATCAGGTGTTCATGGTGTTCGAGATAATTGTGTGGATTTTGTTATTTGAGCTATCTTATTCACACACACCTCACTTGATTAATATTGTTAATTCTACATTATTCATTGATATTAATCAATCAAATTTGAAAAGCCACTAATTGGGAGATTATCCTATTCACCCCCCTCTAGAGATAATCGGGTTCTAGCACAAAGGAACTTTCACTTTTCTTTCTTTCTCTCCCATTTTCGCTGGTTTCTCTCACGATTGAAGCTCTCTCTTGCTTTTGTTGGGTTTCTCTACATAGTTGCCTCCTTCTCCTTCTACTGCCACCTGATTTGTTGTTTGGGCTTCTTTTGTACTTCAGAGGACTCCAAGCTTTGTGATTTTGAATAGGGAGTACGATACTATTTTGAAGTTTGATTTTGGTAATTTATGGAATTACCTTTGTTTGAATCGATATTTTCCTTGTGTTTCTTGAATGTTTTGATCATACTCTGATTGTATGATTTTTTTTTTAAGACCAAAGTGTCCAACCCTCTTAGAGCACCTAACTAATCCTTGGGCCAAGTGCAAACCTATCTATCCACACACATCAGGTAAGACTATGGGAAGTGGCCCTTTTGTATTGAGAGTGACTGAAATCCAAGACCTCCCACATCTCAAACGAATTCTTGACCGTTAAACCAACTCTCACGGGTTCTGTATGATCGTTATTTGAATTCCTGTGGAGAAGGGATGTATTGTTTTAAATGTGATATGGGAAATTATAGACAATGTGGATATGGACATGATCGAGACTAATTTTGGAACAAATTATATGAGAATTTGTATGCCTCGAAGAACCTGGTCGAGTCCCTTTTCCTAATTGAGTGCCATTCTGATGTGGACATTTGTGGAGGTAGAATATTTTTGATCTAGGCAAGTAAGTGAGCAATTTGACAGATACGGGCTCCAAGTCGATGCATTGAGCCCATCTTGGACGTGCACATTGGTTTGAGCCACTCCACAATGGGAACAAAAATAAAGCTCAACGAGCTGCTCAAAGGTCCAAGACATACACATGCTTCAACAAATCGCACATGTGCCAAAGTCGGATTCAATTTCAAAAAAAAAAAAACTCAAACCAACTGTCTTTCAAGATTTTGATTGAAGTTTGTCATTTTGGAGACTCAAGAATCCCAAACATGATTGAATTGGGACACCATGTGGGAATAGACAACCAGCTACCACGTTGGATAAACTTAGTCTTCTTAGGATTAGTTTATTTTTAGAATTTTATTTTTGATTTGCAAAGTGAGGGTCAGCTCACTTAGGAGTTAGAATTAAGACTCTTTGTTTTGTTTTATAAATAAGATGTAATCTACGTTTTCAAAGACCAGAATGGAACAATAATATTGAATTTTTATTCAGATATAATTCTCACGTGTTGAGACTGGATCAAGCAAGGCTTGAAAAAAATCCCATTAAGCCAAGGGTTGGGTGAAGAGTTGAACGAGTTTTTCCTTTAAACCAAGTAAATCCATTTCTTCTTAAATTTGTGATTTATGTTTGGCGGTGGCTCCTATTCCACCGTGATTCGCTCCTCATGTCATGAACATGGGTTACTGTTCAGAGCTCTGAATCTTGGATTCAGAAGTCTGAACTGGCGTTGGATGAGTTCTGATGACTTATTGTTCAAAGTCCAAATTGATGAATTCAGACCTCCAAATATGCGTTACCAGTGCAAGGAGGAGAAAAATCAGAAGAAAGGATACTCTGCCAGCAAGATGAGTAACAAAAGGGGAAAGCGTGTATTTAATGATATACACTGCAAGCACTAGAGAGATTCCCTTTCTAGTGAGACACGCCATTGTTGCCGTGTGGATATATGTTGGAGAGGCTTCTTGAGCATCTTGCCCTTTTCCCTAAGTCCTTGGGCGGTTAGCCTTTTGGGCCCTCTCTTTCTCAAGGTGAAACAGCACAGAAGAAAAGGGATATTTCTAGGAGGAGAGATATAGACACACACGGCATGGTGTGTGTGGATGGCCTTTTGGCCATATCATGGAAGAGATGGTTGCTTCTGGCCGACTGCAACATGGTGGAGGGCCATTGTGACCACCACAGAGCGTCATTGATGAAGACCTAGGTCTTGCGGCGTGCATGCATAGCAGATGCATGATGATGGTGCATGGTGATGGACGGTTGATGCATGTGGACAGACATATGCATAGAGGCGCTAAAGGTGTTGTGAGGACACTGAAAGTGTTGTGGAGGAGACACAACAGGAAGCAAATTAGGGAGCAGGTTAGAAACAGGCCCGGCTTGAGTATAAAGCAACTCAAGCGACGGATTTAGGCCCCCCTTAAAAGAAGGCCCAAATTTCGGTTAAATCCATTAATTTCTCTTAAGTTTTCGTAACTTTTTTAACTCTTTTTTTCAACAGTAACTCTCGGTACCCTTTAAAATAGAAAAAACCCTAGACTTTTGCTCACTTTACTCTCTTATCTCTCTCGTTGCTCCCTGAGTCCCCTCTCACTAGTCACTTCTCTCTCTCTCTCTCTGTTCATCTGGTTCACTGGTTGTTCTGAAGATTATAAATCTGAGAATCTGAGGCCTTGAGTTTGGATCTGCCTTATCTGAGTCTCCGACTCACCGTGAAAGGCTTTCTGAAATCTGAACCACTCTTTTATTGAGGCTTTTCTCACTGCTCTCTCCTCTCTCGCCAGTCTGCTCCTCTCTCTACAGGTACTTTTTTTTTACCTTACAGTTTTATTTGATGTGGGTTGATTTTATTTGATGTGGGTTGAGGTAGGCCTCTTTCACCTCTTTTCTATTATAAGTTGTAGATGTTGATGAATTGCAACTGAAACAATCCATTGACCTACACACTGAAACAATCGCCCAGAAACTACTCCAATCATTTAGAATGCCAGGTGGGTGAACATGGAACTTGACTGAATCTACTCATTTAGGTCTTCTATCGGGTCACTACATCAAGTGTACACACAAAAACGAGAATGAAAAAGAATTAATCTGAGCACCTGCCAAGTGTGCAGTGAAATAATGTGTTGCTTCATGTTATATCATACACTTACACATGAAATGGATCGTTTCGTATAAAAGCATGGACATGAATCGATTTGAAACAACAGAAAAAAAAATGGAATGAACGGAAGAGAGAGAAAGAGTCTTGAACTTCAGATACTGTTAGAACTTTCTAGATTTGGTTACTGATATTAGATGATAAAACGAATTTAATTTGGTTATTAAAGAAGACACATTTTGTGTACTCTGTGTCATGAGTGATGAATCTTCGAGGTTCTTGATGAGTTTCATATCCTTCTTCCGTTCTTTTTTTTTTTGTGGGTTTCAATCTGGGTCTTGGTGCTCTTTTCTAGACCATCATATCGATGTGTTTGATTGTCTGATTTTGGCCGTCTCCTTTTTAGGGAAATTTCTCTGCTTCCAAAAGTCAAAAGAAATACTTGTTTGATGCAACCCTTTTAAAGCAGGAAAATATATTGCCACTGCTTACCTTTTGACTGATTTTGGTCGTCTCCTTTTTGGGGAAATTTCTCTACTTCCAAAAGTCAACAGAAATATTGGTACAACCCTTTCAAAGCAGGAAAATATATTGCCACTGCTTATCTTTTAAGGATCAAGACTTCAGTAGCAAGAAGTGTTCTAAGTTCCTCAAAATTGCATAAAGAACAATTAAAGATGAACTTCATAACAATAATAATTCATAAATACTTTTCAAAAATAATAATTTATAAATAACATAATAGTTTAGAGAAACAGATTAAAGGATATTAATAAGAAATTATTATCATAGCAATTACCCTATTTTGGGTAAATCTTTAATTAAAGTTTATTGACTTATTTTCACGCTTATAATTTTTTTTTAACAATATATTTCTTTTTTGCAGATTTTGCTGTGACTTTTAATTTAGAGATCTTTGGTGAATTGGTATAATAATAGAGGACACTACAACCATTCATCAATTCTCTCATTTTCACAGTGCCAGGTTCTATTGTTCTTTGACCTTTTAATTTGAGTTCATTTTAATTATTTTTTAATTATCTTTTAATCAGAAATATGTCTAATAGAAAATATGAATCTGGATTTCAAAAACTTCATAAAAAGAGAAGAATAGAAAAGCTAGTTCAAAAGCAAAAAGGAGCTCTAGATAAATTTGTTACCGGCAAAACACAAAATTTAGCAAGTAATTTGAATGAAAATTTAACAAATGAACAACCAATTCATTTAACAGAATTAAAACATGATGAACTATCGGTACAAAAGAATGACAATGAACATATTCATAATGATAATCAAATGTGTAATAAAATTATTCTTAATGAAGAATGTCAAAAAAATTTAAAAGAAAATGAAATATCTAATTATATTTCTACAATTAGTTATGATGCAGGACGATGGAAAGCTATAGATACAAAAACGAGAGATTTATTAGTAGAAAGAGGTCCAATTAGAGATAAGAATATAAAATTTCCTTTGGATGAAAACTCTAGGCATTTCTCTACTGACTATTATACTCGAATATTATCAAATGGAGAAAAGCATGATAGAAAATGGCTAATATATTCAAAAGAGATGGATTTAGTATTTTGTTTTTGTTGCAAGTTGTTTAATTCAAAACCGAGTAAAAGTGCATTAGTTACAAATGGAACTGGAGATTGGAGAAATCTTAATGCTAAGCTTAAACATCATGAAATAACAAATGATCATATTATGAATATGAGTAGTTGGATTGATTTGGAATCAAGATTGTTAAAAAATAAAACAATTGATAAAAATATTCAAGAACAAATTAACAAAGAGAAAGAACATTGGAAAAAAGTACTCGTAAGAATTATTGCTATTGTAGAAACTCTTTCTAAAAATAATATACCATTTCGTGGAAGTAATGAGAAGATATATGAAAAAAATAATGGAAATTTTCTAGGTTTAATTGAAATGATTTCAAAATTTGATCCAATAATGGAAGAACATTTTCGTCGTATTGAAATGGTGAAATCCATAATCATTATCTAGGACATAATATACAAAATGAATTAATACATATTTTAGCATCTGAGGTTAAAAGTACAATTATTAAAAAAATTAAAGAGGCAAAATATTATTCAATTATACTTGATTGTACTCCGGATGCAAGTCACCAAGAACAAATGACTCTAATATTGCGTTGCGTAAATGTTTCAATAAATCCAATAAAAATTTAAGAATATTTTTTAGAATTTTTAAGAGTAGACGATACATCTGGAAAAGGGCTTTTTAATGAACTTTTAAATGTAATAAAAAATTTAGGACTTGATATTAATGATGTAAGAGGACAAGGGTATGATAATAGATCAAATATGAAAGGAAAACAATAAGGTGTACAGAAAAGACTATTAGATACAAATCCTAGAACTTTCTATACACCATGTGGTTCTCATAATTTAAACTTAGTACTTTCTGATATGGCAAACTCCTGTCCTAGAGCTATATCTTTTTTTGGAGTAGTACAACGTATATATTCATTATTTTCTTCTTTTACAAAGAGGTGGAAAATTTTACAAGATAATGTATCTACTTTAACTATAAAGTCATTGTCATAAACACGTTAGGAAAGTCGTATTGAAAGTGTTAAAACGATAAAATATCAAGCTCCAGAAATTAGAGATGCTTTACTTCAATTAGCAGAAACTAGTGAAGGCCCTAAAACAAAAAGTGAAGCTGAAAGTTTAGCTATATATGAGATCGGAAATTTTGAATTTTTATTAGGTATGACTATTTGGTATGATATATTATTTGCTGTTAACTTAGTTAGTAAAAATTTACAATCTAAAAACATGCATATTGATGTTGCTATAGATCATTTAAAAGGTCTTATTAGTTTTTTTAATAACTATAGAGAAAATAGATTTAAATCAGCTATGATTGAAGCTAAAGAGATTGCAACTAAAATGGATATTAAACCTATATTTAATGAAAAACGTAAAATTCGTAGAAAAAATCAGTTTGATGAAAATGTCGATGATGAATTAACGCAATCAGCCGAAGAATCTTTTAAAGTTAGTTATTTTTTATATATAGTAGATCAAGCGATTTCTTCAGTTTCAAAGTAGGTTTGAACAATTTCAAAAATATGAAGATATTTTTGGTTTTTTATTTGATTTTAAAAAATTAAAATCATTAAATGATGATAGTTTGAAAAAATATTGTCTTAATCTTGAATGCCTTTTGAAATATAATGAGGTTTCTGATATACATGATTTAGATTTGTTTTCAGAGTTAAAAGTTTTAAGAGAAATATTACAAACAGAAATAATAACTCCAATTGAAATTCTTAATTATATTAAAAAACTAGATTCTTTTCCAAATACTTATATTGCATACCGAATATTGTTGACAATACTTGTAACAGTTGCTTCTGCAGAAAGAAATTTTTCAAAATTAAAATTGATAAAATCTTACCTACGATCAACAATGTCAAAAGAAAGATTAAGTGAATTAGCCACATTATCAATTGAAAATGATATTTTAGCAAAACTTAAATACAAAAATTTAATTAATAATTTTGCATCTCAAAAAGCAAGAAAAATAGATTTTAGATAAATTCTTATTATTATATAATTAAAATTTTAATTAAATATTAATTATAATAATATATTAAATATCAAGAAGGCCCATTTAGATTTTTCGCTTTAGGCCTCAACTTGTGTTGAGACGGCCCTGGTTAGAAGAAAGGATTCTTCTGGAGATTGACAAAGCAGAGAACAGCAAGTGTGATTCAGTTGTAGTTGTGGGTAGAAATAATCTTTCTGTTCAAGGTTTCAGGACTTGAGTTTCAAATGTGTATCTTGTACTGATGTTCTCTCTTGTCTCTCATAATGGATTATATTGCTCCGTGGACATAGACGAGTGTTTGTTGAACCACATAAATCTCAGTGTCCAAATTTATAGTGTGCTATCGTGTTTTGATTCATGTAAATCCGTTGACTGGTTGATTATTCCAAACATACTATTATTCCTAACAATTTATTGGGTTGATTTTATAAAGTTAATTAACTTGGATTCAGCAGGTAATTGTGCCATTAATTAACTGAGTTTGAACTGTTGAAACTTAACCTCATTGGAAATCATTTTGATTCTAGGCGAGTAAAGTCAAGGACTATTTGAATTTACTGTTTTCAATGTCAAACCGGATTGTTACTGGACCTGAAACTAGACATACAGTCCATATTTTCAGACGTGTTCAAGCCCAAAATATTGACATACCCTCAAATCCAACTGAATTTGGGCCAGATAAACCGTGTCAAGTGACTCAGTTTCTGGGCTTGGTAAAACCCAGCTTGCTGCTACTTATTCAGAGGCCTACAGTACAAAATACAACCTCTTTCCAGTCCATAAGGTCTGGGTGAATGGAACATTGAACCCACTTTGTTGGATTTAGTCTTCGATCCAAGTAGACCCAATTTGGGCCTGAGTTTGTATTAAAACTCGATGAGTTCAAGACTGTTTTGTCGATTTAATTGCCAACAAGTTCACTACACTTTGCAACCGTGCAACATTGATTTTAATGAATTGACCCAATTTGTCCAAATTAAGTAAGATTGGGGTTATTTTTTACACCCAATGGTTGTTTAGACATCCCTTTTGGTTTCTTCCACTATCAGGGTATCCAGATTGTGTCAAAGCTTCCGCTAAGAGATTAAGGTTGGGTGCCCTACCCTACCCAATCTACATCACATTCACATGTGGTGTATTAACATATAGTATGTAATGTTATTGTTGATTATGCATTGATTGAGCATGCATGAATCTGAATATGATCGTGGATAGTTGATGTCGTACACATACACAATGGGTTTTGATTGGACTTATGAAATTATGTATGGTATATGAGAGGTTTCTCATATGCAAGGTATGGTTAGGTCCATGAGTGAGATCTATCTGTTGGATGATTGATTAAGCCGAGGAAGAGAATGGATGCTCCTCGTGCATATCTTTGAGTTTTGTTAGACTCTTAGATGGAGGAGTGTGTATCGGTTGGAGATGTATGGTTGATGTAAACCACGTTTTGAGTCGCCAATTGCGATGGCTACGTGTATGATATTATGATTCATGTGTTGAGTTTCATTACGACAGGTCAAACACCATGTTTGACTAGTAGAACCTTTTGACAATTTTCCAAACATTTTTTTTCTTACATCTGGGTTGGACTTGGAATTTGGATCAAGTTTAATTCAACACCTGAGATTCTAGATTTGGGCCTTAGTTGTGGTTTGGGTTCACCGTAAGATCCGATTTAAGGTCCATTTTACCTGTGGATTTGCAACGCACTGGAGATGATCTGCATCAAACTTCTAATCTTACAATAATCTTCAGACAATATCTTCTGACTTCCAAAGGCGATGTTCTGATACTTGTGTTACAAATGATAAATACGGAGGCACAAATAAATCGGGGCTCTAACACTTTCTAGCTGACCCATTGTCATACGCAAACTTAGGCCCCATATAGGGTGTGCATGGAAGACCACTTTTACCTTGGGTAATGGTAGGGTTGAAACTTGGGTCAGTCTGGTCAAGTTTTAATAAATCCAATCCAACTCATGTCAAAACTTATTGAACCCACCCCAATCCAACCCAAATTACTGACCCGAATTACTCGAGACGACCCGACCTAAATTTCTGACCCAACTCAACCCGAATGTTGTTTTGTAACTTGGTGCACTTGAGTCGAGTCGAGTTACGTCGGGTCAAGTCAGATTGATTTTAAATTTCTCAACCCAATCCAACCCGAATTTCATGCGGGTTTCTTTTTTCCCAATCTGTCTTGATCTGAAATATACAAATACATAACCCAAACACACTAACTTCTCGAGTCGGGTCATGTAGGTCGGGTTAAAACCTGACCCAATTTTCACCCCTAGGTAATAGTTGTTAGCGTTACGCGCGGAAATAAGAAAAATCGAACGGAAATAAAAATACAACACAATACAATATTTTAACGTGGTTCGGCCCACCTGGTCTACGTCCACGGAGCTACAGAAGATTCACTATAAAAGAGAAAATACATGTACAATATTAATGACTCCCTTGAGTCATGAGCCCAAACCCGAAGTCCCGAGCCCCTTGTACACCCATGTATAAGACACATCGACGTCACCTCTCAGTTGACGTGAATCTCTCTCATATCCAAAATAGTGAACCCAACTTCTGTGCGTTCTACGAGCAACTCCCGATATGCTTCTCAAACGCGAGCGTATCCGATGATGGTGTGTCCCTCACACACAGATCTACACCTTCTGCTCTGGAAATGGGGCTTCATCTTTCCAGCCGCACTTCTGCTAGCTGCCACTCACAGATCTGAAAACCCAAATCTGCAGCGGTACTGCACTGTTGCTTCTGCCCCTCTCCGGCCATCGAGTTGTCCTCCAGACAGTATCAGATCTGCGGCTCCTTCCATGGATCTTCACCGTTGAGAGCAAACCTCTATTGCCTCCACTGCAATGGATCACTCCATGCGGCCATTAGAGGCCCACAGCCAAAGGCCGTAACTTTTTGCTCTCCTTCTCTCGGTGTCCACTTGGGATTCCACACACACTGTTTGTGTATTGCATCCCTTCTTATAAGGAGACCTCCACCGTCTCTTTATAGAATAAGAATAGAATATACTATTCTTGTACTCCCGTGTATCGCTGGGACCTATTTTATCTCCTTGTAGATCTTCCGCCAGCTACTCCTTATTTTATGGAGAAAATCTTGGTGGAATTGATCCACCTCTTCAACAATAGTCTCTTTTTTACTTCCTTTTAAGAACATCTCATGCAACCCTCACCTTTTGATATCATTTATTTGGATTTTGGGTCCAATGCAAGTTTTGACTAGATCAATAGTCATATATTTTATTACTTGCATCCATTTTTTTTATTTGGAGTTTTGAGGCTTTAACTGTGTATTTTCTTATTTGTAAACCTAATCAGGTGTTTGTTGGATGTTTCTAGAATTATGCGTGTATTCATATTCCCTAAAATGGAATTATCATATTATGCTTATTATAAAAGAAAGTGGGATGTTTCAAATCATGCAGAAATGTAGATCATAGGATTGAAATGTAGATCATATTATATGATTGGTCTATTTCCAGGTGTACAATCTTCACAGATCTCCATAATTTTGGGATCGGCCTCATGAATTTGAACCAGAGAGGTTTTTAGTTGCAAAAGAAAGTGAAGGAATCCAACGATGGAGTGGTTTTGATCCATCCCGTAGTCCTAGAGCAATGTATTCAAATGAGGTGATCCTCTATTGTTTGTTGCCAACCACTTACACAAACTTTCTTTTGTAATGCTTTCATTGATTAACATTGTCCTGTTGCCAGATAATTTCAGATTTTGCATTTTTGCCCTTTGATAGAGGGCCATGCAAGTGTCTGGGAGACCAATTTGCGCTCATGGAATCAACTGTAACTTTGTCAATGCTATTTGCAGAAGTTTGACGTGAGGTTGAAAGGATCACCAGATTCTGTAGAACTTGTTATTGGTGCAACAATCCATACAAAAAATGGTATATGTGTTAAGAATAGGCTTTCAGTTCAAAAGACTAGTTTAATAGTCTCACTTCAGATTTAAGCTGGATATGTTAAAAATTTATGTTTCAACTGGGCTTAAGGTTGACAATTTTCTAACCCATTTCGATCGAAATTTGTTAGTAAGCTCATACATAACAAAACCACTTGAATAGAGCCTAAAATCAAATCTCTCATTAAATGTTACATTTAGCAGTGGCCAATAACCATAAAATTAATTATTCAGTGTTCTTGTTTAGGTTTCTCCTTTCTTTTTATCATTTTTTCATGGGCCAAAATAAGCGATCGGTTGAGAGAGCCAATACAATCTTCTTTTTGGATCAAAGCATATTCTTGATACTTAAATCTTGCCGTTGCCATGGTGTTGGCGACATTCGGCAAAGCATTTATAAATCCATTTTTTAATAACCAACATCATGTAGATAACCGGAAGGTAAATTCGAAGTAGAAACACTTTATTCTCTTATTCAATCGTAGACGATCTCATAACTACATGCATTTTGTACAAAATTGCATTATTGTAATGGAACAAGAGTTTTTTTTATGATCAAATGTATTCAGGCGTCTCACCCGTAGGAGACTTTCTCGACTAAATCCTTCGGGGTATGTACACATCTCCCTACACATACATATCGTATCCAAACAATAAAGAGTAACTCATGAAGAGTAGGCCAGAAAGGTTTTAGCATTATGAAAGAAGAGTTATCGGTCGTATTTTCTCACACTCCTCTTTGAAATGAAAGCATCTAGGTAGACCATCTATACCAGTGTTATCAGAACCGGACCGAACCCGCGGCGACTGAGGTTTGGTTCTGGTTCAAAACCGGTTGCGGATCAAAACCATAGAAAACCGGTCAGCGTCGCGGTTTTCTACGATTTTGACCCACAAACCTTGAGACACAGACTGCGGCTCACACATTTTGAAATTTTTTTTTTTTTAATTTTTTTTAATTTTTTCCTTTCAAAATTAAATTAGAAAATGTATATATTTGAAATATAAATATTTATTACCATTTCTATCACATATCTTTCACCGTTTTGATATATTATTAAGAGTTTAAATATTATTTTTAATATTTATATTAATATTATTGGTAAAAGATAGCTTACTTAATTTTATATGTAATATTTATATTATATTACTACTTGACCTACTTTGACTGCGGTTGAACTCGGTTGAATTCAAAAATGCCTCGAAGACGGTTCGTTACACGGTCCGATTCTGATAACCACGCCGACACATTCTTTTACTCCTTTTTGGAACGATAGCATGTAGGTGGGCCATCTATACACCACCATTGGCATGGGTCACATCACATTTATTAAATAAGTAATTACATGGTAGGCAATTATCTTCTTACTCGGTTCGAATACCTGGTAAAAAATCACAAAATCTCAAAGGTCACAATTTACCTCCACTGGTCCATTTTGAAAAAGCTTCAAAGATTAGATTGTCATGAAAATTAACAACAATTATCAATAATTTCATGTAAAGATTTACATTCGAAATAGTGGATCGCACAACATATGACACTCATCTATTTTGGTAGATGTGTTCTGATTTGGGAAGATTACCACATTGAGAATAATCTCATATTAAGAACATTACTCTCCCTCGAAAAAAATGCACTCTTAACACAAATTAATTTTGTACACCATCCTGGCATTCCACCATCATGGTCAATGTATTTAGCGCGTAATTGTGTCTATCAAAATAGAGTTTTCAAGTGTTGAAATGCATTTTACTTAAATGTTAATTTTTTTGAAAAATGAAAGATTATAAGAAAATTCACTTACATTGTCCAAGATAAGAGAGACTTGCAAGGAGGAAAACAGGGTGGTCTGGGCCTTTGCTATTAAATTTTGCCATGAAGTAGATTAGCAATGACGGATCTAAGAAACCCAAGGCCTTCTTCTTCATAGCCTTTTCAAATCATTCAAGTGGCCGAATACATATCACTCCATGCTGCCAGAACCCACAGAGGTGGTCCTTTTAAATTTTATTTTGTCTCTATTTGTTAAATCAGGCAAATATAATTAAAACCAGAGGTTTTCTTCTTCTTATTTAGCCTTTTCAAATCATTCAAAGGGCCAAATACACATCACTCCATGCTGCCACATCCCACAGTGGTTGGCATTTTAAATTTTATTTTTGTCTCTATTTGCTGAAGTGGGAAAATATCATAAAACACAACCCCATTGGTATCTAAATTGATTTCTTGCCAGCTACATAAGAGGACTTTTATGAATATTTTCATAAAAAGGTCTAATACTCTATCAAAATGTATCTTTCCTGACAAAAATATGTTCATTACAGGTTTTCATAAATTTCTATTTTTTGTATTTCTTCTCAAAGTTTTTTGATAAAATAGTGTTTTGCGCTACATATCTGTCATTATAAAGTGGATACATATGATGATGTGTCATATCAATCGATGTAACAACCTGACCCAAGATTTCAAAATTTTAGAAAAATTTGCAGATCTCTGAGTTGGTTTTCGAGGTTCTGGTAGCAATAGTTAGCGCAAGGGCTCTTTGGCGAGCCCAAGTTTGCCTAGGCATTTTCATAATTTTGATTATTTAGAGATTTATCATGAAAAATTGTTTAAAAATTCACAAAACTCTAGAGTTCAATAATTAGACCTCCAAATTTGGCACACACAATCCTCTCAATTAAATACACCTGAGAAAAATATAAACCCGCACAAGTCCACTGTGGAAGTCATCCGTTTGTATTTTTGAGTAGTTTTCGAGATTTACTAGAAATTGAAAATGATTTATTAAAATTATTTCCCTGTGTTGTTTTTCGACAATAATTTAACTACAAGCGTGATCCTAGAATTTATGAAAAATATCAAATACCTTTTTGTGCCCAAAAGCCATGATTTTAAGCAACGACCTGTTTTCAGACACAACACAACTTACTATAAATAGCAAGTGGCCTTAGCTTTCAACAAAGAATCCTCTCCTTTGCCATTCCCAGTGAGAGAACCACAGTCATTCCATCTTATTTTATCTCCTCCTTGCCATCGATCGCCATTGGTTGAGGGAGGGGAGCGAAGGAGGGAGCCCCCCCTCTCCTTCCCACTCCCTCCCACACCCCAAGAGACTCGATCTCGCCGATCTTCTGAAATTCTGACGAGCGGACCTTTGGATTTGTGCATGCACTTTGGATTTGTTGTTTTTCAAGCCAAACACGACCGAATTTGGGTATTTCTCCATTCTTTCTCTACCATTTGCTTTCCCTACTTTCATTTCGGTATATTGATTTGTTATTGTTAATGTATTTGAAGTTGGAAATGTTTTAGAAATGATTTTCCATCATAAAGCGACCTTAGGTTGGACTGACGGATCAAAATTGCCAAAAAAAAAAAGGATTTTCACCCGATTTTTTGAGTGGATTTTAGGTTTCTATTGATTTTCCCGTCATTGGGCAAATTGCGCAGGCTCAGAAGATCGAGATTTATCTTGGAACTTCTGCGGCGAGAGAATATCTTACCCTTAGCTCAAAAAACACTTCAAAATGCTCTCCATACAAATAATGTTGCCAAAATTTTAAAGCATACACCAGTGCGGCCAACTCTATATCATGGGTCGAGTAGCTCTATTCGTGCGGCTTCAACCGCCGGGGAACCGTAGGCCACTAATCTGCCTTCCTGCATCGGAACACATCCCAAACCATCCCTGGATGCATCACAATACACCATGTTGACCTAAAAGTTAAATTTGTCTCCCCTGAGTCATATTGAATTGTCAATTCCATGACTGAGTTCGAATGAGTCTTGAGTTACAAATTTCGTGACCATGTTATGACTGAGATGTGATCGTGTTTGTGTGTCCAAGGTTGCATGTTGAGACATGAAAGATGACAT
This sequence comes from Chimonanthus praecox, assembly GCA_022113865.1. Classification (NCBI taxonomy): domain Eukaryota; kingdom Viridiplantae; phylum Streptophyta; class Magnoliopsida; order Laurales; family Calycanthaceae; genus Chimonanthus; species Chimonanthus praecox. The sequence continues at coordinate 50,135,257 of CM039092.1, read as the reverse complement.
TTTTACCCTTGTTATTTGGACCAGTTAGCCTTTGTTTTTGTATATATTAGACACATTTAATGTTATTTTTAGCTTTGTAGGTAAAAATTGGAGAAATCAGGAAATCAGCCTAAAACTCGGAATAAATGCAAGTATTGAGCTTAATTTGGAAGAACTGGAAGTCTAATAAATATTTCAATATTTTAGGAAATTAATTGTAAATTGGTTAGTCTGGATCCAGTTATGAGAGTCTTGATTTATGACACTCCGGATTTTCATTTCATAAATATATATTAGAATTGTCCATTTAATTTGTGAATTAATGGAATGGAAGTTAAATAATGGAAATGGGCCCTAAATGGGTAAGGTAATTGGGTCAATTACCCAATTAAGACCCAATGGGTCATGGATAAGGTTGAATTAAAAATTAATGGGTAAGCCTTAAATAAATGGGTCAATTGCTCAATGGGGACGCAATGGGTCATGATGAGCTAATTTGTAAGTAATTGGGTAAGGAGAATGTAATTGGGTCAAATACCCATTTAAGACCGAGGCATGTAAATGAAATGGCTAAGTGGGACCCTAAATACCATGTGGTGCATGGTCGGCTAAGCCATAGTTGACTTAGTCAACCATTGGTGAGTTCAAATTGAGTTGAGTTGATGAATGAGTTCAATTGAGTTCAAAGGAAATGAGTTGTGGCTGAGTTGAATTGACTGAGTGATAAATGAGCCCGATTGATTTAAGTTGAGTTGAGTTGAGAAGAATTGAAATGAGTTGAATGGGGAGAGGTTTCCATCTCATAGGGTGTCAAACTCAAAGGACACAAACCCATGTACACGTTGGAAGATGGAGGGGTTTTCTATCTCAAGAGGTGCTTTGGTTAAGCCAAGGGACACCTTGGAAAGACACAACATTAAGGAAGGGATTGAAAGGTCATGGACGGTTATACAAGAGACACCAGCCCAAGGGGCTGCTCACACCCCCTTTGGCCGAATTCCATCTTGAAAAACAAGAGGGTTCTTTCATCTCCTCTTCTCATCTCTCTCCCAATTCGTCTATACCTTAGAGAAATCAGTGAAGAACCAAGAAAGATTAAGGAAGGAGTTCAGATTAGAAGAAACGAAGGAGACAAGGAAAAAGGTATGCTAATGTTTAACAAGATAGGAATGAGATTAAGGAAACCATAGGTTGGCCATGATGTGGCTGAACCTATGGGTTCCATGGCTAGATGAAATAGATGGCCAGATGGTTATAAGACAAAGGAAATTAGGAATCCATCCAGATAGGGCTGCAACTAGAGGTCGGGCAGGCCGGGTTTTAATAAACCCAACCCTAACCCAACTTACTCCATATTGAACCCAACCCGACACGACCCGAATAAAAAACCCGAAATACTGAACCCGACCCAACCCGAGATTGTAATACCCTTAACCCAACCCGGCCCGTCCCTTAACCCGACCCGACCCGACCCGACCCTGCCCCGACCCGACCCGAATCTTAAATATTGACAAGCACAACTGGTAAAATGCTCACTGTGCGACTCCAAAGTTCATGGCTTCAAATAAGACATTTCCATTTCAACCATAATAATTTAATAATACAATGCATCTTCCTAGCTCCAAGCTTGAAAACCCAAAAATCAGTAAATTCAATTTTAGATAATTAGTAGAATGATTGACCCATCACAAACCAAATTAACTCCAGTAGGAATCACATTAAAAGGTATGGCGAGATCGGAAAGATGCAAAAAGGAAATATTTGATGTCTTCTACATTCAACACCATCATTAATACCATCATCTCTCATCAGTCCTACACTCAGTTATAAATTTAATCCCAGGAATTTTTCAGTCTCTACTGGACCAAAGAAATTCTGAAAATTTCAAAATATCAGCAATATTTCAGAAAGATTAGCTCATATTTCTGAAAGATGCATATCTCATTTCATGTTTAGACCAAAATTTTCAGCCAATACTTCATATTTCAGCTGTAACTGAGGTCTTACCCTATAGAAACAGAGCTATTTCCTGACAAAACCAAAATATCAGGTTGACAAAATCTCATATACTAGACTGATATTTTACACATATTGGTTAATATTTTGATATATCAACATCTGTACATAATTTATGCGTGGCAAAATATAGTGCATTGACTCATGATATTGTATCACTAGTTGAATAATGATGGTATTAATGATGGTGTTAATGTAGAAGACAGAGAAAATTGACTCCAAGTCCTAACATGAAAAAAAAAAAAAAAAAAGATATGAGAGTAGGAAGAAGCAGTTTCAAACAAATGCAAGGAGCATTCCAGAAGCATATAAGACGATCTAGAGTTTTAAACCAAATGTCTAATGCAAATATAAATAAAAGCAATATTTCATAATAATGTCATATCATATGCTACATGACATTGATACGCATAATATCTACCCATTCATCTTCCTTCTCCTTATAAGAATCCCCACTCCCGCTATGCGCCTCATCATCGTCGTTGTCCACTGAATTTTCAGACAAAGGATCCTTCTCCACCAACTCCCCAGAAGATGGGATTAAAGGCTTTCTCAGCAAGGCTGAATCACCCACAACTTCGCAAATACGGAGGTTTTAGATAATTCTCAGGGTTGTCCCAGAAGGAGTGCTGATCAACCTATAAATTACATGAAAAGATGATTGAAAATCAGAAATAATTTATTCATAAGGAGAAAAGATTTAAGAAAAGTACCATTTATTACTAATTACATCTCGCTTTCTTCAACTTCAGTGACACCTTAAAAAAGATCAAGAGTAATATTAGATTATAACAATATAATAACAAAATGAAATAAATACTAAATAGATAGAAATAAATGTCATTACCTGATTCAATCCTATCAGTATCGTCTTCATGATCATAAACTTCAGGCTCTCCCTCCACGACATCGTCAGTTATGGCATCTCTTAGCCAATCTTGAGTGCAAACCAATGCCTGTACGACTCCGGGACTCAATGAACTTCGGTACTGGTTGATGACTCTACTTCCAGTACTAAATGCAGACTCTGAAGCAACAGTCGATACTTGAATTGCTAAGATATCTCAAGCCATCGTAGAAAGTATAGGAAATTTAGAACTATTAACTTTCTACCAACTCAAAATGTCTAAATTAGGATCATCTAGACAAATTTTCTCTTCATAATACTGCTCAAGCTCCGTCTTCAAGTCCACATTATTCTTTCCACCACCCTTTCTAAGAAATGATTTTCGGAGTTGTTCTTTCTTAGAATCTGTTGAAGTATCATTCATCATCTCCGTTGAAGTAGAAGTGCCTACTTGCTTTTGTAGTGAAGAAGAGAAAGAAGTGTACTCATTGAAAAGTGAAACCATCTCCTTACGAAGTACTTAAGTATATTCATCAGCATCAGAATATGAATAAAGTTCATGATACATAAATTCATCATATTCCAACTTGTAACGGGGATCTAATACCAAAGCAATAGCAAATAGTATATTGCATTTCTTCCAATATTTATCAAATTTTTGCTGCATCTTATTTGTCATTGAAGAAATGCATGAATCATCACTCTTCAACATCTCAAGTAAATGAGCTTGAATCTCATACACTTCATGAAGAACAAGATTTGCAGTGATATATTTTGTCCCCAATAAAACCTTTGTAGCATTATAAAAAACTTTCAAAAGCTTGGAAATGGTCTCAGCCTTTCTCCAATCATCAAATGTTGGAGCAACATCCTTGGTGTAAATAGAATCGCGCGTCTTCATATGTACAAATGCACTCTCATATGGTAAGGCAGAGGCTAACATAAAATATGTTGAATTCCACCTTGTGCACACATCTAAGCACAAGCCTTTAGAGGATGAAATATGTTCTTGCAAGACACAACTCTCAAACTCTTGCTTACGAGATTGCGACGACCGCACATATTTCACACATGTGCGAATAGCTTCAACTGATGATTTGATCTCACTTAAGCCATTTTGCACAATCAAGTTAACAACATATGCAGCACATTTTATATGAAAGAATTTGCCCCGTTGTAACAAAATTCCCTTTCGAGAAAGAGTCTCCACGAGGTTATCCACGGCTGACTTGTTGTTTGTCGCATTATCAAGTGTGATTGTGCATATCTTCTTTATATCATATTCCATCAAGCTTCTCTCAATCATATTGGCAATAATTATGCCAGTATGTGGTGCTGGAACCATACAAAAACTAAGAATCTTCTTATGTAACTTCCAATTGTTGTCTACAAAATGCGCTGTGACACTTAAATATCCCAAAGTTTGGTTGGAAGTCCACAAATCACACGTTAAAGAAATGTGCTTGCATGAAGTACTTAGAAATGATTTCAACTTAGCTTTTTCCAAATGGTAGATTTTCAAAAATTCCCTTCTTACCGTCGTACGAGAGATGAATTGAAATCTAGGATTGATGCATTTCACAAGTCTTCGAAATGGTGCACGATCAACAATAGAAAATGGAAGCTCTAACATAACTATCATAATGGCCAATTCTCTTCGTGCATGTTCCATATTAAAACTATAAGGCACAAGGCCTACTCCCACTCCCTCATCACCATCTTCTTTTTTAACACTACCAAAGGTAAGAACTTTCTGACTCTTATCTTTCACCGAATACGCAGTACATCGTGTTAAATGTCGACTAAGAGTGCTAGTTCCACTTTTAGATGCAGCTTTATATCTTCCATAGCAATATTTACAAATTGCCATTAAATCATCCCCCTTAGTTTTAGGGTCTCTAGTAAAATGTTGCCAAACATGTGATTTTAGTGGGTATCCTCCTTTCTTTGATTTGACACTAGTGGAATTGAACAATCACCCGTAGTCGAATTGATGGTATTGTCATTAGTGACAGGAGTATTAGATCCTAACACCTAATTAAACATTACACATAATAATTAATCAACTATGATAATAACATAAATAAATCTACGAAAAATGAATTAAATAATAAATAACTATTAATGAAAGAAAAATAAATCTTACTTCAATGTCAACATCAACATCATCGTTATGCGAAGTCATTACACTATTTTCACAAAGGAACTGTAAAAGTAAACAACAAAAATCAAGTTCTTCGCCTTGATTTTGAGTTGAATATTCTATCAAGTGAATATCCCAAACTAACATTTTTAGAGAACATTAGAACAACAATGGGCAGATATGTGCAAGGCCATAGATGCAGGAATTGAACAAGACACTTAATTTTTCCAAAATCTATAGTGTAGACATGGATATGGGTGTCTTCCCATTCAAAACACATTTTTACATTAGTTTCTTTACATTTTTTTTACTTGAGAAAAAAATTCATTATGCAAAAATTATTATCTCTACTCACTGGTGAGTCTTTTTTATCTATTAATCTTCTCCTATTGCTAATGAAATGAATGGGCCACGCCACCTATTAGGTGGGCCCTTTGCTGTAGATGACTGAACAAAGATTCGCTTGCATGAGCCATGGTTGAGTTGAATCTCGGTCATGAGAGAGTTGAACTATGATCAGTCCATGAGTTGAGTCATACATTTTAAAGTTCATAATTTGTGAAAATTGCTTTCTAGTTTCTCTCCTAAGAATTCATTTTTCACATTTCTTTTGAAAAAAATAACAAAGTTTAAAATAATTATTCATTGAAAACACTGAAAAGCACTTTTAACTCCATGAGACATGCATGGTAAAAGTTTAAACCCTTGAAAAGTACACTAGTAATTTAAATTGAAATTTCTTACATATCCTACACAAACGATTCTCTTTTTGTCACATATAACTATGTGAGATGAAAGATTCATTTACAAGAAATAAAGTTTCCTCAAAGTTTTTGTAATGAGACTGATGGAAAATTTACGCAGAAAACCTTAAAGTTTAATTTTTTTTCATTTTTATCTGAATAATATTCTACTTTCACCAAACTTTTGCTTTGGTAGGACAAGATCTAGGAAGTCACCCAGTTTCAAGAATTACCTTTAAATGGTGAATAAAAAAAAAGTGATTAACTTATGTTCAAAGAAAAGCGAATACGGTAGTTGAAAACTTGAAATCATGCTATCCATGAGAGATTTATTTTTTTAAAAAATCAATTACTTAAAATCATATAAAAATATTTTTTTTCCTAAGATTAGTCAAGTGATGGTAACAAACATGTGCATATCAGTTAGAGATATCAGTTAGAGAGACTCACTAAGGTCCGGGCGGGAAGAGATGTCGGTCAAGAAGAGGAAAAATGACAACAACCCGAAGAGGAGGCGACGAGGGAAGGGGGAAAAACTCTCGGCTGGAACAATGGAAATTGGAAAACAAAAGGTCTGCTAGGGTTTGTTTCAGATTTGGGTGTAACTAGCCTTTTATATTAACTTATAAGGGTCGGGTCGGGTCTTCTCGGGTCAGGTTTTCTCGGGTCGGGTCGGGTTGAAATTTAAAAGCCTCAGCCCAACGCGACCTGAATTTCGGTCGGGTTTTTCTTTTCTCAACCCGACCCGACCCTATAGCCCGATTATTGTAACCCGACCCGCATGATTTCTCGGGTCGGGTCATGCGGGTCGGGCCAAAACCCGACCCGAGTTGCAGCCCTACATCCAGAGAATGGTGATGGAATGAAACAAACATGAAATGATATTCGAATCCAAGTTATAAACCAAGGATTGAATGAATGGAAGAAAAGACCCTAGCTTTGGCTAGTGGATAGAGTATACTTATTAATTTTATGTATGAATGATTAATACATGGTTAGACATGATTAAGGAATGAATTTCATGGAGAAAAGCCAAGCAAAACATACAAACAAGAAGACTGAACAAGGGTTGCACTGTCCACGGGACGGGTTTTACCGTCCGCAGACGTGTTTCGACCATCCGCCGGACGGGTAACGGACGTGGACAGGGTGTTGTGGGCGCGGGACGGGTTGCGCTGTCCTTGGGACGGGTTTTACCGTCCGCAGACGTGTTTAGACTATCCGCGGGACGGGTAACGAACGGTAATCTGCTGTGTTCAGTCGACTGAATCCTTGATTCAGTTGACTGAATTTAAAAGTGAAAATTTTAAATATTTTTTTCCAGAGGTTCAATTTATCTGGAATGATGTAGGGGATGATGAGAATTGAATGGATAATTAAATTAACATGTGTATGATGGAATTCATTAAAGTAAAGAGTTTTCGCAAAAGGGGTTTGCAATTCGGTTTCGACGTGATCATTGAACGTGACCTTCAAGAAAACAGCAAGGATATTATCTTGTACGTTGGTAGGATTCCTACCTTGTTGAGATACATATGGATTTTATATGTTATTGATTTTTATTTCAGTACAATGTTTATTTTGGTAAATCAAATGGTGAAAGTTTTATGAACTGAATTTCAATATGATTTTGATATGACATGGTATTTCTGCATTCATGATCTCATGCATGGCATTGGAGGAAACATAAGGGAGGAGCCCATGCTCCATTCAGTGATTCCGATTAACATACATGGGGAGGAGTCCACGCTCCATCGGTATATCAGATTAGTATACGTGGGAAGGAGTCCACATTGATTCTGAGTAACTTATGTGGGAAGGAGTCCATGCTCCATTCGGTGATTCCGATTAACATACATGGGGAGGAGTCCACGCTGTAATACCCTGCCCCAGATTAGGCGTGTTTTAACTCGTTAAGTTTGTTTAACCGATTAATCTTGAAGATTTTGGTTAGGGCTTCGAGGAAAACCCAAGTTTGGCCCGATCTGAGCCCGAAAACTCAGTGATTTAGCTCGTCGAGCTGGAGGGGCATTTTGGTAATTTACCACTTCTTGTGTATATTTTTATAAATATTATTGATATGTGTATAATTATTGGTAAATAATGTTTTCCTAAATAAATGATTTGTATTTCTGATTTTTAAATTAATTTATTTTCAGAAAATAGTATTTAAATCCCGTCCGTCAAAACCCCGAAAGGGAGTATTAATTATTTTAAAGGGTTTTGAAAATAAAATAAAATTTGAAATTAGTATTTTATGGTAGACTATTTTATCAATGGTCTAGTTATTTCATTTCACCTCAAAATGATGTTTCTAAATTGTCTATTTTAACAATTCTTTATTTAAGTAAATAGTATAAATTTATGGTTTTTATTTAAATAAATGGTTTTTAATAAGAGTTAAATTCCAAAATTTTTATGGTGATTAAGATTTTTAAAACCCAACCTATCTGTAAGGTTGGATCAGGTTTTTGAGTTTTTAAATTATTACTTTTAGTTAAAAATCAGGTTTTTATTAAAACTAGGGGCTTTTTGCAAAAAATGGACAATAGGAGGGCTGATCTGCAAAAAAAAAAAAAGAATTTACTATTGCGAGCATCAGCGGCGCGCGGGCGTGCAGCGTCTCTACTCGACCCGATTTTCCGGCGTCGTCCCGTCCCATCGTCGCTGCCGGCGATGATTATTTTTCCCCGTCCCGTCCCTTCGTCGCTACATGCGCAGCGGGATTCCAGCCGATCGTCGCTCCATGCGCAGCTGGATTTCCTGGCCTTTTCTCTATAAAAGCCGGCCTAAGCTTCAGTCTTTACTCCCAGCAGAAACTACATCTTCTCTTCTCCCTTCTCTCAGTCTTTCTCAGCCAAAAACCGGCCGACCCTCTGATTTTTCAACAGTGAGCTTTTTAAGAAAAAATTTCAAAAGACCGGGTTTGAGCCCAGAAATTTAATCCAAGGTAACCACTGCATTCCCCTTTCAATTTCAATTAGTTTTGAATCAAAAATTTTTTAATTTGGCTTTGTTTTCAGTGAGAAAAACGATTTCAAAATTTAGGAAAAATTTTAGGGTTCCTCGTATCAGTGAGCTTCCGGTGTTAAGATCGGATGGCTCACTGAGTTTCAAAGCTTCAAATCTCTCTCTATGGAAAGAGGACACCCGGAGGAATCCATCAGACCGGTCAGATATAAAAACCAAGTCTAGAAAATAGCCCTTTTTCCATTTTCGATTTTACTGTTCACGGTCGCCGTTCACTGTCTGTTGCAGACAGTGAACGGGGAAGAAGAAAAAAAATATATTATTATTTTATTAAAAAAAAAAATATATATATATATATATATATATATTTATTTATTTGATACTATGGTTGCTCATGTTTTTAAATGTTGGTTCCCATCGAAGAAAAAAAAATGAATAAATAATTAAATAATTAAATATTATTATTTTATTCAAAAAAAAATATTTTTATTTGAGATTATAGTTGCTTATGATTTTAAATGTTAGTTCCCATCGAAGAAAGAAAAAATGAATAAATAATTAAATAATTAAATAATTAAATATTATTATTTTATTCAAAAAAAATATATATTTTTATTTGAGATTATAGTTGCTTATGATTTTAAATGCTGGTTCCCATCGAAGGAAAAAAAATGAATAAATAATTAAATAATTAAATATTATTCTTTTATTCAAAAATAAATAAATAAATAATTATATATATATATATATATTATTTTGTTAGATTATGTGATGTGATGTTTAGTACCCCTTTTTGTTAATTAAAATTGTACTAACCCTCTTCTCTTATTATTTATAGTGTAAATACTATTATATCCGCTTTCAGTCCGACATTATAGTCGGGAACTGAGTGATTCACTTTCAGGCCAGCACTATAGTCGAGCACTGGGTGACCTCGAGGCCTACTCAAAATGTCAGATCTAGTCCTATCCAGAAGACAACCGAGAAGTGACCCGAGGATCTAGACCTCACTCAATAAGTCGATCTGGTCAATGCCCAGAAGACAATATGAGTTTGGACTGAGCCCCTTTTATTATTATATTATTATCTTGTGGATGATTTAAAAATAATAGAAACCAAGTAGGAGACTCAATTCCATATACCTTGGATATTTTGTGGGAAAACATGAGATTTCAAAATACTACTCGTGTGTATGTATTTGATCTGTATATTGATTGTGCACTTGTGTGTTGTTTGAACAGAGACCGTGTAAACCACACATAACGGTGAGGGAACTTAACTCTGCAGATTTTGTAAACATATGTTATATTGAGCAATGAGTGGTTTCGGTTTTGATGAATCCACTCATGTGCCTATACATGGTGCGCTATGGTAAGAGTGATGTGATGATTATGGTATTACGATGTTGATCGTATGTGTATGTAAAACTGCTTCCATGTACCTGGGCTATTGAACCAATATCGGCCATATGAGAGATGGTTTATGTCTACTGGACCATGGGCGGACCATGCTGTCGTCAGTTGCTGACTTGAGAGTGTTAGTATCGGCTACCTTTAAGAGCCGGAGATGTACTTGAAAGGATGTATTTTGACCGTGTCGGGACTTAATACTGGTCTCAGTGTAGTCGGCAGGCGTTACGGTGGATAATGGCAGTGATTGATGGTTTATTGATGTTGATATATTACTTGAGATTATACTTATTTTTCTATCAAGCATGTGATATTGAACTGTTGCTAACCTGTTTTATATTTACTTAATTTGCATTGTTAATTATCCTTCACTGGGCTAGTTAGCTCACACCACTCACCTTTCAGGAGATGAACCCGATGAGGAGGACCCTCTCTTTCAGGTTTAGGGCGATTAAGTTAAAGCAGTGTTTTGGGATTCCCCCGAAGAGGAATGCCCTGATCTTTCCATGTTGGTTCTTGGAACCATTGTCCTTTTTTTTATACCGGATGTGGTACTTAATTTATGTTGAATTGATGTAATCGGCTATTTTGCCTTTTGAGACAATGCTTTTGAATGATGAATCAATGATTAATTTTCTTATGCTTTGTATTAATCAATGTTGGATTTGATTTAAGAATGTTATGTTATGTTGTTATTATGTCTTGGTTTTTGGAAAGCTTATGGTACATGTTTGAGTCCACTTGACGGGCTAATGTGTAACCGCTGGGCCTAACTGTTGATCCGGCCCAGTAAGAATACTTGTGGTTCAGTTTATCTTTCAAAAAAAAAAAAAATCAGTCGCATTCCGGGCCACCGGTCTGGTCGGGGCGTGACACACGCTCCATTCGGTGTTTCCGATCAACATACGTGGGGAGGTATACATTGACCTGGTGGTACATCACGTAACACTGTGGAAGTAATTGGCAAAGGAACACTTGATATGATTTGTATGGTATTTGATATGGAGATTGGGTGAGGGATCATTGACATATAACAACCATGACATGACACATACATTGCATGATTTGGATATGATGATCATGCGTTATTTTTGGTATTATGATTGTTACAGTTTTTACTATGATGTTCTTATTCTGATTTTATATGGATCCTTTGAGTATAACCCTATTTGGAATTTCTACTGGGCGCGTTGACTAATGCCCTACTTCTACCCTTTTAGATGATGGAACAGGAAATGGAAAGGACAATGGACTTGAAGAGAGCCAAGCTTAGGAGCTTGGGCAGATTCTATTTATTTTGCTTAATTTATTTTGGAACAATGTATTTGAAATAATTAGCAATTGGGATTATAATAACTAGATTTATTTTACTATGATTGAATGATGATTATTTGAGATTAAGTTAATTTATATTGATTGGCTTCTTTGCATATAATATCATGTTTATGGATGGTTTCCATTCATATAATATTTTCCGCAGTAAATCGTTAACGTGTGAACTATTTTGTGGACTTGGTCCACGCACGCGCATAGTTGGCCTGTTAAGGGTCGGGTTTGAAAACTCGGACTTAGCTTGCGTCGTGACGTTCCCGCTCTCTCTCACTCTTTAATTTAAAAAAAAAATATATATATATACATATATATATATATATATATATATATATATATATATATATATATACTCTGATTTCGGCGAGTGAAAAAGGGTGGGGCGTTAAAGGATTAATCCAATATTTTAGACTAGTGGTGGATTAATTATTGGATTCTAAAAGATTAAAGAAAGCTTGCTGAAGTCTGGAGATACAAGTCCATGAGCCAGAAAGCCAATTCAATTGGGCCAGGCTTGAGCCCATAGTCCATGTTCCATGTGCATTTTTAAAATGGGCCAAGCTTGGGAATCAAAGTCCAAGTCCACAAGGCAGAGTTCAAATCCATAAAGTCAAATGAGTCAAATGAGAGTTCTACGTGAAGCCCAATTGCTCCTAGTCCATGACCCATATCCATGATCCAAATCCGTTATCCCATGCGCATGCAATCCATACCACCCATTTCATGCATAAACTTTAGATCATCCATTCAATGAGGTAATGTGACCCTAAACCATTTATCCAACCATCCATTTAAAATTCCATGAGATCTCATACATTAAATACAACCCCAATCCTACACTCATGTACATGGCCAAATTCCCAACTCCAAAAATCTCTCTCCATCTCATCCACCTCGTCATCCGCATTCACCTATCCCTCCATACGATTTCTCCTAAATTCACTCTCTCCATGCGCAGCACATCTAAAATCCCTAAACTTTTGCTCCAAGTCCCCAAATCTAATCACCTTAGATCCTAAATCCTAGTTGCTTCCACACCATGCATGCGGATACCTCATCCCAAATTCATTTCATACTATTACAACTCCTAAAATTCCTCATTTCATGCGCACAACCCTTGGTTGTCACACAAGAAAATATCAATTCAAATCCCATTGGCACCTCACACGATTTTGCAATCTTAGCCTCCACTACATTCGCATATCCCACCATGCCATACACGACACACCTCTTCCATAGCCTTAGTCGATCCACCTAGTTGCCCTCTCCTCAACAAGTCTTTCCACTTATCAACTTTTAATCCAAGCCATCCAATCACCCAACTTAATCTCATCCATCCATTCCTACCTTAGTACCTATAAATAGATGCATTAGGCTAAGGTAGAATTTGAATTTGACCTGGAGTTTGAAAGGACCAAAAGCTGGAGGAAAAGACAAAAAGACATAAGTATCATTAGAATTTTACAAGTGAGAGTTATAAATTTTCATTTTTATAAATTAGCATCATCGAAGTGTATTGTTACTTTGTTCGAGAGAATTTACAAACTAATGTCATTTATACTCCATTTGTTCGTACGATCAACAATTAGCTAATATCTTCACAAAAAATCTCTCTACTGCTAAATTCTAATATATTTTGTTTAAGTTAGGCTCCATCGACATTTTCACACCAATTTAAAGGAGAGTGTTGAATAAGGAAATAGAGTTTTACTAGAACTCTCCCTTTTGAGTCCTCTACTGCAAATAGGACTCTTTCATCTTTCCTATATATGTGGGGCAGATGTAATTTGTAAATGGAATTGTGAATAATAAAAAACTCAATCTCTATTTCCCGTGATTTCTCCTGTATTAGGTTTTCCACGTAATATCGTGTGTTATGAGTGATGGTTTTTTATTTCTACAAGAAGTTTAAGTAAGATAACATAATAGAATAAGCTCAAATTAAAACTAAGATGCAATTGCAATGTATCAAAGGCCCATATTTATACAAGAACCAAGCAAAATGAAAGAAAGAAATTAGACCTACAAAAAATACATGTCTAGTGGCACCACCTTCTTGTTCCTTTCTTAAATGCTTGAATTTAGAATCTAAAATGTGAATACAAGCTTTGGTTTAGGTGAAATTCATCACTTTTATTGGCCCTAAAATCATGGATTTACATGGATTTCATTGAGAAAAAAAACCTAAGAACCCATGTATGTTAGACCTTTGTCCATCATTTTATATTTTTGGCCCATTGGTCTCCGAATTGAAGCATTCTTTGAGCATTCAATTTTATTCATAAAATTCCAAGACAAGTTAATAGTGTAGTCCTTATCTCCTGTGAGATGCACTACATCAGTCCCATATGTAACATAATCTATACTTTGAAACGTTAAAATCTTACATAAAAAATTGGTAAAAATAATGTACACATACATTTTTGCTATGTAAAATGAGAAGTTATTCACCTCATATCCTATAAAATAAAATATCCTAAGGATGTAAATGGATGTTTAAAAATCCGAAACATTAGACCCCACATAAATAGTTTGGATGTGAATTTTATATCACTTTAAAATTTTGGATCTAACCCTGAATCCAAGTTTAACCGTTGTTTGAATTCAGATGTAGATATAGATCCAAATATATCCGAATTCGATAACCCACTAATTATGTAAATAACATATTTACTATTAATATACATTTTATGTATTACTTTGTATGAAGAAAAAATCTTAAACCTTACCTTCTTGTCTTCATACTGGATGTCCATCAAATTTGAAGTTATGGGTTTGATTCACACTCTACATTCTGAGAAATATTTACTATTAGAAAAGAGAAAAAAAGGCAGTCTTTGTCTAAAGAATGGGTTGAGAAATGGCAGATGGATACATCCTTTCAACGAGATAGTGTTTTTTCAAGAGAGAGTATTACAAGTAGGATATAGATTTCACCATTTGAGTTGTGGATTTTTATTATCTATTTTGATATGTTTTGTACTTCTTTTTGCATTTTTCTTTCTCTTAAGAATTTTGAGATTTTGAGATATCTTCTTTTATTTTTCATTAATTATGTGTTTTACGGGATTTGGATTCTCTTTTGGTATTGGAGCTTGAATATTTATTTAGTTATATTTTCCTTTTATTGAAGACAATGTAAAAGAATTTAATTTTGTGGATTTGATCTAAATCCAGCCATATAAACTTGATGCGGATTTGGATCTTAAATCTAAAAATCTAACCCAAATTTGAATCCTAAGATATTAAATAGATGTGGCTGCAGATATTATTTATATTTGATTTAAATTTAACCTGTTTACATCTATAAATTACCCAATCATTCTATACGAGTTCTTTTGCCATTTTTTAACTATCAAAAATAAGAAATATGAAAGATGAGATTCTTCTTCTTCTTTTTTTATTACATTTGAAAAAAAAAAACAATTATTCTAATCTAAAAAATTATTTTTAAACAAACCACTTTCCCTTTGGAGGAGATAGGGAAACGCCTTTTGGGATTTGTTTGGCTTGAGTGGAATTGGTGAAAATGCACTCCATGTATTTCCTACTATTATAGTAAAGTATATTTACATTAAACTAAGGAGAGCCATACAGACACCCGATTTTTCTGCTACAAGACACCCGATTTCAAATTTTAGATGAAATTTACCCTTTTGCCCTTCCACTTAAAACCACCGCATCAGCCAAACGACCCTCTTTTTTTTTTCGTTCGGACTATACATCGAACAAATGGCTGGTTTGTGGTGTTCTTAGGCAGCGGATGGAAGAGGAGGGGACCCACCGTTGATGGAAGGTGGGACCCACCAGGTGAGATCGAAGCCAAGGCAGGGTCAACATCAGTAGTGTTGGTTTGATGGAGATACAGTCTCAAAGCCAGCCGATCTGGTTGAAAATGTCCCAAAAAATGGGTTATGGGCGTCGCAGTAGAGATGCACGGCAGAAAAATCAGTCAAAGGGGCCCTACCATTGACTGAAACCCATGGTGTTTCTTAGGCGTAGATAGGTGGGCCAAGGGCGACCATGGTGGTGTCGATCCTATGTGCAGAAGTGAAGTATCCCCTTGGATCTAAGGCTTTGAAGAAGATCTGGTGGGTCCCACCTTCTATCAACGATGGCCCCCTCCTCTTACTCTTTCATCCGCTGCCTAAGAACACTACAAATCAGCCATTCGTTCGATTTATAGTCCGAACGGAAAAAATAAAATAAGGTCATTCGGCTGATGCGGTGGTTTTAAGTAGAAGGGCAAACGGATAAATTCCATCTAAAATCTGAAATCGAGTGTCTTATAGTAGAAAAGTCGGGTGTCTGTATGGCTCTCCTAAACTAACAGTAAAAGACATTTCCTAGAAACACTAAAAAATTGTTTAAATGTATAGATTATAAAAGTTTATTTTTGTTTACATATTATTTATTTTTATCTAATCACGCAACATACACAAATGGTTGAAGCTAAAATTAAGTATCGACCGATATCTCATTATCGACCGATATTTTTCTCTCTCTTATTTTTTTTTTTTTAAAAAAATTATATCAATATCCTGACATATTTCAGCGGCCGATATTGGTCGTACA
The DNA here is from genome assembly GCA_022113865.1 of Chimonanthus praecox. NCBI lineage: Eukaryota > Viridiplantae > Streptophyta > Magnoliopsida > Laurales > Calycanthaceae > Chimonanthus > Chimonanthus praecox. Next base: position 50,119,246 of record CM039092.1, on the reverse strand, counting down.
GGATAGGTCGATATCTCGACTCTTGGGTTGAAGTAGCGTCAGATTATACAAACGAGGTAACTAAGGAAAATAAAATTCCTGTGAACGTGGCGCAAACCACGGAGAGCCATTATCACCGTTTCAGCTCTCTGGGGATGATATATTCAGCTCTCTTGTACAAAATGATGACTTTTGTATGAGGGCTAACAATATCGTGTGATACGGCGATATCAGTATAGCGGCGAATATTTCGGCGATACAATTTTCTCTTTTTGTTTTATTTTTAAAATATTAGTCTTTTTAATTTTTATTTTTGAATTAAAAAAATTGAAAGAAGGCTATTTTTTAAAAAAAACTTAAATCAAATGGCCAATATTTAACTAATATCGACTGGGCATATGAACGAATCAATTTTTTTTAAAAAAAAACTACTGATATTTAATAATATTGGCCAATATATCACCAATATTTAATGATATCGACCAGCAGATACTTATTGTATCAATCGACACACCCTAGAGATACCCTTATTTGTAAAATACTGTGTTTTAAATATTTAAGAGTGTCAAAAGACCTTAAAGTCTTAAAGTATTTTTATCAAGCTATCGAAATTAGTCTGGATATTTAATTTGAGAAATTTTGAAAATACACCGTGCTTAAAAAATAACTTTAAAATTTAAAAAAAAATAAAAATTTACTATTACTGTAGCATCCATTCCTTCGATGTTGATGATTCGTTCGAAGGATCTTCAACATCCACGTAAAATCGTTCTAAGGATTTTGAGTAGGAGGGTAAAATGATAATTTGTATAAATTTTTTGAAAAAGGGTGTTCCGTAACAGAAAAGGGAGGTGTCCGAATGGGCTGTCTTATAACCCTTATTCTCTACTACTATGCAAATTTAAAGTTGAGGTTCACGAAATAAATATTTTAAATATGTGAACTATTAAAAAGTTATTTTGATTGATTTAATCAAATTATGATTTTAAACTTTTTAATTTTTGATCAATTTAAATTATTTTAAAATTTACAATTTTAAAAAATGATTTGATTGATTGATGCGATCAAAATAATTTTTTAATAAATTTTATCACCATGTTATTTCTTGGATCTAGACCTAAATATGTGGAGGCAATTGATGCATTCGAGTGTGGTTGCTAGTGTCTTCTCAGCCCCTTTTCACTGGCCTATTGTGTCTTCTCCAAAGCATACCAGTATATTCTTTTTTGTATTTTTCAGTTTTTAAACTAATTCGAGTGCCCACTGAATTCGGCATTATCTCCTAATTGTCCTTTTCACTCTTCTTTTTGTCAATGACTAATTTAATTTAATCATGTACTACCCCACTTCGACCGACAAATTCAATGGTTGGCTGCCATCTTTAGTCCAGTGTCTCGTCCATACTTCTTTCCGAGCATTTTAAATTAATATGATTTTAAAGTAGGGCTGATATCGAGCTAGGTAGGGTCAAATTTTTTAAAATCTAATAGGATTGGAATTACTATTATATAGAATTCAACTCAACTCGCTTTGAACTTTTGACGGATATCTTGATCTGGCTTGATTCAAATTATAATCTGACTCAATCTGAAATCCGACTCGATCCGCATTTTGAATTTTCCCTACTTTTTATCCGATCAAGTCAGGTTTGATCGAGTCGGATCAAATTAACTTAAAAATCTCTCAACCCAACCTAAATTAAATGCGGGTTTCTGACTTTTCAACCTGATCTGACCCACATAATTTTTGAGTCGGGTCATACGGGTTCATACCAAACCTGACCAAGTTTCACCCCTACTTCTTGGCCATATGATAAAAAAGGAATTTTGGGAACATAAATTAGTGTTTTTTAGATAGATAATAATAAAAAAAAAATCCATGGACAAAGATTGACCTTTATATTAGATTTTAGCAATTTTAGGATGACAAAGGTATTAGTTTCCAACGGAGATACTGTAAATCTATCATGAGTTAAGTTAAATTAATAGAAAACTGTATGAATGATATATAATTAAAAAAAACTTTTACTTAATTATCATAATTTTATGAAATAAATTACAAAAAATAATTAATTATAACAATAAAACTTTCAAAGTTCAAAATATATTCATTTATTTTCTTTGTTAATTGGAAATATATAACTTGCTTTAAATTTTAATATGCAATTTCTCTTAATAAGAAAATTTGAAGAGTCTCGTTAAGACCATTATTAGATTTGAAATTTTGAATAGATGAAAGATATGCATTTACAGAAAAAACATCTGATTTGAGAGGGAGTAAGTCTGTGTTTGGATGAGGGCTAAATTTTGTAGAGGTTATTTGGAGTTACCCCTGATTAGAGCTACGTTTGGATGAGGGGTAAATTTTAGAGGGGTCACTCTTGAACTGAAATTATCCTTATCTTCTTTGGTAATTGGTTGAGGAACTGATACGAATCTATATGCCGATCTATTATCTTGAACATCAAGATCTGAAATGGAATGTACTAGATACTTGAGGGTTCGTGTTAACGATTCTCAATTTATTATTTATTTATTGTTTAAATGGGTTAGTTAGATCAGGTCTATTTTGGGTTTGATTTACAAATTTTAAACTTGTACCCACTTAAAATACCTGATTCGGTTAAGTAATCATGTCGGGTCAAATTTTCTACGTCTTATTCATGGTAGACCTCGTAATGGATTGATTTCGGGTTCGAGTCAATAACACTCGACTCATTACTTATTTATTTATTAAATAGGTAAGTCTATTTCAAGTTTGAGCCACAAAACGTTAAATTCATATTAATTTAAAATGCTCGAATTCAGTTCAAATAATTAGATTGGGTCAAACATAATAAATTGGGGAAAACATAAATTGTCCCGGTAAGATAAAATCCTTTCTCAAAACCGTGGAATTGAATGTAATTGAGCTTGAATGCACCCAAGAAGGCAGAAAGACTTGAGTAGAATTGAGGGTTTTATCTTAATCGATAATTAAGTGTTTTATCTCTATTTGATAATCTAATCCATTGATTTTAAACATTTATAAATCAATAGTCTATATTCATTAAAATTTAACGGTCGAAATTATATGACTTAGATCATCAATTGACAGTGAAACTTTATATATATTCTATATCTATATAATCACCTGTCAAATAAACTTAAATTTGATGAACTCACAATCCGTTTAATGACATGTCTCGTTAGTGTGTTGTTGTGTTAGTCTAACTCTTTATGGTATAAGGAGTGATAAGTGTTTTAAATGTCAAAAATAATAAGATTAATTTTAAGTGATATGAAATTTAGAAATTATTTTTCAAAATAAAGCTATAAATTGATAGTGCATGAAATGATTAGTCATAGAGTTATATTTAAAAAAAATAATTTAAATTGTGAAATGTCTTACAGCAATTAAAATTATAATTGAATATAATTTATTACTAAATCACAATGTTAATACTATTTTTCTATTAATACGAAGTAGGCATTTATAATTATATTTGAAAACTATTTGAAAACTATTTTACATTTAATAATTAAAACTAAATTAATTAATTAAAATATTTTTAAATAGACAAATAAAATATATAAATAATTCACAAAATTATAATGAGTAGAAAAAGGAAAATATAAATATATATGAAAATTAAGATCCTCGTTATCTATTTAAGGATTATGTTCGAATTTTTTATTCACTGGAGTTGATAGTTTATACATTTTAATTAGATATTTAGAGAAAAGATAATAGATATAAAAAAATTAAACTCTATTTAATAATTTATTATTATATAATAGTATAAAATAATTTTTATATCTCATCTCAGTATCCTGCTCATTTATAATACGTACTGGGACACTGATCGTCGTGAAGTTCTAAATTCCTCAGAATCAAAGTGAGAGCCAGCGCCCCGCCCGCCCCTCAGCAGTGACATCTCTCTACGTCTCCAAAGCGTTGGAAAGACTGAGGGTTTTCCAAACGGATGGAGAATCCAAAGCCGTCCATCAACGACTCGGCTTCCAACTCGAACGGTGAAGTTGCAGAGAAGCCGATCCGTGTCTATGCCGACGGCATCTACGATCTCTTCCACTTCGGTCATGCTCGATCTCTTGAGCAGGCCAAAAAACTGTATTCTCATCTTTCTTTCCTTGATTGATTCTTCAATTCCCCTTTTTTTGTGGGTGTTCTTTAATATTTAGGTTGAGGTTGGAAAATTTTCCTTGCAAAAATGTTTTTCTGATTAAGTTCATTTCTTCTTCCTAACCCCTTCTATGTATAAATCTTTTCTAGGAAAATGGTAGGAAAGAATAACCGGATATTCAAACTTAAAAAAGCAAGCATGTCCCTGGAAAAAAATGCTATACAAAACAGATCCTTAATGATCCGTGTTTGTTTCTTGGTTTCTTTTAATACATCCTTTTAAGGTTCTTCCAAATCTCTGAATTCCCTTGCGTCTGAGATTTGATCTATTCTGCTCTCTCTCTGTCTCTCTCTCTCTCTCTCTCTCTCTCTTTCTGCGCTCGAATCGGGCTTTTGGACATTGATTCGATTTCTCCAATTCTTATATTACCTGGGTTCTTTTAGTTCTTGTATTTTCTCGTTTGTCTATTGTGTATTATTTCATCTTATCTAGGTTTCTTTTAATTGTTGCACTTTTCTTTATCTATTATTTGAAAATGTATTATTTTTTTAGTTCTTATAGATTTTCTTTCGTTGTCTTTTTGTTAGATTTGGTGCATGAATCAGATTCTTTCAGTACTCTTTCAATTTCCAGATGTATAATTCTTTTGCTTCTTTATTTGTTTATCTCAAAATGAATTGGTGTCACGCCAATCATTTCAAGCACCACACCCATTGCTGGACAGTTATCCCCAAGAATAGAATAAGGGTTTGATTCATTTTTCTTCAATTAGTATTTTGCTTCTTTATTTGTTTGTCTCAAAATGAATCGGTGTCACGCCAATCATTTCAAGCACCACACCTATTGCTGGACAGCTGTCCCCAAGAATAGAATTAGGGTTTGATTCGTTTTTCTTCAACAGTACAAAGTCACTCCCCTGTCCACTTTTTTGAAAGCAAAAGGGATACTAAAGCAAGGGACGACTTAAAGTATGATCAGGTATGATGATTTTCTCATTTTCTGACAATTTGACGAAGGAAAACACATTTCCTTTGTTTTGGTTGTGGGCATGGTGAAACTTCAAGTTCTCTAAGGCAAAAGTGAACTGACCTTATTAGGATTAGGATTTTAAGGGGAATATATGTTTCTTGAGGAGCCTAGTTCTCCTGCTTGTTGCAGATTTTTGAACCTCTTGCAAGGGTAGAAAATGTAGGCAAACTCCAGTTTTTCCACTAACCCTTCTGATGCAGCACATGAGGGAAAATTCTCCAGTGCCGCCTCCAATAACGGACGCGTGAACAGAAGGAGATCCCAAACGACTCGCGAGCGCCACCCTCAGATGCATGAAGATCCTTGAGGACACTTGAGGATGAAGGAGGATTAGCAGAAACTTCCTATTGTGGATTTCCTCTTGATTTTCGGTTTCTTTTTCCCTTGTAATTTTTTTTTTTTGCTTTCCCTTATTTAGATTTTCGCTTTCTTTCTGTATGAATACACCAAAACTGGAATTGTAAAGGGACAGTGTTTTAGCTTGAAATTGATACCAGTTATTTTTCTGGAAACTCCCCTTCTTCTTCTTTTTCTCCTTCCATGCTTGCAAGTTTCCTAGTGCTCCAGCTCCATTGACGGTGTGTCGCAGACGAAACCCTCTGTTTTCTGCTGGGAGCATCAACAAGCAACCCAGTCGTCCTCTCTCGCTCACCTAGACTCTCTCTATCTCCCTCTCTCGGCAGTTGTTCTTCAACTCTTGCTTCCTCCCTGCCCCTTTCTTCGCCTGATTTGGAGGGCCTTCCAGCGATCTTCTCCTCTATTCTGCCAGGTTTTGCTAGACGACCTCCCTCTCTCAGCAGTTCTTCTTCAACTGTTACCTCCTCCCTGCCCCTTTCTGTCGGGTTTCGCTACATGGCCTTTGTTCTTCCATCAAATGGTATCAGAGCTTAGGTTGAGCAATAACCTGAACGAAGGTCTTCCATTCTTCATTGTGAATGAGTGAAACATTTTCTTTGCTTCCAAGGCTTCCCACAGTGCAAGTAACAATGATAATGCCCTAGGAAATCGAGCTGTCACTCGAGCCGAGTTTGATGAACTGAGACAAACCATCAAATGGTTGCAGGCAACAATGATGCAACTCACCATGATTTTTTTTTGTCCCAACTCAGACCATCCTAAGGATTAACATGTCCCACCCAAGGATGACGCTTGTGGCATTATGGGTAAGAGACCCCACACATCCGATTCCCGACTTGCTTATGAGGATTATTCAAGCGGCGATGAGGTGGAGGAACTTTTTGTACGATGTGAAGCAAGGAGATCAGATCGTGAGATATCATGATCACAGCAGGGATTACTGCATGAAGGTAGACCTCCCACCTTTCAATGAGCAACTGCATATAGAAGACTTCCTCAATTGGATCTCAGAAGTCGAACCCTTCTTCAATTATATGGAGATCGATGAAGCAAAGAAGGTCAAGTTAGTGGCCTACAAACTCAAAGGTGGAGTATCTGCATGGTGGGAACAACTACAAACCACACGTTTGTGGCAGAATAAGCCCCCCACCAGGACATGGCCTCGGATGAAGTAGTTGCTACGTACTTGTTTCCTTCTGGTCGACTATGACCGAGTTCTATCCCATCACTATCAGAACTGTCGATAAGGAAACCACTCAGTTCATGACTATACAGTCGAGTTTTTCTGTTGCTTTGCACGAAATGACTTGGCCAAGACCGAATGTCAACAAGTCACAAGATTTTTAGGATGTCTTCATATGATGACCCATGACTGCATCATGTTCGAGCCAATCTTCCCCTTGAGTGTTGCGGTGCAGATGGCCACAAGAGCCGAGAGCCAGTTAGATTAACCATGGAGGAGGAATACAACTATGACCAGATTCACTCCTCCATCGACCTCCTCGGCTCCGCCACCAACCCAAGGGCGTATCCCTCAACAGGCTATACCCTCTCGACCGGTTCCATCATAGAATCCAGTTGCTGCCCTGCCAAAGCCTATTGAGGGCAAAGAAACAGGACGAAGCAACCCATACACTCCTCCCATGCCTATCAAGTGCTATCATTGCAGAGAAGCAGGGCATCATTCAAATCACCCGCCATCAGCTGGTTTACCTCATCACCGACGAAGCCAAGCAGAGGAAGATGAATACGTGGAGGATCAAGGGGATGATGATGAGTGTCTTGTTACTCATAAGGACGAATGAATCTCCTTGGTGGTTCGGAAGTTGCTGTACACACCAAAGCAAAGTCTTCCTTTGCAGTAGTACAACATCTTCAAGACCCGATGTACTGTCAACAAGAAGGTCTGCGATCTCATCATTGACAGTGGCAGTAGTGAAAACATTGTTTCACAGGTGATGGTTGACAAGTTGGGCCTGACGACGCAAGTGCGTTCCTCTCCCTATTCGATCAGGTGGATCAGAAGCGTGGGGAGACAAACGTGAAGAAGCAATGCCTCATCTCTTTTTCCAGTGTTCTTTTCGATGTTGTTGACATGGACGTATGCCACATGCTTCTTGGCTGACCATGGAAATACGACGTCTACTGTATCCACAAGTGTCGTGAGAACACTTTCACTTTCTACAAGATAGAGTGAAAATTATCCTTGCTCCTGTGCGGGGAAAGGAATGCAGTCGATTGACACTTGAAAAGGAGTCCTTTTTCCTAGTTAGCGACATCAAGCAAGAATCACAAGAAACATGCAAAATTCTGGCTTTGGTCATGCATGAGACAAATTTAGGGCCAGTGCTTGTACCATCGGAGGTAAATCCAATACTGCCTGAATTTCGAGACTTAATGCCTGATGAACTTCCAGATGGGTTACCCTTGACACGGGATATACAACATCACATCGGCCTTGTCCTTTGTGCAAGCCTGCCAAACCTGCCCCACTACATGATGAGCCCCAAGGAGTTTGGCATTTTGCTAGGCCAAGTGGAGGATCTACTATGCAGGGGCTTAATCCAAGCTAGCATGAACCCTTGTGTTGTTTCGGCATTATTGCCTCTCAAAAAGGATGGGAGTTGGTGAATGTGCGTGGATAGTTGTGCTGTCAACAAGATTACCGTCAAGTACCGGTTTCCCATTCCTTGCCTAGATGAGATGCTCGACATGCTTGAAGGTTCAAAAGTCTTCTCCAAACTTGATCTTAGAAGCTAAGGAATGACCCGTGGTTTGATTTAGGCATTCGACTCCGGTCCAATCCACGAAGTCCAAAAGATCAACGTGGCTTTTTGGAATTGTTTTTGTGGATTTTGCAAACATGGTGCTGAATGAAACCCAAAGTTTGAGCTGAAGTACCGTACTATACCAGTGAAAGCAACAACCTAGAGAAAAACTGCATCAGACCATGAGATGAGTAAAAGACTGCGGTTTTTTTTTTTTTTTTTGAGTGGTAATAGAAAAACTTTTATTGAAAATAGAACAAATACAAAACAAAGTACACAACGCCTAAGGGAATTAGGCCCAAAAGAAAAACAAAGGAAAAACAACCGAAAAACAACAACTATAACAATAAAATTTCACTGAAACAGTATAAACTATCCTTGTAGTAACATGAAAGTGTCAGAAATCGAACCACCAACGCTATTCTTTGCAAAGAAGTCTGCCAATCCGTTGGCTGTACGGCTGATAATCACAAAGGACACCTCCAAGTTCAAAACTAATTCATTGATCTCTCTAACTAAAGTGATTAACTTCCATGGAGGGTGCTTCAACCCCTTGGCCCATTTGATAGCATTAGACGAGTCACTTTCAATTACTAACTTTTCTCCTCGTAAACCGACTCTTAAGGTCAAAGCTCTCATAATACTAAGAAGTTCCGCCTCATTATATTTCATCATCCCCACTGATTCTGTAAAGACAATTCGTGTGGAGCCCAAATGATCTCTAAGGACGCCCCCTATTCCAGTTGGACCATGCTGATCTCATGAGGCCCCATCCACATTGAATTTCAATGTTCCACTTGGAGGAGAAGACCAGTCAACACATTTCTTCTGAATCCGAGATCTAAACGTCATACCTCCCAAGACTGAATGAGGTCTGAGGCTTTAATATCTCTCAATTCATTGTTGGAGCAAAGCCAAACACAGAGTCTCCATTTCACTTTTTGGAAGAGCTCGCTAACCTTCAATGTCTTGCCCTCAAAGATCATGGCGTTCTTCTCCTTCCATATAGTCCACAACACTACAATTGGAATTGTGATCCAGTTGAGCCTCCTCCAGGGATTACGCTAGGAAGAGACCATGACCCCACCAACCCCTCCCAAGAGCCAAAGCAAACCCATGAAACTCCCATCAGATCCAAGAAGCAACTCCAAAGCTTCCAAGTGAGAGGGCAAGTGGCTAAGTGATGATCGATAGTTTCATCAGCAGTCCCACAAAGGGGGCGACATTGGGCTCAACACTCCTCTTCTCCAAGGTCCATCATAGTAAAAAAATTCCCCTTCATGCAACACTAGATGAACAATTGAATTCTAGGTGGGGCAAGGCACTTCCAAACTAGAGACTGAGATGCTAATGAGCCATTGACTTTCTGATTCAATATCTCAATCAAGGACTTAACCGAGAAAATCCCTGATGGATCTCCCGTCCATGCTAACTCATTTTCTTCTTCTAGGTCAAATGGAAATCCCCCAGTTGAGCTTTAAGTTCATTCAAGTTGTCGACCTCAAACGCCCTAATATCTCTCCTAAAGTCTAGATACCAAGAAATGCCTTGATCTCCCACACGAAAAACATCTTGTACCAAGGCCTGTTTATTTCGAGCTATTTTGAACAGTCGAGGGAACTTCTCTCTCAATGGTCTATCTCCAAGCCACAAATCCTCCCAAAAGAAAGTGTAGTCACCCTTACCCACTAAATACTAGAGTCACTCCTTAAATAGCTTTCCAACCTCCGTCCTCCCTTGACACACCCTCCACCATGCTTCAAGAATCCTTGAGCCTGACTTGTCCACTTCCTCCCCCAAACTCCACCTGTTTACATCCTGACTTGGTTGTTAGGACTCGAACCCACAACGCATTTGTTTCTCTTCCGAAGTGCCATCCCCATTTACATAATAAGGCCTCATTCCTCAAATGTATGGGGACTATACTTGAACCACCTTTGGATTTGGCTTTGGTAACTTCCGTCCAAGCCACCAAATGAACTTTTCTATTCTCCACTTGATCTCCCCAAAGAAACCTCCTGAAAATTTTTTCTATCTTGTTAGCCACTCCTTTCGGTATTTCAAAAAGAGATAAGAAGTATGGAGGTTTGCCCTTGGCTGTTGCTAACGGTTGTTGCGCTACTCCTTTTGACCCTAGCTTCTTTGCAGGTTTCTCTGCTTTCGGTTTGAAAAGGATTTTGGGATCAGCGAAGGGAGTCACGGTGCTTTAGGAGCGAGAAAAAGGGGATTCTGCGAATTTAGAGCTACAACTTAAAAGCTTTTAAGGAAGTCTTATTGGACCAGGGTAAGGCTAATTCCAGAATTTAAAGTTCGGACTCCTCTGTGGGCCCTTTCCATGGGCTCTAACTTAAGCCCTGTTAAGAACAGGCTACCTCATTATTCTCATCTCGATCTCGTGGCTCCAAAGGGACATTCAACTCCTTCTTTCTCGCGAAAAGCTTTCACGCATCCCTTGATTAAGCGGACTTTTTGACTCCTTTGTTGAAGAGAGGTTACCAGACAATTTTTTACAGCTGTCCGAGCACCTGCCTCCATCTACTGAGCAGTCTCGTATCCAATATTGGTGAGGACTTGCTTGCTTCTGATACTGATGAGGTGGAACTACATCGTCAGTGGGAGGATGGGGGTAAGGAATCAGTTGGTTGGTTTTCAATTGGAGGATGGTTCTATGGGGCGAGTAAATGTGGACATGGACAACAGAGGATAGACATCAGGACAGGTTCAGCCGGGGCCATCGAATTAGCCAGCGAGTACTGTTAGGCGGTTGAACTCTCTGGAGGTTGAGGATTGTCTTCCTTTAGCAGTGAGATCAGAGTTGGTGGACGAGAAAAAGATGATAATCATAGGGAATATTCTTGGCATCACTTCTCCATGCCAGTCAGCTCAGTTGCAGGTCATTTTAAAGAACTTCTGGAAGTTAGTATGGAAAGATAAGGAGGATCAATGTTGCACAGTAGTAGAAAACGGGGTAGGGAGCTTTGAAAAATTGCAAAGTTCGGTTAACTGTGATAGAACGTTGGTTGTGGTTGGGTCCTCAGGTGTTCTGGATGGTGATTAATGAAAGTCATGTCTTGGAACATGAGGGGGGTGGGGGCTGTACTAAAAAGGGTTTTGGTGAAGAGACTGGTTATCTCTCAAAGACCAAATGTTCTGTTCCTTCAGGAGACCAAGTGTTTAGCGCCTGAGGAGGGGCTAGTTAAATCCTTATGGGGCCCAGGAAGTATGGGGTGGGTAGGAAAAGCCTCCGAAGGGGCATTCGATGGTCTATGGACTATATGGAATGCCTCTAAATTGAAGTTGTCATATGTGGCCATTAAACAATATTCTATTTTTGTGGTTTTGGAGGAGATGTCGTCTGGGCAATCTTTTCTTTTTACAAATGTCTATGGACCCAATCTGGACGCTGATAGAGGTCAATTTCTAGATGAGGTCGCTTTTGGCATAGGGATCCATCATCTTCCCTGGTGCATTGGAAGGGATTTCAATGTTGTCCATCGTATGTCGGAGAGGAAAAACTGTCTCTGTATTCCGCCTCCATGCAGAGCTTTAGCTGTTGGATTGAAGATATGGAATTACTTGATTTACCTTTGGGTGGTGCCTCTTATACGTGGTCAAATTTGCATGAAGACCCACGCCTAGTGCGTTTTGATAGATTCTTGATTGACTCTCAGTGGGCCGATTGTTTTCAACACACCTCGCAATATGCTCTTGCCAATCCTATCTCTGTCTCTGATCATGTTCCGATTATTCTAGACTCTAGTCTGGAATCTTGGGGCCCTACACCCTTTCGATTTAAGTTGGCATGGTTGAAGGTTGAGGGGTTTCATGAACTAGTGGCAACTTGGTGGAGGGAGGGATCGTCCTTCGGGTTGGAAGGGTAAGTGTTTGTTGCATAAATTGAGGTATTTGAAAGGAAAATTGAAAATTTGGGCTACTACTTGTCGGGAGGTAGAAAAATTGGAAGAACAACGTTGGTGGGATGAATTACCAAAACCTCCACCAGTTGGAGGAGTTGGGGCCGCTATCTACAGATCGATTGTTGCACTGCAAGGAGATAAAAGGTGAGTTCAAGAAGAAAGCTTTGATGGAGGAGAATAAATGGAGGCAGAGATCCTGAATTAGATGATTGAGAGAGGGGGACCAGAATGCCAAATTTTTTCATCAGATGGTGAGTGCTAGACGACAAAAAAATTTCATTCATTCTCTTCATGAGGAGGGGGAAATTATAACTAAAAAGGAGGATTTTTGTGATGAGATAGTGCACTAATTCCGTCGACTTTACGAGGTCCCCAAAAGGGAATTTCCTATCCCGTCTTTGCTTCTTTTTAAGGAATTGACGTCGGAGAAACGACTTCTAATAAAAAATCCTATTGGGGAGGAAGAGGTGAAAGACGCAATGTGGCTGTTAGGAGAGGATAAGGCTCCTGGCCCCGTTGGTTTTCCCATTATGTTCTTTGTTAGAGGTTTAAATCAAGATTCTAACAAAAATATTGGCCAACAAACTAAAATCGGTTCTTCGGGATCTAATTTCTCTAGTGCAAAGTGCCTTTTTGGAAGGTAGACAAATAATGGACTCTGTGGTGGTGGCTCATGAATGCTTGATTCGAAATTCCTTTCAGGCGAGGGGGGGTGTGGTTTGCAAGTTGGATTTCCAAAAGGCTTATGACAATGTGAACTGGTCTTTTCTGGACTTTGTCTGTGAGCAGATGAATTTTGGAGTTCGTTGGAGGAATTGGATATGTTCATGTTTATCTTTGGCTCATCTGTCAGTGTTGGTAAATGGGTGTCGAAAAGGTTTTTTCCAAATGGGGAAAGGGATTTGTCAAGGGGACCTGCTATCTCCATATCTTTATGTTCTCGTGGCTGAGGCACTACACCTCATGTTTCAAATAGTGTCCACTAATGGCTGGCCACACGGCGTTAGGATTAGTCAGTCTGATATTGTCATTTTGCATCTACAGTACGCGGATGATACAATTCTTTTTCTTAAGGCAGAAGTGGAGGAATTAAAAACAATTAGAGTTGTACTAAATTGGTTCGAAATCTGTTTCAGATTGAAAATTAACTTTGACAAAAGTGAATTGATGGGTGGTAAACGTGGAACACAGTTAGTGTTTGGAGTTGGCAGCAGTATTGGGGTGTAAAGTATCTCCTCTTCCATCCACATACCTCGGTATTCCTCTGTGCATCGACACTCCCCGTAAGGGATGTTGGGATAAGATTGTTGATAAAATGGAAATGCAACTTGCTTTATGGAAAGGAAAGTTGTTATCGCTTGGTGGGAGGCTCATCTTACTCAAGGCAGTTATATCCTGTCTGCCAGTCTATTTTCTTAGTGTCTTCAAGTGTGCTGTGGCAGTTACGCAATAGTTAGAACGAATACAGAGACAATTCCTGTGGAATGATGCTAGAGAGAGGAGGAAGCTTCACCTGGTTAAATGGTCACATGTTTGTAAATTAAAAAGTAATGGTGGTTTAGATATTCGTCCACTTCGTCAATTTAACAATGGTTTGATAGGGTTTGGCGACTCTTCTCCAGCTTATGGAAAGATATTTTACGACAAAAGTATCGCCTATAGGGGCAAGGGTGGCGAATATCTCCTACTACTAGCAGAGTGTCTGGTTTTTGGAAGGGTGTTTGTTTAGTGGCTTCGGTTTTTGACAACTATCTCAGGTTTAGGTGATGCCGTTATGTTTTGGAAGGATAAATGGTTGGGGGATGCCCCGTCGGAAACCTTGTTTCCCACGTTATTTTCTCTTGCGAATAATAAGGAAGCTACTGTGAAGGACTGTTTTGAAATTATTAATGATAAGGTTGTTTGGGGACCAACATTTAGGCTACAAATGGATGATTGGATGGTGGAGGACTTGATCTGGCTGTTGAAGTTATTGAGTAATGTTTTTGTAGTGGACAGGGGTATAAATCGACGTATTTGGGAGCTGGATCCTCATGGTAATTTTTCAGTGAGCTCCTTCAGTAAGGTCTTGTTGACAACAAATGAAGTACCTATAGTTCACCCGTGAATCTGGGATGGGATCTCTCCAACGAAGGTGAAATTGTTTGGGTGGCTAGCTGGATTGCAGAAAGTCCTTACTATTGATAACCTGCGAGTACGAAAAATGAACATTGTTAATACTTGTCCTCTCTGTTTATTGGATGCTGAGTCGGTAGACCATCTACTTCTACATTGTAGGTTCTCCAATCAGATTTGGATGAACCTCCTACGACCGTTAGGAATCGATTTATGCTTGCCGATGCCTCTGGTCCACCACAATACTGAGTATTGGTTGGTCTGTTTGGTTAGAATGGAACAAAAGAAACTTTCAAGATAAAGAAGTGTCAGTTTCGACTCTTGTGGAAGTTATTAAACTCCGAGTTGCTTGGTGGATGGTCGGGTCTTCGAAGTTTCAGGATCTTTCTATTTCTGACTTGTGTCGGAACTGGTCATCAGTGGATTACATCTCGCGACATTCAGACACTCAACCTTAAGTTCCATGGGATCCACCGCCTCTTGGTCTGTTAAAACTTAATTTTGATGGGAGCTGCATGCGCGAGGTGGGGCTAGTCGGTTACGGTGGGGTCATATGTGGTCATTCAGGATGTACTGCGCTTTCCTTCAATGGGCCTTTTCCCAATGGCTCAGTCATTGAGGTGGAATTATACGCACTATGGTGGGGTATTTTGGAGTTGGTTTCTTTAGAGGTCCCTGGGAGCATCGTCGAAGGGGATTATAAGGTGGTGGAGTGGGTGTCCGGCTCTACATGCCCGTGGATTTTCTTAGATAAAATTGAGGAAATTCGGCATCTGATTTCCGCCTATAATTTTCAGATTACTGGAATCATCGGTTAGCAAACTCTTCTGCAGATGATATGGCCCGACAGGGGGTACATTTATCTCTAGAAATAGGTCTTTGTAATCTGGGTGCCTTGGCTCTGCCTTAGTTTGGGGGCTATCTCTGGGACTCCTCTTATCCCGCTTGTATTTCTTTCTATTTATATATAAATAAAGTTAACATTCAAAAAAAGAAGAAGAAGAGACAAGAAGTATGTGGGAGATTGATTGAAACCGACTTAATTAGAGTTACCTTGCTGCCCAAAGATAGGTACCTCTTACTCCACCCAACCAACCTTCTGTCAATCTTTTCCACTACCGGTGTCCAAAAATTCCTAAGCTTGAGATTTCCAATTCTGGAAGACCTAAGTATGTAAAGGGCAAACTTCCAACCCCACACCCGACCGCATCAGCCCATTCCTTGACCCTCGAACTCTCCAACTCAACCCCAATAAGAGTACTTTTACCCAAATTGATCTGAAGACCTGAGACTAGCCCAAAATATATGAGGGCTGCACGATATCCCAAAACCTCCGATCTGTTGGGGTCGCAAAAGAATAAAGTGTCATTTGCAAATTGAAGGTGTGCGACTACCGGCCCCTCCGGGCGCACCTTCGAAGCCCCTTACAATTCCCAATTCCTCAGCCTTCAGCACCAACCTGCACCAACCTATTCAAGCTCTCTCCTACCATAGTGAAAATAAAAAGAGAGCAGATGCCCCTGTCTCAGTCCCCTATTTGCAGAAACTAGGGGCTTTGGTGAGCTATTCACCAAAACTGAGTACCTTGTATCCTCCATGCAAGCCTTCATCCACCTCCGCCATCTACTACCGAAATCCATCTTCTCAAACAAATAGCCCTCGAAAGACCAATCTACACAAAGCCCATATCTATCTTAAAGAGCAACCCTGACTTCTTCTCCTTTATCCTCGTGTGAATTAATTCATTGGTGACCAAGACCGCATCCAATATCTGTCTATTTTCAATAAAAGCCCCTTGAGATTCGTCAATCACCTCTGACAGTGCTTTTTTTCAGCCTTTTTGCTAGAACCTTGGCTAGCAATTTATAGATGCTACCCACGAGATCAATTGGGCGATAATGTCATAATTCAGAATGGCCATCCTTATTCAGAATGAGGGTAACAAAGGAGTTCTTCAGTCCTTTATTAATGATGCCGTCTTGGTAAAATTCCTTAAAGAACATTATTCAGAATGAGGGTAACAAAGGAGTTCTTCAGTCCTTTATTAATGATGCCGTCTTGGTAAAATTCCTTAAAGAACCTGATAACATCTGGGACAATTGTCTCCCAACAAGCTTTAAAGAAGGCGGAATTGAAGCCATCCAGTACAAGAGCCTTATCACCTTCCAAACTCTCCAAAGCCTCCTTAATCTATTCCAAGGAAAATTCTCTCTCAAGCCAAACGCCATCTCCCCACTAATCCGAGAAAATTCTATCCCATCCATCGTGGGCCACTGGAACCTTGGATCAATGTTGGAGGCTAAACTAAGATTAGAAAAAGGAGAGACAAGAGACCTCGGTAGCGAGAGGGGGAGAGAAATTAAATAGAGGAAAGATAACAACTAACACACAAGCCAAAGAGAAAAAGGTAGACCCTATGAGGAAACACCCAGATCAGAAGAAAAAGAAATATAAGGGAAAGAAAGTACCTGGGCCTCTAAGAAAAAAGACTGCATGTCCACGATCGACACCAAGGAGGCTGAGAGACTACCCTGAGGACACACCTAGTTGGCCGTGACCAAATTTTGAGAAGGCAAGGAGAGGCTCCTAAAAAATCTGATATAAAAAAGAAGAGAACCTCCATCGTTGAAAGAGGAGGGAGCATGGGTGCAACGTCGAAGCAACTACAACGGTAGCCTGTGATCTAGGGTGACCAGCTTCGGCACCATCAACAACTGACGATGAGTCTATGGAGCACCGTAGAAGACGGGGGTTGAGCCAACAAAGTCTCCACGCGTTAGTAGAAGCAAAGGGCACCAAAGTGGGTGGGGAGAGAGGCTCACCACCACTACTCGAACCAACCAAAGCCTGGGGAAAAGAAGAAGCAAATAAGTCGCGAGTTCCAAGCATCAAAATCAGACAAAGCAAAAGAAAAGAAGGGAAAGGGAATACCCAAATCCACAGGCTGCAACGAATGACAGAGTGGGAGGCGAGGGAGGCTGATCCAACAAAAAAGAGGAGGGAGGCGAAGGATCAGGATCCGGTTGAAAAATAGCTGAAAAGTACCGCACCACAGCTTCCCTAATACTAGCCTTATCAGTAAGCCGCCTACCATTCACCACCACTGATCTAATAATGTTTATAGCTCTTCTATTAGAAGCACAAGAATGAAAGAATTTGGGTGTTCTTATCCCCCTCTTTCAACCACAAGGCCCTTGACTTTTGTCTCCATTCCACTTCCTCTAGCCTCAAGCAATCCCAAATGATTGCTTGAGATTCTTTCTTGGAGGTTAGTTCTCCTTCATCAAGATCTCTATCTGCTTCCAGTCTAGACCATAGCTCAAGCTCGCGGGAGCTATTTCTTTTATTTCTTTATGGTTCCCCCATTTGCTTCAACCCATTTTTTATTTTCAATTTCAACTTATGAAGCTTTTTAGAAAGAACAAAGCCTATCCAACCTTGGATATTGCAACTTTCCCACCAACTTTCACATTTTCCACAAATTTTGGATCAAGTAACCAAGCATTGCTAAACCGAAATGGCTTCAGTCCCCAATTAATCTCTTCTGAGTCATGCAAAATCGAACAATGATTTGTTATTGGACAGAATAGTTTCACTTGACTAGCACAGGAGAAGAAAGCCTCCCAATCCGCCGAAGTAAGGAATCTATCGAGTCTGCTCCTTGCCCTTTTTAACTGCCCACTAGACCATGTGAATCGACCCCCAATAAGTAGAAGATCATTCAGCTCACATCTTTAAATAAAATTAGAGAATGCTTCCATTGCCTTTGTGTACCCCCTTCCACCCTTCCTTTCCGACGGGAATCGAATGACATTAAAATCTCCCCCCAAACACCACTTAGATGATACCCAAGCTTTGATATCCTCTTAACTCATTCCTGAAATTTTCTCCATCCCCTCTACGTTCGGACCATATACATTTGCTATGCCAATTTCGACTCCCTCACCCACCAATGTTCCTTTGATTGAGATTGAGCGATCATCCATTCTTTTGGCCGAGACCTTAAAGACCGATGGATTCCATATGATGAGCAGTCCCCCAGAATGCCCTGCCGTTGGTTTGCAAAAACTCCCACTGTCTCTAACACCCCCTATTTCCTTCGGCAACAAGTTTGCCATTTCTTCTCTTTTTGTTTTATGTAGGAGTAGGATATCCACCTTGTTCTTCCTTATAAACCAACAGATAGCACCTCGTTTCTCCTGGGGTTGGGTCCATTGAAAGGTATTTTATGTATGATGCTTCTTATAAAATATCAGATCCATTGGGATTTCAAAAACCATCATTTTTAGGGTTCCAAAAATCAACAGTAAAAATGGGGGTAAATTTGCATGGATTTGAATCATGTGGTGAGATCAACTCAGAATGTGTTGTGTTAAAATTGGTTTAGAGATCCAATTCAAGGGGTAGGGTTGGGTGTGAGGGCGTTTGGGATGGGAGTGGAGCCAAGTGGGCCCTAAAATGGGTTTCACGCCCATGGGCACTCTCGCCTAGGAGATCTTCGGTGTTGTTTGTTCTGGTTGAAATGTATCAAACTTGACTGAAATAGACGAAAAGAAGACTGAAAATTTACATGTGTATTTTGTTTCAAACTCATGTGGAAACAAAACATTTTGGCTGAAACGATATGAAATTAATAATTATGAAATAAAAACAATTGGCATTAAAATCACGTCTAATTATCATTCATGTATCCATTTCATATGATGTTCCATGAAAGGTTAGGCTCATGTTAGCACATTTAGGGCCAATAGATGGAAGTGACTAGAAACATAATGAGACTTTTGAAGACCATAGAAACATCACCAACAAAATCCTCATTGAAGTCTAAATGAAAAGGGAAACACCATGTCCCACATGGGTGGAGCTCAACTGGTTGTCTCCCGCCTCAGGAAGCGGGAGGTTGGGGGTTCGAGCCCCCATGGCCTAACCTTGGTATGCCCTAGGGGTAGTGGGCTCACCCGTGGGGTTTTACGCTGGGTATCCCGCGGTTTCCCACACGTAAATTCACATAAAGGGGAAACACCACTTGAGGCTCCAATTATTGTGCCATTGCATGGAATTCTGTAGCCAAGTTTGCCAAATAATTTGATAACAAGTAGTTTCTTGTATGGTTTCCTAGGAGTAGAACAATAGTTGGGTTAATAACGTAGAATGCTTATGGTGATGATTCTATTGGAGGTAGCCCCCATGCCATTTTTGAGAACCACTTTCATGATGAGGATGAAACATGCCCCTGCTTTTTAGTACTTATATGATCATAATTGATGATCAATGAAAGGGAGTGCCTGAAGTTCCCATTTTCATTGCAAGACTTTCCCAATAAGCACCTAGCTATGGACTCTTGATAGTCCTCAATGAATTATAGAGAATCTTCTTTACCTCTCACAATGAACTCAATGAAACAATCCTTGTTTGTCATGCTTTTGACAATCCATCCCTGCTATGTGCTGAGATGAGATTGAGTCCAACATTTTTTTTCAAGTATGCACACTTGATAAAGATCATTATTTTCTGCCATTACAATTGGGCCTGGCTTGTGTGTGGATTTGATGCTGCAAGTATAAGAAGCTTCCCTTAAAATTCAACCATTGTTGGTTAAAAAAAAACCCAACAGAAAGGAGGGGACAGTGCAAATGACATGGAGGAGACATCTAGAGATGCAATAACTTGAATCTTTCAGAAGACCATGGTGCTATCGATCGGATGACAAAGTAAAAAATATGGGTAGGAGCTGAAAGTACCATTAGATTGATTTCTGAACTAGAGAGATAGGTAGAGTGGGTTTCAACTCTAAATGAATATTGTATGGGTCAAGCTAAAAGCAGGTCCGATAAGGGTAGTGTTGCTGGTGGGCTTGTAAGTTCATTAAAGGTCCAAATCAACATGTTTGAAGGACCTGCTGAAACAGAGGTCGGGTTTCTAGTGGTAGAACTGCCACTAATGTTCATGGTCCACCTTTTATTTATTTATTATTTCAAAGAGAACAAGGTAAAATGACTTTCATTAAAAAAGATGATGTTAAGTACAGAGTTATCATTTGGGAGGCACCTGAAGAGCATGCCTTACTGAAATCTAAATAAAATGGCATCTTTATACCCAAATAAGAACAAGAATTAATACTGCTCTTCTCAACCCCATCTTTTACCAAAAAGTCTGTTCTTAATTAGCTGAATCCTCACATATCTGAAAGAAATATCCAAGTTGCTCTTACGATCCTTAATCTCTCTGACGAAGAAAAACAACTAATTCAAGTAAAGTCTATGAGAATATTGCTCCTCCCAATCCCATTTTTCGCTAAGAATTTTGTATTCCATTAATGAATCTCCTTACCTGTTTGAGAGAAATATTCAAGTTGCTTGTGAGATCCCTTTTTCTTCTGTTCAGTCCAATTTAAAGTGCTGACCGAGCTACCCTTTATGATACGCTTCCCTTGAAAGAACTCCTTAAGGATCTTCAAAGCCGCATCCTTAATTGAGAGAACTTCTATTCATTAGACTCCTTCCTTCCCACTGGACCCAAGAATAAAAGGAAGAACTTCCCCCTTGTAGTCATGCAAGATTCCACCAAACCCTGCTAGAATGTTGAAAATGAGTTGAAAGAAAGGAGAAACCAAACCAGTAGGCTCCATACCCTTGATAACTTGCTGATAGATGACAGAGACTTTAACTCATTCAAGTGAAAAAGCGAGGACGGATTTTTCATATGTAAAAAAATGGAAACAAAATCAGTCATTTGAAATTTTAATTGTGATTGGGAAGTTTGATGTGTGAATCTGGATTGGAAGAGTTGGTGGAGGACAGAACAATGTTCTTCACCATTGATGGAGGAAAATTTCAAGCATAATTTTATGGCCAAAATCGTATGAGTGTCATAATCAATTTTGACGATCACCAAATCCTTAATTAAATTGGTATTTTTTGCAGATTCACTGTTTCTGACAGTCTTGTTTACTCCATAGCACTTAAGAAATGAAAAAGGGAGACGACTAATGTGTAAAGTTCTTTGTGAATACTCAATACATCTCCTTCCAACAACCGCGAGCAAATAAGAGAGGGTGAAGGTCAAATTTATGGTGAGAGACTATTGGAAGCATCTGATGAAGGTGCAAAAGTCAAAAGCATCTAGCTTGAGTGAAGTCACAAGAACAAAGTGGAATGGAACAAAGTGAATTTAATAGATGGGCTCTAGTGAAGAAATGCTGAACCGTAATTGAAACCTTACTTTTAGCTGTCGATCAAATAAAATCAGAAGATAACTGCTTAATGTTTCTGCCTAAGAGATGATAAACATGTTTTTTTAAGACCAACCAGCCATTTATTTACCTTTTCTCTCCTTTGCGAGGAGAATTGCTGCCTGACAGATCTCCACAGTTGAGAAATGCTGGAAGCAATTCATTCCTTATTCATTAGGAAAAATTTGAAGAGCCTGGTTGATCAGCTAGTGTGAGGTTGTGCAAGTGAGAGCTCTTTTGGTTTCTTTGAGCCATGGCCATAGTTTTCCAGTCCAAAGATTTTATAAAAGTCTTGACTGTTTCCAAGAGGATGGAAAGGACCAGACAAAAAGTGAGTGAGAACATTTCCTTGACAGCATAAATAGAAGCCAATGGAAACAAAAGAGAGAAGAGAAAAAATATGAGAGTATATGGTGAACCAATCTTGATTGTTCATCCGACCTTCCATATATATGTGTTCCATTATTGTTTTTTTTTTTTTTCACTTTATTCTCCTTTCTTTAAAACGGTAGCTATTTTTTTAATCATTTGGTGCACAAGAATTAGAATTTCAGAGTCCTTGATCTGAACCATTCATATGGGTGTAGTCACCTTGAGTTTGTTTTAAATTTTTTGGAGAGGTAACAATTAATGTCCTCAGGAATGTCTAATTGGTGGGATGATTTTGACCTGGTACATTACAACAACCAGATTGCTGATAGTCCTGGTCTCCAAAAGTTTGGTAATTATTGAGCAGGAAAATGCACCAAATTATCTTAGTCTTTCATTTTCAAACAGTGTCCACCTTTGTGGAATTCACACTATGAATGCTCCAGATCACTACACCGCACAATTGACATGATGCATATGTGCTACAGGAAGGTCAGAGACCCTATTTGATGTTTTATTTCAGGGAAGTGGCAAAAACATCTGACCATGATTGTTGTTTTCTACTAGGTTTCCAAACACATATCTGCTTGTGGGTTGCTGCAGTGATGAAGTCACCCGCATGTATAAAGGGAAAACTGTCATGACTGAAGCTGAACGCTATGAGTCTCTTCGTCACTGCAGGTGTCTTCCCTATCTACTGCTATATTTGGTTTCTGTGATTACTTGATACAAATTCAAAGTTGCTTAGAATGTTTTGGCGATGGCTTATGACAGTTTGCACTCGGAGGAGGGAATATATGGTGCTACGCCCTGTTGACAGATATTATGTATTACATGTTTACTGAACATTTCCATACATAGTATCTCTACAAGCCCAACTTTCTGGCAATTTTTTTATGCTGTTATCATGTATACTGGGACTCACTTCAGTCTTCTGGACTCATTCTTCTAGATTTGGGTGCCTGCCGGTACCCAAATGAGTTAGCTAGCGAGACTTTATTGGCGAGACACACTAGTGAGACATGCCACTAAATGGATCATGGGTCTCACAAATTTAGGTTCATTTGATAGATAATTACATGGATATGATGTATATAAAGTTTTACTACCAAATGATGATCCCAACCATACAATCTTGGTTTTAAATTTTGATAAACTATACAATCTCGGTCTTTAAATTTTGATAAGTATAGATCATTGATTTTTAAAAGTTTAAAATCAAGAGATGGGATCACAAGATGGAGGTGAAACTTCACACAAGAACTATTTATATGGTTCTCTTTATATCAGACCCAACAATGTGGGCTCTAAAAATCCATTTAATGGCATGTCTTGTTAGTGTGTCTCTCTCAAGGAAGTCTTCCTAGAGTTTTTGTACCCAAATTGGATAGGCAAGAAACTTGTACTGAAGGACCCACGAATCCAATTGGTTCTTCAAATTGATGGCTAATACTGAATAGTAAATGGATGGTAGGTACTTAGCACCAATTTTTTTATGATTTGGTCCTTTCACTGTGGTGGAAGGATATACTATTGTTGAACATAGGAGAATTTTGTCTCGTGTTCTCGCCGATCCAAGATGGGGCCCGCCAGATAAAGAATCTATTATTCCAAAAGATGCTAGATGGGATATCTGTATAAGTGCTTACTGGAAATTACTGTTAAATTCATGCAAGAATTGTGTACCACTATTTAAAAAATTGTATAGCACATGAGGAAGGCTATGTTTTCTTAATACTGTTGCCTCGTCTCTGAAAGAATAGCTTGAGATGTTGTTTTAGAAACTTGTGATTAAAATATCTAGGCATAGAAAATGATTTTCCCTTGAAGTCAATCTCTCTGTTTATTTTGAATGTCTTGTGACCATAATTGTAATTTTTATCATCGTGTATGTTTTTCCTCTGCAGGTGGGTTGATGAAGTTATTCCCGATGCTCCATGGGTAATCACACAGGACTTCCTGGACAACTATAGGGTTGACTACGTTGCTCATGATTCTCTTCCGTAAGGTCAATCATCCCAATATATACCTTGAGATTTTATGCTGACAATAATAATATCTGATAGTTGTGACCTTGGAAGTGAAAGTATGCCTTGATTTATACATTTACAATGATGTTTTTCTAATTGGGAATTGAGATTATCTTTAAATGTAAGAATTGGCTAATGCTTTTCTATTGGAAATGCATGTTCATTGAAATTATTTTATTGCAAACCTTTTGTTAATTACACATGAAGTTTCTTAATGCGGATATTCAACATGGTTTATTCTTCAGTATATTTATTATTCTTTTTTGGTATAATTGGTTTAGTATTCTCATTTTACTTCAATCATTCTAAAACTAGAATTTGAATATTTTTGGATTAGACTATGTATATATTACTTCATTTTTTCTGCAGTTATCAACTGTTCTAGTTCAATGTAGAAGATCCAAGTTTATATTTTGGTGCAACTTATCATGGATGGGCCATAGCAAAAGAATATAGTCCATTCTTGATGTAGGATTATAGGCTGGGATGAATCTTTAGTGAAAGATATAACTTACCTTCTTACGCATTCTACGGTTGAGCCCACTAAATAAATTAAACAGTAGGTAAAGAAATTAACCGTTTTTTGTGGAAATGGTAATTTGAAAAGGTACAATTATATGGTATAAAAATGCTATATTGAGAACATGTACAAGTAACCCATGCTGATTTAAAACCTGAAACATAAAAACCATTGTCAACATGTCATGCCTAACCAAGCCACTCTTGGCTGAAGCCATCCTCCTCTTTTCCATTCTCCCAAGCCTTTGGCCTGTCACACCACCTTCTGTTCGTAAAATTTGTAACTCTCTTCACTTCTTCCTTTTAACAAAGGCCATCTGATTGAAAGGCTTATCTATTTTTCTGAACTGTCCTATCTTTCTTCTCTTGGTATTCATCGAGTAATCTTAACTCTTTTCCTATGTTTTCCTTTTTTCTTAATTTTGGGCATGCAAATCTAGGCTCTACAATGGCTGATTTAACTTGGTTCTGTGAGTTCTTTCTTACTGCTGTTTGTGTAAAGATTGGTTGTGGTTTTGTGTTCTTTTGTGCTGGGCATCTATAGTTGCTGCCAAGCCTATCTAAAGTAGCTTGGACTGCATCATTTTTTCTTTAGAGCCATGCTTTTCATCTTTCAATTGGGCCATCCAGGTTTGCTTCAATGCATCAGACATTTTTGCATCCCACTACATGCCTTTTATCCATTCAATCAACCATGAAAAACATTCAGTTCTCACAATACCTGAAGGTTTTTGTTGCAAAAGCCATGCTCTGCATCTTTCAATTGAATCATCCATCCCATTTCATCAACCATAGGTAAGAAAGGAGTTTCCTAGTATTCTCTCAATAACCTCCATACTATCATTCTCATTCTCATTGTTCTCTCTCTCTCTCTCTCTCTCTCTCTCTCTCTCGTTCCTTTCCTCATTATAACGTGTACGAATAAACTCAAGACCTGTTTGCTAGATTTAAGTATGCAACAATCTGGACAAGATCAATAAAAGAAAGTTCCTATCAAGGTTGAAGTAACGGAGACCTTAGGTTTTCTCTGGTTTCAATTATTTAATTTTTAATGTATTATCATGTTTTTTTTTTCTATCTTAAAACTTCTGCTACATGAAGCTTATTTTTCATGATGAGAACCTAAATAATCTTCACATTCATCAAACTTATGTAGATATGCTGATGCAAGTGGTGCTGGCAAGGATGTCTATGAATTTGTGAGTTCAAGCTGCCAATGCATTCACTTTAATTGTGACTACTTTTGGTTCATCTATATTATGCAAGTCCCTTGATGCAGGTCAAGGCTATTGGAAAATTTAAGGAAACAAAGCGCACTGATGGAATCTCTACTTCAGATATTATAATGAGGATCCTTAAAGATTATAACCAGTATGTGATGCGTAACCTTGCCCGTGGGTATACACGAAAGGATCTTGGTGTTAGCTATGTGAAGGCAAGATCTCAGTCACATTCTCCTCATCCTTTCAGATATGATGGATCCATTGTCTGTTTCAGTTAAAAGCTCTAGTCTTGTCCTCTATATAGTCTGCTTACCTCTTAGTCATGTTTCCGAAACCCTGTCTCATCTTGACAGCCGAGCCACGTAAGAGAGAATATTTTATGGATTTGATGTGCCAACGTGAAAACTTATCCGAGTCTCAAAAGTTGGTCATTTTAGTCTAACAGGTCTACTACCTGTGTCTTCAATTGATTCATATTTTTTGTCAATATGGCTTCTCTTCATCAGGAAAAACGGTTAAGGGTGAACATGGGACTGAAGAAGCTGCGTGAGAAGGTGAAGGAGCAACAAGAAAAAGTGGGGGAAAAGGTATATCTATATTTTCATAAAATCAATTTCTACACGCTTGTATAGGCTGGAGATTTACAGTAATAATCTAGTCTAGTCTGGAAAATTCCTGTTCATGCTTCAATACGGAATCTATATGCATTAAATGCTTAACTCATAGGTGCCATTTGAATTATCTCTTTTTGTCATCTTATCTAGACAATGGTGCTCGAAATTGGCAGTGTATACATACTACTATGCTTTGGAACTATATATTGAACTGAAATCTGTTTTGAGTTCCTGTTATGAAGGAACTGCAGTACCTCTACAGCATATAATGAGATTTGAATCCCGATGTCGAGATGGCCCAAAAATTCTCTTATGGAATTCCTTTTTGTATGCTTGGAAGAAAATGTTAGTAAGATAATAGAACTCTTCCTATTAAGTCACCAGCATTCATTTTTAAGAGCTTTGGGTTACATTAAGGCTTTTGTAGTACATGAGTGGAATTAAGGTCCTTGAAGATATAGAAATGTATGGGGTATACTTTGATTTATTTGTCGTCTTAAGAATTTGTTTCTCATGTATTAAGTGTGTCATTTAATGGATCTACATTATGGTGGTTGAATAGGTTAGAAGATGTATCAGAAAGTGGTAGTATATTGAGGTTTGGTGTAGATTAAGCAATTCATGAAAATATATGACTTCATCTTTTTTTTCAAAAATAGTTGACAAACAAATAACACCCATTAAGATGTAACTGCAGCAAACAATCTGCACAGAACCATATAAGCTCATTGAGCTTAGTAAAACTAAAGAGATTTGCTTCAGGCATTTAAGATGTTCTTCCAATAGTGTAGCTGACTTCTTTGCCAATACAGGATTTGAGAGATCTGATTTCTTTCAGAGTTTTTTTTTTATAAATTCTTGTATTTTCTTTTTTGTTTGTTTCTGTTTGGTATACATCTCTTACACTGTACCTTTCCTTTTGATTAATCAAGTAACTGTTAAAAGATCCCTATAACTCATGATGTGTACTTTGAGTTGATACAGAGCCCTAGACCCGGATGGTTGTCCCATCATTTTCTTTAGACGTTTTTAGGAGCTGGTCAAGCCAGATGTGTTAGCTTTTGTGTATGAGTTTTTTGATAGGGCTGTTATTTCCAAAGACTTGGGTTCTTTTATTAATTTGATTTCGAAAAAACTTGGAGCTACGAAGTTGAATGATTTTTGTCCTATTTCCTTGCTTGGAAGTCCTTATAAAATCTTAGCTAAAGCCTTGGCTAATCGTTTGAAGGTGGTGTTTCCTTGTCTTATTTCTCCTCACCAAAGTGCTTTTATTGAAGGAGGCAAATTGTGGATTCTGTGGTAGCGGCTCATGAGTGTTTGCATCTGAGGTTTTAGTCAGGGGAGTCAGGTGTAGTATATAAGTTGGACTTTCTAAAAGCCTATGACAAGGTGGATTGATCGTGTCTTGATTATGTGCTACTTCGAATGGGGTGTAGTGATCAGTGGAGAAGTTGGACACGGTCTTGTGTTACTTCGGCCTATCTATCACTTTTGGTTAATGGAAGTCCTAAAGGTTTTTTAAGAATGCAAAAGGGAATCATACAAGGGGATCATTTATCTCCTTATCTCTATGTTTTAGTTGCAGAGGCTCTCCATCTTATGCTTCATGTTGCATCTACACAGGGGTTGATTCATGTGTTTCATGTTGATCATACACAGGTTGATATTACTCATCTTCAGCATGTTGATGATACTATTTTGTTTCTCAAGGCCGAGGAAGAGGAGTCAGGGATGGTTCGGGCTATCCTTCTGTGGTTTCGAAGGTGCTCAGGGTTGAAGATTAATTTTTATAAGAGTGAATTGATGGGGGTAAATGTGGATCACAGCTTGTGTGTGGAGTTAGCTTCACTATTGGGCTGCAGAGTTGCTTCTTTTCTATGTTCTTATCTTGGTCTTCCTCTTTGTAAGGGTAAACCAAGTGAGTGCTGTTGGGATAAGGATATTGAGAAAATGGAGAGAAGGTTTATCTTTATGGAAAGTAAAGTATTTGTCTATTGGTGGTAGGATTACTTTAATTATGTCCTTTTTAGCCCCCTTGTTTATTTTATGAGTGTGTTTAAATGCCCTGTTGTTGTTGTTGTTAAAAGATGGAGAACATTCAGAAAAAAAATCTTGTGGAAGGATGTTAGGGACAAAAGAAAGTTTCATCTGGTCTCCTGGTCCCAGGTATGTAAGTCAGTGAAGGAAGGTGGGCTTGGAATTATGCTTATTTGACTTTTCAACATTGCTCTTTTGGGGAAGTAGTTGTGGAGATTAGGCAATTCTTCAGATGGTTTATGGAAGCTTATTTTTCTACGAAAGTATAGGTTTATGGAGAGAAGGTTATCTTTATGGAAAGTAAAGTATTTGTCCATTGGTGGTAGGATTACTTTAATTATGTCTTTTCTAGCCCCTTGTTTATTTTTTGAGTGTTTAAATGCCTAGTTGTTGTTGTTAAAAGATGGAGAATATTCAGAAAAAAAATCTTGTGGAAGGATGTCAGGGACGAATGAAAGTTTCTTTTGGTCTCCTGGTCCCAGGTATGTAAGTCAGTGAAGGAAGGTGGGCTTGGAATTAGGCCTATTTGACTTTTCAACATTGCTCTTTTGGTGAAGTAGTTTTGGAGATAAGGGAATTCTTCAGATGGTTAATGGAAGCTTATTTTTTTAACGAAAGTGTAGGTTACATAGCTCGGGATGGTGGGTTACTGCTTCCAACAGAAGGGTCTCTGTTTTTTTTGGAAGGGTGTATGTTCAATTTCATTGCTTTATGACTCTTGTATCAGGTATCGTGCCTACTTCGGGAAGGATGTTTTCTTCTGGAAGGTAGATATGGTTGGGTGATGCTCCCGTGGCTTCTACTTTTCCTGTTCTCTTTTCCATCGCTTCTAATAAGATGCTAAGGCTAGGGCGTGTTTTGATCTCCATCAGGATAAGGTTGTTTGGTGTCCTCAGTTTAGAAGACATTTGGAGAATTGGATGCTGGAGGAGTGGCTATCTTTAATGCTCCACTCAAATAATGTTTTTGTTGTTGGAGGTGGTGGTGATAGGAGGATCTGGGATCCCGACCCTCATGGGAGTTTTTCAGTTAAGTCTTTTTGTATTAAATTGATGTGTTGGTGATGTTTCATGGATGAATCTGGAAATTTGGAAAGGTGTTACTCCTTTCGAGGTGAAGGTGTTCGGATGCTTGGCAGGTTTGGAGATGATCTTGACAATCGATAATTTGCGATTGCATCGAATGTTTATTGTTAATGCTTGTCTTCTCTGCTTGGCTGATAAAGAGAGAGTGAATCATCTTCTGCTTCATTGTCGTTTTGCTTATCAGGTTTGGTGTCATTTTTTTCAATTGTTAGGGGTGGCTTTCTGTCTGCCGAAAGATTGGTTAGGTATGTTTAATGAAGAAGTTCTCCTGGTTGGTAGTTCTTTTTAGAAGGACTATTTGGGCAGTACAGTTCTGAGTATTGTGTGGTCTATTTGATTGGAAAGAAATTCTAGAATCTTTAAAGGTAAATAGTCCTCTATCCCACATCTTATTGAAGTTATAAAGAGCAGAGTTGCTTGGTGGTTTGTGGGGTCAGAAAAGTTTCGTGGCATTAATATCTCAGATATTTGTAGGGTTTGAGAATCAGTGGATCATGTTACGCTTCAGTCAAATCCAACGAGGTTTGTTGCTTGGTCTCCTAAAGCTAAATTTTGTTGGAAGTTATGTGCTTGATCTTGGTTTAGCAGGTTAGGGGGGAGTTTCACGAAATGGCTCTAGCGACACCTTGTTTTCTTTTGTGGGCCCTCTTCCGAATGGTTTTGTGCTTGAAGTGGAGTAATATGCTTTATGAAGAGGAGTTTTGGCGTTGGAACTTGGGAGTATCTTAGAAAGTAACTCTAAGCTTGTTGTTGGTTGGGCTCAGGGTCTCTTTGTCTATGGTCTTATTTGGACAAAATTGATGGGATTTGTCATTCCATTGAAGCTTATGGTTATTCGGTCTCTTGGGTTCATCGATCTGCAAATTCTGATGTAGATGAGTTGGCTCGTCAAGGCGTGACACTGTCATCGAAAAATGTAAATAATTTTATGTAATTTTAGGGGGTGGTCTTATGTCTTGGGTGGCAGGTTTTTTGTGCCTGTTAAGGTTTTGTTAGTATGTGTTTTCCTCTTTTTTGTTGAATGAAGTTACTTTTTTTTTAAAAAAGGGCTTAAATTGGATGTCACAAGGAAGAATAAAAAAAGGAAGTTTCTTGAAAAAATGGAAGAATAAAAAGAAACAGATCTTGTCATGAAAATAATATTGAATAATTCATTAGATTGCCCAATCATAATAATATAGGGAAAGACCCACTAAATCCACGTGAAATCCTCATTACAATCAACTTATCAAAAAATAGTAGCATAGAGAATTGCTAATCTTCCTAAAACCACTAAAACATCCCTAAATGTTACTTACTAAAATTGGAAAATTTTACTAGAATTGCTAATTTCATCTCCCGAAACAATGGAGTTTGGAGATCAAAATGACATGAAATGGTGAAGCAATTTGCCACGTCATAGAACTAGTTGTGTTGATTCCAACATTATCTTGCATAGGCAATTCTGACGGTCAGATTGAAACTTATGGTCATTTGATATACGTCCTAGCCCATTTATGAAGATCCAAATTCCAAGCAGTGTTTGGGACCTGCTCTATATCAGTCCACTATGACTGCATATGGATCGATGGCACTGTGTGCTTTTTATATTGTTTGACGAATTGGAAAAATCACTCTGTGATGTATGATTTCAGTGGAAGTTATAGTGCCTGCTTTAGCCATTTTAGGGAGTGGAAAGTTCCTCATTAGTATTCTTTATTGAAGTTTCTCGAAAATTATAATGGATCTATGGACCATACTTGGAATTTTTCTCTAGGGGTGAAACTTGGGTTGGGTTTACCCAACCTGTGTGACCCGACCCAAGGCTGGGTTATATAACTTTGAAACTCGGGTTGGGCTGGGTTAAAAGAAAAAAAAGCCCACATAAAATTCGGGTCGGTCTGGGCTTAAAATTTTAAACTTCAACCCGACTCGACCCGATTTCCATAACTTGATATAAAAATAAAAAACCCTAAGACAAATGAATCTGCCGTTTGGGTTCCTGCTCATACTGTGAAACCCCTTTCTTTGGTGCTTCTTCGTTTTGCCCCTCCCTCTCCATCACCCTCCGTCTCTCTCCTTCCCTCTCCCTCTATCTCTCCGTCTTTCTCTTTCTCCCTCTCTCTCTGCCTCCGTTGGGAAACATGGAGCCTCGCCTGAGCCAGATCCATGGTCGTCGTCGTGCGCCCCTTGTTGCCTTGCACCCCTCATCTGAGCAGCACTGTGCGTAGCCTTGCTTGAGCATTGGATTGCCCCTCTTGCTGCTGTCTGCAACGCCCAGGAAACGTTCAATTAGATCCAACCTCTACTAGTAGATCTAGTAGGTTCTCTCTTCCCCTCCTCTCTCTTTGAAATAATTCAGGTTGATTCTTGGGCTCGACGTCGGGTCGGGTTTCTAAACCCGGGTTACCAATTTGGGTTGGGTCGGGTTCAACCATTTTTTACATGGGCTAGGGTTGGGTTTATGAAAACCCTGCCCGACCCCCCCGAGTTTCAGCCCTATTCTTCTCCATGCATATGGTGGCAATGATGTATCTGTGTCTGTCATACTTAAAGGTTTGTTAAAAAATTATATTGAATCTCTTGTCAAGCTTAGGATTTATTCTTAGTGGACATGGCAGTAATGATGTCGTGCGAGTGTGTTGTGCCATCATGGCTGTGCAACCTGAGTTTGGCAGCAACATGTGTGTCAAATTGCTCTTGAACCCAACTTGGCTTAAGTCATGATTGGATCAAGTTGTCTTTGATCTAGGCCAATTTGGACTAGGCTCCATGGGCTTGAGCCATTTTGTTTCAAGGTTCATATTCCAGTGTTTTGCTATCCTTTTTTTTTTTTTTCCGCTTCATTTTCATTGATGAGTGTGTAACTCCTATCTATTGGAGAATGGAGAGTTATATATATGCAATGTGGATGTTAAAGGTTGCATTGGAACTTTAAGTTGGTTGAAAAATTCATTAAGAGAACTTATGTAGAAGTGGAGAACACCCGTCTCTACAAGGGTTACTTGGCCCGGATTGTAGAGTGTAGCCTTTTTACTAAGCACATTATCTCATAAGATTTTTCCTATTCGTTTTCCTCCTGTCTTTTTTCATATATAATTTTCTTCCTAAGTTTTGACTTTTTGGGCGTGTAACTCCCTATCTGTTGGAGAGTGGCATATATGCTATGTGGTTCTTAAAGGTTGGATTGGATCTTCAAGGTGGTAAAAAAATTCATTGGAGGAGAACCTTTATAGGGAGGAGAACACCAGTAGTCTCTACAAGGGCTTACTTGGTTAGGATTGCAGTGTGTAGTATTTACTAAGGACACTAATAAGATTTTTCCCATTTATTTTTCTTTCTTGTGGTGTATCTTATATAATTTTCTTCCTAAGTTTTGACTAATTTTTGAGGCAATGTGTTGTTATTGTTCTATTCTTTTCACTATAACAAGACCTAGACTTGCTGAGGAGTCTTGTTTACCTCAGGCCATGAGTTCACTGAACCTGCAACCCTGTGCGTAATTGGACTGGGTCAAAGTCTGGGGGTAAATTTTACCCTTAGGAGTGTATAAAGTATTGTGATTTGATTCTCTAGCCCAAATTCTACTTTATTTATATTATGTGGTATGGAAAAGTTACATATGTGAAAACATATTCAAAATATATTGGAAAATGTATGCAACATCTGTATTGCTACAAATTTATGAAGTGCATCTCCTTGATCAAAGTTGCACCTTTCAAATTGAGAGAACAAAGGGAGATATCTTCTAAAAGTCACAATATGAGAAAACAATCAAGACAAAAGACTATCAACAATTCAACCCATAATAACCAACTTTGCACTGTACTGAATGAGTCTCAAGGATATGGCTGAATGCCTGAACATATGAGACTCTTGTAACTTCATCAACCAATGAGTTTACCAAGCAACTTAGAACTCCCAGTTCATAACTAAAAACATACCAGCAACTTTTGAAGGGATTGGACCAAAAGTGCTAGATCACATGTTCATGAAGTCACAGTCACTCAATTTTTGCACCTCTGGTGCCTTATTCTTTATTAATACAATCACCATTCAATTTTTTTTTGCTTGAAGTTTACCTGAAGTTTAGGTGTGGATCTCATAACCTTTTCAATATAGTTATATAGGTAACCCCGAGGGGTTGGCCTGACGGCCAAGAACCCACCTTAGGACGCGGGGGTCTTGTGTTCCATTCACGTTCAACCCTAAGGGGTCACTCCCCCGAGAAGAAACCGGTATGTGTGCAGATTGGGAGGTCTTCACATGTCCCGAAAGATTAGTTGGGTGAGATGCCTAGACACCTTCAGTCATAAAATAAAGCTATATAGGTAAAATATTTTTTTTTAATAATTTTCTTAGTTTTAGGCGACATGGGGATCCCGCCCTTACCAAATCTGATCTTATATCATATATTTCCTATTTCTAGTTATTTTTGTAGAATGTCCCAATTTTTTGGTGGTAACATGGCAAGGGTGAGCCGAATCACTAAATCCAATTGCAAAATCACTTTTCCTAGTTTTGGCCGTTTCTTGCACAAATTTTCCAATTTTCCAAATGCTTTCATGACTTTCCTAAACAAGCCCTTCCATGACATGGTATGCCAAACCTTCAAACTCATCGAATCCAATTTTAGAATCCCTCTTTTATTTTTAACCATTGTTTGCATATTTATCATATTTTTCAGGTATTAGAAAACTGAGCTAAACCCTTCCATTTCACGAAATCCAAACCTAACATGTATTAGAACATCTCTCTTGTAAACTGTTTAAGAAATAGAAAGCTGTTTCATTCTGGCATCTTATTCTGGTATAATTTCTTACTATTATTTCAATTAATGCATTTTATTTGAGTTTCATTTTCTGAGTTATATTAAATTTCTTTTAAAATCTAGCTCCATTATAGTACTATTCAAACCTGCAAATTGAACAAGTATTTAGCATAGATATCTAGTCGTGACTGTGCCAACCATTACCCACCATCATAGTCCTGTCGATAGCCGTCTTTGGCGTTTTGTTGGACTTAAAATTGGGCGTTGGAATCTTGGCCTTGAGCCTTGGTGTTGGACTGTTACACTTCAGTGTTTCTTTCATTGACCGATATCATTGCTAAATAACTATTCAACATTGCATCTTTGCACAAGAAATAATGAAAAAAGCTTTTAAATTTTTTTTAAAAGAACAAAGAAAAAGAAATGATTCATCTAACATCTGCTTCTACTTCCAATTATAGAACTGCTAATGATAGTATGCCATCTAGCTCTTTTAATTCTGAATTTAATCCTAAACCAAGAACATCTGTTACAACTCAACTTGATACAATGGATTTAAAAAATTCTGAAGAAATATATTTCTAAGATGTCGAAGAAGTCATAGAAAGATGGACTATTCCTAAAATCCCTTCTGAACAAATTTATATTGGAACATTTGAAGATGAATCAGATTATATGATTCAAACAGTTGAACGAACTTTTTTATCTCAAGATGAAGCTTTTCTCTTTCTCTTAGATGATCAAGAAAAATTCAACCGTTTAAAAATGAAATACAATTATGTACATATTGGTTTAGTTCAAATTGCTATCAAACCCTTAACTAGAAAAGGCCTAAACATACCCTGTTTAGCTTTTCTGAGGGATGCAAGACTGCACAATTTTGAATTATTGTTTAATCTCTTCTAATTTTGCTGAATGACCAATATTTTTTAATTGTATTCCTGACATAACAATTCCCTTAACAGATAAAGAGATCTATAAAGCTGTTGAATTAGTGGTCAAATCTAAAGGATTCGATATGGATCCAGGAAGTGAAAATATAGGAATAATGTATAGAGTTTACTATAAAGCTATGAAATCATTTAGACTAATATTGCTTACAGTAATTTGATAAAAAATGAGCCAACATTATTTCAAACAGACTTTAGAAATAAAGTTGTACTCCCTAGTAGACCAACACCTGGTCAAATCAAAATAATAAAAAATTGGAAATTAGAAGAATTATGTCAACCTGCTCCAAAGATATAGAAACACAAGCTAGCAGTATAATTCAATATCCTGATGGAACTGTAGAAATTAACATAGGGGGAAAAGATGATGAAAAACAACAACAATGACGGTCTAGAACACATGATACAATTCCACCAATTTATAGTACATATTCAAATTTTCAAAGTTATAATAGAGCTGGTGTAGCTCAACCCATTTATCAAAGAACAGACTCAACATTCAAATCCAGATACAGTAAAACTGTCTGAAGCTGATATGTTAGTTATAGAAAATACTGATTTAGAAAAATTATTAATAGAGGAAGATTTCAAATTAGACGAAGCCGTCTTAAAAGCTGAAATGATGTTTGATGATAGAATAGATGAATTATTTAAAAAATTCAACAGAACACAAGTTAAACAATTACAAGAAGTTTGTATAAAAGATTTAAAGGTTCTTAGAAAAAGAATGAGTTTCTTTAAATGGTACGATTATAAACTAAATCGTAATGAAGATGAGCAAAGGTATATTCAAATGTTAAAAGCCAAAGAAAATGTTTGGACAACAACTAAAGGTGAAAAAATTAAAAGTGTACATCCTCGTCAAGAAAATGTTCAATTAACATTAACGACAAAAGCTTCTCCTTATAAAGACGCCTCATCTATTAATGATAAAACTCCAATTAAAGCTGAATATTTTACACATGTTATAGAACAAAATAAGTTTACTAATATGTATTTACAAACAATTGCTGAACAAACAACTAGATTAGAAGAAAAGATTCAAGAAAATAAACCAAAAATTAAAGAACTAAAGAAAGACAAAGAACCTATAATAATAAAACCAAGTTTTAACAAATCGGTAAAAATTGACCCTAATGTTATCCTTGAAAAGAAAGCAATAAAGTTAGACCCTGATTCTTTAGATGAGTTAGTTTCTCAATTAAGAAAAAGAAAAAAAATTTTAAATGAAAATCCTAGTATAAAAATGATAACATTCGAATCTTATGACGAAAAATTAGAAATAAACAAGATGAAATATAAAAAAATAGACAAAAATGCAAATGGACCACCTTATTTAAGGATAGAAAAACCTCAAACAATAACTCCAAATTCTTTTGATGAAAGTAGTATTTATGAATGGAATCTTGATGGATTGTCTATAAATCAAAAAACTTAAGTAGTTCAAAAAATGCAAATGTATGCTAATATTCTTAGATCAAACTTAAATTTAGAAAGTAACATGTGATTTAATAATTGCTGGTTTTACTGGTCAATTATATGACTGGTGGATCAATTATTTAACACCTGAACAATCAGATTTAATTTTAAATGCAAAACAAACAGATGAATTAGGAAATGTAATTCTTGACCCTTTAGGAAAACCAATTTCTGATAGTGTTGAATGCTTAATAACAAACATAGCAAGACATTTCATAGGAAGATATCCTAGATTTGAGTAGAATATAAACGATTATTTACATAATTTAAGATGTAGATCTATGTCACAATTCTCAGAATATAATGATTATTTTATGAATTCTGTCTATAAAATAAATGACTCTCAAGCTGTTTATTGGCGAGAAAAATATATAGCCGGTTTACCTCCATTATTTGGTTAAAAAGTAAAAGAAAGATTAAGTAAAAATTACTGTGAAGAAATAAATTATCAACAATATACTTTTGCAGAATTACACCAAACGATAAATCAAGTAGGAATAGAAATATGTAATAACATGAAATTAGAAAGAAAAATTAAAACGGAACAATATTTTAATAAAACAGAAATGGGTAATTTCTGTGCTCAGTTTGACTCCTTTAAGGAAGTAAAACGAAAAACCTCTAAGTTAAGATATAAGAAATCAAGATATGAAAATGACCATGTTTCAAAGAAAAATAAACAAAAGTATAAACGAAATTATAAAAATCTCCAACTCAAAATTTTAATAAAAGACCACCTAAAAAATTTAATAAACCTGAATCTAGTCAAAAGAAACAAGTCCAAATGATGTTTTAAATGTGGTAAAAAAGGCCATTTTGCTAACAAATGCTATAAAAATTATAAAAAAGGAATAAACACACTTATTGAAGGATTAAATGAATTAAATTTATCAACAAGTGAAAGTGAAAATATGTCGTCAGAAAACTTAGAACAAACAAGTGATTCTGAAAGTGAAAACAATTTAATTAATAAATTAATGGATCAATTTGATATAAGAAAAA
Source organism: Chimonanthus praecox (assembly GCA_022113865.1). Classification (NCBI taxonomy): domain Eukaryota; kingdom Viridiplantae; phylum Streptophyta; class Magnoliopsida; order Laurales; family Calycanthaceae; genus Chimonanthus; species Chimonanthus praecox. Next base: position 50,081,669 of record CM039092.1, on the reverse strand, counting down.
CTAAAGAATGTGAAGATAACCCTAATTGTAGATGTAATATTTGTATGATAAGACTATATGAAGATTTTGATGATTATGAAAACATAAATTTAGATGATTCTGATTCTTCTCCCTCTATAAATGTTTTGAGTGAAAAAGATTAAATTACCTTAGACACAATAATGCAAATAGAAAATATCGAAAAACAAAAGGAAATGATATCTAGACTATTAGAATTAAGTAATAAAACAGAATAACCAATTCAAACAAGTCAAAAGCCAGTTCAAATGATAAACCTAAATAATCTATATAAAAATCTATCAAAAGATTTACAACAATTAGTACATCAATTAAATAATAAAATAAAAGAATTAAAGAAAGAGATTAGTCAACATAAAATGCGATTAGAAATTCTTGAATTAAATGCTAACATAAAAGTAAAAGATAGAGCCGAATCTTTTAATCTTGAAAATATAGGGAACATCTTATTAAATGAATTAACAACTATTACATACAGAAAATAGCATGTTAATATAAAATTAAGGCTAACAAATGGTTATGAGAAAAAATTAGTTGCTCCATTAGACACTGGGGCAGATATAAATTGTATTAGTCAAGGAATTTTACCTTTACAATATTTTGAAGAGACTAAATATTCTGTAAATTCTGCGAATGGAAAAGAAATAAATTTAACTTATAAGCTTCCTGATGTAACAATTTTTTAAAAAGGAAAAATGCATTCCTAACATTTTATTATTTCAAATGGATGGTATGACTAAAGATTAAATTTTAGGAAATCAATTTTTAATGCAAATTGCAACATATATAACAACAAAAGATGGAATTCTTACTACAATTGATAAAACAGAAGTTATATTTAAATTTATCTCAAAAGAAAAAACGAAAGAAATAGATCAAATAAATAGAATAATTATCTAAAAAGAAACATTTTAAATTGATGTTCAATCTGCTATTAAAAATTTAAAAAATTCTAAACAAATTCAAGAAAGTTCCTTTTTAGCTAAGAAAGAACTTTACGAAAAAACACTTGCTTCACAACGCTGTTCAGATCTTCCGAACGTATTATGAGGAGGAAAGAACATATTGTTTCTGTCTCCTACATAAAAGATTTCAAAGAAGAAAAAATCCCAAAAAAAAAGCAAGAGCTGCTCAAAGGTCACCTAAACAACAAGAAATTTGTAGAAAAGAAATAACAGATTTAAAAAATAAAAAGTTGATGAGAGACAGCAACTCTCCCTAAAGCTGTACTGCTTTCTATGTCAATAATGTTGTTGAACGAGAACGTGGTGTACCTCGTTTAGTAATAAATTTTAAACCCTTAGACAAGGTCTTGCAATCTATTAGGTTTCCAATACCTAATATTCAAGACATTCTACATAAAATTTATAATGCAAGAATCTTTTCAAAATTTGATTTAAAATCTGGATTTTGGCAAATTCAAATAAAAGACGACAAATACAAAACTGGATTCGTAGTTCCTTCGGGACATTACGAATGGAACGTGATGCCCGTTGGATTGAAGGATGCACCATCTGAATTCCAAGGAATTATCACTGATATATTTAATCCTTTCAATACGTTTATGCTTGTCTACATTGATGATATATTGATATTTTCTGATTCAATAAATCTATACTGGAGACATCTTGACATATTCAAAAGGATTGTTATAAAAAATGGTTTGGTTCTAAGTCAAAGAAAAATGAAGCTATTTCAAACTGAAATAAATTTTGTAGGTTTTAAATTAAAAAACAATACAGTCCAACCTATCAACCGAGTAATAGAATTTGGTGATAAATTTCCTGATGAAATTAAAGACAAAAAACAATTGCAAAGATTTTTAGGATGTTTAAATTGTGGTTCAAATTTCTATCAAGATTTAGCCCATGATAGGAAAACATTACAACAAAGATTAAAGAAAAATCCAACACTTGCAAACAATTATGAATCAAGGTCCTTTTGACATCTGTCCTGGTGCTCCATCTTCTCCGAGACCAAGATTTTTTAGACCTAATATTTATGAGAAACATGTCCTCTGGGGATCTCCTTCTTCTTCTCAGTTGACATCTCCAACATCTGTTCCTATTTTTAGACCTGGTCCAACATCTGAATTTCAAAATATATTCAATCGCTACAACCAATTGGTTTATACTTTGCCTGACACTTGCCATCCTGAATCAATTTCTGTTCGTGACATTATTCCATACTGCTTTGCTCCTAACAATTATGTTAAAACATCCAGAGACCTTACAATTTTCATCTTGTAATCCTGATTGAGACACAAAGTTGTGCATTTGATCATTTTAGCAAAGATCAAAACAAATGCCATTTTGAAGGTTATTTTCCAAACAATTGTGAAATTGGATATTAAAAATAAAGGTTTTCAAAGTTATTTCTGAAGAAAAATGGGTTGCTCCTCTGTATCAACATATGACAATTTCTAAACCAGACATGCATGATTTAAGATTCAACTATTGGGATTATATGGCTGCTTAGGAAAATATTTTATTTTACCAAAATTCTGCCTTTTTACATTCTTTGTTTGTTCGTATAAAAATTGACAAAATTGATGAAATTCCTTTATGGTGGTTTAATAAATTTTGGTCACCTTTTAGTGCTCATAAAGAAGCCCTTCCAAAACCTGTTTTACCAACATTTCAGAAATATGCTTCTATTTTGAAAGTCGAAAACAAAAAATTATTTGACACTATAACCTTTGCTTTGGATGAATGGGTAACAAGGATGTTTTATTCTCATTTCAACATCCCTTGGATTTGCAAATGGGTTTTTGAAAAGCGAATGGATTTAACTCCTCATGTTTTACCTAGAAAAATTGAAATTCGAAATTGGGAAAAATTCAATTTTGGTGAAATAATTCCTTTTGGAGCTGAAATTTACCAAACATCTGAAACGTCTGCAAATCCTATAGTGAGATCGAGTGTTAGTTTTATTGATGCACTTATTGCATCTTCAAAAGATGTAACACCTACAGCATCTGTTTCCCCTTTTTCCAAAAAATCTGAAACATCTCCCTCTTCTTCTACCCTTTCTCCCAACATTTCAAAAGAAGCTCTGGTTACTGTTGCTGATTTTCTCAAACTGAAAGATGACTGTATGAAAGAAGTTCTTACACAATTTGGTAGATCTCTTGAAACTTCCGGAGAATCATTTTCAACAAAAGCCAAAGGTCTGTTAGCTGAAAATCAGTTTGTTGCCCTCCAACAATTGTCTTAGACAGAAGAACAAATTCAGTTTGATGATGAAGCGGACAACATTTCACCTTTGAAATCAGATCCGTTCATCACCATAAAAAACAAGAAGAATAAGTAAATACGTATGAACATTTGTACTTATATCGTATTTCTACAAAGGAGACAATTCTGCCTACCCATTATTAACATCTGCCTTCCTCGAAGTTTCTCTCAACAACCGATGATGACTTTTTCGACAAAGTCAAAAGTGTTCTTGTTTTGTCTTCCACATTTGCTACTTTTCAAGACTGTCGGCAACATCTTAGCTGTTTATTTGAAGTCTGCACTCTCCTACTGATCTACTAGCACCGAAAGTTGATTTGATAGGCTCCTAAAACTTCTGGAGAATCATTTTCAACAAAAGCCAAAGGTCTGTTAGCTGAAAATTAGTTTGCTGCCCTCCAAGAATTGCCCGAGACAGAAGAACAAATTCAGTTTGATGATGAAGCGGACAACATTTTGAAATCAGATCCGTTCATCACCATCAAAAACAAGAAGAAGTAAATACGTATGAACATCTGTACTTATACTGTATTTCTACAAAGGAGACAATTCTGCCTGCCCATCATTAACATCTGCCTTCCTCAAAGTTTCTCTCAACAACCGATGATGACTTTTTCGACAAAGTCAAAAGTGTGTTTGTTTTGTCCTTCACATGTGCTACTTTACAAGACTGTCGGCAACATCTGAGCTGTTTATTTGAAGTCTGCACTCTCCTACTGATCTAGTAGCACCACCGAAAGTTGATTTGATATTTCAACATCTGCTGCCCATTTTGTCAGATATTCCACACAAAAAGCAATAATTGTTTTTTATCTTTTAATAGATGGATAACACCTGTATTTACTTTTATTTCTTTAATTTAGATATAAACACCTGTAATTCTGGATGTCTCAATGTCTTATAAATTGAGAACGATCCTCTCTCTGGAATTAAATAAAGGTAAAGACAGGTGTTATCCATCCATTAAAAGATATAAACGTGGTGTACCTCGTTTAGTAATAAATTTTAAACCCTTAAAATAAGGTTTTGCAATCTATTAGGTTTCCAATACCTAATCTTCAAGACATTCTACATAAAATTTATAATGAAAGAATCTTTTCAAAATTTGATTTAAAATCTGGATTTGACAAATTCAAATAAAAGAAGACAAATATAAAACTGGATTCGTAGTTCCTTCGGGACATTACGAATGGAACGTGATGCCCTTTGGATTGAAGAATGCATCATCTGAATTCCAAAGAATTATCACTGATATATTTAATCCTTTTAATACGTTTATGCTTGTCTACATTGATGATATATTGATCTTTTCTGATTCAATAAATCTATACTGGAGACATCTTGACATATTCAAAAGGATTGTTATAAAAAATGGTTTGGTTCGTTCTCAATTTATAAGACATTGAGACATAGCCAGAATTACAGGTGTTTGTATCTGAATTTAAGAAATAAAAGTAAAGACAGGTGTTATCCATCCATTAAAAGATAAAAAACATTTGTTGTTTTTGTCTGAAATCTTTGACAAAATGGGCAGCAGATGTTGAAATATCAAATCAACTAGTGTAGATTTCAGATAAACGGTTCAGATGTTGCCGACAGCCTTGAAAAGTAGCACACGTGGAGGACAAAACAAAAACACTTTCGACTTTGTCGTAAAAGTCATCATCAGTTGTTGAAAGAAACTTCGACGAATGCAGATGTTAATAATGGGTAGGCAGAATTGTATCCTTTGTAGAAATACGGTATAAGTACAGATGTTCATACGTATTTACTTCTTTTTCTTGTTTTTGATGGTGATGAACGGATCTGATTTCAAAGGTGAAATGTTGTCCGCTTCATCATCAAACTGAATTTGTTCTTCTGTCTCTGGCAATTGTTAGAGGGCAGCAATCTGATTTTCAGTTAACAGACCTTTGGCTTTTGTTGAAAATGATTCTCTGGAAGTTTCAGGAGATCTACCAAATTGTGTAAGAACTTCTTTCATCCAGTCACCTTTCAGTTTGAGAAAATCAGCAACAGTAACCAGAGCTTCTTTTGAAATGTTGGGAGAAAGGGTAGAAGAAGAGGGAGATGTTTCAGCTTTTTTGGAAAAAGGGGAAACATATGTTGTAGGTGTTACATCTTTTGAAGATGCAATAAGTGGATCAATAAAACTAACACTGGATCTCACTATAAGATTTGCAGACGTTTTAGATGTTTGGTAAATTTCAGCTCCAAAAGAAATTATTTCATCAAAATTGAATTTTTTTCAATTTCGAATTTCAATTTTTCTAGATAAAACATTAGGAGTTAAATCCATTCGCTTTTCAAAAACCCATTTGCAAATCCAAGGGATGTTGAAATGAGAATAAAACATCATTGTTACCCATTCATCAAAAGCAAAGGTTATAGTGTCAAATAATTTTTTGTTTTCGGCTTTCATAATAGAAGCATATTTTTGAAATTTTGGTAAAACAAGTTTTGGAAGGGCTTCTTTATGAGCACCAAAAGGTGACCAAAATTTATTAAACCACCATAAAGGAATTTCATCAATTTTGTCAATTTTTATACGAACAAAAGAAGAATGTAAAAAGGCAGAATTTTGGTAAAATAAAATATTTTCCTAAGCAGCCATATAATCCCAATAGTTGAATGTTAAATTATGCATGTCTGGTTTAGAAATTGTCATATGTTGATATAGTGGAGCACCCCATTTTTCTTCAGAAATAACTTTCAAAACCTTTATTTTTTAATATCCAATTTCACAATTGTTTGGAAAATAACCTTCAAAATGGCTTTTGTTTTGATCTTTGCTAAAATGATCAAATGCACAACTTTGTGTCTCAATCAGGATTACAAGATGGAAATTGTAAGGTCTCTTGGATGTTTTAACATAATTATTAGGAGCAAAGTAGTATGGCATAATGTCACGAATAGAAATTGATTCAGGATGACAAGTGTCAGGCAAAGTATAAACCAATTGGTTGTAGCGATTGAATATGGTTTGAAATTCAGATGTTGGACCAGGTCTGGAAATAGGAACAGATGGTGGAGATGTCAATTGAGAAAAAGAGGGAGATCCCCAGAGGGCATGTTTCTCATAAATGTTAGGTCTAAAAAGTCTTGGTCTCGGAGAAGATGGAGCACCAGGACAGATGTCAAAAGGACCTTGATTCAAAATTGTTTTCAAGTGTTGGATTTTTCTTTAATCTTTGCTGTAATGTTTTCCTATCATGGGCTAAATCTTGATAGAAATTTGAAGCACAATTTAAACATCCTAAAAATCTTTGCAATTGTTTTATGTCTTTAATTTCATCAGGAAATTTATCACCAAATTCTATTACTCGGTTGATAGGTTGGACTGTATTTTTTTTTTTTTTAATTTAAAACCTACAAAATTTGTTTCAGTTTGAAATAGTTTCATTTTTCTTTGAATTAGAACCAAACCATTTTTTATAACAATCCTTTTGAATATGTCAAGATGTCTCTAGTGTTGATTTATTGAATCAGAAAAGATCAATATATCATCAATGTAGACAAGTATAAATGTATTGAAAGGATTAAATATATCAATGATAATTCTTTGGAAGTCAGATGGTGCATTCTTCAATTCAAAGGGCATCACGTTCCATTCGTAATGTCCCGAAAGAACTACGAATCCAATTTTATATTTGTCTTCTTCTTTTATTTGAATTTGCCAAAATCCAGATTTTAAATCAAATTTTGAAAAGATTTTATGTAGAATGTCTTGAATATTAGGTATTGGAAACCTAATAGATTGCAAGACCTTGTTTAAGGGTTTAAAATTTATTACTAAACGAGGTACACCACGTTTATATCTTTTAATGGATGGATAACACCTGTCTTTACCTTTATTTAATTCTAGAGAGGATCGTTTTCAATTTATAATACGTTGAGACATATTCAGAATTACAGGTGTTTGTATCTGAATTATGGAAATAAAAGTAAAAACATGTGTTATCCATCCAGTAAAAGATAAAAAACAGTTATTACTTTTGTCTGCTAATCATATGCACAAGACTAAGAAAAGAGCGTTAGACTTGGCAAATATTTATATAGGTTTTTTTTTTGTTTTCTTTGCCACTTATTAAAAATTGTTCATTATTTCATGTATCTAGGTGTGCCCATGTCTGATACAGCTACATGTATCTGGTGTGCCCATGTCTGATACAGCTACATGTATCTGGTACTCTTGTTTCATATATATATAGGTGTGCCCATGTCTGATACAGCTACATGTATCTGGTGTGCCCATGTCTGATACAGCTACATGTATCTGGTACTCTTGTTTCATATATATATAGGTGTGCCCATGTCTGATACAGGTACATGTATCTGGTGTGCCCATGTCTGATACAGCTACATGTATCTGGTACTCTTGTTTCATATATATATTTTGGGCTCTCACTGGATTTGTGTTGTGATATGCAGTTGGTCACTGTAGCCAAAACAGCTGGTGTGCATCCTGATGAATGGATGGAGAATGCTGATCGCTGGGTTGCAGGTTTTCTCGAGAAGTTTGAGGAAGGCTGTCATATAATGGTAAGTTTAATACTCTCTAAGCAGGTATTTTTTATTTTCTTCATCTTCCATGAAAAGTGGTCTTATTTCACTTGTACTCACAAGCATCTTACCCTGCAAATATGTTTGGCGGCATTTACCAGGGAACTGTCATCAAGGACAGAATTCAAGAAGGTCTCAAGAGGCAGCAGTCAAGGGCGCTTGCAGGTTTGTTGCAGGATAGTGAAGATGAATATGAAAATGCAGATGAAAATGAAGACGAAGATGAAGATGATGATGAAGATGAATATGAATGATAAGAATAGATAGTCTTTATTTCCATGCATATTTATAACTTATTGTAAAGAGTCACATGGGATTCTTTAGCCTACTTTTTTTTTTTTTTGTTAATATTAGGATCATAGAGAACTCTTTGGATCTATTTGCCTGTTTGTTCCAAGTGAATTGTTTGTTTTCTAATAGGTGTTTTCTCTCTAGCGGCTTGAACTGGGAAAGCCTTTGTTTTCTATTTGCCTGGTTTGGATTATGTTCAAGATGCCTTTTCCCCAATCTGTAGCAGCAGTTTGATTTCTCTTGGTTTTCATTTCCATTTACCAGACAAGTTTACTGGATTTAGTATGAAGTTAGACCTTGCAAAATCTGACCCGACCTGTTATCTGACCATTCAAATAGGTAGTAAACTTTGAGTTTTGGAAGCAAGAGTCTTAAGTTTGATTTCCACTTCACTGAAAAGGGTCACTCTCTTTAGAGTTATCCGATGTGTGGATAGAAAGGTTTTCACATGCCTCGAGAATTAGTTGAACACTCGGATGATCTAAAAGATCTGGACACCTTGGTCATTAAAAAAAAAAATTTAGAGCAGCCATAGTCGTCAATGGTTTACACAACTTTTAGAAATGATATCCTTCATCTTCAGTCCATTCATGCAGAACTTCGGTGCACAAACTGAATGTTGGAGAAGAAATCTTTTGAACCAAATAAGCCCGGCCCACTGCACTTGATCTATTGAGGTCAGAAGACTGCTAGACACAGATTTGAAGAACCGACCATTGAGGCGGGAGAGATCAGAGGTTATTATGTATCAATCGTGACTTTAGTCGCTCCTACCATGACATGTCCTCCAAATTTCAGTCCAAATTTCATCTCTAAATTTTGTGCAAATTTTTTTAGATTAAACTTAAATTTCAGCTTAAATTATCTGAATATTTTAGAATCATAAATTTTAAGTAACTTGAATCATAAATTTTATGTAACTTGAATCATACATTAATATTTTTCAGCCGAAATTTCTGTATTTCTTTTTTTATTACTTCTTTAAACATCAATGAAAGAAATTACTTTTCCCCTTTTTTTGGAAAACAGTCTAAATTTTGCCTAAAATTTCGGCCAAAATGTCACAGGATTTTGACTTTGCACGTTGATGCTAATTTAAGCCGATCCATTCTACATGTTCAGCCCAATTTTGATGCTCGAATTACTGCTAAAATATGGTAATCACCCTTTAATCTACTTGAAATCAGGTCCCTTCATCGGATTTCTTTCCCATGTAAATTCGGCAGACCCATATCCAATTGATGCACACCTGATCTGTTGGGTTTCTGAATTGTGCAATCGTTTTTTCTTATAACTCTGATTTTGCTGCTGTTATTATCACCCTTAAGGGCCTCCTTACTTAATCCAAAACAGCAACACATGTTAATGCTAATCTTGCTAATATACATTCGACATTTACCCAACGGAATTTCAAGTCTAACATCAGTGACATGACATGTAATAATCTGGCCGCCAGATTTTCTGTAATGATTGAGAAAAGAAATTTCGGGATATTGATAGTGGAATTTCCAAAATTTTGCTGACCAAAATTTCAATTAGAAATGGGTCAAAATTTCTATCTTCTTGTGGACCCCACGTCAATTTTCTTTTATAAAAAATGCTGCAGAGATTGTCGTGGGTGCAACGGGCCGATACGGCACGGCCGAGACAATGCCCGTTGCACCGCAACAGTGTACAGACGCAATACATTGATGTGTTGTAGCTGATATATATTGGCACCATTTGATCGATACATTGCATGAGTAATAGGTTTTTTCGCAATGAGATCTATCTATTCAGTGACGCCAATTATGAAGGTTAATAGTGAGCTGGCCCTCTTAATCTGTTCTTTCAACAGTAGAAGCATAATCTTTATATTTCTTAAATACCATTTACCCTGCTTAAATGGGATCCCAAAAGGTATCGGAGGCATGCAAAGGTTTTCTCAGGCATGACAGAAGGGAGCTTGACTGCAAGACCTATCCGTCAAGTAGGGATGATAGTCGGACTTAGTGATCTAAGCGTGCCGAGTGGAAGGCTCGTCGCTGGATTTTTCAACTATGCTGGGGCCAATTTAATTAAACTTTTTAAAAATATGTTTCTGAACTAAAATAAACCATTATTTATTGGCCATGTATAGGATTGTTGGTGTGGCCATCTAGATCAATGGTTGAGATTTTAAATTCAATTTTCACAATATTTATTAATACATATATCAATTGGAAACACAATGATCGACTGTTAGAACTTGAATTGCTTTTATTAAATCTAAAAGTAAATATAAATGGAGACAGAATGTATACCTAACTAGATGTACAGTCTTATAAGGTTTTGATGGCATTCTTTGATGGGAAAGATTTGTCATGCAACCCGGCTCCCACAAGGTCAAACCATACAAAATTGTAGGAGTTAACATATTTTCATGTGGATTAATTTGTAAAAATTTTGCAAGCCTTCATAGGGATTAATTTATGAAGCTCTTGTATTGAATTTAGGAGAATAAATTCCATGTTATCGTGGAATCAAACAAGCTAGAATCAAGGTCAAAAAATAAAGCTCAGGAGTTTCACATGCATGCGCGCATGTGCAAATTTTGAGAGGATTTAAATTGACCAAGTCCCTCAAAATTTGCACTACAGCTCCACCCTACAGAGATAGGATTTACATTCACCAGCACTTCAGCTCCCAAATTAATTGACTTCATCCCCACCAACCCACAAAGTCATGGAATGCAAGTCTCAACAGAGCAGAGGGTTTAAGATAAGAAAGAATGATATAGACAAAATAAAGCTTTCTTGCCATGCCTTTGAAATGTGTCTTAACATTTACATTCTGTAAGTACATTCAGTGGACTGGACATCTCATTGTGACAACTAGAGGAAAATGATTCGAGAGCAAAACTGATTTGAGGAAATCAAAAAGATAGTAGGGACGAATCCTAGAAATAGTTGTATTGGCGATGGATGTGTCCTAGTCCAATATAAAGGCATTTCTACTGTCAGATTCAGATGATTTCTTTCAGATCCTTTTGAATGTTTCTCTTTTTGCAGCCATTTTGACCCCTGCCCTGTTTTTTTTGTTGTAAAAGGTGGGAACATGCATTAGGCTGTTGAAATGCAGTCAGAACAGCTGCATGTAGACCATGCGACCTGTCAAATTGTAATGGAGGATCAGACTTTTGAATTTGATTCAAGCCATGCAACTCCTCTTCTACAGGAGGATGTTGAGGTTTTTTTTGTGGCCACACAGGCCAATTTCCTGTATAATGGTTGAATCTCTTTGTGATGCATAGTGTTCCATTGTTAGATATCTGTGTCGAAGGGTCTAGGCCATTCGAGCTCTCAAACCTTGTTGATGCCACTTGTAATGCTCCTTCTGGATTTGACCCAGAACCCAATTGCATAAAATTGGATGGAGGACAACAAGAAGCAGATAGCAGAGCTGCAAGCCAAGGGTCCTCAGCATATGCTTTGTTAGCTCCTGTTGCTTTAGAGTAACACAGCCTTTTCGCTTGTGATGAATCATGGAATCGAAATCTTCTCTTTAGGTTCAATGCAGCATTGCAGGTTACCTTTCCTCCCCCAGCAAGAACAGCATCAGATCCAAACAAAAGTGCTTTCAATCTAGGTACCTGGATCCGACCCTTCATGAAAGATCGTATGTGATAAAGGGATATATGAATGGATTTATAGATCTTCTGCACCTCAGCTTTCCCGACTGATCTCGCGACATTTTGAGTTCGGTCTGTGAAATCCTCAACCTGGGAAAATAGGTAGAATGTCATTTCAGGATGCCCTATATTACCCATAAAGTGTTATACGAGAGAGTACTTTTGCATCCAAATAAAATAGCACATCTTACACTTATGTTGCCGACTTCAGAATTCCATGTCTTAGAAATCCAAGATCCTTCATATGTGCTAACACAGAGACCGTGGGGCCATAATGTTTCAACAGAAGACAACTGCAAAAACAGTGTCAGTAGTCGTGGGAAAGCTAAATAAAAAATATGCAGGCATATTACTGCTACATGTGTCAACCATATTATGGACCAACTTGGCAGTTGATATTATAATTAAAAGAGGGAAGCCCCATATGTGAACTCTGGCAGTAATTCAGTTACGAAACTATAGCTGATACACGTACTGAAGAAAACAAGGGTTCCAGGTATAACATTTTTTGGTGACATAAAAATGGCTGTAAATCTGGTACTGATGACTTATAGAGAGGATTCTATCTCCTGTTCATCTCGGATATCCCAGATAATTTCTCTAAACTCAACAATATTGTCCTCTTCAAATGAAGTTGCATATGATTTCATGTGCAATGATGGATTCTATAGGATCTTATTTTGAGCAATTAAGTTGAGAAAATTTGGGGTTCCGTTTTTTAGTTAAATTGTTTTGACCCATAGATCTTTTTGGATTCCGACCACCTCACTTTGCCATAAGAAATAGATAAAAAGAACAAAAAGATATTTATAATAAGACTATAAAATAATAAGTCAAATGACACTCAACATACTTGAAATATAAATTCATTTAATTAGAGAAATAATGAGATGGGTAAATTGTTTGAAGTAAAAAAAAAAAAAAAAAGAGCCTTCTAAATGGGACAACAATATCTATATTTGTGCTTCATTGATCCCTTTAATAATCTTAATAATTGCCAATCCTGCCAAACTAACTCATTTTCTTTCTTCCTAGGCATTCACATATTGTTTGATGTTGTAGATTAAAAGAGATTAAACTACCTTAACCAATAGAGAAACAAAGAGTTCAGCCATGGAGTCCTTATTTTCTTTCCCAAAATGTCGAAATCCTCGGACAACATTTTCCAAATTTGCAATATCAGTTCCATCTGAAAATGCCAAGTTAGTATAATACCACAGGCTGTTTTTATAAAAAAACAAATGTCGAACAATTAGCCTAGAAAGAGGAGCTTAAAGTACAACTACAAAGTGCTTATTGCACAACCTTAAATGATGTGGTTTGAGTGTGGTGTTATTATTTCAATTAAAAAAGGAAAGATACCATATAATATTGCAGCATGGTATTGATAATTGGTCCATTGTATGTAGGGATGGCAATTTAGCCCAAAAACCCAAAAGCCCGACTTGAACAAAACAAGGCTTGGTTCTTAATTTTGAGCACGAATGGTAATCGGGCTTAGGCTTAGACATTTAACAAAACCTGTTTAAAACTAGGCTAGGCATGAACTTAGTTTAGGCCCAAAGCTCGAGGCTTGGCCCTAAATTGCATGCATGTGTAGGTTTATCCTCTCTTGGTCTTTTTACTTATTTGAAAAATACTTCTTCCAACCTAACCCCACTCTGCTTCTTCATTTCTCTTTTCCTTTCCTTTCCTTGTTTGTTAGTTACACCATCCAGGCATCTCTCTCTCTCTCTCTTCCACAATGTCCAAGGACTAGCCTTTCCACTACATTCTTCCCTCTTTTCACTACAACTATGAAACCTTACATTTTCTCTCTATCCAACACTCTCGCTGGTTTTTAGTGACAGAGCCCTTTTTGCTTTTATTTCGATTCTAACTTTGATGTTTTCATCTAAAAACCTGTAATTAAGGAGGATATTTGTGAATTATTGCATATAATACTAAACCTCTCATCTAAATATTCTTTAGAATTTTTTTCATTTCCTTTTGTGTTGATATGATTTGAGAATAGCTTTTTCTTTCTCTATCTAGGTATGCTTGATTGGGATTTTTTTAGTGTTCTTTATTGTATTCAAAGATTGTCAAGAAGGGGCCATTTTTTTTAATTATCCTCTTTTTCTTTCTCAGATTTTGCACATCTATAGCGGGCTTGAGCTTTTTGTTGGGCTTATTAGTTTTAGATGGCTCGGGTTTGGTCATATCTTTCTAGCCCATGCTGGATCCGGTTTCTCTATGTCAATTCAGGCATGGCTCCACCATCCCTAACCATATGATATGATTCTAATCCAACTTAGATATAAATGAATTTTTTCCAAGCATACTAACGCACCAGGCATGTCTTAAAGAAAATTTGAAAAATGCAAAAAATTAATTGTTGGGTCCAAAATCTTGTATGTATAATGTCTCGCCTTTATTGCCAAGCAAATTGTACCATTTTTCAAGAATAAAAGAAAAAATTAAAAAAATCACATCACCGTTTGAAGTCAAATACCGAAGGCCCTCTTGATCTTTAAAATCTTCGCAAAATCTTGTACCACCCCCCTACCCCCCCTTTTCCCCTATGTATTCTTTTCAAACATGAAGATTAGGCGATGAGGAAGAAAAAGGGAAGGAAATCCTAGAGAAAAAATGGAAAAGAACGTGGCCAAAAAGTCTTAGTTTTAATTGCATGTTGATATTTTGGAAATATTGGCAGATATTTTGAAAATATCCAATATTTTCAAATATCAACCAGTATTTTCAAAATATCAGCTGATAGTTTTATTTTTCCTGAGATATTTAGATTGTGTCAATTCTTTTCACAAATCAGTGTTGGTCTCAACCAGTACACGGTTCAAACTAGTCAATACGTATCTAAACCATGCCAAACCAAAAGATTCAGTTGGTTAAAATGTTAACAAAGGTCATTACCAAAAATCAACTATAATTGTTAAAACTAAGTTTGCTAAATATCTATGCACTAGAATCAGGGCGAATGTTAAAGGAATACACTTGCTATGCTACCTTTCTATTACGTGCCTATATCTCGTTTGTAGTAAATTTGTATTAGAGCTAGCATATATAACATGTTTGACCCCTCGATTATGGGATCTATTTGATTGTAGTTAGCCTATAATTGATCTTTTGGCTGTGTGGTATTCCATGTTATCCCACAATGAGATCTCATCTTTTGTAGTGCATGCCTTTGCCTTCCTATTATTGCAAGAATTGGATGTATCAATCAAGTTTTGTGAAAACAAATGGCATAACAAGGTTCACTTCTATAATTCTCTATCCCTTTATAAGAGTAGTTGGTGACCCAGTTCCAAGATTTATGAGAACTTTGAAAGGCTCGATTATTGTGTGGCTTCATCCCAAGATTTGTTTAGAAGATTCCTTTGGAAAGAAAAGGAGGAGAAAAAGAAGGTACACCAGGTTGCATGGTTAGAGGTGATAAAACCCAATTCAAAGGGCCTTTAAAGGCCTCTCTCCCATCGAGAGATCCTTCCAAAAGAAAGTCTTATCACCTTTATACAAACTCCCCACCATAGATCTTCCCTGACTTAAGCGACCCAAACCTTTCGACATTTTCACCCGAAGCCCACCCATTGCTATTCTCCAGCCCATATCCAACGGTCAAAATTCTAGCCCACAGAGCCTCCCTTTATTTCCCAAAACGCCAAGACCATTTCAGGGAAGAGCTTGACTTCTAACATGAGGTGGGACAATGCCGACTTTAGTTGCCCTCTATGTGGCCATCTAGAGGAAGATGTAGATCATATCTTTGTTAGGTGCCCTTTTGCTCAGAACTTATGGACAAATTTTGCTGACTTCTTAGATGTTCCATGGGTCTTTGATAGAACATGTGGCAGGGCAGTGGAATCTTGATTCCTATCAAGACTTAAGACCTAAGTTGAAGGCAACATGGAACACGATCCCAGCGGCAGTAATGTGGACCATATGAAAAGAAAGAAACTCTAGAATATAAGAAGGAAAATCAATTGAGGTTAGTGATAAAGACAAATGGAGACTTTGTATGTGGCTTCTCTTAGGTAATGAATTCAAGGGGCTCAAACCCGCTGATTTCCTATATTCTTGGGAAGGTTGCTTGAGTGAAAACTGTAGGAAATCGAGATCTTTCGTCATCCGAGACCCTCCTCAACGAGATGTCATGTAATTGAATACAGACGAAGGCCTCTAGGGGAAAGCCGGGCACTGCAGGAATAGGTGGTTCCCTTAGGAATCATAGTGGTCTAACATCTTTAGTTTTCATTGAGTCAGTGGGGATTAAAGACTCAAATGAGGTGGAACTCCTCAGTATTAGGAGTTTTGACCATTTGGAAAGTTTATAGGCATGGTACATTAGTGATAGAGGGCGAGTAGGCAAATGCAATTAAATGGGCAAATGGACTGAAGCAACCGCCCTGGAGACCAATTACCATATTTATGGAAATTAAGGGTCAAACTTGAAGTCTCCTTTTGTCCAAGTCAGTAAAACTGCAAACGACGTGGCCGATTTTTCTCAAAAAAATGGAATCGACAACTTAGTTTCGTGAGTGCTTTTTCTTTGAGATAGGGGGCTGAGCATGGATTTTGCTTAGATGTTGATGGTTGTATTTGTTTTCGTTTGTTTTCTTTTATGCCCGTTTCATGTTATGTTCTTATGTTTTTGTTGGTCTAGCCCTTCTATACCCTTTTCTCAGTTGATGTAATTGTACTTGTTTCCCTATTAATATAAGTAGTATTGTTACTGTTCAAAAAAAGTTGTTGATGACCTGTTTCAGTTTCTCTACAATCAAGTCTTATTGCCGTCTTGAGTGGTGTTTGCTATCAGGTAGTGTTGTTAAAATCGTCCGAGTTGCGAGTCAACTCCTATGAGTTGACTCGACTTGGATGGTCTAGCGAGTTAACTCGCAAGATAAATCGATAAATGCCATTAATCGTGTGATTTTTGGGTGAATCGCAGATCATCCGATGCAGCGGCAGTCAATCGTTACATCGTGCGATTGAGAAGAAGAAAAGGAAAGAAAAAAGGGAAAAAACAGGGGAAAAGGTTAGAGAGAGGAGGTCTGATTTCGCTAGAAGAGGAAAAAACGAAAAAGAAAAAGCTAGAGAAGAGGAAGAAGGGAACATATCGTTCGCCGTAGGCCTTTTTTTTTTTTCTTTTTTCTTCCCTTCGTTTCTTTCTTCTCTTCTCCTTCTCCTTCTGGTTGCAGGTGCTGTTGCTCTCTTAATGTTAGGGTTTCCGTGGTTTCTGTGGCTTTATTTCAATTTCCATGTGCGGCACGAGTCTAGCTATTTCTGTGGTTTCTGTCGCTTTAGTCGTTGTTTATATATATATAATACTAAATTACTAAGTCCAATATTGTAACTGTAAAAACTATATAGCTATATATTTCAGTTTTTTGCAATCTGTATAATATAATACCATATTATATATTCATTATAAATATAAAAATATAGTTTTCTATTAATAGAAAACAATTTATGCACTTAATATTTAATTATGTATGTTTAAATCTCATATTGATATTTTTTTTGTCTTTTTTTTTTTTTGTGGACGGTTATTTCTGATGGATGATAAATGACAAATATATGGAATACAATTTAGATGTTTTGGAATTTTGGATAATACAATTTTATGAATTATGATGGTTTGAATTTTAGAATGTAAAAACTTAACTTCTAATATATTTTGATTTAAGTTTGCATCGGTACATTTTTGTCATATACTCATGTCTTACTAGTCACACCCCTAGACCGATTTACGATACGATTCGAGTTTGACAACATTGCTATCAGGTATGGTGGAGGGAACCAATCTCTGCCTTTATATGTTTTTCTAGTGTTGGAACATTACTCATCTACTGATTTGTCTGTCCTTTGCACATAAAATCTTCCCCTGCCCAACAACTAACATAGATGGAAACAAAAATCTATGAATTTTCTCGAATGGGCTGACCTTAAAAAATATCTTGCCATATGATCAATCATTGGTAATGGATGTTTGCCATTTCTCCGGAATGCAAAAAGTGTGCATCTTCTCATTGCTCTTTCAATTTAGAACTTTGAAATTTCTCAAGATATTCTAAGTGCAATGCATCAACTCTATAGCACACGAGTTCTATCTTTTCTTTGCATAGTCATAGTGGTGCTTTTTTGGTATCAGTTGGAAATAGAGAAACAATTGTCCTTGATAAATAGAAAGCTTTCTATGGTCACTCAAAATTAGACAATCAACTTATATCTCGAGCTTCAATCAAAAGGAATTTGTAGGTACTTCAAATTTGCATCGTGTGTCGATGGAGTGCCTGCTCTCTCTCTCTCTCTCAATTGACCTTTTCTTGGAGATCCTTTCTTGGTGTCTCTGAGTTTGGTACTATGGGAATTAGCCCCTTTGTCCCTTACCTTTTCTTTCCCTCTAGTGTTAATTTATTTTTTTCTTAAAGTTTCTAGTATGATTTTAGCAATAAAAGCTAAGGAACTAAATGTCTGCATTAATACTCTATTCAAAGTTTGTAAGTGAAAACAAAAAACCTCTACGCCATGATACTTTTGTCTTATTTAAATGGTACAAAAATGTTTCCCTCTTGCAAAAGATACAAAGCATTCATTTAGAACCCAACAACGCAAGGCATGATAGATGGGCTTACCTTTAAATAGAACAGAAAAAGGAGGTAATATCGGAGGAGTTTGAGTCTGCATAGAAAAGTTGAAGCATATAAGCATGAAGATAATAATATAAAATATTCAAAACGAAACTTAAAACCTGTTAGTATTCTCTACTATGTAAATTTCACACGAGTCATTTGCACAGACAAAATGTAGATAACAAAAGAAATAGTGATACTAACAAATATTGATTTACATTGCCTACCTAACAAATCCCCATTTTCAAGAAAAAAAGCAATGGTTAAAATGTTGATGATTAAACATAGAAACCAACTATGGTTAAAGGCACATCCAACTACATTAATTGAGATTATAGATTTGATTTTAATAAAGCATCAATTATAAGACTACTAACTCAGCAAAGCCTTTATAACATAAGTATGGTGTTGTGTTTTGTAACACCCCACCCCGCCAGCACAATATTGTCTGCTTTGGGCCCACACGCTGGCCCGCACGGCTTTGCTTTGACAAGCCAACCCAAGGTTGCTCTCAAAAGGCCTTGTGCTAGAAGGAGGAGGGCTCCAACTTATATACCATTGAATAATTCCCTCTCTAGGCAGTATGGCACACTAAACACGCCTAATTGGCACTTTTTTAGGACCTATACATGCCTACACTATATGGGGGGTATTATAATCTACCCCCCTTGAGACCAGTGTTGTCTCTAGCTTTGACCACACCACATGCAGATAGTTGAATCATGCTCTTATACTATTTAAAACACCTGTCCCGCCAGCACAATATTGTGCTAACAGGATGGGGTGTACATGTTTCATGTTCCCTCTCTCTCTGTCTGTCTCTTCATGGGCTCCTTGATATTAGCAATGTACCAGTCTTAGATATATCTCCATGTTCCATTATCTGTAGATCCTTCCAAGACTATTTTAGCATTTTCAATGTTATGATCCCATCACATTGCATAAATTTGAAATCTAGCAAACATAGAACATATTTATTTATTTTGAATGGTAACTTAAATTTATTGATAAAAAGCTATACGCTATGCAATACAACAAAAAATACGAACCCAAAAAGACATCGGATGACGTAGCGGAAGCGGTGCGGTTTAAAGGAGTCTGGTCAAACCCGAAAAGTTCTGGTCAAATAGTCAAATCCGGGTCAAGGTTGGGTCTAATGGATGGGTCCACGACTATTGTGTTGGACTTTGGTCAAAGGTGGTGAGGAAATTAAAAGAAGAGGGGTGGTTTAGTAATTAGGAGAAAAAGGAGGGGACAATGAAATGACAAAGCTTACATGCATTGGGAAGTGGGATTCTCTTGTCTTGGGAGGTGAGATAAAAGGAGGAGGAAAACGTACGGAGTTGGAGAGGAAGATGAAAGGAGGAATAAAGGATGGAGAAATGGAAGAGGGATGGGGGAAGCTCATGCAGGGACTTGGGCAGCAACAACGGAACTTCCGGCGATGGAGTAGCTGGCAGCGACGGATATCTGATCTGGGATATTGCCCAGATACCGGTGGAACAAGGACGGTGTCTCACCTGGGATAAAGCCCAGGTTCAGCGACGACAGAGGCTGGAGCTTAGCCAGCAAGGGGATGTGGCCTGCAACAGAGGCAGGAAAAGATAGAGTCATCTACAACTTGGGGCAGAGGTAGAATACAACCAATATTCTAAATAGGATATTTAGAGATCCCTCTTGTTTGTAATATAACCAATATATATATAAACAAACCTTACCTAAGCTAATAGGAAACAACAACTGTGTTTCCAACTATAACACGACTTCCTCACGGGACATACTAAATAAAAATAAAATAAAACTAAACTAAATAAAGAAATTTGCTAAATAGGAAAATAAAATATGAATGGGTCCACATATGACATGTGAGACCTACATCATTTGGGTCTTAAAGGGTAGATCATACAAACTGATAAAAGAATTAAGACATTAAATTCCAACTATTAGTTGACTAAAAGATGATACCCCCTAAAAAGGCTTTGATACCAAAGTCCATTGAATGAGGTTTACCCATCTACATACATCAAGATTGTTTGCTGACTTTTTTTTTTTAGCGGTAATTGAAAAGTTCCATTAAAAAATAAGAAAATACATAAAGGATAAAAGAAAAAGGTTCAAGAGGTGTGAACCCAAAAAAGAAAAAGAAACAATAAGATACAAGGTATCCCACCCCTAGATAACAAAAGTAACAAAATGGTCATAACACCACACTGCCTAGCCCTTGGGAAATGCGGATAGTCAAAGCTCTCCTAATGCTCAATAGTTCCGCTTCATTGGACTCTCTTCTCCCTATCAATTTTGAGAAAACGACTAATGTCTTTCCGGTGTGATCACACAGGTCACCAGCAATTCCAGTCGGGCCCGACTTTCCCCTAGTCATACTATCCACATTGAACCATGATCGCATAACCCCCTCGCATGTCTTATCAAACACCCAAGGTATTCCCATTAGATTAATAAAACTCATCCACAATTGTTCCGCAACAAGACACCATAGAAAGAGGTGGTCCCCCTCTTCTTCCGTTGGACTGCAAAAGGGACATTAGAGCTCATCTTCCGAGCTGAGTAGGCCTCTCCTTCTCAAGGCTACCATGGTAACTATCTTTCCTTGAAGCACGCTCCACATGAAGGCATGTATTCTTGGTGGAGCCAAGTTCCTCCATGTTAAGAAAAGTATTGGGGGGGGGGGGGGGGGGTCGCTAAACCCTTTCCACAACTAATTTGACCGAAAAATCTCCCAAGGAATCCCCTGTCCAAACAGTGATCTTCGGCCGGAAAAAGGAATGCAAAAAGGGAACTGTAAACTGAAAAGGGACTCAAAAAATCAGAGAATAGAATCTTCCTTGGCCGATACCATGTTGTTTTTAATAATGGAAAAAAGAAAGAAAGGAAGAAAGAGATGAAGATCAGAGAATAATGATTCTCAGAGTTGAATTGATCTATTTTTCCTCTTAGAGGATACAAGTACAAATAAGAGAAAGGGAGCCAATTAAGGTGGCCAAAAAGGAAAATACAACCAGTCAAACTTATCTACACTAAATTATACACCTATACAGTTGATTTGCCAAAATAGGCATAGTCGGGTCAGTTTGTCCTGAGTTGGGTCCCATTGGGTCCCACAACAGTTGGGACTTAGGCCTTTTATTGACAAACCCCAACAACATTCTTCTATCCAACATATCTCTTTAGGTTAGCTTTCTGGTGATAGTGTGATACTAATTACAAAAATACAACACCAGGTTTGGAAACAAACCAGACATTGGAGGAACATTATTGGTATGAAAATAGAACTCATATGAACAAAAATAAAACCACACAGCTAAGTTATTCTTGCAGTTAATAAAAACTCAATTACAATTTACAAGAAACTCATATAGATTTTTATGCTATTTTTTTACTCAAGAAATATTAGATGAAAATTATTTATTTATTATATTTATTATTATTATTTTTTAAATATTTATATTTTTTGCGAGATTTTCCCTTTAAATATCCGAGAATTTGAAAATATCCCATTATTAAAAGTTGTCGTTAATATCCCGAGAACGGTATTTGTGACAATGATGCTAATTAGGCCGATTCACCAGATGATTGTCAATCAAGCATTGGTTAATACATTTTTTTAGAATCTCATCTTGTCTCCTAGAGTAGCAAGAAACGTTGTTGCCCGTTCTAGTGCGGAGGCTGAATATCATGCCATAGTTAATACTGCTTGTGAATTACTATATACTTTCAGCAATTTCTAGCTGCGTTGGATTTTACCTCTTTTGAACCTTCATAGATATTTGATAATCAGGCAGCAATCAACATTGCCTTCAACTCGGTTTTCCATGAGCAAACAAAGCATATCGAAGTTGATTATCATTTTCTTCATCATATTTCGGTTCGCTGGTCATATTGTCACTACTTATGAAGAATTAGCTTGACTGAATGACTCTAACTATGAGATTGAACTTGATAAAATTGCACCCCTATTTATCATTGATTTTTGGTTCCATCAAAACAATGGGTAGAGTTCTTTAATTAAGTTGACCTTTTATAGACATTATAACACATAGATCTTTCCAACCCATCTAACCCCATGATCACAGGTGGGTTCCACATGTAACTCGATCATGAGAACACTTTGAGGTGTGTCTCTAGACTTTACCCTATCAATATGTGCGTGTGTATTGAATATTGGTGCACTTATGAACCATTGTCTAGGCTAATTCGGACATAGAACAACCCTAATTCTTGACAAGTCCACAATACCTCCTCTTGCCACTATATGTTCTATGCTTATTCGGGATGAATGGCACAAGGCAGCCATGAATAGTGGTTCCTTTTCTATTGATAAATCAGAATTAGCCTCAACCAAAGCAATTGCTCCATTTGCTCCATTTGGATCTAATTCAACTCCTGCTCCTTCCTCTAGAAAGTCAGTTGGCACTGCTAATGATAAAGGTCTTGGTGGCAAAGGTCGTGGTAAGAATAACAGATTTTGTTCCATTGTAAAGGTAGTAATCAATATATCAACATCTACTAGTAATCACTATGTCAGGTGGATCCTCTTTATAGCTCAGGGCAGATACAAATGATTGTATTAGGGTTCCTCAACATGAATATAGTACTCTCCACAAGTCTCAAAAGGTTCATATCACCGATTTAATTAGTTCATCCTCACCACCCTCAAACCCAATAAAATTACACCATGTATTCTTTGTTTAAAAACCTTTGAACCTCCACGTTTTCCTCAACAATTGCAATTTATCGTTTAATTCACTTCCTATCTCACTAATCAGTACTACATCTGCACACAACATAGACTAAATAAAACTTAATGACAAATGAATTAAACAACAAAGTCACCAACCACATAATTGCAAGATTTCATTTAGTTCCCATTAATAAGCTTTCAATTATATAATATAACACTAATTTCAAAATAATTTGGTCCAATAACTAAGAAACCCTTGAAATGATTCTTTATTTTCTTATTACATAATGTGATAAATAAACCCACACCTCATAGAGAGACGATTTTATAAAACAGTCATAAGATCAGCAATGCTCTGAGGAAGAGTGTTGGCTACAAAGAAAAGGCAAATAGATAGAATTAGACCAATAGAGACGCATATGCTACGATTGATGAGTGGTTTAACTCAAAAGGATAGAATGATTGGATAAGGGACAACTAAAAGTAACCCCAGAGACGACCTCAGTACATAGAGTGGAAAGATTACAGATCACAAGCACAGGGAGAACGGGTAGACCACTTAAAATGTGGAGGGAAGGAATAAGAAAAGACATGTTAGATAGTGGACTGATTGATAGTATGATTTACGATAGAGCCAAATAGAGAAGTAGAACACGAAAAGTCGGCCCTCGATAATGCAATTTCGGCTTATGATGATTATCAGAACATATTAACTCACATGGAAGATACAAACATTCATGCAAATGCACGGCATCACTCACCTGCCTTCATTTAAAAAGAGAGTTTGCAATCTAAAACTTTCCTATAGTGAGTAATGTATTCAGGTACCTGCAAATGTAAAGCTACTAAGGATATTATGGACAAAGAGTTCAAGGTCCTGTCTTTTGAGCTATTAATGCCATATGCCTTTGCCCAAGCTTTCATCTGCAAAGTAGATATGATATTAAGATCATGGCATACAAAAAGACCCTAGAATACACACAAAATAGAAATAGCATTAACCAATTACTTTAAATGAATTAGTTCCAACAATAGACAAACAAGTTTCAAGAAGACGTGATTAATTCGTAAGCTAAAGAAACAATGTGACCAATACGAAATTTGGGGAGTCAACAACAAAGGGTGAGGGCTTTGCAATAATGCATTCTAGAAAAGGATGGAGATAATAATTTAGACCATAATGAATCAACTTTCAAGAAAATGTGTAATCAATTAGGAGAAAATACTGGGAGAAGTCTACTACCCTGTTTTGTATCAAATAAATTTAGTGGGACCACTTCATTGTTGCCGACTTTGAGTAATCCTCCTATTGTAACTTATTTGATCCTATTGTAACTTATTTCTAATTTAGCCAGGACTTTGAACGCCCGCTCTTCCAATGTGGGACTAATGACCACCACTAGGGACTTCTCCCAAGATATTGGCAAGCAAAAGCCACTCTCCACCGCTTGGGTATACGACCTGCAAGCCCGCATCATTCCTGCCACTTTAAGAGCAGAGACACCCTCGACTCTGATACCAATTGATGCAAGCACAGGTAGCATCAAAAGCCTTCCTGGTGCTCACCAGGATTTCAGGTCTAATAATCTTATGGTTAATGGATCCCCTAGTCGTTCGAGTATCTAAGAACAAACTACTTGCCGAAGGCCCAGTTTAAAATCAACCAACGACGACAAGTTTTCCATAAATCCAAGGTTTTTATGAATGAGTTAAGATAGTGTTTTCTCTAAATTAAATTATGAATTGAATTAAAAAGGAGAAAGTTCATGCGTGAAGTTCATAATCAAACTGAAACATAAAAACACAAAAATCATATTAACATGGTACCAACTTGTTTTGGATCTGAAGATAACAACCGAAGCCATGTCCCAAGTGTAGAATAGGAATATGAAAAATAAGGAAAAAGAACAGAGAAAGAATTTGGGAGAGAATTATCTCTGTCAAATATATTGATAATGTTTTCCTCTTAGACGATACAATGTTTAAATAGAAAATATAGAGACAATCTAAGGAACAAAAAAGGAAATACAATAAGTGTATCCTAATTACAATTTTTTGTGTTGACCTTCAATATACAATGAATCTGAACATTAACTGGGGCCCACATCACTAGAGGTGTGGGTCCCACAACACCAAGAACAAACTCGAATTGAGCAAATAAAATAATTTTATTCCAAAAATTGAAGGATTGTCGAAATTGGATACAATTAAGTCCTTAAATAAGTTTGCAATGTGCACAAAGGAAAACCCTTGCTTGATCGATCCTATTTGTAAATCCTTTTTTTTTTTTTTTTGAGTGGTAACAAAGACATTTCATTAATATAAGAAAACCAAGTACACAAAAATAACGACATAAGAGAGAGATCTAAAAGAATTAGACTAGACACCAAAGAAAAAAAATAAAAGGAAAACAACATAAAGCAAAGACAATCAACCCCCCCAAGAGAGATACAATACGAGGGCCCTGATCAAGACTCGCCAAGCTCATAGAAAGAAAACCCCAGAGTCTGAGTTGTTGACTCCAAATTTAGCAAAGAAGTTTGCGACCCCATTTGCTGTGCGACTAACTTGGATGAAGGAGATGTCTATTCCCGAAGATAGATCACTAATCTCCCTTACTATGGTAATCAATTTCCATGGAGGTCTTTTGAGTCCCTTAGCCCATTTAATAGCATTTGCCGAGTCCCCTTCAGATGTAGAACAACTTGCCGATAGGTTTTTAAAGACGTATTCATGATGGGTCGACAAGAAGCATGGCCCATGAGCCTAATGTCGAGTTGGGTCTATTTCCTACTTTATTTAGTTGTTGTTTTATTTTCCTTTTATTGTTCGATCCTATTTTGGGATCCTTAGTTGGTGTTGGTATTTTAGTTTCCTTGGAGTCTTAGACTAGAACATTAAGAGTCTTATATCAGTTTGGAAAGTTCCAAACATGAGGTCGCATGTAAGAGTCGCTTTTAGAGTCTTGTAATAGTCAATAGCATTTGTTATAAATAATATTCGAAAGGTGGAGCAAGGACACACCTTATTTTCAAAAAAATACTGAATCAATCGAAAGAGAGTATTTCTCTTGTCTTCGCTGCTCCTCTGCCTTTGTTGCAGGTTTTTTTCGCTGGTTTTATTCCAGTCTTATCACATCCAGATTTCTGGGCATAATCCCAGAAGGAGTCCTTTGCTGGTTGGGCTTTATCCCAATACATTATCACTGCAAGTCTATCCTCTTCCTGCTGAATCGCAGCCAGCTCCAAGCGGAACAGTCAGATTTGAGATTTGTCTCTTCTTGCTGCCTTATTCCTTGTAGTTCAGGTACCATACGCAGCAGAGCCCCTCCTCCTTTCTGTCCTTCCATCCTCTTCTTCTTCTTTCCTTCGATTCCTTCTCCCCTCTCCTCCCTAGCTTCCGCCGCTGCCGTTTCCTCTTCCGCTGCCTCCCTTGTTTCGTGTTTCCTTTTCCTTCTTTTCCTTTCGTATTTTACCCAAGTGCAGCCCTAATACCCCTTCCTCACTGTCACACGTGTTTAACTTAAAGCATTCACATGTGTGTGAATATTTCTTCACTTGTGTGACCCGATCATTCGTCGGGGTTGGCTTAACTTGATTTCTTCCCCGCTTCCGCTACATTAAGTGGTATCAGAGCCAAGGTTCCCTGCATCCAATGACGATCCCCAACAATGATCAGTTTGTCACCACTGCTCAGCTCGATACATTTAAAGCTGAGATGAAACAGAGATGAAAGAATTGTTCATAGAGTTTCGTACAATCATGGTTAAAGATTTTGCGAATAGAGACACTGCCAAGAATAAAAAAGAAGAGTCACCACATTGGGAAGATTGGGATGATGAGGACGTCGAACAACTAGTTCTCAACACCCATCCACCCAATCCCAATCCCAACTACTTCCCACATCTTCCGTAAAAACCAGTACAGTTTCCCCCCTATTATCCCCAAGTACTCCACCTATCCCTGCTGGCCCTGGCTTGGCCCTGGCAGCTCCATCAACATTAAATTTCATAACCTCACGTAGAGGAGGTATCCATTTGACGGTTGACTTTGATTCTTTAGTGCTTCCACTTATGCACCCTTCCCAAGATGAATCTCAAACAAATAGTAGGTAGGCAAGCTTGTCGACAATGATTTGATTAGGGTAAGGCGGCCCCCCAAGGGAAGGTATCTCCTCCCCCATCCCGCAAGCCTCCTTTCAATCTTTTCTACCATTGGAGCCCACAATCGTTTGAGTCTTGGATTCCCCCCTACATGTAGTTCCAAGTAAATGAAAGGTAACCTTCCAATGCCACACCCAATCTCCACTGCCAATTCCTTAAGGGTGTCTTCTTCCACATCAATGCCAATTAAGGAACTCTTACTTATATTGATTCTTAGTCCCAAAACCACTTCAAAGCATCTCAGGATTGCCTTAAAGTCTCTTAGCTCATCCCTATTTGGTTCACAGAAGAAAAGAATATCGAACTGGAGGTGGGTAACTACTGGTCCATTTGATTGTTTGTAAAGCCCCTAACTATCCCCAACTCCTTGGCTTTCTCTAAAAGTCTATGTAGACTTTCTCCAATCAGGGTGAAAATGAAAGCAGATAAAGGGTCGCCTTATCTCAAACCTCTTGAGGCTGAAGTAGGTTCAGTTGGAGATCCACTCACCAAAACAGAGTATGTAGTATCCTTTATTCACGACTTCATCCACTGTCTCCACTTTTGACTAAAACCCATTCTCTCAAAGAAATAACCGACAAAGGTCCAATTGACAAAATCATAAGCTTTTTCCATGTCTATCTTAAAAAGAAGACTCTGTTTCTTCTCCCTTCTTGTCATATGGACAAGTTCATTGTCTTACCTTCCACAAATGCCCTTGAGACTCACCTATTAACTCAGGTAGCACTTCTTTAGCCTATCCGCTAAGACCTTGGCCAAGAGTTTGTAAACACTACCCACCAGACTGATAGGTCTATAATGAGACAATTCTGACGGACCTTCCTTTTTAAGCACAAGGGTGATCAAAAGAATTTTCCAATCCTCTATTAATGATTCCATCCCTATGAAATTCCTTAAACACCCTCAAAAGGTCGGGACCAACCGTTTCCCGACAAGCTTTACCTAAGGCAAAGTTGAATCCATCTGCACCTAGGGCTTTATCACCTTCCATGCTATCTAGCGCAGCCTTAATTTCCTCCATTGTAAACTCCCCTTCCAACCAGAACGCTCTCTCTTCCCCTATCCTGTTAAACTCAATCCCATCTAAGGTTGGCTGGGGGAACTTTTATCAATCAAAGAGGCTGCACTTAACTTGGTAAGAGGGGCCTGTTGACTCCTAAGAACCTGTGCATAAGGTACACGAGGACTGGCACCGAGGCAAATGCAACAAATGGGCATCCGGGGCATCCACAAATCCCCCGGAAGGAAAACCATATGAAGGAAAAATAAAGGAGTGCAGAAACGAATGTATTCGAGAGGCACCAACAGCTTGAAAGGGGAACCTTTGCGAAAACTCGATGCTGTGAAACACCCCGAAAAGAGATGAAAGACAGTGATAAAAGCCGCCAGTAGCTAGGTCTGGAAAACTCTTTGAAGATGGCGCAGCCCACCGGGGAATATCTCTAGTAAGCCTGATATGAAAATGGCGAGCACCTCATGATCTAGCATGAGAGAGGAAGACGTCCATCTTTGAACTTGGTGAAGAAGCTGAAGATCCCGCATAAGCTGCATCAAGTGATGAGACAACGATGCCCAGAAGGAACAAGAGGATGTCCTACATGTAAATCCTAATTCAAAATTCAAAACCACCTAAATTGTAGTTGCCAATCACCTATTTGCGGTTCTCTCTCTTGTATTCTCCTCTTCATTTAATGAATCCATTTGTTACTGTTGCAAAAAAAAAATTGCGGTTGCCAAAAGCTAATAAAATTCCTAATTCTATGCACTTACTTTGTACACGTTATTGGATTTGTGCATGGATGGGCCTTCTTAATGCTTGGACGGCCATAGGAGAAGATTTAGGTCTTGCATTTATGGGACTTAGGGCTTTGGAATTTAGGGTTTGATTTTCCATTAATTGGGTCGACTGAGTCCAGGGTACATTTAATTGGGTCACCTCGGGGTAATTGAGTCGGCCAATAAAATGAGAAGTCCTGTTAGCTAGTTTCCAATTACAGTTGCCACAATCAAAATTGTCCATGAAAGTTAGGGAACTTCCTTAATATTATCCAAGTCCACATCATCGGTGTTGGTGTCCACATCATCACCTCATGAGCGTGCCGGGAACCTCCAATAGGAGCCACAAAATTCCAAGTGGGCCTTGGGCCCATATGTGGGTCTGTATGCGCCGCATCGTCTAATTCGGGTTCCAAAACAGCAGGTTTGCCTCGTAATTGCAGCGGTCGAACACGAACCAAAATTTCACCCATTACTGGGAGTGATGTCTACATCACTTAGTAAGCCATTTCATTATATCTCATAAATGAAGAAGAAAAAGGCAGATAAAGATGTAGATGAAAAGGTGGAACATGAATGAGCAGACCTTGTTGTACGGTGTTGATTGGGTAGAAGGCTTTAAGTTTGTGATTTTTATTTTCATTTTGAGTTTAGGCATATGCATTTGTCTTCAAATCTTTTATTGTTTTTATCTTGTTTCTGCCTTTTTGTAAAATTAATTTTACCATTTCAAAATAATTTAATATAATTATTAGCATTTTTACCTCAGACTAAAAATCAAGGTATTTACCAGAAAACTTAATTTTCGAAACCTCTCATCAATTTTAGAAATTATGACAAGAATCTTAGATCTCTCCATTCCATCCTTGTTTTCAACTGAAATGTCACATTGAATTCCCGTTCCACAATCCATAAGTCTTAAAATAGGCACCCTAGCTCTCATGATTGGTTGAACACCAAAGACATGTCCTCTCCCTGCAACAAAAGAATAAAACAGCTGAATCAAACACTCCTCATACGTCAGATTGAGGGCATATGTAGTTTAATATATATAATAAGAACTAAGGTATCAAATAAGCAACCCTTATGAATAACATTCAATCACAAGCCACCTTTGCGACACCAAGTGGCAGATAGCAAAGTGTGTGTTTTTTTTTTTGAAATATAGTATTAATACAATAACAGCAATGGAGTTATATAGTATTACAAATAAAACCAAGTGAAACCAAAAAGTAAAGTTTATAAAATCCCACAAAAGGATCTTGTCTTTCAAAACAAAGTATTGCCAAAAAATCTGTAACTCCATTCTCCTCAATTCCTACAAGAACAGAAAAGAACATTCTAATTTCTCCCCTATTATCATATAAATTATCTCTGCTTCCCCCATAGGACCCAATGACCCATTGTCACTTCAGGATTTGTTGCTGGAATTTCCCGTCTAGATAAGCTTTCTTCTTTGGAACTCTCCCTTTCACACATCAAAATTTTTTTTTTTTGAGCCAAAAACAATAAAATATATTAAAGAGAATTTGTACAAAGTAGAAAGCACAAAGTAAGAAAAACTTCGTAGAAGAGAATCATACAGACAGAAAATAACAGAAAGAACAAAAGTGAAATACAACGCAAAAACCTAGAACCCAATACACCCAATCCCAAAGACTCCACAAAGGCTTCTTCCCTCTCAACACCTGCCTAGTCCAAAAAAACTGCAATACTGTTAGTTGACCTCCTAACCTTTCTAAAGTGAACCATTCTCTGCATACCTTCCTAGTGTCCCTAACCACATTCATAAACCTCCTATGGGACCTTTTTCTATCACTAGCCCATGCTAAAGCATTCATAAGTCCCCTTCAAGAATAAAGTTACCTAATCCATGGCTTTGCCATAGTTGGAGAGCCCTCCCGATGCCAGGATTCAGCCTCATTTGACTCCTAAATATCCACATGTTCTGAGGAAAATAAAACAGTAATCCCCTTATCATTATGGGCCACTCTGGTTTACCTCTAGCCACTTCGTTTACATTAAACTTGAAAAAAGTTGTGATTTGGCCCACATCTCCCCAAGCACTCTTTTTGCCTCCCTCTTCTACCCCTCAAACACCCATCCCAAGAATTAATAGTCAGAGATGGAACACAACCTTCAAACTCAATACAAAGTTAACTGGCAAATCAATCTCCATTTGACCCCTTCCAACACCTCCTCTACCTCCGCCACCTTCCTCTTGAAGATCTTCTGATTCATCTCCCTCCACACTAACCAAAACACAACAATCAGAATAAGTCTCAATGCCAGACCCCTTTAATCTTAGAAAGGATCCACGCCCCACTCCTCCATCACTCTCTCAACATTACCATCCAAAACCCACTACAACCCATTAGGTCCAAAAAGAAATCCCATAACCTACAAGTGAAAATACATCTACACAGCAAATGATTTACATGTTTTTCTTCTACACCACACAAGATGCAATTCTTTGAAGCTCCAATCAGTAGGATACCTCTATTCCACAAGTTACAATGAACCACTATTTTGCCTTTAATCGTAACCCATGAAAAAACTTGAATATGAGGAGGAACCTTGCTATTCCAAACCGAGGCACGAGGAGATCTGGAACCTGAGAAAGATGGTAGACAACCTTTAGAGCCACTTTAATTGAAGACTGCCCTGTCAAGTTGCTAATCCAGATTATTTTATCCTCATCTTCTACAGAGACAGGGGTATTAGGTACTCCAATTCAAAATCTCTTAACCTCCTCTAAACACTACTTACCATTCAACATTCCCCCTTGCACCTCACAATAATGACAGATGTAGTATTTTTATTCTCTGCAGACCCAAACAGGGGCAGAAGACATCTTTCAACACTCTTTATCTCCTACCCACTTGTTGCTCTAAATCGACTATTGCCTTTCCCACTAAGAACCTAAGAACACTTTTAAATGCTTCCCTATCCTTTTGATACCATTGCTTAACCTGCAAAACACCTTAACCATTGTAGAGCCCTCCCTTTCTACTTTTTCCCTAGATCAACCACCTGACCCCTCAACCCCATACACTGCACTCAAAATTTTACTCGTCAGGGCTTCATCCTTCCTAAAAAGTCTCCACGACTACTTTGATAATTGGACGCAATGTTTTAAAACCCGGCCCGTGGAGCGACCCGTCTTGAAGGAAAGGTGGGTTAAATAAGGTTCAACCGGGTTGACCCATAGTCAAACCCGGTCAAACCCATGCTATTAATATAATATTATAAATAATATTAAATTATTAACTAAAGTTATATTTCATAAAAATATTTTTTTTTCTTCTCACAAACCCAATTGTAAAAGCTAAAAGTTAATAATCCAAAAATCATATTCTCAAAAAAATCAAAATCTTCATCTTCATTTAAAGAAACCAAGGGTTTTTAAGGGTCAAGGGTCACAAGTTTATTAGAAAAACTGGGTTGACCCGCGGGTCGCAGAGAGTTATTAATCCAAAAGGGTCTTAAAAGAGGGTTTTGATAACATTGATTGGATGTGTTCCTATCTTGTAATCTAGAAATGCCTAGACCCCCTTCCTCGTAGGACTTTGTCACCTCCACCAAGCTTACTAAATGAATTTTCTTTTTATCACCCTTTCCATCTCAAAGAAAGTCTATCTGGAGTTTCTCCCATTTCATAATGACCCCCTTTGACATCTAAAATAAAAATAAAATAAGTGGAAAGGTTCATCAACACTGACTTAATAAGGGTCAGCCTGCCATCCAAAGATAAGTACTTCTTACTACAGGAGGACAATTTATTTTCCACCCTTAACAATGGGATTCCAAATAGATTTCAGTCTCGGATTTGCTCCCACTGAAAGGCCTAAGTACATGAACAAGATTTTGCCAACCCCACAACCCAACTCTTCTACCAAACTTAAAACACCTCGTCCCGCCAGCACAATATTGTATGCTTTGGACCCGTACGGCTTTGCTTTGGCGAGCCAACCACAAGATTTCTCCCAAAAGGCCTTGCACTAGAAGGAGGGAGCATTCCAATTTATACACCCAAGCACACTCTCTACACTAGGCGATATGGGACCTTTCACGCCTTCAATGGTGACTTTAACGGATCCCCTTCTCGCCTCAAACACTGGGGTAATACAATCCACCCCATTAAAAGCAGAGTCGTCCTACCATCTCCCAGGTATGATTTCGATTCAATGAATCTAATTCCTCCTCCATTGAAGCTTTCCAAGAGGTACCCTGAAGAGCAACATCAATCCTCTTAGGTATATGTCCCATGTCTAATGAAATGAGAAAGCTAAGATAAGAAAGAGAAATAAATATATGACACAAATCAAGCAATAGGATGTTCAGTGCAAGCCCCTTTCTTTAAGCAATGGGAAGATCAAGAGAGGTGGATGCCTGATCTAGAGTGTCGAATGGCGAAGAAGTGGTGGGGGTGACACAGCAAGCTCGTTGATACACATGCAAAGGTTTAGAGCTTGTTTAAGGCATGGAAGGAGGATTCTCATCTCGGAATATTGGTGCAACCAACGGTAGTAATACGGAAGGGTAGAGGACAATTTGGGAAAATAAGGTTGATGGTCAACGAATGTTTCATCCATGGATACATACAGCTCTCCAGTTGTTGGATTGAAACAATTATACCCGTTTTGTTTTTTTTTTTGTTTTCTTTAACGATAACAAAGGTGAATTATATTAAAAGAAAGAGAAGATACAAAATGAGGTTTAAGAGGCTTAAACCACAAAAGAAATCACAAGTGTCAATATACAAGAAAGCAAGTAAAATAAATCCAAATACAACTAGAGCCCATGCTCTAAGAATACAATGTGGAAACCCCAAAGATGTGTTAACCCGTACAATCCCAAGAAAGAGTCTTGCCGTACAATCCCAAGAAAGAGTCTTGCCGTCATCTGTATCTATTCGCCATTTGGCTAAAAAGTCAGCTACTCTGTTTGCCGATCTCCTAACAAGAGAGGAGACCTCTCTTCCGGCACACAAGTACTAATCTCCTTGGCTACTGTTATCAGTTTCCAAGGTGGTCGTTTCGATCCCCTTGCCCGCTTGATTGCATTCTCCAAATCTCCTTCAATTATTAACTTACCATGACCACAGTCCACTCACAAAGTCAGGGCCGCCCTAATGGCTAACAACTCAGTTTCATTAGTCTCTAACCCCTATAGGTTCTAAAAAAACTAGCAAGGATGATCTATCAGAATCCTTCAAAACCCCGCCTATCCCTACAGGCCCTGGTTTGCCCCGAGATGCCCCATCTACGTTAAACTTAAACACTCCACTATACAGGGGCAACCAGACATCAAGTCTAATCATTTATTCTATGCGTTCCCGATAAGCACCCTTCCCAAGAAGTATAGAAATCCATTAACCTAGGGCCTTTAACTGCCAAACTAGTTGCCAACCAAGTACATAACCTCCATTTCGTTGTTTGGAATATTTCTTAGTTTTTTTGTTCTTGATGATTCTCTAATTTCTTTCCTTCCAAACTGACTAGAGGATAAGTGAGGGGATTGTGTCCCATGCCACCTTAAACTTAGGTCCCACTTTGGAGATGACCCAACTTTCCACGATTGTCATAAAGGATAAATGGATTACCCCTGGTACTCCCATCAATGAAGCAAATCTATTCCAAAGATTTCTCGTAATTAAACAACTTCCGAACAAATGGTCCAGATCTTCCCCATGCTCTCCACAAAGAGGGCAAGAAAAGTCGTCGCTAGACACACTGATTCCCTCCTATTAAGTTCTGCTTTGGAGAATATGTGTTTTTTTTAAAATGAACCAAGTAAAAGCTTGAACTTTTGGCAGAGCCATTCCATACCACACCATAAGACTAGGGCATCTCCTATTGATAGGCTCTTTTAGCTACAGAAGGTCTTGTCTCCCTTCTCTATTAGAATTCTCAACTGTTCCTTGAAAAGACCACTACCTTACCTTTGGCCAACCCTATCCTCCACCACGCCTTTAGAATTTGTGATCATTTTCTTTCCACATCCTCAGAAAGTTTCCATTCATTTTCATCCTCCACCCCATATCTAGCTACGAAAGCCTTCCTCCATATGGTAGGTATTTCTAAGCTTTTTTCAACCCTTTTTCCTATCTCTCATGGTCATGTGAAACTAGCTAATAGCTCCTTTACTAACATTGCCGGTGAAGGGACCATTCCTTTGTCATCTCAACTTGGTCACTTTTCTGTCTTAGATTTGGGAGCATAGGTATTGTCCATTTTCAATTTATCTTTCTGCAGTCTCCGAATCTATAATCCAGGAATTGCCGAAAGAGACATTGAAAGCAGATGGCACAATACCTATCTGAACAGTAGCAGCAAAGGTGTCAGATGACTAAATGTCCTAAGCTGCATGGATTCGAATTCATGACGAGGCACTTGGATAACATCAACAGGTGTAGATGGAGCCTCTGTATGATGTACTTGTTTAGCAAGCAGCTTCCCTGTAATTTATAGAAGGAATCTATAATATGGTTGGTCATCTTAGAGTAGGTACCAAGCCAATTCCCTTTCTTAGGCTTCTGGCCTTTGGAAGGCAGGGTTTGTGGCCTATGGAAGATGTGGGAACTTTAGCAACAAGAGTAGATAGATCAATAGGTGAAAACTACATAACAATAGGGGTAGGCTGCATGACTTTCCACCATTTCTCATCTTGAAGGAAAATAGAATAGACCTTGGTAAGTGACAGAAGAGGCTTCTAGCCAAAAATTTGAGCTCGAACCGGCTCAAATTTGGGGTTTACACCCGCTAGGAGTTTGAAAATCTGTTGTTTTTTAATATATTTCTTGAAGAGTTGAATATATTTTGAACAATCAAACTTAGGTTGTTTAAGGTGATTGATCTCAAGCCATAGACTACACATCTGAGAATATTATAAGTAATTGAAATCTTCCCTTGGCGAAGATGGGTGACGTCCTGATAAAGTCGATAGATGCGAGCATAATTGTCTTTTTAAGAATACATGTTACAGACCGTATGCCATAAATCTTTGGCAATGGGAAGCATATAGACCATGTGCCAGATATGGGATTCCATTCCTTCACCAAAATATTGACTTCCATTCCTTAACTGATGCATCTTTAGAATCAGGTTTCATACCACTCCCATTAATATAATTCGTCTTACATTTGGCACCAATATACGTTTAGGTAGAATGGGACCATTGGAGATAATTGTGCTCATTGAGAAGCTCACTAGTGATCTAACGAATATGGGTGGAATCAAAAGAGGCCCCTTAAGAACATCAGTCTTGTCCATAGATGACATAGTGAAGATAATATGCAAAAAGTGCAAAACAACCATTACAAACGAAAAAATATAGATTCACACACAAGGAACACGATGCAACAACGTTCAAAGAGTGTAGGAGAGATTAAGATCCTAGATCTAAGAAACAAAGGTTTGCACGGTACCAACGCAAACCAGATCGGAGAAAGTGGGTTAAAAGTGGTTCCTACCAAACATCCTTTGGAATACAAAACACTTCTATTGCCAATTACAGTAGTGGTGGTGGATTGAAATGCAAACAGTAGAACATAAGCCAGATCGAAGGGAAAAACTCAAAAGAAAAGAAAAAGAACCATCCTTTGTATGGGTCTCCTGGCTACTTGCAGTGGGAGACCATTATTCACAGGTTTAGTAAGTGTCTGGCTACATAGAAAGGAAAGTATTTGTCCTTTGGTGGCAGAATCACACGACTTAAGTCAGTCTTATTAGAACTTCCTTTCGACATTTAGATGCCCCATCAAAGTTGTCTGCTCTTTGGAGAAAATTATGAGGATTTTTCTTTGGGGTGATCAGGAGGACAAGAGAAAAGACCACCTAGTGAGTTGGGAGCAAGTTTGTCTCCCGATTGATGCTGGTGGATTGGGGGTCCGGCCTATTAAGGATGCCAATACTGCTCTTCTTTCCAAGTGCCTTTGGAGGTTAGGTACCGAGGATCAGTCCCCATGGAAGGTTTTTTTCATTTACGAGTATAGGGTGGGAAACGATGGATGGGACATTGATCCTTCCCCTCATAGAGCATGAGGCATGTGGAGAGCCATTTCAGCTAGTGCTGACAAATTTAAGGAAGGGATTAGGTTTAAAGCGGGGCGTGGAAATAGAATCAAGTTTTAGACAGAACCCTGGTGTGACAACTCTACTTTGGCCTCCTGGTTTCCCTCACTTTACCGCCTCTCTCAGTTGCCATCAGGGGTCATCTCAGATTTCTACTCAGTTAGCAATGATCAAGTTGTTTGGGATCTTGTCCTTCGGCGAAATATAACAGATTAGTTTTCGTACCTCCTCTAGATTATTGGCTCCTACCGGATCCAAGCCTCTAATGAAGACTATCTTGTGTGATGGCCCGGCCTTGCAAGTTGTTTCTCTATGAAGTCATCTTACACTTGGAGTAATCAGATTACCTCCCATGTTGTTGTTAACCCGGATATTTGGAATCCCAAAGCACGGCCTCTGGAAATTAGCTTCTGGATTGCTGGATTGGAGAAAATTCTTACACAAGACAATTTATGCAAAAGAGCAAGAGTAATGATCAATGCTTACCCTTTTTCTTCTACTTCTTGGAATTCGGTTTTGGATCAATTTGGAGTTCAATGGGTTATGCCTCATTCGCTAGCTCAGTTATCTTATACTTGGGACATTGCTTCGGTTTCTCTTAAGTGTTTTTCTGTGTGGCGCCTTTTTTTTTGGAAACTATTTGGAGCCTCTGGGGGGGGGGGACGTAATAATAGGGTCTTCAAAGATTTGGCCGAGCCTGCTCAGACTGTTTCTGGATGTGTGTTTGCCAAGTGTGCCTCTTGGGCTTCTTTTCTCGAGGAATTCAAGAATATTTCTACGATCGACATCTTGTGAGCCTAGAAAGAAAGCATTGATCTTGCATAAGTCTTTGTATTAGTGTTGCTTTCTCCCTGTTTTGTTTCCTATTTTTGTTCTCTTTTGAGGTTGTATTGGGGTTCGGGGTTGTGCTTTGTTTTTCTAGCTTTGCTTGTGCTTTGTTGTATTTGCACCTCTCATGCTTCTCTTTTTTGTTGATATAGTAATCATTTCAAAAAAAAAAAAAAACACCTAGAGATGTCCAGACACAAATCCAAAAAACTGTTAAAAGGGCCCCACCTTAGATCAAACCCTCATGAGATTCGTACAATGAAAAGAAAGGTCAAAAACGAC
The DNA here is from genome assembly GCA_022113865.1 of Chimonanthus praecox. Lineage (NCBI taxonomy): Eukaryota > Viridiplantae > Streptophyta > Magnoliopsida > Laurales > Calycanthaceae > Chimonanthus > Chimonanthus praecox. Next base: position 50,043,458 of record CM039092.1, on the reverse strand, counting down.
AAGGGTATGGTCTAGTTGCAAAAGTTGTGATACCCCGCCCCAAGTGGGGGTTGTTTGTGTAGGGGCATGAATGGGAGTGAAAGTTGACTTTAAAGGCATGAAAAAAGGTCCTGTACTGCCCAAGAGAGTGAATTGGTTGTGAAATATATGAGAGAACACCCCTCCCTTTTAGCACAAGGCCTTTTGGGCCCAAGGGTGAGACTTTGGCCCAATGCAAAGCTGTGAGGGTTTTTCAAGCCCAAAGCAAACGATATTTTGCTAAAGAAACGGATAGTTACAAATGATATCAGAGGACGGTTCAACTCTCTGCCTATATCTTGTAGTAGAGCCAGGAATGACTCTGGTTTTTAGGGGGGTGGATTGTGATACCCCACCCCAAGTGGGGGTTGCTTGTGTAGGGGCATGTATGGGAGTGAAAGTTGCCCTCGAGGGCATGAAAAAAAGGTTACGTACTGCCCAAGAGAGTAAATTGGTTGTGGATATATAAGAGAGCACCCTTCCCTTCTATCACAAGGCCTTTTGGGCCTAAGGGTGAAACTTGAGCCCAATGCAAAGCCATGAGGGTTTTTCAGGCCCAAAGCAGACAATATTGTACTAGAGGAACGGACTGTTACAAAAGTGGACTAGATTTCTACAGTTGAATAAAATCAAATAAATCTGTTTTTTTCCTTCTAGAGAAACACACCAGTGGGTGAGAAATGGAGGAGAGATCTTCAAGAACTGATCAATGAAAAATCAATATCCCAATGAAAAGTTAGAGACCATTTGTCTTAATTGGAAAATATGGAAAAGATAATATAAAATGAAGATCGTGAGAAAAGAACAAATGAAGATGGAGAAAGAATATTGAAAGATAATGGATTTCTCTGATTTTTTGTATATTTAGAATGAACACAATCGAGTATTTAAATAGACATTGAAGAATACAAAAAGGGAAAGTCAATTTATCCTAAATATAATACACTGTTACACTATATAAAATAATACATCCCCTTGCCATTTTTAAACTATCTACATACATATCCGACAACAGTTGAGGCCACAGGACCAAATCCAGGAAAAGGCTCACCACAACTGAGCCACAGCCTCCACAACACAGGCCCAGTTGGTGACAAAGGATCCTTGATGCTCCTAAGCCCAATGTTGACCAACCCAAGTTACCAATACAGATGCTCCCTTAAAGAATGGACTACAATATCTCCTAATAAATCGCTGCCATTAACTTGTGATTTCTGGATCCTCGCCAACTCATTATCTCTCCCTTTATCTCCTAAAACAAAACTTCCACCGCACTCTCCATCCTCCTCCCATCCCTAACATTGCAGGTCTTCTTCACTCTACAACACGTAAGGAGGTTGCACCATTTTCGTGAGGCCACGTGTCACACAAAATGTCCTTGTCTAAACTCCCCGAAAACCCCATAAATTCACATTTTGAACTTCACCATTTTTGTGAGGCCACATGTCACACAAAATGTCCTTGTCTAAACTCCACAAAAAAACCCATAAATTCACATTTTGAACTTCCAATTCACTTCCCCACCCGCAAGTGGCGAGCCAAAGTTCATCAGATTAAAGAAACCCATCTAAAAACTAGAATATATTATTATTATGCCCTCCAAGATAAGACTCACCTCTTCTATGATTCACCACAATCAACCACCCCTTCTCGACATCAGGCACCACTGGTCTAATGAGAATCTGGTACCAAGAACCCCTTGAATTCATCGCAAGCACCTTTAATTACTCCAAAAAGTTTTCAACATCCACCAAAATCCTAACCTAGCTAAGATCCCGTAACGATAGATTAGCCAGGTCGACAAAGGCAACCTTACCCACTTTTTCACCTTTTTGTCTAATAACAGTCACTGTCCAAGCTACCAAGGGGATCTTTAGAGTTTTAATCCAAACCATTCCCTTAATGGCACAAAATCAAGCCTCCACTCCCCCTAAGGAAACAAAAATCCTTCGGCATCACCAACCCCCTTTCCTCTCGAATGCTTCATGCAACCTCAACTAATGGGCAACACACCACGAAATAATTGCCCTCCATCCACCTAACATTTACACTTACCACACCGCAATAGAGGACAAAGGCCACCACAAACTCATTCGACGACACAACCTTTACACAATCAATAAGGGATTTCTCCAACCACTCCTTGTTTTCTTTCAAGAGAGCCTCTTCCACATAAACTTCAAACTCTGTCTTCTTAGAAGACTGATTCCTATCCTCACAGATTTTAAGCAGCTTTGCATAAGATGTAGAACCAAACCTCTTACGTCCCCCCCTTCCCCCCCCCCAACCCTATCCTTGTTATTACCGCTATGCTATTTTTGTTTTTAGTATATTGGGTTGTTTTAGTTTTTTTTAGTAAGAGTAATTATGTAATTTTCGCCTTTTATTTTGGATTCTTTTTAGAGGTGCCATAGCTTATAAAAAGCCGTCTCTTGTAACTTATTACATGATTGATTGATGAATAAGAATTTGAGAAAGTTTTCGCAAATACCAATGAGTGGTGCGATTGATTGTTGGAGTGATTCCGAAGGGCGAGAGGCCTTGGCATGAGGCCACTGTCTCTTCTTCAGGTTGTAGCACCCCACCCAAGTCCCACATTGGTTGTGGAGTTGGGTGGAGGGAGCTATATATGAGGAGGCAAAGCCCCCCTCCAACACAAGGCATTTTGGGCCTGGTCTTGTGGGCCAGGCCCAATGCAAAGCCGTGCGGGCCGCCCCATGTGGGGCCCAAAGCAGACAATATTGTGCTGAAGGGATGGGTTGTTACATTTGGTATTAGAGCACGGTTCAACACTCGGACTGTGTGGGCTCCACTTGCATGATGTTGCCTACCTGTGTGTGTGGACCAGTGTTGTTAAAATCGTCCGAGTTGCGAGTCAACTCGGACGAGTCGACTCGGCTCGGATGGTCTAGCGAGTCAACTCGCTGGTTCAATCGAAAAAACCCATTAATCGGCCGAGTTTTGCGAAAATCGAAGATCGGGCGATTCCAAAATCGTGAATCGCACCATCGTGCGATGAAGAGGGAGAAAAAAAAAAAAGGGAAGACACAAAGAAGGCGCACTTCACCTTTGCTACAGACCCATCCTTCCTCTTCCTCTTTTCTTCTTCTTCATCGCCCCTCTCCATCGCCGTCGTGTTTCGAAAACCTCCTCTGCCCTTTCGTTTTCAACGAAATCAAATAAAACCCCGCTTTCCTTTCTTTTGTTAGTCGCTTTTAACCATAGCAGAAATGACACGTGGACGGCAATGTGAAGGTAAAGTTACCACAAGCTGGTGGACTTTTTTTACCTATTCGCATATTATATAATTTTTTAACATTCCTGCAGTTGATAAAAGATGAGTTATATTCGCATATTTTATATATATATGTGGTATATTTTTTTAACTTCAATAATCATTTATATATTATATAATATAATGTAATACTGTAAATATTTTTTTAACATAATATATATATATATATATATATAATATAAAAATATAGTTTTCTAATAATAGAAAACAATTTATGCACTTAATATTTAATTATGTATGTTTAAATCTTGTATTGATATTTTTTTATCCTTTTTTTTTGTGGATGATTATTTTTTTAATGGAACATTTACTGTTTCACTTTATTTAGACCTTATCCGAACGTACTTCTATGGAAAAGAAATAATAAATTAATTTCAGGGATTTGATAAGAAATGGAGTTTAAATAATAATAGTGCACTATCTATATTAATAATGCATTATGAAAAATAAGTTCAGCGTCTCAGTTTAGTTTTAATAAAATGTTAATTATTGAATATAATATCTTATCAAATTAAATTAGAATTTTTTACTATATTGACTCCAGAAATAAATTTTAATTTAACAATATTTATATATCTTATTAAATAAATAGAACTGATAGTAGAACTCCACTACAACCTTTAACATTATTAAACTAAATCAGTTATTTTAAATCATTAAATCAATAACTAAATCAATAAATAATAATTATAGAAAAAAAAGTAAAAAATGTTAAAACTCTTACGATTCTACGATTTACGATTTACGATTAACGAGTCACACTCCTAAATCGATTCACGATCCGAGTCGAGTTTGACAACATTGGTGTGGACCCCCTGTTAGTGTGACGTGACAGAGCCGGAGACGGCTCTGGTCTTAAGGGGGGTGGATTGTAATACCCCACCCAAATGGGGGTGTGGGAAAAAAGTCCCACATCGCCCATGAGGTGGAGGGGATGTGGGGTTATAAGAGGGTGCTCCCCTCTCCTTAGCACAAGGCCTTTTGGGCCTGATCTTATGGGCCAGGCCCAATACAAAGCCGTGCGGGCCGCCTCACGTGGGGCCCAAAGCGGATAATATTGTGTTGAAGGGACGGGTTATTACACATGTACTCTTTTATCTTCCTATGTCTCTCTTCTTCTCTCTTTTCCTTTTCTTTTCATACCACTGCCAACACCTTGTTTGGAGCCTAGATCTGTAGCCGAGACCCCTTACCATCCATCCTTACTACCGTAACCCTTCCATAACCTTCACCAGTTTCACTTTTCTCTAAAACTCGCCCTATCACTTTCGCCCCTCATCCAAAACCCCTTCCCTGTTGTCGCTAGCCTTTCTTTTACCCTCCTTTGTTTTCGCCAGTCCTAGATCCATCCCTTTTCTGAGCCTAAAGCCATCGCCACCTCCAAATCTTCTCTTTTCTGCTACTGTAACCTCCAAATACGCCTCCCTCTGCCTTCGTTTCTGCCTCCCACCTTCCTTCTTTTCGTTTAGACCACCTGTATCCCCTCTTTATGTGAAGCCCTAATTTTCACTAGTACCAACCATATCCCTCCTTTTATTTTCCTCTTTGAACCCATGTGCAATTCACAACCATATCTTTATTCCATTTATAACCGTATGGCAATTCATTTAAATAAGCTATGCTCGTTTCATCCAAAACTATTCCTTTCTTTTGTATTTGCTTACACTTGATTCCACGGATATTTGCATTATTATCTGTGGTAAATTTTTTTATATTAATTAATTGCATTTATTAATTGGATTTTAGCTTCAACCAATTTTATCTTAGGGTGCATTATTTTCATTCCTCCTAATATTTAGGAAACCAAATTTAGGCATTTAGGGTCACCCTATATCCCTTGCCCTACGTCAAATTGGTATCAGATCTTAAGTTGGGTTGTTTTCTTAAACACACACGGTCTTAAGTTGCATCGCATAAAAAAATAATAATTAATTAATTAATTATAAAAAAAAAAAATTACATTGTATCATTCTTAGAGTTGGTCATTTTAGGACATTCAACATGGACATTCACAGCTTCTTAAGATTCTTGAAGACATTAATACCAGTTTAATCAACATCGAAACCAAAATAGAGAAACATGCATTTTGCCTTCAATGCTGAATCTATGGGCATTTCACAGATAATTGTCCTATTCAGGTTAAGAAGTTAGGTGTGTCCCCATAACATCCCCACCCACAGATCCTATTCAGGTGTCAGTGTCACCCAGTCTATCTGAGTCTGTACATGCATCTGCACTGTACATTCATGAATCGCATGCTGAAATTAATAGTCACATTAATGGATGCGATGAAAAATATGAGTTTACTACATATTCTCAATGTCAGTCCAAGGAAATTAATGTGGTAGACCTTACACCAATCCAGAACCAACACCTTCACCTCCAAGCCCCACTCCACATCAGCATGACCTGACCCACAGCCTGACATTCCCGACCCATCCCAGGACCCATGCTATGCACCTATCCATGATCCAATGGTTTTACCCACTAGCCTCACCCCACATCCGCCTCACCTTGTCCCAACTATGCATCCTTCACCAATTCGTCCTTCTTTGCCTTCCTTGTTTCCCAAAAGAGAAACTATAGAATTTATCTTAGTAGAGGAAGATGTTTCCATCACTGCAGAAGGACACCACCTATATCCTGTGACGCGGAATAGCAAGTTCATGAATGGTGCCACTTGGTTGACCGCGAGAGATCCTCAGCGACTTGCTCCAAATCTACTAGAGAGATACCAGAGTCTTGTTTCATCAGAGGAGTATGTTGTTCACATTTTTCTGCTGCCAACACCCAGAGTTGCTCGTGACATCCGTTTTGGTTTCCAAGCATACCATCGATGGCGGAGGAGACTTTGACTGAAGACCTCATGCACGCATATATCACTTGAAGACCCCACTCTGGGAAGATGCGCATGTGGGTAGATTTGTCTCACGTGCGCAAGCTACACTTTGAAGACCTCACACTGGGAAGGTGCACGTGTGATTTTGCTCGCTTTCTGCTTGTCTGTTGGAACTCGAGTACGAGCTCTTCTTAGACGGGGAGATTGATGCGGAGCATGCTTCGGTTCCTTGTTATTACCGCTATGCTATTTTCGATTTAGTATATTCGGTTGTTTTAGTTTTTTTTAGTAAGAGTATTTATGTAATTTTCTTCTTTTATTTTAGTTTCTTTTTAGAGGTGCCATAGCTTATAAAAAGCCCTCTCTTGTAACTTATTACACGATCGATTGATGAATAAGAATTTGAGAAAGTTTTCGCAAATACCAGTGAGTGATGCGGTTGATTGTTGGAGTGATTCCGAAGGGCGAGAAGCCTTGGCATGAGGCCACTTTCTTCTTCAGGTACTCTTTTGTCTTCCTCTGTCTCTCTTCTTCTCTCTTTTCCTTTTCTTTTCATACCACTCCCGACACCTTGTTTGGAGCCCAGATCTGTAGCCGAGACCCCTTACCATCCATCCTTACTGCCGTAACCCTTCCATAACCTTCACCAGTTTCGCCTCTCTCTAAAACCCACCCTATCACTTTCGCCCCCCAGCCAAAACCCCTTCCCTGTTGTCGCCATCCTTTCTTTTACCCTTCTTTGTTTTCGTCAGTCCTAGATCCATCCCTTTTTTGAGCCTAAAGCCATCGCCACCTCCAAATCTTCTCTTTGCTGCTACAGTGACCTCCAAATACTCCTCCCTCTGCCTTCGTTTCCGCCACCCACCTTCCTTTTTTTCGTTTAGACCATCTGTATCCCCTCTTTATGTGAAACCCAAATTTTCACTAGTTCCAGTCATATCCCTCCTTTCATGTTCCTCTTTGAACCCATGTGCAATTTACAACCATATCTTTATTCCATTTAAAACCATATGCCAATTCATTTAAATTAGCTATGCTCGTTTCATCCAAAACTATTCCTTTCTTTTGTATTTGCTTACACTTGATTCCAAGGATATTTGCATTATTATCTCTGGTAAAAAAATTTATATTAATTAATTGGATTTTAATTTCAGCCCATTTTAGCTTAGGGTGCATTATTTTCATCCCTCCTAAAATTTAGGAAATCAAATTTAGGCATTTAGAGTCACCCTATATCCCTTGTCCTGCATCACCACCCTACCAAAAAAATCAAATTTCATACAACATATAGTAAGTAATTTTTTTTTAAAAGTAACATATAGTTAGTAAATATTATAAAGAAAAAACCTATAAAATACTCCTAAGAAATGTATTAAAAAAAAAAAGGATAATGGAAAAGAAACCACAAAAAGGAAAAAATAAAGTAAGTGATAGAAACCTTCAATTCAAATGTAGAATCCAATTATATCTCAGATAAGATATTATATCCTAGTTCCAAGTAAGATAGATAGTATGGCAAGGACATATCAAGGTAAATGTTAGGGGTTATATCCTCACATAGCTTAACACATTAACATATTTAATGACAATAAATATATTTTTTACATGACCTGGCATTCAGATTAGTGGGTTATGGGTTCAGATATGGCTAGATCGGAAACCCCATCCAAAAAAGGACAGAATTTAGATTTGGATTGGAACATGGATCCAAATGTTAAACAAATCTAAAGATTGCATCCTAACCCATTTATTTAAGGTTGAATGCTTTTGGGTTTTCAGATTTTGGATATCTATTTATATCCCTACCAATCATGACTCATAACATTTAAAAGTTATTCAGCAACCAGACCACAAATTTACTGGTGCAAAACGGGTGGTTGTTTTCATGTGTTCTCCACAAAGCATTTTATTAATCAGCAATCAATGCAAAAGGAAAGAGCTCTGAAGGATGCCTTCCCTTGGCCTTTATGGCTTCTGAAAACAAAAGATCTATCGTGAGCGAGTAAGATGATGTAATTGCATGGAGGGTTGAGTGGTCAATTTTTTTAGAAGGCCCCTTAGAGTGTTTGAATTGAACAAATTGGAGGTTCTTAAAGGACTATTTGGGAAATCCCATATATCAATGGAAGAAAAACATCGTAGGATTTGGACGACTCCTCTGGGCAATTTTCTGTAAATGCAGGTTTAAAGGTGGCTCTGGGTGCAAATAAAACAAGTAGTCCATCCTGCTCACAAGTCTTGAAAAGTAAGGCCCTCCAAGTGTTCAGTTCTATTCTTGGTAAGCAACAAAGGGTAAGAACCAGATAGGATGCAACTTAAGGATAAGGGCATATTATCAAATGGCGCATCTTTGGATTGTGTATTGTGCAAGGAAGTAGAGGAAAATGTTGATCACCTATTTTGTAGGTACCCTTTTGCCCATAGGTTTTGGGCTATTTTTTTGAAGTTGTTGGATTGTATGTTGGTCCTAAGGCTTCATATGGAGAAATGGCACGGGAGCCATTTAAAGGGGAAAGAGTAGTAGCTTGGAATTAGATTGGATTGACAGTGTTGTGGTCAATTTGGAAGGAGAGACATAAATACTTAAGTTTATTAATACACATGGGATTAAGCAACAATTCAAGGTTTAACGTTTTGAATAATACAAGATAGAAAAATGAAAGTAATACAGAATATTCAACATTTGGGAATTACTCTGAAGTGCATATAGGCGTTTTGCAAACTTCTTTAGAACACAAACTATCTGGTCTCGAGGAAAGGCAACTGCATCTTTACTGAAGTTAACAGATAAATCCAGATCACTTTCAGCAGTGAATACATCCATCACAAATGAACCAAATGCCTCCACGATAGGAAAACCATTGTCATTACCTGAAGAAATAGAAGATGAGTAACATGGTGAGCTTTCACATGGAATTGAAGCAAAGCAAACTGTATTTCATAACATATTTAAAAGCAAAAATGTTAAAGAATAAAAAGGAATAATAAAAAAGCACAATAGAAGGAAGCCGCGTGAAAACATGCAACCATAACAACTGAATATCCAGACAAAAACTCCTAAATGGAAAGAATAGCAGCAATAATAGGGGTATCAAAAGAATTTTTTTTTTCTGAGAATGATAACCATTTTTATATTAGATTTCTGAAATGGTAACCTGAATTGAACACATAATCAAAATGGCAAAATGATCTATACCAATATCCAAACCATTATTAGGGTCCAGAGTCAACAATGGGGTTGTGTGGGACTACTTTTTGTAAATCTAAACTGATTATCAACCATTTCCGCTATGAATTCGTACCCACCCCCCACCCCCGCCCGGATTCATATATAAAATTAACGTGTGTCCTCCATTGGATCAATCAATTTTAAGATCATAAAAGTTAAGTCTGAGAATCCTCACCCTCTGGATGGCTTGTAGGATCCATTCGTGGATGCAGAAGCTAAAAGTGGATAGCCAAGCCATCTATTGGTGCCAAAAGGGAAAATGTTCTGTGTTCTATGAGACATCTATTTCAGCTGGAGGACCATACCACCAATCAGGTATATAACTTAACTACATGGAAACGGGGCTGCTCATGTTATGCAAGCAAAATTATCTGGTATGGCAGGGAGGAGAAACCAATCATAGTGTGTTTTTTTTGTTAATTTAACTCGACGTTATTAGATTCCCTTGAGAGAGAACTAGAGAAACTAGATTAGCAATTAAGTTATTTTCTGTATTTGTTTCAAGTTCATAGTCTTGTTGACTTGTTTACAGTGAAGCAGCACATTTATTTAACCGAATAAAAAGAACAATCCTACTCTATTAAGAATCAATAGGAGGGTCATTTGAACAATGGTTGGAAACTTACAAAAAACACAAACATGAGTGTATCTGAGGCCAATTTCAGATCGCTGGCCTTTAATCCTCAACATCATTTAAGAATCTGGAAACCAATGCCTCTAAGATTTGAACTTATGTAGCTTAAAGAACCTCGCTTCCATGATGATGAGAATTCTTGATGGATTGAATACAACCCTCAGGGCTGAGTTGGTTTAAGATGTCTTAAAAATTGAAGCATCTAAAACATAGACAACACTGGAAGTAGGTAACTTTTGGCACCACACTTAGTCAATGGCAAGCATTTTTTTTATGTAGACCTATGTACCCAATAGATGAAGACCATAACCAGCCATTATTTGGAGAACCTTGAGAAATCCAATCAGGAATAAAATTGGAGGTTTTCCAAAGTCCCACTATTAAAAGACTGGTCCATAGTGTTTTCCACTCAATTGGACATGGTCCTATTGGTTGTAGGGTCAAATTAAGGGGTTCTAGGTTTCATAGGCTTGAGTTTTGGGCATTTTCCAGCATTATTGGATTTTACTTGTTAATTTTGACAGTTCTTTTTGGCTGAAGTAGAGGGCAGCTAAGTAATTTTACATTTGTTTATGTGATAGTGGTTTGAGATCATATTCTCTAGACATTCTATAAATGGTTTTAAAGATCCAGATGATGTGGACCTATTGGACTTGCTTTAGAATTGTAAAACTTGTACATACTCATGTTTAATGGACTGATATAGCAGCATTATTGTACAAAAACGAGATTGCAATTTAGGGTTATTTGTTTCCTTCAACAAAACTTCTTTGGAGTAGACCATAGAGGCTCTTATACAGGTAAGAGTGCGGTTTTCCTCTCTTTAATCATCGGCGTGCAGATCTAAAACCTTGAATGGCTAATTTCACATGGTTTTGTGAGTTCTCCTTTCTTACTACCACATGTGTGAAGATTGGTGGTGACTTTCTGTTCTATTAGGAATCTCTTTAACAGTAGTTAGTTGAGCATTTCAATTTGCTTGCTTCATAGAAAGTTACCAAGATTAGATATTGATGCGGAGCACTACCAGATTGCATTAGTTTCGTTATTTTATCCAGTTATTTACTTTATTTGTCATGAGTTGGATTATTTATTTATTTATTTCCTTATTCCATTCCATTGTTAGAGTTGTACTTTTGGGCAAGGTCGTCAAAATCGCACGAGTCGCGAGTCGACTCTTTCTTCTTCTTCTTCTTCAATTTTCTTCTCTCTTTCGTTTCGTCTCCACCCATTCTTCGTCGTCTTCTCTGTTCTTCTTCGCCTTTCTCTTCCTTTCGTTCACAAGTATCCACAAGGAGACCCAAAAACAGTAAAACTCCTCTTTAGTTTCGCAGCCCACGAGGAGTGGCAGGACTATGCTCACGCAACCCTCTTTAGTTTCCAGTCCTTTAGTTACCGTGAGACTTTTTCGAGGAGCCCTTTTAGTTAATAGTCCTTTTTAGTTAGACTTTAAGTTTCGGCTTTTTTCATTTTTTTCTATTCTTTTTCTTATTTCTTAATCTACTATTTTGAAAATCTTCTCTTTTTCTTCTTCCCTTTAACCACAGATCAATCACACACAAGACACAAGGATTTTACTTGGTTCCCTCCAATAAAAAATTTTGCTCGGGGGCTCCACCCCCTAGCCCCCGGACAAGGGGGCACTGCCCCCTTTGACCCCACGCGAGCTTAGCGGGGAGCTCGAGCCCTGAACGTGGCCAGTGGGAATGGATCACCAATAAATATCTGAAAATCAAGCTCAACAAACCTAGCACAAGTACCCAACATTATTGTACAACATACTCTTATTGGACACCATATAGTATGTTGTATACTGTTATACAATATTTACATAATATTGTTTATTTATATTTAAATATCATATTAATATATTTTTATTCTTTTTATTGGATGATTATGCATATTTACATATATATTATGAGGAATTGAACAAAATGTTATGAATCTTACGATTCTACGATTCACGGTTCACACCCCTACACCGATTCACAATACGATTCGTTTTTGACAACCTTGTTTTGAGTTTATTTATGGGTATTTCGGATATTCTGATGTAAAAGGGCATTTTGGTCTTTCTTTACATTGTTTATTATAAATACTCTGTAAACCCACATTAGGGAATGTTTGATTAATGAAAAAACGAACGTTGCTTAAGGAACTTGTCTCCTGCGCATCTTGTGTTGGTGTGAAGCCTACGGAACCTTGGTGAGAAGCTGAGGGCAGCGAGAAGCCACCGGAATTGGTGAGAAGCGTCTTCCAAGCCAAATACTTACCTATCTCTCTCTATCTTTCCCCTTCCCTTCTCCTTTTCCCTCTTTTCTTTCTTTCCCAGAGCTGCCGTGCACCCCATAAACCTTCCCTTTTTGTTGCTGCACTCCTATACTGCCCCATCTGTTGCCAAAGACCCTTATCTCTTTGGCCGAACCTCTAGAAGAGGTCGTTGGCCTTATCGCCTATCCTTCTTGTGACCAAAACCACCCAGAAATCCCCCACCTTTGTCGCCAAGTGCTACCTGGTCCTTGTTCTTGGTCATTACCTGATACAGATCATCTATCCAGTGTCGCCAACCCATTCCCTATCCGCTACCAGTGCCGCCACACCCTGTTATCCCATCTGCACCTATCGCACCCTCTCTGGCCCTTGTACAGTGTACACCCCCGCCCCCCCCCCCCCCCCCCCCCCCCCCCCCCCCCCTCTCCCCTCCTTCCCTCCCTCTTCTTTCCTCCCTATATTGTGGTGCAAGGCCTTAACTCAACCCTCCAACACCTCTGTTTCTATCCCCTCTCGTGAATAACTGTGCTTCCGCTCATGGCTTTAGTCAATCCGTTCTTCTCCTTAATTACCATACTGCCGTTAGTCCTTTTACCCCCAGTTGAAGCCAATATCAGTTTAAATTACATTAATCTTAATTTGGTGATAGGCCTACACCTACGTGGGTCCCGACAAACCCGTTATTTTGAAAGATCCCCATTTTGAGCATCACTGGGCTTGGTAAGGCTTATTTATATGATTTAATTGTGATTATTAATTTAATTCTTGAATTTCAGCCCTATTTTAGATTTAGGTTTCATCTTTTAATCCTCTAATAACTGATTTAGGCATTTAGGGTCACCCTTTGTCTTGTCTTGCATCAGATTTGCTACTTCATGTATATATGGTGGTCTTCCTCGGCTTTAATGTATACATTGCTCAATTCCTCAATGCCTCAGACCTCCATCTAAACCCATCTAAAGTCCAAAACTAATTTCTAGTTGCTATTATTTGTTGCCTACACTTCACATCTTTTCTTATTAAGATAAAAGAGAGATACATAGAGAAGGATGTTATTAGGAAAATAGGAAAAATGAAGAAAATAGTGGAAGAGAAGGGAAGAAAAGAGAGATGGATTTTTTGTGTTGTATTCCTTGTCTTCAATCAAAAGTTTATTTTATCAATGGTCATATCTCATACGACTATTCTTTTGCTTCATTGTCTTCCTCATCAAGTTTATTATTTGTAACATGCTTTTTATGCCCTAAGCAAGATCCTCATGCATGGTTTGAGTTCAGTATTTTGCCTATTTTCACACAGCTAATAAAGTGCTCATGATCCCCATGAGTTCAGTATTTTGCCTATTTTTACACAGCTAATGAAGTGCTCGTGATCCAACACTTTTCTCCTTCACTTCATCCCACAGACACATTCTCTTGTTACTTTATGTGAATGACATGATTCTCCAAGTGATTATTGTGCTGGAATCACATAACTAGTGTTTTCTCCATCACAATTATGTAACTGAAGATTGTATATCCAACCAGGGACAGCACATTCATGGTGCACAAATGCCTCCACGAGCAACCACCATCACTGACTTTTGAATGATCAGAATTCCCATCATGGATGTCACTTCAAAGGCCTTCGAAATGGAAAGTGATTAATCAACATGCATCAAATGTATGGCATGCCACATTTTGGTGAGGCAGCACTTGATGATGTTTGTGACCACCCAATTGTGATTAAAAGATAGCCCGCACTCATCCACAATAAGATCTTCCCACCCCATAGTCACTTGAATAGTGGTTGACCAAGGTCGTGATGATTACTGCCTTAACAATGTAGATGAAGCAGGCTAAATAGTGCTGTAGTGCATTAATGTAGTGTTTACTGCAGTGCAAACTGCACACATTACTATAGCACATCTGACTCTGACTCACAATTGAGATCTTCCCTTTCATTGTCAAGGAGCTCATCGTCAGGTCAAGACCATACTGCAGTCCATGCTGCATTGTGGACCTGCCAGGTTGTTACCCTATTTAATCTCAATAAAAATATAAAGCACAAACCAGAATATCAGGCTGTTTGTGAGCATTTCAGTATGGCAAAATCAAATTGATACTTTCTAAAATGTTAACAAATGAATCAACTTTTTGAGGAAAAAAGACTTTAGGTTACCAAGGACCTCTGTCGCCAACAAATTAAAAATTCGAACCAAGTCTCCTCGGTGTTCATAATCACTTGGTTTTGGACGCAGTGCAAAATAAGCATCATTTAGCAGCATTTGAATTGCAGATATACATGCAGGAGTAATGGTACTTTTCTCTGATTCTTGTAATTCAAATTTCTTCACTCTCTTGCGCAAGGCTAGATCAAGACAAAAAAACACAAAAACTTAATTTAAAAATGTAATTCCAACAGTCAAACTGAGTAGACACGTAAGAAAATAGAAATACATTTCAAGCAAAATTCAACTTCTTTAGAAATCAGGAAATCTGGAAATGCACTGATCCTTAGATGATATGATTTACACTGGAAAACATTTGGAATATGTTTTCAGATTCTGTACACCAAAAATGAAGGCAATACCAAAAAACTTCCAAATTTGAATAGCTTCTCCTAATATTTAAAGATTTAGCTATTTTCAAGGTCATTTGTTTTTATATTTTCCTTTTTTTCTGGGAGAAGAAAAAAAAGAAGTTAATCAAACTATTTGGGGGACTATATTTTCCTTCTTCACAATCACTAATACTTTGACCAGAGGATAACTTTTTCTATATATTTATCTATTACAACCATTCATAGAAAAAGAAATCACTATACAAGCCACTACCCATCTATCTGGGGTTAGCTTTGTGAGTTCTTTCCTTTCATTCTATCCTAACATAAACCAACCCTTGGTAACTCTACAATCCATCATGTCCTTTTACCCCTTCCAGCCAAATTTTAATGGTTACACGTACTTTCTACTAGAATCCTTTCAATTTTTCTCACAGGGACCATTCCTAGTCTCTCATTTACATGCCCAAACCACCTTAAACAACTTTTTTCTCATCTATTGAGGCTGCTCTAAAGGATTGCTTTCATTTTGACTCTATCTTTCATCATTATTCTACTTATCCATCTTAGAATATGCATTTTTTTGAAAGGTATTAGAATATGCATTTTTGTCACCATTACCTTGTCTACTTATATCTTATTAAGTGCCCAACAATTAGCTCCCTAAAGAATTGTTGGCATATTTCTTTTTTATAACATACACTCTTTTTATCAGACAGCACTCCACTAACTTGCCTACGCTTTGCCCATACCACTCCATCATGTTGGGTATATGCCCCTATCTAGATCAATCCCTCCACTGGGTTCAACAATTGCCCTAAGTATCCAAATTTATCACAATACTAAACCAACTTATTCCCAATTTTAATTAATTCCTCTTCTATGCCCTCTAAACCATTAAAGATACAGTTCCTATATTCTATCTTTGCTTTAGTCAATTTTAAACCAATTGGATTTTGGACTTGAGTACTTAATTCGGTGGTGCAGAGCCCAGGTGAAAAAGGGTTGGTTGGATCCAAAGGGAAATACCCAAAAAATGGGTGCACAGACGTCACAGGCAGCAGCTGAAAAGGTTGGGCAAAAGTGGGTCCCACGCAGTCTAGATAGTTGATCAGTGGGGACAGATGCATAGACCCCTGAAAAACGACAAGGTAAAGGAGGTTTGAAGGTTGTTGAAATCAGAAGACAGCAGATCAAACCAAAAACAGGGATGTTGGACGTCCCAGACAGTAGGAGAGAAAACCAATGAAAAGGGGGCCACCGTTCACCAAAACCCTAGGACAACCTTAGGCGTAGGTAGGTGCACCAAGGTCGACGAGGGTGGTGTGTAGCCGAGATGCAGTAGTGTTGTATCCACGCAGATTTTGAGAAAAAAGCCTCAAAACAGATTTTTGGGACAGATATAGTCACAGTAGATAAAGGACTGAAAGCCAAATCTGCAGAAGGCAACGAAGAAATCCACCGTACAGATGCAGAGACCTGCCAAAACTGGCAAGGAAGTAGTGGGGTTCCGCCGGCAGAACTGCTCTGGTGGCCGAATAGAAAGACAGAAAGTCCAGGCAACAAGGAGGACTAACGACAAGTCCACTGCCCAGATTTTCAGCCTGCTGGGAAAAAAAAAAAACCATAACTACCCCCAATGATGTGGAGCATTGGATTGACATTGATTTATTTTTTATTTTATTTAGTTTGTATCTTGATATATATTTTTTTTAGGTTATTTGAGGGTATTTTAGTCTTTTTTTTACATTTGAGGGTATTTTGGTCATTGTCATTGTCATTGTCAGTTTATTATAAATACTTTGTAATCCCTCATTGGGTTTGATTGATGTTGATTAATGAAGAAAATTTTCATAGACGGCGCATGAATTGTTGGAGAGAATCCACGGCAATTTGGAGAGAAGCCACGGAGGGTGAGAAGCCCTCCACACAGGTATCTTCTATCTTCTTCCTCTCTCTCTTCTTCCTCTTCTCTTTGTTTTCTTCTTTCTTCCCAAACCCTAATTCCTTACCCCATCTTCTTATCGTCATCACCCCTTAAATCCCATCCCTGTGCTTTTGTTTCCTTTTGAAAGCCCTTTCTCCTTACTTCCGTGAAACCCCCACATCCCATTCCCTACTGCCATGACCACCTATTTCCCTCACCCTGGTTGTCGCCTCTTCCTGTAGCTCTTCTCCTCTTTGTCGCCACCTCCAAGTCCATCCTTTGCTGCTTCCGTGACCCCATAATCCATTCCCCCTACTTGCCGCTACCACCACTCTGTTCCCCTGTGTTTCTCGTGAACCACAAAACCCCTAACGACTTAGCCGGCAACCCTCTAAGGTCTCTTAGCCTTACCGCCTCTTCCCTTTGTCCTATTTGGCCTTACCGCACCTCCCTATAGACCTCTGCCATTGTCACCTGCCCTTAATTGGCTCCACAGCCTCACCGTCAACCCCCTTGAGTCATCTAACCTTGACGCCACTCATCCCCTGATCCATCTTGTTGTTGTAACCCTTAAGATTCCCCAACTTTGAACCCCTTTTCACCATAACCTACCTCTAAACCTATAAACCTTGCCTTCTTTCTTTTCCAGCCAACCATTACCTTACCCTTATTTTATTATTTCAAACCATATGCGCATTAAATCTCAATACATTCCACCCTTGACCATTGACCCATTTAATACACTATCTTTTGGACCCCATTATTCCCATTAAACGCACTAGATTCTTAGTATTTGTGTGACGATCTGTGATAAATTTATATTAATTAATTGTACATATTAACTGATTGATTAATTTCAGCCCATTTTAGATTTAGGAGGCATCATTTTAATCTTTTCATAACCACATTAAGCATTTAGGGTTACCCTAATCCTCTGCCCTGTATCACCCAAACAATGAGAATGAGAATAAAGGAGAAGATCCGCTATAGACGTCCTTAGAGATCGGAATTGAAGATGACTTTGGATTCCGGTGAGGAACAGTAAAGCAGGTGAGGAACAGTAAAATGAAAAAAAATTATCCTCAAAAGATTGAGAAGATCATTCTGACTATAAGAACGGCCTTAAAAGCCCTCCATTAGTGCTTTAAAAGTCTATCTGCAACAGTCTTTTGATATTAAGGATCTTGGCTTACTTCATTATTTCTTGGGAATTGAAGTTCCTCGGTCACCTAATGGTCTTATACTCTCCCAACGGAAATATGCTTTAGATCTTCTTCATAATGCTAGATATTCTGGATGCAAGCCTGCAGATACCCCACTTGATGTTAATTCAAACTTTTCTGCATCTGATGGGGCTCTTCTTCCCAATCCTCGATTTTATCAACAATTGGTAGGCAAACTCATTTATCTTACCATCACCCAACTTGACTTAGCTTATGTTGTTAGTGTGGTTAATCAATTCATGCATGCTCCTACGGACACTCATTTTCATGCGGTCTTCACATTTTACGATATATTAAGGCACATCCTGGTCATGAACTCTTTTATAAGAAACAATCTACCATTTAATATTCGGAGGTACTCCGATGCTGACTGGGTTGGTTCTCCTGATGATCGACGATCTACCTCCAGCTATTGTGTTCTGTTAGGATCACATTTGGTTTCCTGGCGAAGCAAGAAACAAATTGTTGTTGCTTATTCCAGCATAGAAGCAGAATATAGGGCCATGGCCAATACAACATGTGAACTATTGTAGCTCAAATAGTTTCTTACTGAACTGGGCTTTCCTTCATCCGAGGCACTTATCATGTTCTGTGACAATCAAGTTGCAATCAATATCATTTCCAATCCAGTTTTCCAAAAGCGTACAAAGCATATCGAAATTGATTGTCATTTTATTCAACATCATGAATCCTCTGGTAATATTGTCACTCCATATTTGAAGTCCAAGGATCAATTAGCTGACATGATAACTAAATCTGTTTCTCGCTCTCAATTAGATGATGTTTTCAGCAAGCTGGGCTTGATTGATATCTTTGCACCAGCTTGAGGGGGAGTGTTGTAATGTTTTTCAAATGACTTAATTCATGGCTTGACTAACGATATTGTTAGGTGTACATATGAATTGCTAGCTGGTCTTAATCCTAAAGATTTCCGCCTCATTCGAGTCTTTAGTTCCCACCAACTCATTGAAGACAATGGTTGTGGTCCCCTCATGGTTCCTAAGCACCCCCCCACCCCACAAATCCCAACAGGCCCTGGTTTCCCTCTCGCTGCACCATTTACATTGAACTTCAGGACATTCTATTCTACAGGTCTCCATTGTTCTTTGAGCTTCACTTTCCTCCTAAACCCATTCATGCATTCCTCCCAAGAAGATAAGAAATATGTGAGTCTAAGTCCACTAAACTCTTTGCTTGAAAGAATCCACACACAAAGTTTCCATTTTGCTAATTGGAAAAGTTCATTCATATCTTCTTAGTGAATGAACTTTTCCAAAATGTTGAAGGAAATCAAATCCACTTTCATTACCCTTATTCCTAAACGCATTGGTGCAGACCAACCTGACCAATTTAGACCCATCTCCTTCACAAATGAAATCTATAAAATCATCTCCAGAGTGATGATGAATAGACTAAAATGGGTTCTAACCAAAATCATTCATCCTGCCCAATCTGCTTTCATCCCACATGGTTATCAAAATGAATAGACACATTCTCTGACATATCAAATTCCATCTTGCTATCCAATGATCTCATTCATGGAATTCACTTGAAAAAAGGGCCTCCATGAATGTGTCTAAAAGTGGACCTCAAAAAAGCTTTTGACAGTGTTAATTGGGACTTTCTTATGACTGCTATGAATGCCATGGGTTTTCCTACTACATGGTGCAACTGGATCAGAGAATGTGTCACAAATCCCAGATTTTCTATTCTGATAAATGGTTCTACAGCAGGATATTTCCAAAGTACAAAGGGCATAAGACAAGGAGATCCACTATCTCCTCTCCTCTTTACCATCTGCATGGAAATTTTTTCAACATCCATTGAGAAATGTATTGAACAGGGTCTCATATCATCTCCATTCAAATATGAAAAGAAGTGCATCTCTCATATTCTTTTTGCTGATGATCTAATGATTTTTGTTCAGCTGATGTCAAGAATGCAGCAAATCTGAGGATATTGTTCGACCAATTTAGCAGTTTATCTGGAATTAATCTAAACCTAGCCAAAAGTGTTAAAGTCTTTTTCTCAGGCTCTTGTATGAACAAAGAAGAAATCTCTCAAGTGCTGGGTATTTCTGAGGGCTCTCTTCCTGTTAAATATCTAGATCTCCCTCTCTTCTCCTCAAGACTCCGCCTAACAGATTGTGCAGAGATTGTAGAAAAAATTCAGTCAAAGCTAGCTGGATGGAAAGCAAAACAGTTATCCTTTGCTGCAAAATTAGAGCTTATAAACTCTACTCTCCTATCCTACCATATGTATTGGTCCCATGCTTTTATACTACCCAAAGGCTGTATAGCTAATATTGAAAAAATCATCAGAAGATTCTTGTGGAATGACCAAGGACAGAAAATGCACACAATCTCATGGGATTCCATATGCAAGCCAAAAGCAGAAGGAGGTCTTGGAAAAACTCCAATCCAGATTTCAAATCAAGCAGCTATCATGAAACAAGTGTGGCTTTTAGCTAGTGGTGCAAAGAATCAATGGACTGATTGGGTGAGAAGAAAATATATAAAGAAGAGATATTTATGGTCAATGAATGCCCAAATAAAGCATCATGGGGCCTGAAATCTGTTTTTCAAATGAGAAGCAAATCCAATCCTTTCATCTAACATTCTATAGGAAATGGAAAAACCACATTTCTGGAGAGACAATTGGCTCCCCTTTGGAAATATCAGAGATAAATTTGGAAAGAGGCCTCTCTATGAATTAGGCTTGAAGGAAGATATCTTAGTCTCTGATTTCATATCTAATGGTTCTTGGAAATTACCAAGACCCATCTCGGAAGAAATCATTGAAATAAGAAAGGCAATTG
This sequence comes from Chimonanthus praecox, assembly GCA_022113865.1. Classification (NCBI taxonomy): domain Eukaryota; kingdom Viridiplantae; phylum Streptophyta; class Magnoliopsida; order Laurales; family Calycanthaceae; genus Chimonanthus; species Chimonanthus praecox. The sequence goes on along the minus strand of CM039092.1, from coordinate 50,022,663 downwards.
AAAATTTGACTTTACCAGCTTTACCCAATGAAGATCTTATAATTTGATCTGCTGAAAATTCTGGAAGATTCTCAAAAAATTCTGCAAAGAAAATATTGAGGGGAGAAAGTCACAAAATTTCTTGGACAGACATGGTCTGGTATACAGGAAACATTCCAAAAATTTCTGTTGTGGCATTGAAAATTTTCCATAATATGCTGAAAACTAAGTGTTACATAGCTGATAGAGGGATAGCTTGCAACAGAACCTATGTTTTATGCATGAAGCAAAATGAAGACTGAAATCATCTTTTTTTCAATTGTGATTACACAAGCTGGATTTGGGGAGCTCTAAAGCAGAAACTGAATTTAATAAACAATGATCCACTTCCTTTGGAGCAAGAAATCAGAAATTTGGTGAAATCTCAGACTGATGGAATTTCAAAGACAATTGCTCTTCTATGTTTTCCTTCCATGGCCTGGTTTGTATGGAAGGAGAGAAATAATCGTATCTTCAACAATACTTCAACATCTAAGGAAGTAATTGTCAAAGAAATCTGTTTGGCCATCCATAACATAATCATTTTCTTATTCTCTCCTAAAGATCTTTATATGGTTCCAAGTTTGATATCTGCCTATTGGAACCTATCAACCAGCAATAAAAACCCTCAGAGGTAAAATGCAAATCCAAGAGAAATCCAAATTGAAGCTGATCTTTTCATAATCCTATCCTATGATATAGCATCAGACTCAGCAATATTACTATGCTTCAACATAGATTTCCAACTGCATGGGATCATCAGACAAAAAATTCAAAATAGTTGGCAGAATGATGAAGGTAGATGTCGTTGCCTTCCACTAATTCAAAAGATGCTTCTTTGGATTATTAATACCTATCACCCAAGATCCATCTCATTCATTATAGAGGATCAAAATTTCATTAGAGATATTCTCCCCCCTGAAGAAGCAAATTGGGAATGGAAAATTCAAGCTTTGACAACCTATTCATGCTTTTCTAAATTTGATAGCTGGCAGACAGTCAATTAAAAAGCAATCCCCAAAGCTTTAGAGGAAAGAATAAAGATCAATATTGCTGCCAACAGCTCTCAACCAAGCAGTTTTTTTTATTGAAAAGATTAGTAATGCAGATTTTCTCAGTAGCTAAAAAATTCTGTGTCTGCAAGCTGTATATGGTCCTATGGTATGAAGCCAGCAAAGTATCTGTTTGCAGATTTTCCTGTTTTGCTGCATTTGGGTGATAGAAATGCAATATATTTTTTTGCGGTTCTCTTTGCATTCTGCTGTATATCTTAGATCTATGAAGTCTATAAGATGTCAGCGGACTGATTGGATGTTTACTGTACTATGATGCCTTGTATCACTAAAGGAAGTATCATTTCTAGTTTTTAGAAGTGTATGATGAAGTGCAGAAAGACAGATCAAAGCAAGCCCCAGATCACTGTATTGTGCCAAACCTATGAAGTCTTCAAGATTCTGAAGAAGAAAATATTATTTCTGCAAGAAAATGCTTCTCCAAAGCACCTGCAATTGCAGATTCTTTAATTTCTCGAAGCAGCAATGCCTGGGAGTAGCATTAGTGTGGTAGCAGATTGATGCAGTCTGGAACCTACTTGCAAGCAGAGTCTTTAGCAGTTTGTTTTTCTGATTGTTTCCTATTCTACAGGAGCGTGTATGATGTACTATAAGTCTGTAATGGTGCAGTTTATTTTGCTTTATAGCAGTCTGTAAGGTGTTGCCTTTTCTTTTGTATCTTTCCAAAAAAATTTGGGAGGTTTCCTTATTCTTAAATGAATAAAATTGCTTATCATTCAAAACAAAAGTTCATTCATATCTGCTGATTTTCCTTCAAAGATTTTGGAGTTTCTTTCTTTCCAAATGGTTCACAGGATTGCTGCTAGAATAGTATTCCATGCGATTTTAAGCCTTGGATTAAGCCTTGAGATAGACCATGATTCCAAAGACCCAGCACAGGATCTATCAAATACCCAGGGCACCTTAAATAGATTTTCGAAATTAGTCCAGACGCAACGAGCCAGTGGGCATCCCATAAAGAGGTGATCAACATCTTCCTCTTCTGTCTCACATATTGGGCAAATAGGGTCCTCCTCCTGGTAGAACAAGCCTCTCCTTTTGAGTTTCTTTCTGGTTAACACTCTTCCTTTTAGAACACACCAAACAAAGATTTGGACCCTAGGGAGAGCAGTGCCTTTCCAAGCCATATTGGTTGTGGGTGCTTCATTGAACTGACGTTGTAAGACCAATTCAACCAATGCCTTGACCAAGAAAATGCTTGAGGAATCCCCAGTCCAGACAAGTTCACCCTCCACCCTTGGTGAGATGGGGAACTTCCCTAACTGACCTAAGAGATCCCTTCTACTTTCTTCTTCAAAAGTCTGCAACTCTCTTCTAAACTACAAATGTTAGGATACTAGATGGCACTCCATTTTATAGCAATCATGTACTAGCCTTCTCTTATTCCTTGAAATCTTGTAGAGTCTTGGGAAAACTTCTTTTAAAGGCCTCTCTCCTAGCCAAAGATCTTTTCAAAACAGAGCCCCATCCCCATTTCCAACCAACAATCTAGTACTGTCCCTGAAAATCTTTCATGCCTCCTCTCCCCCTTGTCCCAATCTCCACCAAGATTTAATCATCATTGACCCTTTCTTTTCCACATTGTCACTTAGGAACCAAATATTGGTTTCCTCCAAACCATATCTTGATGATAAAATTCGAACACACAAAGCATCACGTTCTCTCCCAAATCTCATGCCCACTTGCACAACAAAGCTTGGTTCCTTAACCTAAGAGGGATTAATCCAAGACCCCCCTTTGCATTAGGTTTGATTATTTCTGACTATGCCACCAAATGGACCTTCTTTTTTGTCTCTTTATCTCTCCACAGAAAATTCCTAAAAATCTGCTCAATTCTTCTCCCAACCCCTTTTGGTATTTCGAAAAGAGACAGATAGTAAATTGGGAGATTCATCAACACAAATTTGGTTAGGGTAACCCTTCCCCCATGAGAGATACTTCCGCCCCCACCTAGCCAATCTTCTTTCCACTTTTTCTATGACCGGGGACCAAAAGGTTTTGTTTCTTTGGTTTCCGCCCACAGGTAATCCAAGGTATGTAAAGGGGAGCTTTCCAATGCTAAAACCCATTCCTTCTGCAAGGTCCTTAAGGAGATCCTCGGCCAAATGGATCCCAATGATAGTACTTTTACCCAAGTTAATTCTAAGTCTCAATACCAATTCAAAACATCTAAGAATGGCCTTGTAACCCAATAACTCCTGATGAACTGGTTAGCAGAAAAACAATGTACCATCTACAAACTGTAGATGGGTAACTATGGAACCTTCCGATGCCACTGTAAAACCTTTGACTACTCCCATCTCTCTAGCTTTTTCCACCAGTTTGTTCAATCTTTCCCCAACTAGAGTGAAAATGAAGGGAGATAATGGATCTCCTTGCCTTAAACCTCTGTTTGCCTGTATTGGTTATGTTGGGAAACCGTTAACATAATGGAGTATGAGGTGTCCTCAATAGATTCTTTCATCCACTTGCACCACAAACTCCTTGATGAGAAGCATACCTTCACAGAGTGCTTTGTTTCCATGCTTTCTATGTAGTTTATTTTTAGTATTTTCTTTTTTTATTAAGGGTAGTTTAGGTACTTATTATAATTTTTTTAGTAAGGGCTGCAATATATATATATACCCCGTAATTCATACGAACGTTGACAATGAATAAGATTTGATATTTTTTTCGCAAATACCTCTATGCGACGGAAACTCTTGGTGGAATCCAAAGGAGGCATGAAGCTTCTTCTTTTTCCCAAATACTTCTTCTCTCTTTTTCCTTCTCTTTTTTCTTTCTCTTGCTGCCGAAACCCTTAGGACCTTCCCACTTGATTGCCTCCCCTCTACAACACCACCGTAGGCTTTCCCAAGCCCCTTGCCATCATTGCAGGCCATTCCCAGTCTCATACAGCCATTGCCACCCCTTCAAATCTCACTACCCTTGTCGCCTCTTCCTAATAACCATATCAGTGCTTTCGTCTCCCTCTAAAATCCTATTCCCTATAGTAGCCGTAACGTATCCCAAGCCATATAGTGTTGCTGCATACCCCTCAGTCCCTCATTTACTTCCGTGACCCCATGCTACAATTACCGTAAACATCTTAACCTCCCTTACTGTCGTCCGTCCTTGATAAGCCTATTGACTTACTGTGACCCCCTTTGGCCCCTTCTATCCTTATTTTTTTGCCTTTCGTTAAGCCCTTTTGTTGTCTTTAACCCCTTTACCACCTTATCTTTACTGCCTAATAGCCTGAATTATTAATCCCTTTGGGCATTAGATCCACATATTTGTGGGAACTGGTAAGCCCCTTTGTTTTGAGGGATCCCACCGCGTTTGGTAACTAGATTTGGATCATGATTTAATTGTTTACATTAAATTTCTAAGACTCCCATGATTGTTTATAGCTTATTTATATTATTTAATTGCTCCATATTAATTGATTGATTAATTTTAGCCTATTTTAGATTTAGAGTGCATTATTTTCATCCCTTTAGTCTTTTCACAACCTCGTTAGACATTTAGGGTCTCCCTTAGTAGTGTCCTGGATTAAATTTTGTACCAGAGCAATAGATTGCATTTATTTTGTGTAAAAAAATCATAAGTGATTAGATCATTACATCATTCATTGCATGTAGACCCTAGATCACAGCATATAGTCAGAGTGCTTACTTTGTGATTCGATAGGTCTTCTAGTGCGTGTTTCCGTGCATGGTCACTAGGAGTGGGGTTAATTACCAAAGGGATTCTAAACACCCTAGAGATATGTTAGAAGAACAACCCCCAACTTGGCTCAATCGGACCCTCGGCTAGTTGACTGCCCAGTTTGCTACCCAATTAGAGGGAATCCATTATGATTTGGCCGACGTGTGAAAACAAGGGTATGAGTTCTAGAAACCCCTAAGAACAATGTTGATGGAGATGATAAGAATCTTAGGAATAGGAATCGAGGCCGTGGAGGCCGAGGATTTGGTCGTCGTATATTCAAACAACCACATTGGCAATGGGAACCTATTGAGAACAATGAACGTGCCTTGAAGAATGTTCACGTAGAAGCCCTTAGTTTTTATGGACGTCTAGATCGTAAGGTTTTCATAGATTGGTTGTCGGACATGGACCACTTGGGTGGCATGACATGTCGGAAGCTTGTAAGATTCGTTTCGCTAGGATGAAGTTGGTGGGACAAGCTAGGCTCTTCTGGACCACTACGGAACAAAAGAATAGGAGGTTAGGAGATGACCCCTTAGAATTGACGTGGAACGAGATGAAAGAATTTTTGAAGGAGAAGTACGTCCCCCACAAGTATCAGGAAAGACTGCATGATCAGTGAAATTTCTTGCGCCAAGGAAGTCAAACTGTGAAATCGAGGAGGATCATAGTTAAACCCTCTTCAGGTTCAAACTAGGTCTTCATCTCAAGTTCCATCGTGAGCTCATTTTGCAACGTATTGATACCTTGGAGGGAACATATCAATTCGTACGAAAACTTGAGCAAGACCAGGAACTACAACCTCCAAGACAATTAGACTCCCGTGGTATCAATTTTGAGCCCACTCCACCAGGAGCTTGGCAAAGTTCGGTGAATCAACTTAGAAAATTCACCAGTGCTCCACCCAAGAACAAGAATCTAAGTGTTAAGGGAGCTTCTGGTGCGGCTCTTCCACAGGTGGCCTACATTGTTATTACTGTCAAGGCTTTAGGCATTTCACTCGCAAATGTCCTACAAAATCTAGAAATCAGGAGAGAGCTCTTTTGTTAGGTGAACAGTCTAAGGATGAGACTGGGTAGGAAGATGAGGATGAAGAGATCTTTAAAGGTGTAGAACCTCCCAGTGATGAAGAACCTGAGGAGACCTGATGCAGGACAACTAATAGGGTAACCCCAAATGCCTAAATTGATTCCCTAAAAGTTAAAAGGGATGAAAATAATGCACCCTAATTCTAAAATATGGGCTGAAATTAAATACCAATTAATATATGCAATTAATTAATATAAGCTAGCAATAAATAACCATGCAAATATAGAGAATTTAATGTGTGAATGAAAGGATGAGCTCAAAGTATTAAATGAATCAAATGGGCAAGGGGTTAATAACTTAAGTTAGGCACATGCGAAATTTGACTTAAAAAGGGAAAAGGGGGATACGAAAGGCAATAAGGAATAAAGACTTAGGGCAACCACCGTGTGATATGCGAAATAAGGTAAAGGCCACAAGAGGTAGGTGATACAAGGAAGGGTTTCCGGAAGCTATGGAAGCAAGGGAAGGGGATAGAAGGTCACGGAAAGGCTGGCGATGGGCATTAAGGGCTGCAGCAAAGGCTAGAGGGCTTACTTAGGGAGATGAAAGCACGGGAATGGGTATTATGAAGGGGCGAAAACTACAGGAAAGGAATTTGGGACTGAATGAAGACAAAAGAAGAGAAGAGAGAGAAGAGAAGAGAAGATGGGAAGAAAAGCACCTGAAGAAGAAGGTATGGCCTCACACAAGCCTCTCGCTCAAGGAATCACTCCCACAATCTGAAAATCGCACCTTTACACAGGTATCTTGCGAAAATCTCAATCTTTATTCATCAATTGTCTATAATAATGCTTACAAGAGGGGCTTTTATAAGAGATACCACCCTTAAATAAAGAAACTCCTAAAAATAGCCTAAACAAAAATAAACTCACTTAAAATAGGAAATCCTAATTTCTAATTACAACCAAATCAAAAATAGAAATAAACAATAAAAGAAACTCCACATAGATCTGTTGCTCCGCATCAAGACCGGGAAAACTTCTCTTGCTTTGGTTAGGTGTGCTCTCACTCCATCCCAGCCCATAGACCTCACCCCAGTGTCAGTGTCACCCGAGTCATCTGAATCTGTACATGCATCTGCATTGCACATTCATGATACGCACGCTGAAATTAAGAATTAAATTAATATAAGCAATGAAAAATATAAAGTTACTACAGATTCCCATTTCGGATTTAAGGAGTCTGATATGGGTAATTATGTGATGATCCACATGAGGCCAGAATGGTTCCCACAAGGGATTGTTAAAGAGTTGCATGCTCGTAGTGCGGGGCCTTTGAAAATTTTGAGACGAGTTGTTCCAGTGCATGTGTTAGACCTTCCATCAAACATGGGCATTAGTCCTACTTTCAGTGTGGAGGATCTAGCTCCTTTTCATGGCCTGACAGCTTTACCCACCAGCCTCACCTTGACCCACATACTGGCCTACCTGACCCACTTCATAACCCATGACGTACACCTACACAGCCTTTTCAACCTTTACTTTCCTTACCTTCCTTGTCACTCAAGAGAGATGAAAAAGAGCCTATTTTGGACGAGGAAGTGGTTCCCATACATTCCAGAGGCTACAGGAAATATCTTGTGAAGTGGAAGGATCGACCCATGACAGATGCTACTTGGGTGTTTGAGAGCGAGCTTCAGCAATTTGAACCGGATCTTTTGGAGAGATATCAAAGCTTTGTCTCGCTAGAGGTGCATTCTTCTCATCCAGGAAGAGATGGCAGTGCTAACAGACTAGGTTTCAAAGTATCCCATCGACGATAGAGGAGAGCCACTCCAGCAACATCTTTGTGGCTTAATGATGATTTCATTGGTTGACGTCTGAAGGCCTCATGTGAGTGTGATTGCACTTTGAAAACCCCACATTAGGAAGACGTGTGCATGGGAAGATTTGTATCTTCTCATCTGTTTGAACTCGAGGTCAAGTTTTCTTAGATGGGGGAATTGATTCAGAGCATACCTTCGCAAAGTGTTTTGTTTTCCTGCTTTCTATGAAGTTTATTTTTAGTATCTTCTTTTTTTATTAAGGGTAGTTTAAGTACTTATTATTATTATTTTAGTAACGGCTGCAATATATAAATATATATACATGTAATTCATACGGTAGTTGACAATGAATAAGAATTGATATTTTTTTTGCAAATACCTCTGTGTGACGGAAACTCTTGGTGGAATCCAAGAGAGGCGTGAGTCTGCTTCTTCTTCCCAAGTACTTCTTCTCTCTTTTTCCTTTTCTTTTTTCTTTCTCTTGCTGCCGAAACCCTTAGAACCTTCCCACTTGACTACCGCCTCTTTGCAACACCACCGCAGGCTTTCCCAAGCCCCTTGCCACCATCACAGGCCATTCCCAGTCTCATACAGCCATCGCCGCCCCTTCAAATCTCACTACCATTGTCGCCTCTTCCTAATACCCATCTCAGTGCTTTCATCTCCCTCCAAAATCCTATTCCCTATTGTCGTAACCTATCCCAAGCCATACAGTGTCGCCGCATACCCCGCAGTCCTTCATTTATTTCCGTGAGCCCATACTACAATTACCGTAAACATCTTAACCACCCCCCCCCCCCCCCTCCCCTCTCCTCTCTCTTCCCCCTTTACTGTCCTCCATCCCTGATAAGCCTATTGACTTACTGTGACCCCCTTTGGCCCCATCTATCCTTATTTTTTTGCCTTTCGTTAAGCCCTCTTGTTGTCTTTAACCCCTTTACCACCTTATCTTTAAGGCCTAATAGCCTGAATTAATCCCTTTGGGCGTTAGATCTACATATTTGTGGGAACTGGTAAGCCTCTTTGTTTTGAGGGATCCCGCCGCGTTGGATAACTAGACCTGGATCATGATTTAATTGTTTACATTAAATTTCTGAGACTCCCATGATTGTTTATAGCTTATTTATATTATTTAATTGCTTCATATTAATTGATTGATTAATTTCAGCCCATTTTAGATTTAGAGTGTATTATTTTCATCCCCTTTGGTCTTTTCACAACCTCATTAGACATTTAGGGTCTCCCTTTGTAGTGTCCTGCATCACTCCCAAAGCCCATTCTAACGAAGAGATAATCCACAAAATCATAAGCCTTCTCCATGTCAATTTTAAATAGGAGACCCAGTTTCTTCTCTTTGCGTCTCATGTGGACTAGTTCGTTGGCAATTAAAACACCATCCAAAATTTGTCTATCCTCCACAAACGCTCCTTGAGATTCACCTATGATTTCAGGCAACACTTTCTTTAGTCTTTCAGCTAAAACCTTTGCTAAGAGCACTCCCAAGGAGACTAATTGGCCAATAATGAGAGAGTTCCGCAAGCCCTCCCTCTTCGGAATTCAGGTGATAAAGGCATTCTTCAAACTCTTATTGATAATTCCATTGCGATGAAATTCCTTAAAAACCCTAAGAAAATCCAGACCCACAGTCTCCCAACATGCTTTAAAGAAGTTAAAATTAAAACCATCCGGTCGAGGAGCCTTATACCCACCTAATTCTTCCAACGCATCTTTGATCTCTGTAGTGGTGAACTCCGCTTCCAAACTTGTGGAATTCTCTCTACTGATCCTCCTAAACTGAATTCCATTCAGAGTGGGTCTATGGGGACTGCTACTGGACAATGGGGTGGAAAAGAGCTTAGAAAAAGGGGAACTAGGACAACTAGGCAACTTGTAAAGTAGAGACCCATAGTAGGGGGTAGGCAAATGCAAATCAGATGAGAAAGGGGGTAAAACGAGACCTTAGAGAGGAACACCAAGGAAGGAAAGAAAGAAAGAAAGAGTTCAGGGAAGAAAACACCCGATCTAAAGAGAGGAAAGTCGAAACCTCGGTCGCCAATCTTGGAGAAAGGTGATGTGTCTGAAAGTGAGAACGAGCTGAACTACTACATGATCTAGGAATATGAAAGATCCGCAACTGATGGTCCTCAAAATCTGTCTTGGAGTGATCCAAATGAAACCAAGGAAACAAGAGGCCACTAATCACATGACGGGTACATCTCAATTATTTTCCTCTTTTGATCATTTTAAGTGAGAACATGTTCGACTTGCTAATGGTACATTTACAACTATATCTGGTAAAGGGGTTGTTTCAGTTTCTTCTAGCATTTTATATACCTTCCACCCTTCTCATTACCTTACTTATCTTCTAATCTTTTGTTTGTTAGTCGTCTTATCAAGAGTCTCAATTGTTCTGTTACATCTTTTCCCTGATCATTGTGTTTTCTAGGGCTCAGAGACAAAAACAGTGATTGGTGGAGGTCGTGAGCACCACAAGTTCTACCTATTTGAGCATAGTGTCCAATCCTTTGCGACCATTTCTTCTTTGAATAAGGACAGTTGTTATGGCATTGTCATCTTGGTCATCCCTCTTTGGCCATTTTAAAAACATTTATTCCTATTGTTGGTTTGCAATATTTTAGTTATAGGACATGTGAACTTTCTAATTGTCAAACTTCTTTCCTTACCTCTAATAAGCATATTTCTTCTTTATTTACGTTGATTCATTTTGATGTATCATACCAGTGTTGTTAAAATTGTTCGAGTTGCGAATCAACTCGTACGAGTTGCCTCGACTCGGATGGTCAATCGAGTCAACTCAAAAAATGCCATCAATCGTCCGAGTTTTTCTAAAATCGCAGATATTGTGATTCCAAACTCTTCAATCGCACCATCGTGCGATTTTAAAGAAAAAAGAAGAAAAGGGAAAATGAGCAAAAGAGGTAAAAAAAAAAAAAGAGGGAAAATCAACATAATAGGAAAAAACGTGCATGGGAAATCGAAAGTCATCTTTTGATTACTTGAGAAGATCGAAAGTCTAAAAAGGGTTGATAAATACCTGGCCCTCTTACTTGTGTTTCTTTCAAGCAAACAAAGATAAACCCTTCTTCATCCATCGCTTCTCCTTCAAGCCATGTCTGCAGAAGTCCTTCAAACCGTGGTGTCTGCGGAAGTCGTTCAAGCCTTCAACAATTCGAGAGTTATGCTTCCCTCTTTTCTTCTTTTCCTCTTCTCCTCTCCATTTCGCCTCTGGTTTTTCTCTCCTCTGTCTTCGTTTTCCTCTTCTCGGCATTGTCGATTTCGCATTAGCTCTTTATTTTATTTTCAAACTTAGATACTATACTATATTAGATATTTATTTGATTGGGTGTTAGCATGGTTGTTAAAATCTTACGATACACGATTCGTATCTTATGATTCATATGATATGATAAGAGGAATGATTCGTATCTATCAACAAATCTTACGATTCATATAAATAATAGAATTATGGGGTTATTAGGATTGTGAAAGCATGAAACATTTCGTTTTAATGGTTTTTAAAGCTTGAGTTGATGAGCATTTAAGACCTTCCGATTTTTTTAGGGTCTTTTTAGTTCATTATTGACTTTTCACAGTATAATTGGATTATATACTGGTCTTCTACTTTTGGGAGTTAGAGCATTGAAATTTGAGCTCCAATGAACTAATTATATAGAATTCACTTAATACTGAAGAAAATTGGAGAAATGCTCAAGTTATTACATTTTAGATATATTTTACGTTATTTCATATATTAAATACTTTTTAGGGAAAACACTTATGAATCTTACGATTTACGATACACGATTTGCGATTCAAGATGTACTAACGATTTACGATACGATTCGATTTTCACAACATTAGGTGTTAGGTGTCCATGTCCTCGTACGAGGACATGGAAATGCTTCCATGTGTTTTTTTTTTATCGTGTGAGGTCTGTAAAAATAGACTATAAAAATATTTTATTGAAAAATATTTATATTTTATTTAAAATTTTAAATAAATAGAACTGATAGTGTTTAAGTATTAATTGATTATATTGACTATAAAATATTTTATTGAATATAGTGTTTTTTACTATATTATAAAAATATATTTTATTAAACTAAATCAGTTATTTTAAATCATTAAATGAATAACTAAAACTGTTTGAATTTTTTTAAGACTTAGACCTCATATTATTTTTTTTGGAAATGATTGATATAATAGATAATAAGGGGCACCAGAGGTGCAAATACAAAGAAAGAAAGCAAATAAACAAGATACATAGACCTCATATCATTTCATATTATTTTTTTACTATATTAATTGTTTTTTCTATATTGACTATAAAAATAAGTTCTAATTGAAAAATATTTATATTTTATTTAAATTTTAAATAAATAGAACTAATAGTGCTTAAGTATTAATTGATTATATTGACTATAAAAATATTTTATTAAATATAGTATTTTTTACTATATTATAAAAATATATTTTACTAAACTAAATCAGTTATTTTAAATCATTAAATGAATAACTAAAACTATTTGAATTTTTTCTAAGATTTAGACCTCATATTATTTCATATTATTTTTTTACTATATTAAGTTTTTTTACAATATTGACTATAAAAATAAGTTCTAATTGAAAAATATTTATATTTTATTTAAAATTTTAAATAAATAGAACTGATAGTGCTTAAGTATTAATTGATTATATTGACTATAAAAATATTTTATTGAATATAGTATTTTTCACTATATTATAAAAATATATTTTATTAAACTAAATCAGTTATTTTAAATCATTAAATGAATAACTAAAACTGTTTGAAATTTTTTAAGACTTAGACCTCATATTATTTCATATTATTTTTTTACTATAGTGACTATAAAAATAAGTTTTAATTGAAAAATATTTATATTTTATTTAAAATTTTAAATAAATAGAATTGAGAGTGCTTAAGTATTATTGAATATAGAACTGATAGTATTTTTGTAATGCATATTATTTCTAAGATAGAGATAATGAAAATTCTCATATTAATATTTTTTTTGTCTTTTTTTTTTTTTGGATGATTATTTACTGTCGATAATAAATGGATGTTTCTTTTTAATTTGTAAACATTGTTAAAATGGTTCGAGGCAATGGAAATGAGGGACAAGATGAAGCATGGCAGTTTTGCACTAGATTGGAACCGGGCGACTATGTGCGTGTACAATGCTACTATTTGTAAAAAAAAATGAGTGGTGGTATTTATCGAATGAAACACGATCTAGGAAAAACAAAAAAAGACGTAGCAGCATGTACTAAATATCCCGAGTCGGTGACTCAAAAATGCCTTGAATTCATGGAGAACAATTTGGACACAAAAAGAAGAAAAAAAGATACACAAATGCAGGCTGGGAGACCTGATTATTACTTTGATGATCAAGACCCAAAAGGGAAGGGACCGATGGAAAAATTTATTAATGTGGATGATGATAAGAAACAAGCAACTCTTAACAGAGTTTTGAAAAAAGAAGACAGAATCACAGTTTGCAAAGGTATTGCTCGTTTTTTCTATGCAAATGCACTCCCCTTCAATTTGGTGAAGAGTCCATTTTTCCAACCCATGTGTGAATTAATTGCAAGATATGGAATTGGGTTGAAAACTCCATCATATCATGAGATGAGAAATATCTTACTCAAAAGTGAAGTTGAAGATGCGGAGAAAATGTTGGAAAAGCATAGGAAAGAATGGACCAAAAAAGGGTACACAATAATGACAGATGGTTGGATAGATGGAAAGAATCGGTCCATTACTAATTTTCTTGTAAATAGTCCAATGGGGAGTGTATTTCTGAAAAGTGTTGACACATCTTCAATCTACAAAAATGGAGAGAACTTGCCCGACCTTACAGATTCGGTCGTAGAAGAGGTAGGTGTGGAGAATGTGGTGCAAATTGTTACTGATAAAGCAGCACCATATGTAAAGGCTGGAAAAATCTTAATGGCGAGAAGAAAAAATTTATTTTAGACTCCATGTGCAGCACATTGCCTTGATCTCATGCTTGAAGATATAGGGAAAAGAAAATTGGAGTCATCTACTATTGTTGATGTAAAAGCAATTGCAAAATTCATTTATAACCATGGTGTGTTGCTAAAGTTAATGAGAAAATTCACGAACAATCGTAAGTTAGTTAGATCGGCAATAACGAGATTTGCAACATGCTACGTTACATTGAAAAGCATACTGAGATGCAGAGTTGGTCTACGAAAAATGTTTAGTTAGGACGAATGGGATAGAATGCCACTGTCTAAGACTGAAGAGGGGAAAAAAGTGAATGATCTAATTTTTTTATAATAAGTTTTGGAAACGTGTTCAATTTTGTACGAAGGTTGGAATGTCAATTGTAAAATTGCTTCGGTTAGTTGATGGATAGGACAAGCCAGCAATGGGATACATATATGAGGGCATGGATCAAGACAATGAGAAATTGCAAAGAGATTGAACAAATATGAAAAGAAATACATGCCATATTGGAAGTTGATAGATGTTCGTTGGAATGATCAACTCCACCATCCATTGCATGTCGCTGCATATTATCTGAATCCTTCTTTCCACTACGAAGAATCATTTTATCTCGATGTTGAAATTAAAAGAGGGTTGTATACATGTCTTGAGAAGTTGGCTATAGACATAGCTGACAGGCTTAAAATCGATGAACAATTGCTTGCATTCAAAACTGAAAGAGAATTCTTTGGGGATAACATGGCCAAACTAACAAGGAAAAGAAAACAACCAGGTATTTAGTATTTAGTTATTTAATATTTACTTATTTAGTATCTAAACTTTCAATTTAATTTTTTTAATTAATTATCTCATGTTTTATAGCCATTTGGTGGGAAGATTATGGAGAGGATACTAAAGAATTGCAACGTGTTGCAATAAGGATTTTGAGTTTAACTTGCAGCGCAACGGGGTGTGAGCGGAATTGGAGTGTGTTTGAACAAGTATGTTTTATTTTTAAATTTAAATAATGCAATTTCTTAACATATGTTTAAGAAGTGAAGTTATTAATGTTTTATATTTTCTTTTATAGATTCATACGAAGAGGAGAAATAGGCTAGAGGCAAAGAGGATGAATGCCCTTGTATATGTAAAATACAATTTACAACTACAAGTGAAACAGACATTCAGGGATTCAAAGCAAGATTATGATCCTATTTGCTTATCGGATGTGGAATCCGATGATGAATGAATCACGGAAAAGGAAGATCCAGCTCTTCCACAAGACAATTCTTAGTTGGATGCGGACGAGATATTTAATGAGGAAGAGACTAATCTTAGGAAAGAAACGAGTAAACATTTTAAAATATAGAAGACCATTATATTATATTTAAAATTTAGAAGGCACAATTTATAAAATATTTGAATTTTGTAATTAACAGGGATTTATTCGAGAAAGCGAAAAAGCGTTGAAGGAGAGGAAGGTGTTGAAGGAGAAGAAGAAAGCGTTGAAGAAATTAGCGAATGAGATATAGCAGATGAAGGAGACACTTTACCTTCATCTTACTTGGATGTTTTAGATGACATTGATGAGAATGATATTCTTTAGAGTTCAGATGTTTTGTAATTTTCGATAATATAATTTTGTGAATTATGATAATTTGAATGTTAGAATGTACAAACTTAACTTCTAATACATTTTGATTTAAGTTTGCATTGGTACATTTTGTCGTATACTCATATCTTTACATATTTACTTATATATTAGGAGGAATTGAACAAATCATCTATTATTCTATGTTATTTTATATGTAATTGTAGTATAAATAATAATTATAGCAAAAAAAAGTCAAAAATGTTAAAACTCTTGCGATTTACGATTTACGATTCACGAGTCAGACCCCTAAACCAATTCACGATACGATTCGAGTTTGACAACATTGTATCATACTATTATGTATGCAATCCTCTACCATTTCTCCCTATGGCTATCGCTATTTTGTTTCGTTTATAGATGATGCCTCTCAAATGGCTTGGGTTTGCCTTATGAAACATAAAGATGAAGTGTTTTCTATCTCCCAAGCATTTCGTAAGTTGGTCCAAAATTATTTTTAACAAAATATTAAAATTCTTTGCAATGATAATGCCGAGGAATAATGATCTAGACCTTTTTTTTCTTTGTATCTACCGAAGAATGGTATTGAATCTCAGACTACTTGTCCACATACTCCTCATCAAAATGGTGTGCCGAACAGAAAAATCATCATCTTCTTGATGTTTCTCGGTCTTTTCTCAAAGAAATGAAGGTACCTAAATCTTTATGGCCTGAAGCAATCTTAAATACGTGTTATTTGATTAATTGTTTGCCTACACCTTCCTTAGACAAGAAATCTCGGATCTCCTATTAATTTATTTATTTTTTGACCAAGGTGTCCAAGTGTTTCACATGTATTGGAACAGGGGACAATTTTAACTTGACTAGTCCCTAGGGTGTGTGCAGTCCTCTGAATCCCACACACACTGGGTAAGCAACTATGGGAAGTGGCCCTTTGGGGTTAAGCTTGAATCGAACTGAAGACCCCACTTCTTGAGGTGGGCGCCTTGACCATCAGGCCAGCCCCCTGGGGTTCTCCTATTGATATTTTTCCCTAACATTATCGTGTCTCTGCTCTTCCTCTGTGTGTTTGGATGTGTCTGTTTTCATAATTTTGTCACCAACACAAATTTTCTCACACATCTATTGAGTGTAATCTTGTGGGACATTCCTCAAGTCAAAAAGGATACAAATGTATTAACCCTCTCATTGATCAGAAATACATGCCAACATATGTCACCTTTTTTGAGGACACTACCTATTTCTTAGACACACATAAACCTAATACTCCAAACCTTGTTCTTCCTCTTCCATTTGATAGTCCAGTTGTCCCAACCAGCCCTAAACCTCTTCCAAGTTTATGTACGATGCTCCAAACAAGATCAACATATAGGAACTACAATTAAAACCAGGTACTACTCCCACCTTTTTGATGACTTGCATCTTCCCATTGCCCTGCATAAAGATGCTTATTCTTGTACCTTTCATCCCATCTAGTCTAGTCTGGAGGATGTCGGAGCGAAAAGGGTGCAGTAGGATTTCCTATCAGATGCATCATTTTAGCAACTTGATAGATGAGTTGGAATTGATTGATTTGCCGTTTACTTGGTCTAATTTGCAAGATAATCCGAGTCTTGCCCGGTTGGACAGATTCTTGATTGACTCTAGGTGGGAGGATTGTTTTCATCTTACTTGGCAGCGTACGGTCCCCAACCAGATCTCTGATCATACTTCCATTATCCTCGACTCTCTTTGGATTCTTGGGGTCCTATTCCATTTCGTTTTGAGTTGGCCTGGATGAAGGTCGACGGGATTAAGGAGTTAGTAGAAAATTGGAGGGAGGCTAGGCCTGTGAGTTGGAAGGTTACTGTTTGTTGCAGAAGTTGAAATTTGTTAAAGAGAAACTGAAGCTGTGGGCCCAATCTCGAAGAGCGGAAGAAATTGTCGAGGAACAGAGTTGGTTGGAAGAGTCCACTTTCTCGGGATCAGTTGTTGAGGAGAAAGGAAGTTAAATCATGTCTTAAAAAGAAAGCTTTGATGGAAGAAATTAAATGGAAACAACGGTCTCGTATTAGGTGGTAGAAAGAAGGGATAAAAATAAGAAAAAAATTCATATGATGGCTAGTGCGAGGAGAAGGAAAAATTTCATTCACTCTCTTCAAGTTGATGGGGAAAGACTGGATTTGGAGGAAGACATTTGTGATGAGATTGTTCATTATTTGAAGCGTCTCTTCGAGGCCCCGAGAAGAGACTTTCCCATCCCTACGTTGCTTTCGTTCAATCAGTTAAGTGAGGATCAAAGGACTTCTCTTGAATGCCCCTTTGATGAATCAGAGGTTAAAGATGTTGTTTGGCAGTTAGGTGATGATAAAGCCCCAGGTCCGGATGGTTTTCCTATTATGTTCTTTAAGTTTTTTCGGGAGTTGGTCAAGTCGGATTTACTTGCTTTTGTTTCAGAGTTTTATGAGAGAGGTTATATATCCAAAGACTTGGGGGCTGGTTTTATTACTTTGGTCCCAAAAAAACAAGGTACGTCCACATTAAATGAGGATTGTCCAATTTTTTTGCTCGGTAGCCCTTATAAGATCTTGACTAAAATTCTGGCTAATTGTATGAAATTTGTTCTCCCTAATCTTATTTCCCTCTCTCAAAGTGCCTTCCTGGAAGGTAGACAGATTGTGGACTCAGGTGTGGTGGCTCATGAATGTCTGGACTCTAGATTCGTGTCAGGGGAAGCTGGTATGGTTTGTAAACTGGACTTTCAAAAAGCTTATGATGATGTGAATTGGTCCTTCCTTGATTATGTGTTGCATCGGATGGGTTTTGGTGTGTGCTATGTCAATGTTGGTGAATGGGAGTCCTAAAGGGTTTTCTAGAATGGAGAAAGGAGTTCGTCAAGGTGACCCTCTTTCTCCTTATCTATATGTTGTTGTAGCAGAGGCTCTCCATCTTATGCTCCAAGTTGTTTCTTCTCAGGGTTGGATTCATGGATTCGGTATACAAACTCTGTTATTGAGATTACTGATTTGCAATATGTTGATGATATTGTTTTGTTCCTTAAGGCAGATAAGGAAGTTTTCAAGGTGGTTCATGCAGTTCTTGGTTGGTTTCAAATTTGTTCAGGATTGAAATCAACTATGATAAAAGTGAATTGATGGGTGTAAATGTTGAGTACTCCCAATGTGTGGAGTTGGCTTCTGTGCTGGGATGTAAGGTTGTTCTTTCCCTGCTTTGTACCTTGGAATCCCTTTTTGTAAAGGTAAACCTCGGAAGGCTTGTTGGGATAAGATTATTGAAAAAATGCAAAGGCGGTTATCTATTTGGAAACGTAAATATCTATCAATTGGGGGTAGAATCATTTTGTTAAAGGCGGTCTTGTCCATTCTTCCAATCTACTTTTTAAGTGTCTTCAAATGTCCAGTGGTTGTGGCGGATAAGCTTGAAAGGATTCAGAGACTATTCCTTTGGAATGATGACAGAGAAGAGCGGAAATTTCATTTGGTCAGTTGGGCTCAGGTTTGTAAAGTTGAGGAAGGTGGTTTGGGTATTTGTCCAGTTTGTCAAGTTAATGTTTATAGGTTGGGGGAATCTTCGGGAGGTTTATGGAAGGATATTCTTTGTAGGAAATATCAGTTGCATGGTAATGGGTGGCGGGTAGGAAATGTTTATAAGAGAGCATCCGGATTTTGGAAGGGTGTTGCTTCCATTGTTGGGGCTTTTGATCATCATATTCGGTACCGGCCCTACTGAGCTGATGAAATTCTTTTTTGGAAGGATAAATGGTTGGGTGAGGTTCCTTTGGCTCAGCAGTTTCCAATGTTCTTCTCCCTTGCTGCTAATAAAGAGGCTACAATTAAGGACTGTTATAGTGTTATTCAGAATAAGGTTGTTTGGGAGCCGAAATTCCATCGGCAGTTGGAAGATTGGATGGTGGAAGGCTGGATGTCTCTCATGACCTTGTTGGAAAGTGTCTTTGTAGTAGGCCATGGGAAGGATCGTAGAATCTGGGATTTAGATTCTTACAGAATCTTTTCGGTTAAGTCTTTCAGTAAAAGCCTGGTGAGGGTTGGTACCTCTCCTTCTGTCCACCCTAAAGTCTGGGAGGGTGTTGCTCCTTTTAAGGTGAAGGTGTTCGGTTGGCTTGCAGGGTTGGCTAAAATTTTGACTATTGATAATTTAAGATTGAGGAGGATGCTCATTGTTAATGCATGTCCTTTATGCTTGTCTAATGAGGACTCGGTGAACCATTTGCTTCTTCATTGTAGTTTCTCTAATAGCATTTGGAAGCATTTCTTACAGTTGTTGTATTTCTTTTTGTCTTCCTCGATCTTAGTGTGATCTTTTCAATGAAGAAATAGTGTTGTCAGATAGCTTTTTTCAACGGAATCTTTGGAAAGTGACGGTCCTAAGTATTGTTTAGTCTAAATGGTTAGAAAGAAATCAAAGGGTTTTTCAAGGTAAGGTAGGTTCTCTTGTTAATCTCCTAGAGTTAATTAAGTTTCGACTTAGGTCCGAGGTATTTTTGTGTCAGAGGTTTGCAGGGAGTGAACTTCGGTGGATTCTTCTAGGTACTATTCCTATGCCACAGGTTCCATGGTCTCCTCCCCCCATTGGGCTACTCAAGCTAAATTTTGATGGTAGTTGTATGAGAGAGATTGGTTGTGCCAGTTATGGACGGGTGATTACCAATGGCTTAGGGAATATTTTGAGATCTTTTGCTAGTCTGCTTCCTAATGGGTTGGTAATTGAGGCCGAATTGTTTGCTCTGTGGAGAGGTATTTTGGAGCTGGAAAGGGTAGGGGTTCAAGGAAGTTTGGTGGAAGGAGATTCAAAGGGGGTGGTGGGTTGGGTGGTGGGATCCCTATGTCCTTGGCTTTTCCTTCATAAAGTCGAGAGGATCCATCATTCTATTGCTTCCTTTGATTTTCAAATTGCTTGGGTTCCTCAGTCAGCTAACTCAGTTGTAGATGCGATGACCAAGCAGAGTTTGTCTTTGGATACGGAGATTTTTAATTCTGTTATGTAATTAGGGGGTGGTGGTTCTTTTTATTTTGGTGGTTTGTTTGTTTTTGTTTCGTTGTGTTCTCCTTTTTGCTATTAATGAAGTTACCTTTCAAAAAAAAAAAATTGTTTCTTATTCGTACCAATCATTTCTTACTTCTATTAACTCTATGTCTATTTCAGAAATAATTGATACTACTATGAAGGATCCTCCTTAGCAAGAAACAATGGAGGAGAGATAGCTACTCTAGAAAAGAATGGTACATGGGAAATAAATTCTCTCCCCCTTGGAAAGACACCAGTTGGATGTAAATGGGGGTACACAGTGAAGAATAACCATGACGGCAATGTGGCTTGCTCTAAGGCTCATCTTATGGCTTAAGGTTACACCCAAACTTACAGTGTTAATTATGATGAGACTTTCCCCCGGTCGTGGAACTCAATTGTACGAATCATCATTTCTATTGCAACCAATCTTCCTAGGCCATTGTATCAACTAGACGTAAAAAAGTAAATGCTTTCTCTTTCCACAAAAAAATCATCATGAGTCTGCATTTTGTTAGTGGTGTGTGAAAAGAAGGGACTCGATGAAAGATTTGAAAATTCTAGGGTCGTGTTTGGGTGAGGGAGAGTTAAAGTAGGGCTTTCCCTAGGGAACTTGGAAAAGAGGGGGTTTCCTTGCATGTGGAACATTCTACTTCTTCTAACTCCACTACCTTTAAGTCACCCTATTTGGTGAATTCAAGGCAGAGAACTAGACATATTCTATGACACTAAAAATGTTATTTGATTCCCAAGTTGAGAATTGTGGAAGACTTCAACCTTTCTTTTCCTTTATGTCAAGTGTGGCGCAATACTCATGTACAACAATTCACGGTGACTCTATGCAATAAAAATTACTCAAATATATAGAAAAGAGAAGAAAAGAGAGAGAGAGAGAGACTCATCATAAGGGATTGGAAGTCTAGATAAGTTGACAATGGTTCATATGTATGTAGAACTCAATCAGCATAATCCAAAACGTGCAATGAAAAGATGTCTTGACAAGTTTACCTCGTTCACTTAATAGCTTCTTTCTCCGAGCCATACATACATCACTTGGAATGGTTCAAAACCTAGAAATAAGAAAAAGACCAATCAGTAAATGTAAATGGCAATAAAAATCAAGCCTAAGTATAAAAATGGCACTTTTTGAATGTTCACTGATTTATGATAAATAAATATATCCATCAAAGCAAACACCAAAGGCAAGAGGAGATACGAAACTGCCAAATGATACATCAAAAGTAGCGGAAATCCTTTGACCTAAAAATTCAACCCAAGGTGATTTGCAGATCAAATCCTTCCACCCCAAATTCAATTAATCCTTCTACATCATCATTAGCCAAGCACTTTTTTTCGAAAGATTAAAATTTTATTGATACAGGAAAAAGAATGTAGCCCAAAAAGACCACAAATTGGTAAAACAATACAGTCCACCTCTTCTTAGATACATAGATATCACCCATATATTATTCAGCTCCACTCCTTCTGATGTAGAACAAGTGGTTGATAAATTCTTGAAGACATACTCACGTCGGATTTAGGAGTCCGAGACCTATCTCTCTTAGGATTTACTATTTTCGCATTATTTTTAATTTAAAATTAGTGTCAAAAGGAAGTTAGGTCGGTAGCTTTCCTATTTGATTTAGGAGTCTTTTTCCTATTTGATTTAGGAGTCCTTTTCCTATTTGATTTAGGAGTCTTTTTCTTATTTGATTTAGGAGTCCTTTTCTATTTTGATTTAGGAGTCCTTTTGTATTTTGATTTAGGAGTCCTTTTGTATTTTGATTTCTTAATTTTTCTTATAAATACAATGCATGTAAGAGAGGGATTCACCTCTTTTGGAATATATGAATTGATATAGATTTACTATCTTATTTTCCTCTATCATCTCTGCCGAGTTGCAGACCTTACCTTCATTGCTTGTTTTGTTCCGGCCATCGTTGATTCTGGGCTTAATCCCAAAGGAGATATCTTGCTGTCGCTACCTTGGGCTTTATCCCAAGCTTATCTCAGTTACAAGTCTTCCACCCCTGCTGCCATTAAAATCATCACTGCTGCTACAGCTCCTTGTTCCAAGCTTCTTCCAACTATAAACCAGGTACTTGATCTTTTTCTTCCTCTTCTTCTTCAGCCTCTTCCGCTGCCCCCTTTTCATTTTCCCTTTCATTTTCTTTTCCCATTCATATTTCACCTTAACAGCAGCCCTAATTCCTTCACCCACGTACCTTAAGTCCCCCACTTAAGTTAGAACTTGCACATGTGCCTCAACTCACGTGTGTGACTATTTCCGAGTCGGGTTTTGACTTGATTTGATTTTTATCCCCGCTTCCGCTACATTACCTTCCATCACTAACAGATCAGCCCTATCATTTGTTGATCTTGGGAGTTGCTTAAACTTGTTTTCCTGATTACTTCTTTAATATCCTTTATTAGTCAAAGAGTCTCCAAGGCCCTTTTGTACCCCCGCGCCAATTTGACAACAATAGAGTCATCCCCTTTTTGGAAATAGTAACAAAAAAAAAAAATCATTCAAAGGATAAAAGACACAAAGTACAAAATATAATGGAATGATAGTCAAAATATGAAAGCGATATTGACACCATAACAGAAACCACCTAACATTAACTATTTTAGAACTAGAAGCAAGAGAAAGAAACACTCTGACTAAATTCCTTACATCAACTCACACAAGGCTCATGCCTATCAACTCCTACCTTAGCTAGAAAATCTCCAACCCCACTTGCAACCACTTTTAACATGCCTAAAGACTACCTCTCTCTCTCTATCAACAAAGCATCCTAATAACACCAACTTCTAATGTCAACTCCCATGATGGTTTCCTCAAACCTTCTACCTAGGCTATCATGTTAGCTAAGTCTCCCTCAATGACAAGTCTCCCACCACCCAAATCAACCCAAATCTACAATGTTCCCCTAATACTTAAGAATCCAATTCATTGAAGTCCCTAACTCCAACTAAAGCAGTGAAAAAAACTTTAGTCTCATTCCTACCATCATGCAACAATCCTCCCATCCCTGTTGGTCCTGGTTTACCCCTAGTTGTCCCATTTACATTAAATTTGAAAAATACCAAATATAATGATCACTTCTCCATGACTATCATCCCACTCTTTAAACTCCAAAGAACCATGCTTTTGGTGGGTGTGAGGGGAAGATAATGAGAAAGGAGCTCATCTCCCAAATGATATGACAGTTAGAATGATCACCCAAAAGCAGGGCAATGTTCAGGGCAATGATCCACTCAATCGTCTAACAACCTTCAGGGCAATGTTCACCCAAAAGCAGTTCAGAACATGCAAGCACATATCTCGGATGCCCTGTTTACATTCCATGCATGTTTTTTTTTGTTTTCTATTGTCATACATCCTCATGATGATGGTGGTTGTGGTGATTATGATGATGATGATCCACATTGTGATTTCTACTTCATAGGATTTGTTCTTCACAATGCATACATCAGGGCTTACGTGCATAATCCTTTTATAGGATAAATAGACACATCTTACTACCTTACACACAATTAAAAGAGACAGTTGTAGTGTGACTATAAAATTAATCTTAACCGCTCGAACAATGGAGGGCTACTGAAGAGTCGTGATTTTATCTTCCTTGCCCCATCGTCGTAACTTTCATCCCTCATGTAAAAAGACGCCTCTCCCAATCCCCCTTCCTTTCTTGCACCTCTTCCTTCCATCCCCAACCGAAATATCTTCTCGTTGCAGTTTAAACCAACCGTGAAATGAAATCGTATGGAATCCCCATCGTAGTGGCGGAGATGTTTGAACGGAAAATGTGAATCGTCATCATTGCTGCGGTGCTTACTCTTAGAAATCTGAAATCAAAACTACCCTTAGAAATCCGAAATCGAAGCTCTTCCCACTGAAAATCCAAAGTCCAAACAAGGTTTCCATCATCTTCTATCATCGTCAATCTTCAACTTCCCACATTGATTTTCCAGGTATGTCTTTTATTCAAAATAAATAAATAAATGAAGAGTAGAGAAAATGAGGAATGAGGAGAACCGGAGAAGATGGAATTGTGACGATTGCAAAATAGGGACGGTTTCAGGAAGGCGTCTACGATTGCCGCGAGAGTGTTGCGCGTCAGGAATCGGATGTTCGTGACGGTTGGGCCTCTCTACTATGGAGGGTGGAGAGCCCTCTGCATGGTTCGACAAGCCGCGACCGATCACCTGCTTAAAATCATTCTAGCCATGGTTAGACCTTAAAAGTAGTGTTTAGTCTGCGTTGGGATGAGGGGTAATCCCAACGGGTTAATTTGACGGGGGTTATCTGGGGTTACATTGGTATTATAAATACTCGTTAGAAAGGACTTTAAAAAGTGAGATGGAAGATACCCTTCATTACTCCTGTTACCTCCAATCCAAACAGAGTCTTTAACCTAGGCGTGGTTGACGGTCTAACTCAAATTTCTCCAGTCGACTTTGCCTGAGATTACTCTTGTTATTGGAACCCAATATTTGTGTAGGAATTTATGTGCTTCGTTAGTCGAGTAAAGTTCTCAAAAGGTAAGACAATTGGACACCTTAAAAAAAAAAAAGAATAGTATTTTAAATATCGAATCTAATTGTGCATTTGATGCAATATTTTGAAAATAACTCGTGATCAAACCTTTTCAGAAGAGGTGAAGTTTGATAAGATTGATTTCGAGTTTGAGGTTCAACTATAGTCAAATTTAATTAAACTTGTCAAGTAAATATGATATCTTATAGTCTCTCTGTCTCAAATTAGTTATCTTATATAGATTTTAAAATTGTCTAAAAATAGTTATCTCATCTATATTGGAATAGCATAAAGTGTGTTGAAAATATATGAGATCACATGGAGTGATAGTTTTATATAGAGAGTTTTTTAAAAAATACAAATATTTCAAATGACACAATTAAAATAAGACGAAGAGAGTAATACTATTAATTAATTAATAAATAAATTTGTTAAAAATATTACAATAAACTAATAAATACAAAGTATAAAGTAAATAGTACTTATATCTTCATACAAATATCTTCTTTGCACTAATTATAAATATAGATAATAGAATACTCCAACAATCTAACATAATAAAGTCAAAAACTTTTAAGAATTATCGAGGGTCAACTGTACTAACCCTTTTCAACCGTAGGTCATTATGAATTTTTAAAAGTTTCAACTTTGAAAAGGTATTTAAGACGAATTTTTAAAAAAAGTATTTAAGACGAATTTTTAAAAGTTTCAGCTTTGAAAAGGTATTTAAGACGACTGAACCGTATTTAGTAAAAATAAAGGTTGAATCAGGTTCAACCACTTAGAAGGGTGGGCTTTTAAAGCGGCGTTTGGATGCACTTGGATTTGAACCGATTGCTATGGCAGTCTTTCAGGTAGTTTGATTTATTCAGAATTTTTTATTTATTTTAATTTTAATTTTAATTTTTTATTGAAAATATCATTTTCATTCTTTTTATTAAGTATATGATTAATAAAATTTTGAATTTTCTAATAATTTGTTTTTAAATATAATAGTTGTAATATATTATATTATTATGATATTATAATAGTATCACAATTTAAAATTGTTTAAGAGGTTTAATCAAACAATTAAACTTAATTGGATCAAAGTATTATCTAAAATATTTAATTAATTATTCAATTTAAAAGCATTGGTTGAAAACTCAAAACATAGCTTGTCAAGAAATATAATCGAATAGACATGCATTTGAATTGTTTGACTCTCCCTTTTTTTTTAAAAAAAAAAACCATTTCTTTTTCTATTCAATTCAATGAGGTGCTATATAATTGAGCATAGAAATTAAATATAATTTCTTCCTTAAAATGTTATTGTAGTTAGGCTTTTCTACTTAAAGTAGAAGAGATAATAATAGAAAACATTCTCTATAAAAATTGAAAATATTTTTCATAGATTACTCAATGTACTCACATTGACTATGGAAAATATAGATTTTGAGCATCTTTTTCCCCTCTCATTTTTTATTAAATTTATTTTCTAATGGAGGCCAATTGAGTATCAAAAGAATTAAAATTTTACATTTTCGAACACTATTTCTATAATATTATATTTTAAGATTTTCTATATTTTAGATGATCTGGAGGCATTTTCATTTAATATTTCATAAATTAAGATTAGTAAGAAGTATGAGTTTTGCACGTATAATGGTTGAATTATATCTTGGGCTATTAAATGAGCATTTATAGTAGCTAAAATGTAATATAAGGTGAGAATGAATTAGAAAAGAATCTTAATCAAATTATAATTCACAAAACAACGTAGAAAACCTTGAATCAAAAGTATAATATTATAATTCCAAATGTTATAAATCTTAAATTTATTGCATTCACTATGTTGCCCAAAAGATGATCCAAGAGGGGCGTGAATTGGGTCTAATGATAAACTTTTCTACCTTATTTACACAAGTTAAAAGTAATAATGAAATATAAAATAAGCACAAATAAATAAAAGGAAAAGATGAGAAGAGATAAAAGTAGAACCCGTCGATTTAGTGAAGTTCAACCATACTTGCATACATCTTTGACTCAAAATAGTCCCTTGAGATTCTCCTTAGGGTGGAGAATAAACCAATTCAATCTCTCTAACAGGTGGAGTGTGACCCACAATAAATTTGAAGTAGAAGGCACGCTGCTTCTTCATTAAGATTATACTCACCCTTTACAAATATGATCTCAATCAAGGTGAAGATTACAATAGAGGCATTCTTAATAACTCACAAATATTTGAAAGTGATTTGGCCTGTGAGTTAATCAATTAATGATTAACAATAGCTCAAGCAAGTGAAATGAAAGTGGTTTGGGGCTTTTTAAACAATGGGTAATATTAATTCAATTTTTTGATTTTCAAGTGGTTGGAGAGTATTCAATGGTCAAAAATTATCGTTGTGATATCCTGACTCATGAGCAAGAGGTCAGGCCCTAAAAAGACTGATCCAAGTGAAACTGGGCCCTGTCGGTCGGACCAACAGTGTGGGCCAGTAGGATCTGACAAGCCCAGCAAGTGGGAGTGCATGTGAGAATTTCGGAGAGTCCTACATCTAAAGTTGAGAACTTCCGGATGGGGTTTATAAGTAGTTGCCCCTCCTTAACTCATGAAACGCGTTTTGAGCCTACCGGGTTGGGCCAGGCCCAAAGGCAAAACCATGAGGGCACATTTTTGGACCCAGAGTGGACAATTTCTTATTGAATTGGACCTTAAGCTTTGTTCATGGGTTAGGTTATTACAATCGTATATATAAGAGGATTTGAATTTATGACCGTTTGAGGCTCATTTATTGCAAATAGTTGGGAACCGCATTTAATACTCTCAAATAGAGGCGTTACCGAAAGATCAGTCAAGCGGTCAAACACATTCGTCAATCGATTGTTCCCAATTTGAACATTCAAATCGAGCAAAACGATCGTCCGTTCTTTGTCATTGGTCGTCCACTTTTATCAAAGAGCATAAGCTCTTTCTGTTTTCAATATATCAGTTGACCGGACCAACTTATGGTTGTCCAATTTTATTTGAGACTTATGTATATCGGAATACAGAGAATCGGTCAACCGTCTTAATTTCGGTTCATTTGATTTTCAGTAACTTTGAATGTGCATTTTCTAAGTCTCAACAAGTCTAGAAATACTTCAATGAATCATGGGGACTTCCGTAATTTTTCAGGAGCCTATCAAAGTATGATCTATTAGTCACCTAACATCCTAGAAGTGATACTTGAGCCATGATATTCAATTATTGAGTAACTTTACAAGTAATGCTATAACACTCATGCCCTAATACTATAGACACAGACTTTGGTCTTCAATGTCAATCTTCGGTTGTGTTTGGATGGGGGTAAGAGGGGTTTATTTGGTAATGAAGAATTGAGGGTAAAAATTTGCCCCTTCCCTTCCTTTTTTGAAAACCCTTAGGACCATAAGGGTTTTCAGAAAACCCTTGCTCCTTTTTACCCCTTTACCCCCTATTTATATTTATGGAGCAAAATATTTTAAAATGTTTTTTAATTGATGAATATTATTCGATAATTATGTTTCATAAAATTTTATTTTTATTTTTTATATTATATGAATTTAATAAAAAATATTAATTCTCATAAATTGTTAATATTTTATTTTACCCCTACTTACAATTACCAAACAATTTTTTTTACCATTAGAGTAACTTTTTACTTTACCACCGCAATTACCAAATAAGTAAAGGTAGCCCCTTTCAAAGGTGACCCCAACCCAGGAGTAACTCATATAAAATCAACCCCTCATCCAAATGCAGCCTTCGTGTCTTGAGCCATTTGATCTTCAATGTGCATCGACATGCTTCGCTTCCTTCTCCATAGTTGGCTTGTGTTAGATTGTCTTGATATTCAATACATCTTCTTCAGAACTTGGGAGGATTCTTTCAAGCCTATGCCTGTAATTATTATGCTTAAACAGAGAATGTCAGTACCAGTCGTCAATGACTTTGTTATCAAAATTACCTAAGAACCATGGGTTGCAACCTTGGAGTTAACACACTATGCTTTTAATCATTTGCAACCTTGGCTTTCTCTGTGGCAAACTATTGAAAATGATATTATAATTTTAAATATAAATGATATCTGTAATATAAATAAATAATATATAAATTGCAACTCAATTATAAAATAAATCATCATATATTCAGAAAGATATTGACTTTGACTATTTAGCTATATGCAAAGTAAATTGAAAAAAAATTAAAAAGAATACCAAACAATATGCATTGATCATATTTTAACATGATTCATAAAAAAATAATGAACAATTTCAAGTTTAACTCAAATCTTTAATCACAAACAAAGAAAGAGAACAAAAAGTCAAATGAAAGAAAAAAAAAAACTCAAAAAGTGATCCTATTATTAAAGTGGTGATGCATTTTACTCTTAAGGACTTCTACCGTCTCATAATGCTCAATTTGACGAAGCAAATTTAGATTATTTTAATCATTTCAATATATTTGATAAATATTTAGATGTAGCATGTTTAAATATTTTTTTGCATATCCCACTAATCACTATTAATTTCAGTAATGATACAAGACACTTACTTACATTTGTTTAAAAATTCAAAAAAATTAAAAAATGCTCACATCAATCTGAATTGACTTAACTCTACAATAGCTCAGGTCCACGAATCAACGAGCTTTTTTTTTTTTTTTTTTTAAATTTTAAATTTTCTAAAAACTTTGCAAATTTATTGTCCAAATTTTAAGTTTTCCAACATTGACTTATACTAAGTATACTTTGTGATTATTTATTATAGTTGAATTTTTCACTTGAGAAAGGATTGAAAGAATAACAGAAACATTTTTCCCCTTGACAATATTGACAAAATAAAGACAACTTCATTTATTAATTGTAATGGACTAATAGGAGGTTTTTACTCCTTTTACCCCAAAAAAAAATTGCACACATAAAAATGATATTAAATTAAATGGAGAGATATTTATGAGTTTGTCCACCATCTTCTCATGCCCATGCCCATATCTATCATATCAGGTGTGATCGGTCACAAGGCCATACCTGACACTATTTTTATTTTTTTAATCTTTCTTTCTCCACTTGAAAATCTAACCATATAAATTAAAAGTAAGTTTGATGAACTACCACCGATTAAAATTTTACCCCAAAACTCCATTTGATCTTAATGGTCAAAATTATCAAGCATCTTTGAATTTCTTTTCAAGGATACCCATCAATTATGACCTTAAAATCAAATAACTAAAAAATTGAACTTTAAACTGAAATTTTAACTTGTGGTAGGTCTTCAAATCTACTTTCAATCTCTAAGATTTTTAAGAAAAGAAAGAAAAGTTAAAGAAAATAATAAAAATAGTATTAGGTGGAATCTTGTGATTGGTTGTGTAGACCCTATTTATTGGGTATATATAAGGATGAAAAAACACCCTCAATTATGTAATAGTATATATGATATGATGAGTAATGACTCCAATTGTATTATGTGATAGAAATTTGAAATAATTTTAAAATACCCAAGAAATATATACTTCTTTTTGAATTTGAGAATAATGCCTTTTATGTTTTTTAGACTCTATTTGATAATTTATATTTGAACATAAAAAATAAGTATATTTTTCTTTTTAAATTATTTTTCCTAAATTTTCTACCAAGAGTAAAAGAAATATAATAAATAAATAAATGTTTATCAAAAGAGATTTTTCAAATATTGTTGACAACTCTGTTTGGACCTTTGGATGCAATAAAGGAAGAAACTACTTCTAAAAATAACCATCTTTTTTAAAGAAAAGAAAGGCTCATTTTCCATTTTCTAGAAAAGAAAGTTAATTTCTTTCCCTCAATCCAAGTAAAGTATTAAATTCAATTCAAATAGCACGAAATGTAGAAGTCAATAAGCAACAAAAAAGTGTACAATTCTTCAAAAAATTGGGTGTGTTTTGCAACAGAAGGAACTCCAATCTGCCATGAATGGGAATCGATATTTTTTGTGTGGTCTGCTCAAAGATCATTGAACCCTTTCTTGATGTGTAGCACGCAAAGCAGTGTTGAGGAGATAAAATAAGTGATTTAAGTATATATCAATGTTTTAAAATCTGGTTAGTTGAACGACCCGTTTTAGAGGAAGAGTGGATTAAATAAAGTTCAACCGGGTTGACTCGTAGTTAAACCTGTGTCATTAATATAATATTATAAATATTATTAAATTATTAACTAAAGTTTAATAAATGAGTTGAAATAAAATTTTATATAAAAATTATTTTATCAATATATATTTTAGTGGTTGAGACTAATGACAACTATCTTCTCCAATATTTTAAAAATTGGCCTGTGATGTGACGTGTCTCAATGAAATGTTGGGTCCAAACTCGGTCAAACCCATGCCATCAATATTATGTTATAAATAATATTAAATAAAATTTAATTAATGGGTTGAAATAAAATTTTGAGTAAAAAATAGTTCTTTAATTAAAATGTGACTTTGACTAATAAAATCAAATGATTAAAAATTTAACTTTATGTTCAAATTTTGATCTATTTGTGGTTTGCCATATCTAATTTTAATCCAACATTTTTTTTTAATGAATCATCTTAAAATAATTAAAAAAACAAAATACATCAAATGTAGTCATATTTTTATTTTAATTATTCATTTGATAAATTCACATTATATGAAAAAAGGTTTAAAAATAAATTTCAT
This sequence comes from Chimonanthus praecox, assembly GCA_022113865.1. Lineage (NCBI taxonomy): Eukaryota > Viridiplantae > Streptophyta > Magnoliopsida > Laurales > Calycanthaceae > Chimonanthus > Chimonanthus praecox. The sequence goes on along the minus strand of CM039092.1, from coordinate 49,991,166 downwards.
TTTCTAAAAAATATCCTAAACCACACTTATATTGATAAAGAGACGAGGATAAATTTGGAATTTCATTAAAATCTAAAACTTAAAACCCTATACACTCTCTCCCTTTCTCTATTTTGCTTTCTCATCCGGCCCTAATCCTATCTCTCTTTCCCTCATTGCAGCTGGCCCAGGGCCATCTAGACATAAATTGAGGCCTAAGGTAAAAAAATTAAATGGGGCCTTCTTGGTATTTAAGATATTATTATAAGTAATATTTAATTAAAATTTTAATTATATATAATAAAATAAATTATTCTAGATAATAATTTTTTTAACTTAAAAAGATCAAGAGGCCAACAATACAAAGCATTGAAAACTTTACTCATTCAAGTGAAATTAGCATATTCAGCAAATAAAATAGAATAAGAACACTTTAAATGATCAATATACTGAGTGGGCTGAAGTGCAAATAGAGAGTGAGAGATGAGTTCTCTCTACTGCTCTTATCTTCCTCTTCTTTTTTATATAATCTGAATAATTTATAAAGAATTAGCTAAAAAATGACAGTGGAAAAACAAACCCAAATCATTTCTTCTTTTTTTTTTCAATCCTATTTACAATATCAAATTTAACAAAACATTTAAGGAAAACCTACCTGAGAAACGAAATGGGGATGGAGGAATAATAGAGAGAAGGGTTTCGTGGACCTACTTTCATGTTTTAAACCTCTTTTGAAAATAACTTTAACAAGTTTTGAGATTAAAACTGGTTATAATTAAAACTAAAATTAGCATTAAATCAAGAAGTAAAAGAGATAAAAATGATTAATATGAGAATCATTTACAAAAATCTGAAAGAGGATGAAGAGGGATTTTGACCTATCTGGGTTTCAGATCGAATTTTCATTTCGATTTTAACGGGAATTTTTTAAAACTACCTTATGTCATAAATTCATTAATTCAAATTGTTTATCAATTATAAACAAAATGTTAAACTAAGAAATAATAAAGAAATGAAATGGGAAAGAAAAGGGCCTTACAAAAACTTGTAGAAGTCAGAGAAAGAGAGTGCAGATATAATTGTTGGGCTCCAATAATCAGCAAAAAGAAAGGAGTTGAAGAGAGATTGAGAGTTTGAAAGAGAGAAACAAGAACCCCTTTTTATATCTGCATCGAGCTTCTTCAGCCCCCATGGCGAGAGACTTGTATGGGAGCCCAGCTAAGACGAGAGGGGCCTTCTTAGCCCAGGGGCCTAAGGAGGTCGCCTTTCTTGCCAAAGGCTAAAGACGGCCCTGAGCCGGCCCTAATCTCATCTCCCTTTCTCTCATTGCAGCTGCCCTAATCCAAGGCCAAGGGAAATTGGAAATGAAGGAAGAAGAGATGAAGAAAAGGAGAAGAAAAGATGAAGAAATCCAAGAAACGAAAACCATTACTGTTGTTTTCCACTTTTTTCATTCCATCAATAGTCCATTCGCATTTTGTGTTTAATTATTATTTTTATTCTAGATACGGGTTTTACATGAAAACGGGTCTCGGGTTTATGCGAAAACCCGGGTTGAACCACGGGGCAAGGAGGGTATTTACGAGTTTAAAATCCATATGGGTTCTAAATCAACCCGACCCTTTAAGTAGCCAGTTATGGTTGAACCGCGGGTCAACTCGCGGGCCGATCCGGGTTTGATAACGTTGGTATATATAGAGGGGAAGATGCTATATTTATCTTCAAATTTATATATTTTTATCCTCATGTTGATATGAGATATAATCCAAATTTAAGAGGAGGTGAGGAAAACTAGGTAAACACTTTGGCTTTGTTTGATTGAGGGGTAAGTTTTATAGGAGTTATTCGGGGTTACCTTTAATAGGTGTTACTCTTATGCAGGTGTTACTCTTATCTTATTTGGTAATTATATGGGTAAAGTTAAAACTTACTGTGAAAGAAAAAATCTTGTTTGGTAATTATAAGTAGGGATAACCTGACATATTAACAATTTTATGAGAATTAATATTTTTTATTAAATCCATATAATATAATAAATAAAAATAAAATTTTATGAAACATAATTATTAAATAATATTCATCAATTAAAAAATATTTTTGCTCCATAGGTGCGGGTAAAGATGGGTAAAGAGGGGCAAGAGTCTCTTGAAAACCCCTATACTCCAAAGGATTTTCAAGAAAGGAGGGGAAGAGGTAAAAATTTTAATTTTTACCCTCACATCTCCATTATCAAACAACGATAACAGGGGGTTACTTACATTACCCCCTTTACTCCAACCAATCGCAGTTTTTGTAGGACTTTATTATTTCCTTATTATAAATTTCTAGAAAGTTTTTGGACCTTGTATGCCAAGTCCAGTCCACACGCTTGCTGCAATGTGCTCGGCCTTGGCTGTGCTAAGCCGAAACCAAGCAATGAGCACGAGGCAAGCTGGTTAGCATTGAAGGGCTTAATGGCTCGGGCCGGGCCTTAATAGGTCCACTGGGTCAAGCCCAGTAAGAAATTGGGCCTAGGCCAAATGGTAAGAGTCAGTGGGACTTGCAAGGCCTACTTTGGGATCCCTTTCATCTCTCTAAGAGTAGAACACTTCTACAAACAGAGACCACAACGTAGTTTCTCCCAAACCCTTTTCATTTCTTCAATAATTTTCTGAAGGCAAATTAAAGTGCAAAACAATACAGTCCAAGATGTCTTATAAGAGTGCACCACAGTTAGTAATGTGTTTGATATTGAATCTTTATTTTATTTTTCTACTACTTTTAACTTTATTTTTCTTTTTAAATTATTCTCAACCATCACCATCTTCAAAGCTTCTCTCATAATCCCTGTCTCTTCTTTTTCGTTTTAGTTCTTCATTAATGTGAGTAAATTCAATTGAAATGGAGCTACTGTACTTTCTAATATTGTGTGTTTTCTTGTTCTATCAAACTTTGATACCTTGGTCATGGATGTATTTATGAATCTGCTATGTAGATTATCTTACAAGTTTCGAGAGTCACTTCAATCTTGAGCTATAGTACCAGCTTATAGATCATGACAGGGGCATTTGTTAATTTTGAATCAATCATTTTGTGGCAATTGAGTGTGTGAAAAAGAATACTAGTAAATTGAATTCTTATCAAATTCAATCAAATAAGAATAAGAACCAAGTACAATTCTAAATTCTAACTCTCTTAAGTTGATTTTAATAACCACCCAAATACACATAGTTGTATACGTTAAGAATATGATTTATACATTAAAAGTTCTAGAGTTGATCAAATGAAAAAAATCAGACCCTTTAAGTCTATTCAATGCAAGATTGGTGCATACTCTAGAAGATTTCATCAATATGTTATAAGCCTTCAATGAATCTTAAAACTCTCTCACAGTAATGATTTTTTATATAATAGACCACCACTATGATTATCTGCTAACCTCCTTTTATTGCATATTTTATAGCGGCTTTCACTCTAGATCAAGTAGTCTTTTTCATTTTTATGACAACCATTACACTAGCACTAGGTACCCCTTTACCCAAATTGCCTTCATCGTGATGGAAAAAAAATTTATGGTGTCGATTCTAATATCACTTATTAAGGACTTGATCAATATGGTAAAAGCTCTAGAGTAAGTACAATGTGAAAAATCATACTCTTTAAATTTATCTCATGCTAGGTCGACTTACACTCCAAGTTGGACTTACCAATCACGTGACAACTCATCAATGAATCTCAACAATTTTACCAATCACTCTTTCTCTCTCTAATTTTATTAATGTAGTTTTTTCTATCTATTTTTTTCTTTTCTTATTATATTCTCAACATAAATAGAATTGTGAAACATTAAAAAGAATTGAGAATAAAATGGCATAAGAAGCCAACAGTTGGATAATAAAAATAATTCCAATGGTTAGATTAAATATTAAACATATTTTAGTAAAATTAAATTATAAATTTAGGCACAGTTAATCAAGACAAGCAACACCACTCAACGCATCCCAAATATGGGATTTATTAATACGTTTTCTACTTAAGCCAATTTAGACTGCAATATATGGGTCTGACAAGTGGATTCATGTTGGTACCCTTTGTCAATTGTATTTTGTTAATGAGCATGGCATGAGTCTAAAATATACATTTAAATTATATCATTGATTTCTTTTGAGTTCATTTTCTAAATAAATTGGTGGGCAGAAGTACTCAGTCACTAAATAAAAGTTTAGGTCGTTTAACTTTTTAAGAAAAAAAGAAAATATAAATAAAAAAGAGTAGGTGTTTAGAATCACCTCTCTTATTGGGTGGATAATGATGCAGGTCTCCTTTCCTTGGTGGATAATGATACTAAATGAAATAAAGTTTGTCATTTGGAGTAAATGAAATTAATATACTTTCTTTACTTAAGATTAGTATTAATCTCAACTTTATCTATATTTATTATCTTTATCACTCAAAGTTTTGTTCAAAAACAAAATAATCTATGAAGGGTGGATTTTTTAGTTTTTTGGGAGGGGGGTGTGGGGGAGGGAGAGAGGAAGGCAAGACGGGGAGGAGGGAGACAATTTTCTTTTGGGAGGGGAGACGAGTGGAGAGGGAGACATTTCTTTTGGGGGGGGTGGGGAAGGAATAAGAGAAGGAGAAGGGGAGGGGGGAAGGAGTGCCAGATGGGAGCAGGGGAGAAAAGGTTGTGTCCCCTTCCAATAAAAAGGTTTCTTATATTTTGTTGTATATTAATATGTTTGATGATAATTTTAGAAAAATATCAATTGTTGGTTCCTACAATTAAAAAAGATTCTTTTTTATTATGTCACCTTAATGTCTAAAGTTTTCTCAATTCTCAAAGATTGCCTTTAAATTTTTGAAGTTTAGTTTTCTCCCACTTTTCTTATCTACAATACTCAACATTCTTTTTCGTACATGCTCTCTCTCAATATGTTACGACTCATGTTAGAAAACTTTAAAAAGAAAATAAGCTCCATTTGTTATTATTATGATACTTAAAAGATTTTTAATATAGTCTTATTTTAATTATTATTATTCATATTTTAATGGGCCCATTGTCAAATTTATTTGTACATTTAAATTTTTTTATTATTATTTTAATAATTTTATCTCTAAGAAAATCTTTTGATATCTTCAAATATCATACAAAATAAAAATATCACAATACTCCATGATATTACAATGATACTTTGTTGAATACTTATTATCTCCATGCAATTTGAATTTATATTATAAATTTTAAATATATAAAGGGTTTTTTTCTTAAAAGACCCCTTCTTTGGAATTTATTTGATGAAGCCCCTATAAGTTTTCAAAATTTTATTCTGGCCCCTATTTTTTGGTAAAATTCAAAAAAAATCTTTTCACTTTAGTTTATTAATGGTAAATTGATTTTTTTTTCTTTGAATTTTTCTTAGATGTATCTCATCTGGCTCACTTGGAGGTCAATACCACTCAGTGAGTAAACAATTAGAAGATAGTTTTATGGATAAGTAGCATTTCAAACGCCAATTAAAGTAGACAATCTGAATATTAGATTTTAAGATTAGAAATCAAGGATGATAGGCATCCTCAATTTCAATCCAAGGGTGAGAGTAGATCTAATTATGATCAAATTAAGAGTATGCCAAGTGTACAACATTATTAATTTAACAATAGAAAATGAGCAAAAAAAAACTCTCTCATGAGAGTTCCATAGAACACTTCAGATAGTGTAAGCTATGCGTTTTCAAAAGAAAGTTGACCTTTATTGGATACAATACAGGGGTAGAATTTTTATAATGACTTTTTCAAACAGGCGTAAAAGATGGAGACCTTTTAGAAAAATCCTATATAAAATTATAGTTTTATATTTTAAATTTTTTCCTCTTCATTTTCTTGCAAATATAATCACATAAGTTTTTTTTTTTTAGCGAAAACGTAAGTTCATTGAAGAGGGGAAACTCCAAAAAAATTAGAAAGATATAAACGTATAGCTCGATTTGACCCACGTACTTGTCAAAATAAAAGGATATGCACGGCCCAAAAATAGGCCAAGATACAAAGATCAATTAGTAAAAAAAAAAAAAAAACGCCCTATCTCCAGTAGGCAGATTGGTTCAAGGGATGAGCAATGATCCAGCTAAGGAGGGTGGACCATAGAGGGTCCTCCTTTGCAAAAGTGCTAACCACCACAGTATTGAAAGATGCCGAGAGCAGGGGTTTAAATACCATTATCGGCCGATATATCGGCTGATATTTTTCTCTCTCCAACCGATATCGACTGATATTTTGATATAGGCCGATATGATACGACCGATATATCGACCGAGAAGGTGAATATTGGCCGATAACGATATATATCGGCTGATATATACTCTTTCAAAACCGATACATATCGGCCGATATGATATGTATCGGCCGATATTTGTACCCCTGGCCGAGAGGTCTCTTGAAGGGAAAGCATTGACCTTAGTCTCTCATATGCAGGAGATGGGATCGGCAACTTGATGACAGAAGTTTAATAATTTAAAAATATCTCAATATTTTCTCTCACAGTATTATCCCTACAGCAATATTTATCATGACACTTTACCCTCTTCAAGGCAAGATTTCTAAGTCTCTACATGAATGTGTTGATAATCACAAGCCATTGTAAGAAATATTTTATAGAAGAAAAAGAGGTTTAGCATTTAAACAATCAAAACTAAAATTTGAAAGCCAAAGAATAGTAGAAAATATATGGAAATTTTGGAAAAAAAAAAATACAGAGAGTAGAATAAACTGGCGTTATAGAGGAGAAATTGCCGAGAAAATACAAAAAAGACAAAAAACTTGAAAAGAAAATAAAATAGAGATGGAAGTGACAAACGAAGTCACGGGATCCATACCTAGTGATGGGTCTTAAGCAGAGCCAAACAAATAAAGCTTCTGGCCTTCTATTCACCATTCTTATTTCGGTGAAATTAGAACACTTGGTATTTGTAGTCCACTTGTTTTTTTGATCATTCTACTGTTTTCTCCTTTTTATAAGAAAAATCAAATCTTTGAAACCGGGGTGTAAATATCGGATTTTAATGATATGGGCCCGGATATTGAATATCGGCCGATATCATTCTTTCTCCTTTTTTTTTTTAAATATCAGTTTTTTTTTTTTTTTGGCTTTTTTATTTAAAAAAACTGAAAATAAAAAAAGAAAATAATATCGGATGATATTGGGAAGCACTGAATTTTTTTTTTTAATATCGGGTGATATTAATGATATTAGCTGATATTTGACTTATATATAGTGGCCATTTTGACCGACACTCAATCTGAATCGACCCTTAAAAAAACCAATACATTATCGTATCGGACAATACTTTTTACCTCTATTTAAAATCATTTTTTCTCCCATTTGAAGTCTAAAAAATTTCATCTTCTCAATCATTTTTGCAGTGTCATTAAGAAAGAAGAGATGGAGAGGTGGGTCTTAAAATTTCATTTAAATTTTGAATGTCAAATTAGAATGATAAAATAAGGGAAAATTAGTTGAGATGGTTTCAACATGTATAAAAAAAATCGGAGACAACTTTAGTGTGTAGAGTTGATAGGATGAAAATGATAGTATTGGTGTAATACCCCAGCCCAATTTAGAAATTAATTATGATTAATCGTGATTAATTAAATAATTTTTATCCGTTAATTATGAAATATTTTCCTCTAATCGTAAAGTGTATCAAATAAGTTTTTCAACGGATCTAAGTTTGACTTGATCCGAATCCTTTAACTCTTTTAATTAAGTTTTAAAGATATATAGGTGAGTTACGAATATAATAATAATATTATTTTAGGTTTAAACCTTAGCTGCTGTATAAACTCAGTCATTTGACGTAATTTGAATTTCAAATTTTAGATTATGCATTATTTTTAAATTCCGGACCTAATGACATGCCAATCTCGTTATAATTTCGCTAATTTATTTTACCCCTAAGTTTTAAAGTGGTAAAACCCTAATTCGATAGGGTAGAGGAAGTCCTAAAAATATATAGAGAGAGTCAGTACTCAATCTGTATTATAATTAAGCTGGTTATTTCTTTACACTCTAAAATAGTTAGTTTTTGATATTTATTTTAAGCCATGAAATATGGGCCGTTGAATATTCTTTCATTTAGAAAATGTGGTTTTTGACTTCAAAACACCTTAAAACTTTAGAATGTTTTTTTACAAATTTACTTCATCAAACTATAAGGTTGGATACTTTCAAAAAGAATCTTGAAGATTAGGAGATTTTGTTAAAACGGTGATTTTTAGCGAAAACACTGGGTTCTTGAGATAGATTTCACTCCAAATTTTAATACCATACTCAGTTTTTAATACCTGACCTACTGAACCAATTGTATCAATTTAGTGAGACCCTGAAATACCCCGATAAAAAGAAGGACATAGATGTAAATAGTAAAAAGAATAAACTAATATTATATTATACATTTAATATCAGAAACCAAACGAAAGATAGGTTTCAAAGCTACGAATGTAGCTTTTAGTTGTGCTGGAAGAATACAACACCGCCAATTGCCTATGTCACTGTGCGGTAGTTGTAATAATAATATTAAAATATATAATAATAAATGCAAGTTATTGAAAACTTAGAAACCTACGAATAGCTTAGGCAACCTGTATGATTAAAAAAATGCATACGGTTGCTTATAAATAGGAGTAATCGGTGAGGAAGCCAAAACATAAAGGGAAAAAAAAAAAAAAACATTCCTCAAAGTTTCTGCCGTTTTGCTCTCTCTCCCTCTTTCAAAAACAGCAAGCCCTCTCTCTCCTATTTTCTTTTATTTCTTCTTCTTTCTCTTGCTTTGGCCATACCAGCAGCAGTCGAACGTTCGGGTTTCCTGAATTGGTTTAAGGGTTTTCAAATTTAGTCAATCTTACACAGAATTTTGCACCCAAGGTATCGAAATAATTCTATCTTTTATTTTTATTAACTTCATAGCAAATTAGGAGTAAAATAGCTTAGTATTGAGGTTCAAAGAAATGATATTTTAAAATGGAGGAAAAATAGATTTCCTCTTAAAATTTAAATTTTACCCTCAAGATTCGTATTATTTTACGTTCAAAATATAATTTTTGACCCTAAGTAAAATCGGGGAAAAGATTAACCCCAGCTGACTATTGTGTGTTTATTTTTCCGCCTTGTGTGTTTAAATTCCTGTACTGTACCCTCTGGGCCACATTCTCAATACGTCTCCATGGTCCTTTCTCCAGAAGACAATACGAGGATAGGGCACTGAGTACTTTTATTTACTTTACTGTCTCTGTACCCTCTGGGCCTCTCACAATACGTCTCCATGGTCCTTTCTCCAGAAGACAGTACGAGAGAAGGCACTGAGTACTTTACATTTTTCATTTTATTGTAATGTTTTGGATGGCTGACAACTAACTTTCTGACATAAGTTAAAGGAATAGAAAGAGCCTAGGTGACTCACTACATATATCATGTTTTCTGTAAACATAGCACGGGGTTTGGAAAATTATTATGCGTATATACTGACAAATAGAAAATTTATACATTTTACTCTATCTTACAGATTTTCTGTGAAAAACTCAACCGGAGAAGGTGAGGAGACTCGAACCAACGCTTATATTGTGTTATATGTTAAACCCACTAACACCAGACTGAAATGGGACCCATGGTCAATTAAAGATGGAAAAGGCTATATAGGTCCAGAATACGAGACCTGACACTGCCTACATGTAAGGGATGTAAATGTTCTAACTGTTTAGAACGTAAGCGTTAAAATGGTGTCGGGGAGTCGAGGACTTGTAGTCTCTAACGCAGTATGGACCCATGGAGTGTCTGGGAATTGTCGGGTAAAAACTGGGTGAAGGCATTCGTGTTATTAAATCCAGTTTTATATGTTGTGTGATATTGATTATTTTATTGATCTCTTGTATTGGTATTTGATACACCAAATGGTAAGGCTGAAATATGGTGGTTCTCTCAGAATAAGTCCCTGTGTAAGGAGGGCACTGAAAATCATGCATTATCATGCATTTGACATTTGCATGTGATAATTATGTTCATAAGTTAAATCTGTGGAAGATAATAACTTTGTAAAGTTTGATATTTGCCGTTGGGCTATAATTGCTGAGATTTGCCAAACACCGTTTGCGAACCGTTGGGTTGGACGTGTTAGTAGGCTGTAGTCGACCACCATCAACCGTTGGTGTTGGATGGGCTAGTAGACTGGGTCGTGGAGACCTTATGCACTTGCAAGTTGCTATATTATTTCCGTTGAGGAATTAATATTAGTTCTGGTTGGAACTTTAAATGGGGGCTGACCCCGGTGTTGTAACATGGCTGGGGACCGACCCCGGTGTTAACAATACAATTTGAATAAAAACCTTAGAAGGCGATCCTAGGGTGAAAATGAGATATGCTAATAACATGCCTTTGTATGACATGCATTGCTTATGCATTGTTGCATTAAAATCATTGGATTTTTTATGCTGAGTTCTCCCCACTGGGCTGTTGCTCACGTCCTTACAATGCAGGATCTGAACCGAGGAAGGATTGGAGGGACCAGTGGTGCCTCGTTGAAAGTCGGAAACTTAGAAGTTCCTAAGGTTTTCCGCACGTGGAAACCATATGCTTGCTTAAATATGTTTGAGTATTTGTAATAAATATGCCTCATGTGGCATAAGAAACTTATGTCTGTAAGTTTTAATGTCGTATACATTATATCCACTATGTTTTCGTGCGTAACGCTGATGAGACAAATGAAAATATTCGTAGTGTGATATGGGTTGTATATGGGGACATATGGAATATGTTTGAGTTCATGTGTGAAAAGCACGTGTGATATTTTCTAGGATCGGATTTTGGTAAACTTGAAGATCCAGCCCAGTTATGACGTTGGGTGATTAGAGTTTATTGTTTTAAAAAAAAAAAAAATTAGTCGCGTTCCGGGCCTACATCTGGGTTCGGGGCGTGACAATTGGATTTATGGCTCAAAGTCCATTTGGGCTTAGGTTGTCTGTTGGGCCCAATCTGTTGTAAGCAATATATATTATATCTTTTTGTAGTTGTTTCTTTGGGACAGTGTAAACAAGGAGAAGAAAAAGAGACTGAGAGAAAGGGTAGATAGGATTAGTAAAATCCTTGTAACCTGACTGGTAACTTTTTAGTGAAATCTTTGCACACCCCGTGTACGTAGGCAATATTGTCGAACCACGTAAAACCGTGTCTTCTTCGTATATGTGCTTGAATATTTAATTTGTAATTAAACTTATGTGGGAAATTAGCACAACAGATAGGCACTTGGTAAAAATGTAGAGATATCAAAATGTTAGATGACCAATTTGGCTGTTTTTTGATGCTGAAGCCAAAAGGCTAGCATTACTCACGAAGTCCTCACCAGTTTTGCACCATGATTGAGTTTTACCATGTGGCAAAATCTGATTGGAACTATACAGGGAAACTCTGCTGGTGGATATTTATTCTTCGAGCCCATCATTATTTCAATCTTTCTATAAATATAGTTTAGTCTTCACAATATATGGTCACACAACAAACATCCTTACTGATAGAGAGAGAGTCAAGTAGTTCTTAGTTGTTACTGGAAATAGCCAAGTTCTCTTGCTTTCCAATTCATGATTCCATTCAAATTGAGATTGTTCAATGGAGACGATCAATCATTTCCGATCTAAGTTTATGTGATTAGATGAACATTTTGAATTGCTCAAATACATGAAATATTGATTGCCCCTCCCCTCCCCTTTCCTCCACACTCCTCTCCCTCCTCCTCCACCTCTCTTCCTGCACACTGTACCCTTCGTTAAGAAGAGCACCAGCTTCATCACAAAACTATCGTTAGAGCAAGTAAGCACATATCTATGAATATAGAGTATACAATGGCCGTCTTATATTAATGCAATGTATGAAAAAAATACTATTGGATGTAGTGGAGATATGGATGGGAGAAATCCAAGGTGGAGACTTTTTAGCATGCCAAATATGGCTAAGAGAAGAAGATAGCTAACTCAACTCTTGGTTCATACCCATTCATAAGGTTTATACCTCCTTACGTAAAACATCTTGAGGCACTCATCAACCAATAGTTATGAACACGCTCTATCATCTCCTTTCTAGGTTGGAAAGTAGGGAGCTCCACTAGCTCAAATCTTGCAAAAGCTACTAGAAGCTTTCCCCCCAACCCAACCCCCAACCCACCCTTCACCCCATCCCCAACACACACCCCTTCATCACCAAACTATCTTCATAGAAAGTTAGCACGGATCGATGCATATAGAGTATTCAAGGGCTACTTTTTATAAACTCTATGGTTGAATAAGGACTGATGGATTTGACAGTGATATGGATGAAAAAAATCCAAATTGGAGAATTTTTTTGCCAGCTTCATAAGGTGGCATACATTGTTAGGGTTGAAAAATAGGATCTTGTATAATGATGGTGCACACTAACAAATGTATTTAGCCATGAACGGTTCTCTTTCTCTATCACCCCTCCCCCCCCCCCCCTCCTATTCTTTAAAAAGAGCACCAGCTTCATCACAAAACTCTCTTTAGAACAGGTTAGCACAGACCTATAATATATAGTATACAATAACTATCTTAAATTAATTCAATGTTTGAAAAAAAGACTATTGGATGTAATGGAGATATGGATGGAGAGAGCAAAGGTGGAGATTTTTTAGATGGCCAAATATGGCAAAGAAAACCCAAAACAAAGTCTGTCCACGGTCAAAGCGTGTTGGGTGCTCAGGTCCGGCTGTAATGGTCCGGCCCTTAAATTAAATTAATAGATTTATGATGTAATATTAGGGGTTTCACGTGTCAGGTGTATCTGAGGGTTCCACCTAAGCACACGTGGCTTGTAGATAGTACCTTGTCAAAAAAGAGTTGGAAAATAAAAATTAAAATAAGTTTTTAATTTATTTGAATTTGGTGGAGTAGGACCGACCGACAATATGATATTTTTAGGTTGGGGTGTTTAAAACCCCCAACTCCTACACCCTTTGCTTTTATTTCACTTCCTTTTTATCTCATTTTCCCAAACTCCTCCACATCAGCCGATGCATGTGTTTGCCTTTCCCTTTCTTCACAATCTTCTCAAGCCTAGCATGTGTGGAAGTGAAGAGATCTCATCCCAAGCTTCCATTTGAGTGGATTTTCTCTTCTTCAAGGTAAGGTTTTCATCTCTTCTCACTCTCATTCCTCTTCTTTGATGGGGCTTTTATGGGATGTAGTGAGAATGACACTTGAAATGATCAATGGGTTTTGTTTGGAGAGAGCCCCATGGAATAAATTGGGATTTTCTAATTTGGGGCTTTGCTTGGGTATGAATAATAAGGGAAAATGGATTTTGGACTATGGAAAAGTAAAATTTGGGGGAAATCTCTTATGTGGATGAATTGGAGCACCAAGGTTGGAGAAACTTGGGGTTTCTCCTAAGCTTGAGCTTTCATGGAGTTGGTCTTTGGTCCAAAAATCCAAATGGGGACAAATAATTTGGGGATTTTGCTTTTAAACACTAGTTGGGCTTAGAACAATGTACTAAATGAGTTCTATTTGTGTTTTTATGTTGATTAGAGGCCCATAATCCAAACCCCGAAGCCGATCAAGTCGAGAATCAACCCGGCACCTCATAAAAACTTAAGGTGAGGAAAGCTACCCACTTATCTGGATATTTAGAGATTTCTATGTTTTCTTTTAGAGATCCTTATATGCACTTTTATAATTAAATGTATGATGATGTGATATTTATGATGGATGTAAATATTTAATTAGAGATAATTTTTTTATGATACAAGGTGTTACTATCTTTGCATTATGTGTTGTGATGATGATTATGAGGTGTTGAATGGAAATGGACCCTATGGAGTATTATTTGGTTGTTTGATAATGAAATGTGGATTTGATGTTGAAAGGAAGAATTATGGGGCAAATTGTGCTAATCACCATAGGTTGGATGAATATTGGACCCAAATTGCAAGGATGATGTAATAGAAATTGTGTAGGTCCAATTAAGTGTCCCAAGCATAGGAGATTACTCTCCTCTCAAGACTAATCTAAATAAGTCAAATTTAAATGTATGAACTTATGAAATCGGTTATGTATATTATCATGCTTTGCTTAAGGGTGTTTGTATGAGCTTGGTGTGTTTGAGAGCTCATCTATATTGAGGTTGATATTCATGTGTATTGTGTACTCACATCTAACCTAAGATAGGTTAATTTTAATGAGTTAGGAAATATGTACTTATTGGACATGAAAATTTAATAATGCTATGGTGAGAATGGATCATGAGGTAGTAAAGTGAATCTTACTCCATTTGGACTTCCTACTAATGTGAATACTCAATTCCTTTGAGGGGGTTGGGATGACAATGAAACCGATATTATCTTAGTATTCTTATTAGGACGGTGGTATCGGCTACAGAGACTGGGTCTTGTAGGATTGCCGTTGAGGAGTAGGTCCCTCACATGTCATGCGTTGTAGAGCGCTCTCACGGCTATTTAGCACTTCAGATGTGCTTGGATACGCAGGGCTAGATATACATTCATCCTGTGGGGGATGGTGTTAGTTCCGTAAGTCGTGATTTGACTACCTTAGAACTTGACTGGATCATCCATGAGGTGAAGGGATGCAGGGCGAGGTTGACATGGACACGCTATGCGTGAGTCACCCGCTTAATAAGTCGTGGGCCCTAAGTCATGTTCGAAGTTGAGGTAAATTGCTTGTGATGAGCACCCGTCCCATTGTAAAATTCCTTTAAGAGGGGAGTAGTTCCCATAATGATGATGTGGTAATATGATTATGTAGCATAATAGGGATTACATCCTCCATTACATACATTATATGTTGTGAGTTCATTAGTGTGTAGCATGCATGTATTTCCACATTGAGCTTGTTTATGTTCACCTCCTTGCAATTTCAGGTACCATTGCTCCGGCGGGGTCCGAGGGACCAAGAGGACGTCCATAGACTACATACCTTGTTGATCTAACACTCACTTGACTGTCATTTTGATATTTTGTCATTTTGATTACATGGTTATGTGTATTTTGTTAAGTTAGGAGATAAACCATGTATAATTGTCATTGAAAATATGTTTAATGGCTTGAAAACTTATTTGAACCTTCTAAACTTTGAGAAGATAATCCCTATTGTAGTTGGACGTGAAGGGTTGTACATTCTTTTACTATGTTAAACAGGTGGATTAATTGTAGAGGTTAAGATTGGCCCAATAGTCCTGTTTTTAGGGGAGATTCTGCCGAAATTTCGGTGGAAATATTACTTCCCTAAAAAGATATGAAATTTTTATTGTGTGGTAACACGTGTGATTCCCACGTGTAACTTTTTTTTATTTTGTATATTTGGAGGAATGAAAATTTTCTACGTCACGTGTCGAATTTTGGGTCGGGGCTTGACACCGGCCCTACACCACCTAAGGCCAAATTGTTAGGGTCCCCAAGTATTGGTTCATTCATTGAGGCCCCAAATGGTTGCGCCCCAAAAAAGTCAAATTTTTTTAAGTCACCTTAAACACGTGAAAATCCTAAATCACTAGCTATAAAATCACTCATCTCTTTCATGAAAACCCTTCACTTTCGCCACTCCTCTCTATTCTCTAAGTCTCTCACTCTCTGACTCTCTCGACTCTTGCCACTGGCGCAACTCTCTGTCTCTCAGAATCTCACTGCTCTCTCTCTCATAGTTTGATTCCTCATAGATTTTCCAAACTCTCTCTTTTGGAGATCCCTGCCTCTGCCCAATGGATTCTCTGTGGTAATTACTAATCAATTTCTCCTCTCTTTTTATTTATTTTTTTCATTAATTTAAATTATATTTAGGTAGATTCCTTTTGATTCCATTATGTTTCGTTATTCAGTGATTTCAGATTCATTTGATAATTTTTAATTTAGTTTGCTCTGTTATTGTTATTGAATTTGAATTTGAAATCTTCCCTTTTTCTTTTCTTGTATTTATTTGTCTGTCTGTTTTTGGTCCTTTTCCTCTGCGTTTAAGGTTAGTACGCAGAGATTGTGATAAGATGTCCTATTTGATTTGTTTGGGTTGTTTAGAAAAAAACCTGTTTTGATTGCTTCTAGCTGTTTTCCCCCTTAGGCATGCTTGAGTCTTATTGATGTAATATGGGTTGTGATCTTCTGCTGAAAATTTTGATTTGATGAGTTCTCTTTGTGTTTTGAGTAGGATGGAATACACTTGATCTTTTCATTTACTTCGTCTTGTTCTGTACTTGTTTAACATGGGATTGGCATGGAGATGGGTTAGAGTAAAAGATAATATTGAAACACCTTTTGACATGTTTTAACTTTTACCAATTCAGCAATCAGTTTGGGGGCTACATTTCTTGCTTTCTTTTTTTCCCATCATTTTCTTTGAAACCTTTCAATATTGATCATATTTACTTATGGAGTTATGGGGGACTACTACATGCAAGATGCTCATATTTTGGGAAATCAGATATTCAGATCCTCAATTGCTTAATTGAACTCTTAAATGTACTCTTTTAGTTTACAATTTGCATCACTGATCTTTAAAATAATCATATTCATAGTAGGTAGTAGCCCCATCTGATGCTACTCATGTAACTGTGAGGTGTTTGGAAAGAAAGAAACAAGATGAATTCTTTGTTTACTGTGTTAAATATTTACTTATAATCTTTGCTATGTTGATATTTTGTAGTGAAATTGATTCTGTGATTGTGGTTAATCTTGTGTGGGCGGGGCGGCAGGCGTATGATCATTTCCAACTGGTTCTGGTTTATTCGCAAATTAAATCATATTTTATTGTTCTTTAATTTTGATTATTTAATTGTTAATTTTGTTTCGGTTATCACTATCATTATGTCTAATAGAAAATATCCTTCTGAACATGAAAAAAAAAAAAAAGAAGGAAAAAACAAGTTCAAGAATTTATTCAATCTCAAGCAAGATCTCTAATATTTTAGCAAATGTAAACAAACAGAAAGTTCAATTGAAGACTTGGTTAATGACGAATATAATAATAATGAAGAAACTATGAATGAATATAATGATATTAATTTGGTGAATGAAGAACTTATGGATGAGAGTGATAATGAAAATAAGAATGAGAATAAAGAAAATGAAAATTTCAATGAATATGTTCCTTTAAATATTTATGATCTCGGTAATTGAAAAAATATTGACAAAAATTTGAGACACATATTAGTAAAAATAGGTCCCATAAGAGATACTAATATTAACTTTTCTAAATATTTAAATAATAGACATTTTTCTATCACATATTATATTAAATACTTACCAAATAGAGAAAAACATGACAGAATATGGGTAATTTACGCAATTGCTTTAGATAAAATAATTTGTTTTTGCTGTAAATTGTTTAAGAAAGATGGAAACAAAACTCAATTGTCAAATGAAGAAATTAATGATTGGAAAAATGTTGGTTATAGACTTAAGCTTAATGAAATTAGTAATAACTATATTACGAACCTGAGAAGATGGATATAAATGAAAGTAAGATTGCAAAAAAATGAAACAATTGATAAAACTGTGCAAGAATACATTAATAAAGATAAGAAACATTGTAGATAAGTACTATTTAAAATAATTAGTGTTGTGAAAGCTCTTGCTAAAAATGATTTGGCATTTCGTAGAGACAATGAAAATATTTATAAAGAAAATAATAGAATTTTTTTAACTTTTATTAAAATGATTGTCGAATTCGACCCTATAATATAAGAACATGTTCGACGTATTCAAGATAAAGAAATTTATTACCACTATCTTGGTCATAAAATTCAAAATGAATTAAGACTTTTGTTAGCGGGTGAGATAAATAATGTAATAATTAAAAGGATCAAAGAATCAAAATACTTTTCGATTATACTTGATTGTACTCAAGATATAAGTCATGAAGAACAAATGTCTATCATGGTATATTGTGCGGATATTTCAACAAGTCTAATAAAAGTAGAAGAGTTTTTCTTAGGATTTTTAAAGGTGGAAGCTACATCGAGACAATGACTTTTTAATGAACTTATAGATGTTTTAAAAACTCTTGAACTTAATATTGATGATATGAGGGGACAATGATATGATAATGGTTCTAATATGAAAGGAAAAAATAAAGGAGTACAAAATAGGGTAGTACAAATAAATCCTATAGCATTCTATAGGCCTTCTGGTTGTCATAGCCTTAATTTGGCACTTTGTGATATGGTAAATTCTTGTTTTCAAGGTAAAATATTTTTTGAAATTATACAATGTATATATAATATATTTTCATCTTTTACAAAGCGGTGGGCAGTTTTTAAAAATTATGTTAAAGGCATCACACTTAAGCCATTATCACAAATACGTTGGGAAAGTCATATTGAAAATGTAAAAGCAATTAGATTCCAAGCTTTACAAATTAGAGATGCTTTAATTGACTTAACGAATACTTAGTAACATTAAAAATTGAAATTTTGAATTCTTATTTGACATGGTTATTTGGTATGATATATTGTTTGCAGTTAATAATACCAACAAAATTTTATAAGGAAAAGACATTGCTTTAAATTATTTAAAAAGGCTCATTTCTTTTTTTTTTAAAATCTACCATGATTGATGCTAAAGAGATTGCTAGAGAAATAGAAATTGAACCTATATTTCATGAAAAACATATTATTCATTGAATTTTTTTTATTTTTTTAATGAGAATGCTAGTGACGAGATAACACAATCACCTGAAGAATCTTTTAGAATTAATTACTTCTTATATATATGATCAAGTTCTTATGTCACTTAAGACTAGATTGGAACAATTTCAAAGATATGAAGATACTTTTGGATTTTTGTTTGATTTGAAAAAATTAAATTCTTTAGATGATGATAGTTTAAAGAGTTCTTATAATAAGCTTGAAGATTTTCTAACACAAGACATGATTTCTGATATTGATGGAGGTGAATTGTTTTCAGAATTACAAAGTTTAAAAGATGGAATGTCAAAAGAAACAATTGAAGTGCTAAATTATATAAAAAAAATGAATTATTGTTTTCCAAATACATAAATTGCTTAAAGAATAATGTTGATTATACCAATTACAGTTGCCTATATAGAAAGAAGTTTTTCAAAGTTAAAATTGATAAAATCTTGTCTTCGGTTTAAAATGTAATAAGAAAGATTGAATAGATTACTTATCTTATTTATTGAAAAAGATATGTTAAAAAAACTTGAATATAATAATTTAATTAGCAATTTTGCATCTCAAAATCCGAGAAGAATAAATTTTAAATAATACTTTGTTATAAATTTGATTATAATATTTTATTTGAATATTTCACATTTTATAAAAAAAATGTATGATTTTATTTATTGTGAGTATATATAAGGCAGAATGTCCTATCTTATGAGTTCACCTAGTGCCTCTGAAATCTCAGAGCTGGCTCTGTGGGTGCTATTCGGGTCAACGAAGGAAAGGTTGAAAAGAGAAAAATGAAAAATGAAAAGAAAAGATATCTATGGGTAATGAACCTGCACCGGAATTTTTTTTTATATACACCATTTTTTCTGGCTTTCCTATTTTTATCCCTGACTTCTCTGTTTCCATGTGCACATCTGGAACCCCTATCTGGTCTCTCCTTTCTTCCATATAAAATCAGCCATTTCCCTGACTCTCATTTCTTCTTCTCTCAATCTCCTCCTTTGCCCTCTGCCACCCTTATAAAACCATAGCCCGTCTACGCCAAAACATGTATAACAACAATAAAACAATCAATGGAATAATTTTCTTTCAATCTAGATTATATATTGTTTGGAAACGTATTTGTAAGACAATAGACGACTAAGAATTGAAGAAGTAGAAAAAATGGAGGATTATAAGTAGAAAATAATAACTCAATTTTGTGAAAAAGTTGGGTGATTGAAATATAATCCAAGAAAAAAGAGAAATTCATGTAGGAGGGCCGGCCGAAGCCTTTGGCAAAAAGGGCAATCACCTTAGGCGTCCGTGTTTAAGAAGGCTTAATTTTTTAGTTATTGCGTAGTATAAAAGTATTTTTTTATTTTGGTTCAATTGTTTCTCAGTTTTGTTTTTTTTTTCCTGTCACCTCTCACCCGATGCCACATTTCTTTAATTCATGAAACCCAGCTGTTTACAATTCAGATTGAATGGAATGGTGTTTAAATCCCTTTCTATTTTTATTTATTCATGACAATTACTTAGATAAATTATTACTTATCTTTGTTAGTCAATTTTTGTGTTTTATTACCAAATTGTACACGATCCATGGCCGACCTCTCTTTTCTCTCATGCCTTTCTCTTCCCTCTTTTATTTTAGATTTCATTTCGTCGGTCTAAATTCAAAATGCAGTTCTTGAAAAGAGTGTAGGATTTCAAAGAGGGAAAAGCCTTAAAGAGATTGATTTCAAGGTTTCATTTTGTAATTTTTTTTAAAACCTTGTTCTTCTGCTCTGTTGAATTTTCAGATTGTTTTCCCTTTATTTTTGTATGTGATTGATTTGTTATGATTTCATTTAAAAATCTTGTTTTGAAAATGAGACTTTGGTTTTGACGGATTTTTAAATGATAGAAGGGTTCTCAAACCCATCTGCACTCGGTTTCTTGCTAAATGGGAGCCATTGTCCCAATTAGAATGCCAAACATCTCCGTTGAACAAGTTTACATCCCTGTTGAACTGAGAAACCATTGGTTTTCATTATTTTTTTTTAAACTGGTTATATGAGTTATTATATAGGTATTTCTGTTTTATATTTTTTATATGCTAAGTTCTAAGTCTGTCCTTCAAATTTTATTTGTTGTCATTTGTTTTTTCATTGTAAGACTTGAATATCTGGTTGATTTTAATTATAAATAACTTAAATTTTAATAAATATTATTTATAATAATATATTAAATACCAAGAAAACTCTATTTAAATTTTTTAACTTTAGGCCTCAATTTATGTCGATCTGGCCCTCATAGTTGGGATGATCAAGCCATGAGATTTTGCCCATCTTTTCCTCTCTGATTTCACTGGGAAAATCCAGAGGAAGCCGAAACTGTAGCACGTTGTTTTAAGCCAAGCAGTGGAAGTACCCATCTGTGTCTGGCATAGTGGCATATATGCGTTAGATCCAAACCGTTCATCTGCAGGATCATAAATTGATTGATCATGGGCTAGAAAATCAAATTTATCAGACAATCTTAACCATTCAACTATGGATTTCTTTATGGAAGAAGGGTTAAAAAACTGAAAAAAAAAAAGAAGGTTGATGTGAAAATAATGTGTCTTTGTGTGAATTAAGGAGAGACACTCATTTTATTTATATAAAGGGAAATACAAATAAAGCAGATAAATTAAATAGAAGGGGAAAGACCTAAATGGAGAAATATAATATTATAAAATATCTAACTATATCTAAATATAAATCTAATTAGATTCTAACAGTTGAGAATCTAACCGTGTGATGCTCTGTCAATCGAATTCATCTTGCTGTAGTAATGGGTGTCAATCCAATACAACTTCTTGTAGTATTGGAGCTCCACAAACTCTTCCTGAACAAAGGTTGGATTCTCTGCAAAGTTGATTGACTGGAAAAAAGGAGGAAGAAGAAGAAAGGCCACAATACCAGCATTAGCAACTCAGCCAAAAACCAGAGATGGGTTGGCAGTGCATGCAGAGAAAGAGGAACTGACATGGGATTGAGATCGAAGTGATTGCAATTTATCAAGTTCAGGAATATTTTCAATGGAGGAGGAGGAGATTGGATCTTGGTCGTCCATGAAAGGGCCTTCGCTTCCGTTGGACAAGCACGTTGCAGGTGATGCCACAGAACGTGTAGGCAAATGCCACGTATTTTAAAACTAAAATTTATTATTAATATTAAAAATAATTCTATGCCGTTATCTAATAATAATAAGTTTAAATGGCTTTATTTGAGATTAAATATACCTCTCATTAATTTAGGGTAGTGATCATCCCACAGGTATTTTGTGTAACATGAAATGGATTTTACTGTATTGCTCATTTTAATCTTCGAATTGGCTTGTTGGATCACTGACCGGCTCACTAGATCTGTAATACCCTGCCCCGGATTAGGCATGTTTTAGCTTAATTTCCGTGTTTAATCGGTTGATCTCGAAGTTTTTGGTCAACGCTTTGAGGAAAGCCCAAGCGAGGCCCAACCTGAGCCCGTGAGCTTAGTGATCCAGCCCGTCGAGCTGGAGGGGTATTTTGGTAATTTACCACTTGTTGTGCATATTTATATAAATTGTGTGATTTGGTGATTATTATTGGTGGATAATACTCTCCTTAATGAAGGATTTGCATTTATTATTTCAAAATGATTTAGTTTTCAGAAAATAATATTTATTTATCGCCCGTCGGAACCCCGAAAGAGAGTTTTAATTATTTTAAATAATTTCGGGAAAGAGATAAATTTTGAAAATGGTATTTGGTGTTAGACCATTTTAAAAATGATCTAGATATTTCATTTCACTTGAAAATAAGATTTACAAATTAGTTATTTTTACATTTGTTTAATTAAGTAATTATGGGTAAAATGTGATTTTTGTTTAAATCAAGGGTTTTTAATGAGAGATAAAATCTGAAATTTTTATTGTGACCTAAGTTTTAAAAACCCAACCCATCTGGAAGGTTGGATCAAGTTTTTGGGTTTTAAATTAGTACTCTTAGTTCAAAAATCAAATTTTTCTTAAACAAGGCCTTATCTGCAATTCGAAAATTTCCTGAGGGCTGATCTGCAAACCGCAGGATTTTCTTGCCTACGCCATGCAGGCGCGTACACTGCTGATCGGCCGGATTTCCGGCCATCATCACATCTTCCGTCTCGTCCCATCTCTTACCTTACCACCTTACCGGCGAATGATGAACCCCCCTCTGTAGAGTCTAATCGTCATCGCTGTCATCGCTGCATCAGCAGCTGAATTCCGGCATCCCTCCTCAGATGACTCTCCTATAAATTCAAGCCTCAGTGGATCGTTTGAAACTCCCAGCAGAATTGCATTTCTTCCCTTCTCTCTACTCTCATACTCCTTGTTTAATTCCGTCCGAGAAACCTCTGTTAAGCTGCTGTTTTTCAGTAACAGTGAGCCTAAGGAAAGATTTTCAAAAATCTGAATTTCAACCCAGGAATCAAAACCAAGGTATCCTTTGCATTCCTTTTTAAATTCTAACCGATTTAGAATCAAACAAAACCAAAATTGACCCCGTTTTGATGGAGAAAAACCAGTTTTAAGTTTTAAGGAAAACCATGGGTTTTATGTACCCGTGAGGATCTACCCTTAAAATCGGATGAACCTTTGAGCTTTTGAGCTCCAAACCAATCCCTGTGTAAAGAGGACTCCCAGAGGAGTCCATCAAACCAGACCGATGTGAAAAACGAATCCGGGAAGCCCTCCCTTTCTGGAATCGCATTTCACCCTGTTTCCGCCGTCACTGTCTGCTGGTGCAGACAGTTGAGGAAGACGACTCTCGGAAGGTCCGAGAGCCGTTCTTCGTAAGGTCCGAACCTTCGGACGGTCTGACCCTCGGACGTTCCGAGCTTCATCCCGAAGCCCAGCACGCCCGAGGCGAACCTAACCCTTCGGTCGCACCGAGCCGAGCTCGGAAGGACCGTGAACCTTCGGACGTTCCGAGCTTCACCCGAAGCCCAGAATGCCCGAGACGAGCTTTTGGACGAACCGAGCCCAGCTCGGAAGGACCGACCCTCTCGGAAGGTCCGAGACCCAGTATTCGGACGTTCCGAGCCTTGCAGATCCACCGAGACCTCTGTTTTCTGTTTTCGTGTTTCGGATGGACTTCGGACGATCCGAGACCCAGTCTTCGGACGATCCGAAGTTAGGCGCCAGGTTCCGAAGCCACTGTACCATAGTTCCGAAGTGATGTTCCGAGGGACCCGTTTTTGAAAATGATAAAATATTGTTTAATTACTATTTTAATCTTGATTATTGATTATTGATGTGTTTGATTAATTGTTGTGATTTATACCTCCTGTTAATTAAAATTGTACTAACCCATTTTCCTCTTATTATTTATAGTGTAAATACTATTGTATACGCTTTCAGTTCGACACTAGTCGGGAACTGAGTGATTCACTTTCAGGCCGACACTATAGTCGGGCACTGAGTGACCTCGATGCCTACTCAAAATGTCAGCTCTGGTCCATATCCAGAAGACAACCTAGAAGTGACCCGAGGATCTAGACCTCACTCAATAAGTCAATCTGGTCAATGCCCAGAAGACAATATGAGTTTGGACTGAGCCCCTTATGTTTATTATATTATTATCTTGTGGATAACTTAAAAAGGATAGAAACCAAGTAGGAGACTCATTTCCATTAACCCTGGATATTTTGTGGGAAAACGTGTGATTTCCAAATACTATGTATGTGTATGTATTTGTTATGTATATTGATTGAGCACTTGTATGTTGTTTGACAGAGACCGCGTAAACCACACAAATCGGTGAGGGAACTTAACTCTTCAGATTTTGTAAACAGGTGTTATATTGACCAATGAGTAGTTTCGATTTTGATGAACCCACTCATGTGCTTATACATTATGCACTATGGTAAGAGTGCTGTGATGATTATGGTATTACGGTGTTGACCGTATGTGTACGTAAGACTGCTTCCACGTACCTGGGCTATTGAACCAATATCGGCCATATGAGAGATGATTTATGTCTACTGGACCATGGGCGGACCATGCTGTCGTCAGTTGCTGACTTGAGGGTGTCAGTATCGGCTACGTTTAAGAGCCGGAGATGTACTTGCAAGGATGTATTTTGACCGTGTCGGGACTTAATACTGGTATCAGTGTAGTCGGCAGGCGTTACGGTGGATAATGGCAGTGACTGATAGTTTGATGATGTTATTATCTTATTTGAGATTATGTTTACTGTTATCAAGCATGTGATATTGAACTGTTGCTAACCTGTTTTGCTATTTACTTAATGTGCATTGTTAATTATCCTTCACTGGGCTAGTTAGCTCACACCACTCACCTTTCAGGCAATGAACCCGAGGAGGAGGACCCTCTCTTTCAGGCTTAGGGCGTTTAAGCTGAAGCAGCGCCTTGGGATTCCCCCGGAGGGGAATGCCCTGATCTTTCTGTTGGTTCTAGGAACCATTGTTTTTATTAAGTACCGGATGTGGTACTTAATTTATGTTGTAATCGGCTATGTTGCCATTTGATACAATGTTATGATTGATTAATCAATGATGTTTGATTTTGATTATGTTATGCGTTGATGTTGTTTATGTCTTGGTTTTTGGAGGCAGGCATATGGTACATGTTTGAGTTCACTTAACGGACTAATGTGTAACCGCTGGGCTTAACTGTTGATCCGGCCCAGCAAGAATGCTTGTGGTTTAGTTACTTCCCTTTAAAAAAAAAATCAGTCGCGTTCTGGGCCCACTGGTCAGGTCGGGGCGTGACAAGATCACTGATACTTCCACTGCGGTATAAATAGGCTCATTGATCTGCTCGCCGGATCACTGACCGGGTCACTGAAATTTATCTAAGTGAGACTGTTTTTTTTATACAGAACAACAAATCAGATAATTGAAATTGGCTCACTCATCTAATCACTGATTTTCTTTTAAATGCTTTCGTATGGCAGTGAAAGGGTAAAATGGAAAATACCTTAAATCCCGTGTCTCGTTATATAAAATGCCAGTGGGAGGATCGCTAACCTTAATTTAAATAATAAATTAACTTTTAACAGAAAAATATATAGTTTTAGATTTTTTATGATGAAGGTCTCCAAGCCTTTAGAGTATTTGATTAATTCTCGAGACTAATCAGCGTTCTTACCAAAACACAGTGGGTTACTCAATAGAAAGTGGTCTTTCGAAGTAGAATGGGAATTGAACTCTAAACTCCCACTTCTTGAGGTAGGTTTATGACCATCACTCTAACTCCTTTGGATTATATCTTTTTAAATTTTATTCACTCTTAAATAAATCAAATAGGAGTAGCAATTTTTTTTATAATTTTATAATTAAATGTTTTAATTAATAAAAAATTTAGTATTTTATAAAATTTGAAAATATATGTATTTTAAAATCTATAAATTGATAAATAATTTAAACTTTTAAATATAAACTCCAAAGAATCACCTTTTTTATTGTATTATATATTTTGTATATAATACTTTAATAAAATGGAAATAAAGTCTGTTTAAATTTATTTTAAATACAATTAATATTATTTACGTTTCTATAGTTTAATTTAGCATTATAGCAAAATACATTAGAGATCAATATTATCTACCATTTACGTTACCTATTCATTTTTAAATTAAAATGTATACATAATCTAAAGGTTAATGATAAACAAGTATGAAGAAATTTATATTTTATCATTATATAAATATAATTCAGGACATATTTTGTTTTTTATTATCAAGAGATAAAAAGAAAATGTTAAATAAACTCCAAAAGAGATATTCTTCTATGCTCTTTCTTGTCCACCTTCTAGCTACTTCTCAAATTAAAATTACCTTGGGAAGTTCTCATCCTTTAAGGTAAGGTCGTAATGCAACAAGATAAATAGAATAAGGGCAGCGATTCTCCTACATGTATTTTGTTTAATCCGATATGGGTTTTACTGTATTATCTATTTTATCCTTCGAATTAGCTCGTCGAACCCTTTGAATCACTTACAGCAAAGAGTTCAGCGAGCCGATTTGAAGGGAAAAATAGATAATACAGTAAAACCCGTATAGGATCGCTGTCTTAAAATAAATGCTTAATGGAAAATGATTGATGTAAGTCGCCACATAGTTGATGTAAGTGGCTACATACTTGTATCTACCCCTTAATGAAAAAGTAAAAAAAATTCAAAATTTAAGGACTACAGAGAAACATGGACCTCTCTTTTGATTGTTTAGATGCTTAAACTAACAAAAAGCTGAGCATAATTTCATTGAATTCATTAAGCATTTATAAAGAGGATGAGGGCAACAATGTAGGGACATTTAAGAATGCTGTTAGAATGAAAGAGGTCGTTCTCAAAAGTATATAATCTGAAAAAAAGTAAATAAAAGTTTACACTAGTAAAACAACATTGAAGAATGTATGCAATATTGCATTCCACATTCTTTAGCGTGATTGGAAGATTTCTGCTTGAATTAAGAAAATAAATATAGGAGCAATTTCTTTATAACAAAAATTGTTATCTTACCTAAGAGACTGATGCAAACATGGGTAGGTCGATTTTGGGTCCAAGAAATGGATATAAGGCTTAAGCACATGGAACTACTCAATCTATTAATAATTTAGAAGTTTAATAGTCGGATTCTAATCAAAATTCAATCAAGTAAATAGACAAGAAAAATGGAATAAGATCAGGGTGCCACTTAAGCACCCCCCGCTCCCTCAATGTAAGAGAAGATGATGGTGAACTAAACTCCTTGTAAAGTGCATATCTCGTCTTACTTAAGCACCCAAAAGCACTAATGTACGAAAAAGTAGTGAACACCTTATCCTCTATAGATTGGATTGAAGGGAGCTCTATTACCCCCAATCTTACAAAAAATGATTAGAAGTGCTCCCCCTCCTCTCCTCCACCCCTTCATCACAAAACTATCTTTAGAGCAAGTTAACACATATGAATATAGAGTATACAATGGCTATCTTATATTAACTCAAATGTTTGAAAAAAGACTATTGGATATAATGGAGATATAGATGGAGAGATCTAAGGTGGAGAATTTTTAGCTAGCCAAATATGGACAAGAGAAGAAGATCGCCAACTCAACTCTTAGTTCATGCCCACTCATAAAGTTTATACCTCGTGTAACTTAGAGAGCTTGAGGCATTCACGAACCAACAATTATGAACACCCTCTATCCTTTCCTTTCTAGGTTGGAAAGAAGGGAACTCTACTAGCCCAAATCTTACAAAGCTTACTAGAAGCTTCCCCCCTCCCCCTTCACCCCCTCCCCCTCCCGACACACACACCTTCATCACCAAATTATCTTCATAGCAAGTTAGCATTGACCGATGAATATAGAGTAATCAAGGGCTACTTTATATAAACTCTATGGTTGAATAAGAACTGATGGATTTGACGGAGATATGGATGAAGAGAATCCAATTTGGAGAGGTTTTAGCTAGCCTAAAAAGGTTGCTTACATTATTAGGGTTGAAAAATAAGATCTTGTTAAATGATGGTGCACATTAGCAATTGTATCTCTGTTGAAATAGGAAAGAGAGGATGAGTAGGACTCTGAGTCCTAACTCCATTAGGTCTCAGAGTCCTAACTTCATTGGGTCACAGAGTTCTAACTCAATGGGGTCTCAGAGTCCTAAATAGAATTCATACTTGTATTTTCTCCTATAAATATGTCTCTAATGTAAATGGAAATACACAGTGAAATAATATACTCTCTCTCTTGTGGTTTTTTT